>JAXQJW010000163.1:0-628976 GCA_037042135.1 Penicillium sp. PG113-03A
AACTTTTTTAGATCACATGATTGACCCACACCCCCGTCAGCTAAGAGTTCAACCCCCGTCAGATGACCTGTAACCTGATGAGACGCGGTGGTCGCGAGTAAAAGCGTTCACTGGGGAGGAGAGTCCACCGTGACTCTTCCTGTATACCGTGAATGGAGTCTCTGATATGTCTGCATCAGGTCTGCCATTACAATCTCGCGGGGTTGAGACCTCGGTTGATATTGCGCGTCGGCAGACCTATCAGGTAGCGCCCGTGGCGGGCTTCAAACGACCATCGACCACTGAAGAACTTGTTGATGCTTCGAAATCGAACGAAACTGTAGACAGAGATCCGAAGCTCAAGAATACTGCTGATATTCAAGAATCGGCTCCATTGGAATTTTCATCAGCCTCAGTGGCCTATCGCACGAATCAATTTACAGCCAGCAAGATCCATTCGGGCCCTGGTGCAACAGCCGTGGAGGAAAAACAGCCTCGAGACACGTCCGCAACACCAGGATCTAGTCAGAACCCCTTGCTTTCTCTTGCTAATCCCAAATACGGATTACCCCAAACACTCAAGGCCAACTTCGCCGCCTTAGGCGTCAAAACCATCTATGCATGGCAAGCCTCGTGTTTATTGGCTCGAGGTCTGCTAACTGGAGAGCGACATTTGGTCTATACAGCACCCACTGGTGGAGGGAAGTCTCTTGTGGCAGATGTGCTATTGTTGAAGCGCATCATTGAAAACCCCACTCGCAAGGCCATTCTGGTTTTGCCTTACGTCGCCTTGGTACAAGAGAAGCTCAAGTGGATGCGTCGCATTGTCCAGGGCATTGAGAAGAACATCCCCGAGGACGATGATGCGAGTTTCCCGCGCAAGCGATGGAGGCGCTTGGACAAGTCCATACGTGTGACCGGCTTTTTTGGCGGGAGTAGGACAACGGCTACATGGGCCGATACTGATATCGCTGTCTGTACAATAGAGAAGGTACATTATCCATACTGCTCACTGTTTCTATATGGAGATCTAACACGTGTAATTCTTTAGGCCAATTCCTTGATCAACTCCGCCATCGAAGATTGTAGCATTGGGGACCTCGGTGTGGTGGTTCTTGATGAGCTGCACATGTTGGACGATGAGCATAGAGGGTACCTTCTCGAGTTAATGGTCACCAAGTTGCTGCTACTTCAACAAGACATTCAGATTGTGGGAATGAGCGCCACACTCTCGGTAAGGCCGTTGTCCTCTATATTATGCTCGCTTCTGACGCCTCAAGAATACCGAGATGCTTGCAGAGTGGATGAACGCTAAATTCTTCATCTCCAATTATCGGCCTGTTCCGATTGACGAGTACTTGGTATACGAAAATGCAATCTACCCTGCTGCAACGTCACGGCAGCTATTTCAGACAGTGTCGAAATTAGCTGCATCATCCTCCGTGCAAGATTCCATCTCTCCGCTACGAATAATTGAACCGTCGGCTTTCAAACAGCTCAGCAACCCTGCTACCAATTCCATGGTGGCACTGGCGGTCGATACGGCTATAGCAGGGTACGGTGCCCTGGTCTTTTGCGGCAGTCGGCAAGCATGTCAGATCCATGCTGCAACAATCAGCGAGGCAATGCCTGCTTTGCCGCCGGAGACGGAAGAAATGAGCAAGCGGTTGGATCTGTTGGCTGAACTCAGAAGTCTTGCTTGTGGATTGGACCCGGTGCTCCAAAACACCATCGTTAAAGGCGCAGGATTTCATCGTTAGTGCACCTGCGCTTGAACATTGCTTTGGTTCAATTAGACGCTGACCCTACTCTAGATGCTGGCATGACGGCCGAAGAGCGAGAGCTTATTGCACAAGCATACGACCAAGGCGTACTGAGGGTCCTAGTGGCAACATGCAGCCTCGCAGCTGGGGTCAATTTACCCGCACGACGGGTTATTATCAACGGTGCTCGGATGGGCAGGGAGCTAGTGGGTCCAGCGATGCTGTATGGCTTTCTTCAGTCCTCTCCAAAGATATCCTGACTCATACTATATAGGCGGCAAATGTGTGGTCGAGCGGGACGCAAAGGCAAGGACGATGCAGGAGAAACATATTTGATATGTGTCAAGGCCGACCTGGAGGCCGTGTGTGACTTGCTGGACGCTGACATGCCCGCTATTGCAAGCTGTCTTGCTCCTGAGAAGAGAGGATTGAAAAGGTAGGATTCTTTTTGAAAGGTCCCTTTTGGGTTTCAAATGCAATGCTAACGCCGCAAAGAGCACTCCTTGAAGCAATCGCTACTGGGCTGGTCTCAGGCTGTGAGGCCATCAAGGAATATGTTCGATGTACTCTTCTTTATCGCACCGTCGACAAAAAGCTTGCGTACAATATCATGACATCGGCACTGCAGGAGCTAGTGGGCGAAGAACTACTACTTTTCAAAGATGACGGGTCCTACGAGGCCACACTATTAGGACAAGCGATTGTTGCCTCGGCCTTCGCCCCTGAGGACGGACTCTTCGTATACGAGGAGCTCAAACGAGCTCTCCAGGCATTCGTCATGGATGGCGATATGCACATATTTTACATGTTCACGCCCCTCCAAGTGGCAACGAGCACACCTATTGACTGGGAGATTTTCCGCGACCAACTGGACCGCCTGGATGAAAGTGGTCTCCGCGCGCTTCAATTTGTCGGTGTCCAACCCGGCTTTGTAAATACCATGTTAGTCGACACTGTCAAGACCCGTGATTCCATTATGACTGATACGATTCATCTAGGGTCCAATCTGGCGCATCGTTGAAAGAAAACAACCCGGCCCAGATCAAGCAAGCTCGTATCTACCGGCGTGCATACACAGCCTTTCAGCTCCGCGATCTCAGCAATGAGGTCCCCTTATCCACGATTGCTCATCGGTACAAAATTCCTCGCGGTACCGTGCAGACGCTAGCACAACAATGCCATGGCTTCGCAGCGGGAATTGTCAAATTCTGCCAGCGGATGAATTGGGGCATGCTCGCCGCTGTTTTGGACCACATGCGCGACCGTCTCGAGGCCGGAGCCCGTGCAGACCTTCTTGAGATGGCGCAGGTCACTTTTGTCAAGAGCTGGACTGCGCGAATGCTTCGCGAGAACGGGTTCCGGAACTTGCGCGCTCTGGCGGAGGCTGATCCTAAGGACTTGGTGCCTATATTGATGATGGTATGCAGTCCATTTCCCCCTTTTTCACCGAGTGCAAGTAGAGAGAGGGATGTTGACATATAGATCTGGCTAGGTCAATCCGCGCAAAGCGCAGAAAAGCCAGCTTTTTCCCACTGAGGCGGAACGGTATGCGGCCAAGGTGCTCATCAAAGCCGAGACTATTGTCGCTTCTGCAAACAAGCTTTGGGGTAGGTTTTTCGCAGAGTGTGTATGGATTACACTAACGATTTCTTATAGAGCGAGAAATGCAGGCTGAAGTTGAAGAGTAACTTTCTGTCATCAGTTTTCTGTGTGAAGATGGCGCTTAGGATGTTATTTAGATGCACAGCCAGGCAATGTCTATCTTGCTTCCAATAGGCTACTGAGGTGGATTTTCGAAATACAAGCTGGGAAGATTTCCAAGGTTCTCCTGGATTACAGACCGAAAGAGAAACTGGTCATTTACTTAAATGAAGTCACAACCTTGGAAGGGCTGTCTCGTACTTGGAATATGGTTTCCTCCGCAACACAAATATGTTTCCACAGCTCTGGAGTGCTACCTAGGTACTTGATACCTAGATAATCTACATTTCTCCCCCTTCACAGCTATCAGCGGTCTAATGTCGTTCTAAAATCCATTCAATTGATTCTGCGCCTGGATCACTTCCCCTTTATCCACAAAATCCGCCAACACCACATTCGGCGCTCGGTGATATAATGCCGCACAGTCGCTCGCCTGCGCACCAATACTCCCGTCTCCAGTCGCGGCGTTGGTGTGCTCCGCAGCACCACGATTTGGAACTTTGGCGCCGAAAAAATCCACGTCAAGGAAGTGGTTGACGATGTACATGCGCCCGTCGGCGGAGGCGCCAGAAGGACGGTCAATGCTGCAATCTTTGAAGGAGGCGTCGGTGACGTCGAAAGGTGTTTCAAAGTAGTATTTGAATTCGTCCAAGATATACTTGACCGATGAGGTGTTTGCGCCGTAGTCTGCATAGTGTCAGTTGTGGAAGAACGATCGAAATGGTTAAGTCGCTGAAACCTCACCTAAGAACACAACTAGTCTCTTTCCGCTGGATATCAAGTCACCGAGCGTGGGCCAGTCACCGATGGATATTGGATCTTCCGATGGTATAAACGCGTATTGGTCGATACCGCTGTGAGAAAATGCGTCTCCGAACTTGCTCACGGGCAGAGAATCCCCATTTGTTAGGAGGAGGGTGATGACCTCGTCGGGATGAAAGTCTAGCCATTTCTTGATAGTGGACAAGAATGATTCTAGTTTGCCTGCATCTTCGAGCAGACAGGATGTATGGCAGAGTTCCAAGACATTTTCGTCCACGATAGACCGGTGCGTCTGAGCTTGTAGGAAACGAATTCCCATGTCCAGCTGTGCGGTGACTTCTATATTCTGATTTTGCTGCGGCAGTTTGCCGACGAATGGAGAGTCGTGCGAACCAACGAAGGTGATGTTGGAGTAGGATCGCTCACAGTATTCCACCCGGCCATTGCAGGTAGTAGCAGCAGACTTGGAGGACGAGTCTCGCGTGAATAGGGAGTGTCCACTTGGGAACGCAAGGATAGGCTCCAATACTAAGAGGGTGGCCAGTAGAGCTCGCGTCATTCCACGCTGAAGGACACCCATGATGAAGGCTTAGCCAAGGCACAAAGCGTTCAAGAATGGAAATAGCGAGGCTTCAAAGCTTTTCAATGTTGACAACTTGATAAACCGCTGGGATCACCGTAGCCACCGTCCTACCACCCAAAGGGCATCGTGACCGAGTTATAGACGCGGTGGCCGGTCATGCTGCTGATGCAGGAGGTGACCACCTCCCCAGCATTCCAC
This sequence comes from Penicillium sp. PG113-03A, assembly GCA_037042135.1. Classification (NCBI taxonomy): domain Eukaryota; kingdom Fungi; phylum Ascomycota; class Eurotiomycetes; order Eurotiales; family Aspergillaceae; genus Penicillium; species Penicillium sp. PG113-03A. The sequence goes on from JAXQJW010000163.1 coordinate 4,987, forward strand.
GCGCGCGTCGATCCCTGGCCAAAAAGAAAAATACACAACTGACCTGGATAGTGTGCTCATGCTGGTTCATCTCATGATGATAGGACAAAAGGAGCATTGGCGTCCTTGCGACTCGATGTAACTACACCCCCGCATGCAGATTGTCAGCAGGAACAACCCTCAACCTTGAAGACTAGACCTTTTTCATGAAGCCTGGCGATACTTGCGTGAAGTCTTTGGTCGCGTTGACTTTAGCAAAGCCCGCCAATAATGAACCTCGATGGCTTGACGGTCGCTAAAAAGTCCATTGAGCGGGTGAGAGAAGACACTTCGGACACGCCGAAGTGTCAATCAGGACATTTTGGAAGTCACCGGTTCTATTGTAGATGTCGACTTTGAAACTGATTGCAGTAAATCTAATGCAACTGAACTATGATGTCCTTGAGAAGTCTTGTTGCTTGTAGCCACTTCCCATCAGACATGGGCCACCACTTTTTTACTCTTTATTTCTGGGAAATTCCTCCGTGAATCAACATATACTTCCGACCAAGACCGACTTAATTCAGTCTTTAGCATCGATTTTCCCTGGAACATGTACTGCTGTATGTAAATGGGTGAGCCACGGTGGCTGAGCTCAGCCCCCAAAACGGGCCGAACCACCGGAGCTCGAAGCCTCGTTACTCCACATGTTTACAACGTCCGAGCTCGTCGTGTCCGCGCCCATCCGCTTCTTCTCCTGATCGATCCTCTTGACTGTTCCTGTCGCATAGTCTCTCTTCAGACATTAATCAATCCGCCACTCCCCCTGACCCGGCCCCAGCAATGACCATTCGGAGACGCTCATGAGCTCGATGGCTGAGGGCAGTGAGGGCTGGGGACGAGAAGACGAGCTTGATCTGGACCCGGAGGATAGCAGATCGCCCCAAGCCGGTCATGATGGGATCGACGATGACGCAGGGCCTTCCCCACAAGAGCCGATGGAGGAGGAATTGGATACAATAGACCAACCACAGCATCAAGCGCCCGAGAAGACGATAGAGCCAGTTGATATCGATCTTCCGCACACCCCACCAACACAACGAGCCACCCCAGGAAGTCTGGATGAATCCGCTTCCACACCCGACGACTCGCCATCTTTGCATGTGAGTGGAGCGTTGTGCGTGCGATTGTAGAAATCGCTTCTAACGGAACACAGGGATCCGTTTTGTCTTCGCAGAGTAGCAGTGCGTTGGCACTTCGGGGATCTCCAAGAGTCAGCCCCAGCCCAGCGCATCGCCCGTTTGATCTTCGCTTCCAATCGCGACTCTCATCATCTCCCCTGAGTGGTTCGAGAACCGGCTCGCCTTTCCTTGCCCATCTTCATTCGCGGCAGTCGTCAATCACAAGTCAGGTGTCGCCGACTCCAGAATCCGAGCCAGAAGTACCGCCAAATCCCTGGGATGTCGTGCGATGGACAAAATTGCGAAAGATCACCGGGCAAGCATTTTCAGAGATCGGGAGACGCAACTTTGGACGACCGACATGTTTGGCAGTTTCTACCTCCATTGTGGTTGGGACCTCGAAAGGCATCATCCTGGTCTTTGACTACCAGCAGAGTCTGAAGACGATTATCGGAACTGGTACCAAAGGTACGTTTCAAATACCAGTGCCGAGAGCGCAGCTTTGACAATATCTGCAGCTGTCGAATGTGGCCCGATTACCGCACTCGCAATTTCAGCAGATCATTCCACCGTGGCGGGCGGGCACAGATCGGGCGATATATTTACGTGGGAAATTTCACGCTCCGCACGACCTTTCCTCCAAATCCCACCAATTCCTGCGAACCAGGTCGAGACTCGGGCATCGGATGGCCATATTTCAGGCTCCTCAGTCATTCACATTGGATTTCTTGGCACGCGACGCACCGCAGTCGTGTCGGCCGACATCAGAGGAATGGCCTTCTCACATTTAGCGACAAGAGGTACAGGTGCGCTGGGACGAACAGTGAAGACCACACGCATTCTGGGCCGATATCCGCAGACCAATCCGGCGGAGATACGTCCTCGAAAACCCAGCTCCGTTCTGGCCTTTGCTCCTCTACCGCTTGGCAACGTGGAGCAGGCGTCCGATTCCATAGGGCTCGTTGCCATGTTGACTCCCTATCTTTTGGTCATCGTGTCGACTACCCCTGTCGCCCAGACCCAACACAAGGCACCGCGTCCGAAGGAGGTTCCAGCCCATAGTGCGATGACGGGAGCCCTTGCCTGGTTTCCAGCCATAAGGCTAAAGGGCAAAGACAACCAAACGTCCAACACCAAACTTGTCTATTGCTGGTCCAATGTTTTGACTGTGTTGGAAGTGACCGAGGCGGAAACGGACGAGCCCCCCGACCAGGATAAGCCTCCGAGTCTTGTCTTCAGGGCGCGAAGTAGATGGAAGGCAGACGAGGCTATCGTGGCTGTTCAATGGCTGAGCCGCTCTGTTCTCGCAGTTCTCACTATTACGCAACGACTGCTTATTATTGAAGACCATTCCATGCATGTTACAGACTCTATCGACCTTGCTAATCGGCACATCTACCATGTGGACCTCTTTTCATCGCAATTGCATACGTTGGTGGAGCAACTGGACGAGGAAGATGCTTCCATGCACGGGGTCGTTGCAGACGCTTTTTACATGAGCTTTAGAGCTTACAAAGGACGTTTATTTTTGCTAGGCTACAATGAAGCCCTCGTCGGCAGCCTCTCAAATTGGGCTGACCGGCTTTTGGCCCTGATGGAGGTTGGGGATTTCATCGGGGTCATTCGGCTGGCGACTTCATACTACACGGGAACCTCGGAGAAACTCACGGTCGGTCTTCCGGAAGAAGACGCGCTGAGGAAACCCATCGTTCAAGAGAAGCTCATAGAAGTGATATCTGCGTCTCTCAAATACGCCTTTGGTCGCAATGCCGAGGCGATCAATGGGCGACTGGACAGCAGACAACTGGAGGAGCTGGCGGAGGTATCAGTCGCTGCTTGCATTTCCATGGCCGATGAAGAGTTCCTGTGGGAAGAGGTCTTTTCGTGGTACGAGGAGAATGAATCCGCCGGGATTTTCTTGGACGTTCTCGAGCCGCGGATTATCGATGGAATCATTCGATCCCTTCCCCCGATTGCGGTCAAAGCACTCATTAACCACTTCATAATCACACATTCAGCAAGCCGTCTGGAGGAAATCATTTGTCTTCTTGACACTACAACGATGGACATCGACCAAGTCACGACGTTATGCAAACAACATAATTTGTACGATGCGTATATCTATGTTTGGAACCGCTGTCTGGCAGACTATGTGGGACCCCTGGAGGAGCTCCTGCATTTCATTCCTTCTCAGACCGAGCCTCTGAGCAACGGAGATTATGCCTTCGAAATGAAACGGCACACGAATGCCACGAAGATTTTCCCTTATTTGTCATTTGTTCTGACCGGGCGCATCTATCCCACTGGAGACGACATGGACGAAAGTGAGGCATCACGAGCCAAGGCTGCCTTGTACCAATACCTCTTCTCCGGCCACATGTCTAGTACAGGGCTCGCCACTGGTTCTGAAGTCGACTCATTTTCTCATCTGAAGGCTATGCTCAGATTTGATGCGTCCAGCTTCATGAGCATGCTCAACGAGGCTTTCGAGGATAGCTTCTTGAACGAGCCTGACTCCGAGGAAGCCCCCGTTTCGGGTGTGTCCATCAATCGACAGTACTTGATTAGTATTTTGCTTCAAGTTATGGATGCATCGTCTTTCCCCCCCTCTGATACCATTTACTTGGATATGTTTGTCGCGCGCAATCTTCCCAAATACCCTCAGTATATTCTTCTTTCTGGCACAACGCTTCATCAGGTTCTGGTCCGATTGTGCCAGTATCCGAGCGAGGACATGGCGGAGGACTGTGAGCTCAGTGCAGAGTACTTGCTTTCCTTTTACCACCCGCCAGATATCCAGAGCATGGTGCCCTTGTTCAGAGAGGCTCGCTTCTTTCGCATTTTGAAGTCGACCTACCGTTCAGAAAAGCAGTATCCACAGTGGATCCTGACCCACCTCGATGATCCGAACGACAAGGAAGCTATCTTCACGTCTCTACAGGACTGTCTCCGTCCTGGATCAGGTCTCGGCAAGAAGCAAAGACAAGATGTGGTGGGGGTGGTCAAGGAGCACGCTGGAGAAATCGCCGGCATCAATGTGAAACAGGCTGCTCGAACCATGCAGGAACTAGCCCCCGAGACTCATGCGACTTTTCTCCGGGTGCTAGACAAGGATTCTTATGGCCAATATCAGTATCTGATAGCTCTTGTTGAACCCGATGGGCAAAGGAAAGAAAGCGGTTCTCCTGCAACTGCAGAAAACTGGATGGTCGAGCGATATGTGCAGCTTCTTTGCAGGTACAACCCATCCCATGTAGCCGACTTTGTCGATGGCTTACGGGTTGGCGACATTCACCTCGAAGAACTACTTCCGTCTATTGAGCAGAGCGGCGCGATCGATGCTGCAGTGATTCTACTCGCACGGCAGGGACAACTCCGAACTGCTTTGGACAGGCTCGTGGCACACCTGAGCACCCTCGAATCTGGATTAATGGGCATCCTCCAGAGCGTCCAGGACACTCCAGACACAGCCAGTACGACAGAGGCAATCGATGATTTGCTTGAATCCCTGAACAAGTATGCCGGGGTTGGTACCTGGCTCTGTCAAGGCCAATCGAAAACTGTCAAGCAGCACCGCCCTAGTACAAATGGCCACCGGGGTGTGTCTCCGCTAGAACAGCCACTTGCGTTTGACGAGACCCTCTGGTTAGATCTCATCGAGGCGGTCGTTCGCATCGCGAGCAATGTATTTGCCTTTATGCGCAATCACCACTTCGCCTTTGAGACACATCAGCCCTCTGTACCACTGGGCGGAGACACGGGCCGATTGACCATCTCTTTCCGTACCCTGGTGCAGCAGGTATTCACCACGCTGCTGGCCAGTACTGTGAAAGGCGGGGGTTCTTCCAGTAACGAGCGGACCGACTTGTCATTTCTTCGGATACTCCGTGCATTCCTCACCCGAGCCGCTACCTGGTCACCATCACTGTTGGAGCTACGTGCGGTGCTTGCTTCGATCTTCTCAGCATACTCTTACGAGAAGTCCCTCTTGACTCTGGCAAACGGGATGCTAGATCGCGATCTGTTCATCCATGTGGATGAAGCGGCCCGGCTTCGGCAGCATGGGTGGCGCCCACGCGGACAGGTGTGTGAAATCTGCCGACGAAGGATCTGGGGTCCCAGCGTGGGTTCTTCATACTGGACCGCGTGGGAGATGAAGCAAGCCAATGAATGCCAACGGCGCATGGCGAAGCGTCTCGAAGAGGGCCGCGATCCAGCTACTGAGCGTGGGAAGGGCAAAGCAGCTGTCGTGAGTACGAGCCAGCCACATCATTTGCTGGCTCAACCTGTCGGTGCCAACCCGACGGACCAGCCTTGCGCCGGGACGGAGGCTGGGACGGGAACCGATCCTGATTCTCCCGGCGAGATACCCATCGAACCCATTGTTGTTTTCTCATGTCGCCATCTCTACCATCGGCAGTGTGTGGTGGATGCTGATCATCTCCATCCACGTCCCACCGAAGGACCTTTTCGACGTGAACATCCTGACTGGCCAGGTACTGAGCTCTTCTGTCCCGCATGTACATAAGACACATCTTACTCTTTCTATGCGCGTCACTCCTTTCCTTTCCAGTCTCAGTGGAAGATTTAATCGGTGGCATACTGTGTAACGAATTGAGCATGTTATATACCTCTATCCCCTGTTTCGCAATCCTGCAATCAGATTGATGTATTCCCAGTTCCGTTGTACTTCCGCTCTGCAGTATCCCCTGTCATGCATTTGGCCCGATGATAGTTTAAATTGGGCCACGCGTTCTCGGTGGATCTCGTCGCATGGTTAATGCAACCCGGGGAATAAATGTTCGTTCATTGCGACTGTCATCCTTGTGGCGCCACATTGAGAGCGAGTCTAGATCATGCCGGGGCGGTTTCTCAATGATTCAATATAGATGATACCGAGATTTCTGTGGTCTCGATCTGATGGTGATACTGGACGCGATCTCGACGAAGGATGTCCCTGTCAACAACCTCCATACAACCGACTCCATCAGACATTCACCCACAATGCAGTCTTCCATTCTTGAATTTCGCCCTCAATTTCGCGTTCACACTTTGACGTATCACAATGGCATCGTCTAGCAAGAAATGAACAAAGGATGAATCCACCGAAAGCATAATCGACGGGGCGGGCGACACGCCACATGTCGATCATCCTTGCTTTAAGCTGACTCGTTACTATTGGGCGAGTCGCGCAGCTGCGCACAACCAGTGACAAGTCTTGAATGTGACCCTCGTTCAGTTGACGGGATGTCGCCCAGCACAGGAGTCTCTACTCGCGCGGCCCTGATCATCAGGGTCTTCCGAAACATCGCGCTTAACCGATGTGATTCGGCCGTTGTACCCCCGCCTCATGGTCGATGAAACAGGGACGCCATGACCATATATATGATACATGACAGAAAAATGGGTCTTTCTAAGAGATCTGTCTGCGATCAGGTTTTCTGGGGTATTAGGGGTAGCGGTTGTATCGTGTGAGTGATTCGCGTGGTCCACCTTGTTCTACTACTGCGATTCACTACGGAGTACTGCGTTCTCTCACGAGGGTCTTGCCCATGACAGCCATGTTGGTCCAGACTCTATAAGTTGCCTGGCACGAACAGGGATGAACTTCCTTGGCTTTGATGTCAGACTTTGGAGATGAATGTGCAGTCTGCAGGGACCATCATCGGAGGTTCTTCCTCTGCCCGAATGACCATCTCCACGTTTCGCATCACACATGGATGATGTCCCACCAGGAACTGAAGATCAGTCCGGTGGGTACTTGATGCGTACTCCATAGGATCGGCCTACTCGATTCCCCTGTGATATAAAATCCCATTGTCCGCATGCGGCCTTTACTTCACGCTGTCTCTCATTTCTTTGATTCGTGCATTGTCGCCGTTTCACCCATTCTTTTTTCTCTCATTATAGATTGCCCCTTCAAGGGCTGTATATCTCTTCAATCACTCATTATTTTACTCCCTGTGGGAGCCATTTAATATAGGACTGCTCGTCTTTGACAGACTGCGTCCGATTTGATATAGTGCATCTCAGCGAGATGCACGTCTTTTCTACACTCTTCCCAGCTTTGGGACTGTTCGCTCGTCTCAGTAGCGCCGCGTATATTTTGAAAGACGACTATGGGAGCTCAGAAGGGTTCTTTAACAAATTTGATTTCTTCACGGTGCGTCGGTGATTGGATCGCAAAGTGGCTATCATACTAATTACAATATAGGACACCGATCCGACCAATGGCTTCGTGAAATATGTTGACCAGTCGACTGCGCGCAATACTGGCTTGATCAAGACAAATGGGAAATCTGTCTATATCGGCGTCGACCACAAGAATAAAGCTACCATGCCTGGACGCCAAAGCGTGCGCTTAACCAGCACGCAAAGTTACAATCATGGATTGGTCGTTCTGGACCTGGCACATATGCCTGGCAGTGTCTGTGGGTCATGGCCCGCTTTGTACGTATTCAAAATGATTGGAAACCTGCCAGTCATGCTAACCTTATTCTCTCCAGCTGGATGCTTGGTCCGGACTGGCCCAACAACGGCGAGATCGACATCATCGAAGGTGTAAATGACCAGCCTAAGAACCAAATCACACTGCATACCAGCTCTGGCTGCTCGATCCAGAACTTTGGATTTACCGGTCACCTTGAAACGAGCAACTGCGATGTCCAGGCACCAAATCAGCCAGCTAACACTGGCTGCTCCATATCCACCAGCAGCGGAAATTCCTACGGAGATGGATTCAACAGGGCCAACGGTGGTATTTACGCTACAGAGTGGACTGGCGAGAGCATCAACGTCTGGTTCTTCCCCCGCGGCAGTGCTCCGCCGGATGTATCAGGCGATAGTCCCAATCCCTCGAAATGGGGCAATCCCACGGCCAAATTTGCAGGGAACTGTGATATTGATTCGCATTTCAAGAATCTCCAGATTGTCCGTTTTCATTTGCTACCGATCTGCTTGGACTTGTGCTAATGGTGAATAGGTCTTTGATATCACCTTCTGCGGCGACTGGGCTGGCAATGCTTGGAAAGGTACCTCGTGCGCCTCCAAGGCTAGCACCTGCGATAGCTTCGTCGCGAATAATCCAGAGGCATTCAAAGAGTCTTACTGGGATATCAACTCACTCAAGGTCTACCAGAAGGGTGGCATCCAGGCCGGCGTCAGTGTGAAACCTCTTCCTAGCGTTAGCCTGGGAATTGGAATCTCTGTCGGCGGAGGTCAACAAACAGCCAAGCCCAATCCTGGGGGAGATAATGCTCAATCTGCATCTGTAGAATGGCGCTCACCTCAGCCTACTTCTGCTCGTCACAGCTCACCTCAGCCGCAGCCGTCTTTTGAACAGTATAGCACGATTCAGCCTCGTCCATCCTCTGTGCAGAAGAGCACGCCGCAACCTCGGCCCTCTTTTGGCCAGTACAGTACGCTTCGCCCTGTACAGTCCAACTCGCCCCAAGCCCCTCCCACGCAGAACCACGCCGGCGAATCGAATATCGGGAAATATGAGGACGGACAATATCACCCTGGCCAATTTGACGATGGACAGTATCGCCCAGAACACCACAGCCCAGCCCAGTCGAAAAGAAATCCGGGGGATCGTCCAGGGCAGCGTCGTCGTCGGGCTTATCAGAATGAGTAGTGACGAACCGTTGACGTGAAATGAGTGTTCAGTTGACACGGATTGAATTGGGATCTGAGATCTCTGATGATGTATTTATGTTGGTTGGAAGGGGTATTGTTCGATGCGTGGTCATCGAGTCAGCTGGGTTGACTGATTTGAGAGCAAAATAAAGCCTGTATTTGAATAGTACACGATTGAATGGAATGTCATGCCAGACATATGATCTATTCGTATGAAAAGCTATCACAGGAGATGTCCATATCTTATTGAGTACATATGTAGTGACTAGATTGAAGGAGATAATGACGTATATTGGGAATGCCATCGAATGTGTAGCGATTAAGCGTAGGTGGAAAGATGATATTATTCCTTGTTACCTAAGAACTATTTGTGCGGGGTCTGACCCCGTGATATTTGCCTAGCCCGCAAAAGCGTGGCTCCTACGCGCTTGAAAATATAAAGGAAATTGGCCCGGCTAGTAAAGGCGTGGCTCTATAAAAGGGAATAAAAAACGAAAGGGAATAAAAAGGGGAAAAGGCACTTCTAAACTCCGTTTAGTATTCTTAGAGCGAGTCCAACTCTAGAGGAATCTCGCTTAGAAGATTCTTGCCTATAAGGGTATATATTTTATTACTAGTTATATTTATTAGAGTTTATAGTATTTTAGCTTTAGAGGACTAGTCGAGAGGTTATTTCTATTTAGGGAAAAGCCGCTTATACTTCTTATATAGTAGTTTCTAAGTCGCTTTAGATAGTATTTCGGCGATTCTTTTAAGGACCTTCTTAGATTTTCTAGAGTATTTAGCGAGGTTAGATATAAGATTATATATAATAGCTATAGTATTAAGTACTATTAGGGCGTTTTAGAATTAGGGGTTGACTATAGCTAGAGATATATAGTATTAGTTAATAAAATTAGGATCTTTTTTAGGTAATATAGTATTATTTTCTAGGGTAGTAGTTATTAGCTTTATTATAATATAAGCTTAAGATAGCTTTACTATAGTTTAAGCTTAGGGTAGTAGTTAGATATTAGGAGATATACTTAGTAGTAGCCTATTATAGAGGAGTATACTTATAAAAGGACCTATTAGGGTAGTAACTTATAGGGTTAGTAATATAACTTATAGAGCTATTACTAGGGTTATAGGCTTATAGATAGCCTATTTAATTAGAGTTATAGTCTTCGATAGTACTAGAGCTATAGTCTTTAATAATAGTAGAGACACTCGAGCTAGAGTCTATATATTCTATAGCTCTAGAGTAGGGGTTTTTAGCTTCTACTTCTTAGGTTATAGGGATATACTCTTATATATACTACTAGATAATATACTAGATAAGTCTATATTACTATCGCTTATACTTACCTTATATTAGCTATTAGTGTTAAAGATATCTATAAAGGACTCGACTACTTTTAGGTTTATATAGTTAGAGTAGTCTTTATAGTTGGCGATAGATAAGATTCGCTCTAGGGTGTTATTCTCTATATAGTACTAAGGGCTATAGTAGTCGGTATTAGAGCTATACCTATAAGTAGGGTTATAGCTATTAAAATAGAGTAGAGGAAGTACTTAGAGTTTAAACTAGTAGATTTTATTTCGCTTACCTTCTCGCTTACTATTATCTATAATAAAAAAGGATAGATTATAATAATCTATTACTATAGTATCGCCAATATTATTATATTTAGTGCTATAGAGCTAGTCGACTAAGTCACCCTTTTATATATAGATTATATAAGGCGTAGTACGAGGGAGTATGGCGCGATAAGGGATAATAAGGCCCTAGACAAAGAGGGCTACTATAGAGCGAGTAATAGTATTAGTTATTAGACCTATCTAATTGCTAACGCTTATAGCTATACACTCGCTATATAGAATATAGGCGTACTTATAGACTAGGAATAATAGAAGGCTATAAACGTATACTAGTGGGGCGGGATCTCTATTAGCCCTATCTATAATAATATCTCCTCTTATAGAGAAATTGTTTAGGAAGAGCTTATAGCGTTTAGGGCTAGAGGAGATATATTTAACTATCTAGTAGATATTTTTATCTAATAGGTAGATATTATTACTACCTAGGGGGGTTTACTAGCGGCTATCGATAAAAGAGCACTTAGTGACTTTAAGTTTAGTAGTAGTAGAAAAGGCTACTATTTAGTATATTATAGTAGTAGCGATTGAAGTATAGATAAGCCTTTTCTAGATAGGAAGGTCTCCTAGAGTATAGACTATATCTATTACGCTTTAGATATAAACGTAATTAGTTTATATCTTCTTAGTAGGTTTTTTATCTAGAGGCTCGGATATCTTATGTCTTTTTAATACCTACTTTTCGTCTATAGGCTTATTTAGCTTATATTTTATTCCTAGTAGGAATCCTATAGTGGGTAGAGTAGCTTAGCGAATTAGGTATTAGAGTAGGGCGTTTACCTAAGTCCTTAGTATTATATTTAGGGAGTTAGGGAAGAAGGGGTATAAAATAGGGAATCTATTAAAATAGGATAAGATAAAGAAATAGGATATAAAGTAACTTAAAGTTAATAAGATAAAGTTATAAAATAATAAAATAAAGGATATAAAGGGGATAAAATAAGGCTAGATTAAAGAAAGTAAGTAGTAGATAAGGATAAAAGTAATAAGAAAGTAAGCGGTAGGTAAGAATAGGATAGGAATATATTAGGTATTTTTTAGCTTCTTAAACTTAGAAATTGCTTTCTTAGCTCTAATTATATTCTCCTAAGATACCTATTTATCTTCTTTTATAGACTACCCTATCTAGCGGATAAGATACTTAGTAATCTCCTTCTAAGTACTATTTTTATATAGTTATCCTAGTACTAGGCGGATATATTTATCGAGGATTTTATCTATATTATAGTAGTCGATATTATAGGGGAAATATTTATCGAATATAGGTTAGTAGGGTTTATAGGAAAAGCGATCCTATAGATTAGGACCTTTTAGGGTAGGTTCGAGGTATACTATACTAAAAACTAGGTAGATTCTATAGATTAGTAGAATATTAAGCTTATATACTAGGCGGCTAATTCTTTTAATAACTCGAAAGCGGCTAGTATAGCGTTAATAAAGTTTTATAGGGAGATACTTATTTATAGGTAGAGGGAAGGCGTTGCCTATATAGATATAAACTTTATCGCCGATATTAAAGTATATTAGCTTATAAGCTATATTATATTAGCGCTTTATAACTATTGCTATAAATACTAGATTTGCTTCTATATCCTAATAGATTAGTATATAGCTTTCTAGGAGGGTTGGGAGTTGCTAGATTAGGTCCTATAGCTAGTATAGTTCGAACCTATATAAAAGTCTATATAGTATATATCTAGTTATATCCTTCTTTGAGCTATTTAGTACTATCTAGATAGAAGGTAGGAACTAGGTCTAGTTAGATTTATCTAGGTCTATAAATATTGTATATTAGAGAGCGATTTCGGCTATTTAATTCGATCGCTTAGATTGGCTATCTATCTAAGGGTGGTATATAGTAGAGAAGAGGAGCTTAGTATATAGGAGCTCAAAGATCTTTTTCTATATACCTTACACAAATTTCGGGTTATAGTCTAAGATAATAGCTATTAGCAAACCCTATCTATATAACCACTAAAAGGCGAGAATAATATATATCTAATCCTACTCTTTCTAGTCACTCTAGCCTAGGAGTATTCCTAATAGCTTTATAAACTTATTAGTAATATTTAGTAGCGTATCGAGGTGCTAGGGGCCTACTAGATAGAATCTAGTAATAAAGTCTATCGCGACTATATAGAAGGGGGTTAGAGGGGTTAGGATTAGCTCTAATAAACTATAGGGAGGGTATTATAGGGTAGCGAGCTCTATATACTAGGGGTAGTTATAGATATAATCCTTTAGTAACTTAGTACCCTAGTAGAAGGTTATACCTTAGAGCTTCTACTAAGTAGTTACAAAACCCTAGTAGTTTTGCTAATTGTAGATTAGGTTAAAGATCTCTTTCGATATAGCGTATAGCAAAACTAGGTCCTTCTAGCTATTTATATAGATAAAAAAGAGTAAGCCCTTATCGAGGTAGTATAGAAGCTTTAGAATAATTAGGTTATTCTAGAACTATATATCTATAAGGGTTAGGATAAGGGGTTTTAGGCGTATATCTACTTTATAACTAGTATAGATATAGTTCTAGAAATCTAGGGAGACTTCTAGGACTATAGTTATAAGGGTTAGTATACTTATATAAAGGATATAGAGACTTTCAATTATAGCTAGACTATCTTTATTATAAGGCTTATACTATTTAGTTATAGGGAGTCGAGATAGAGTATCCGCGATCTTATTAGATTTGCCTAGATAATAGAAGACTTATAGTCTAAACTACTAGGCGAACTAACTAGCCTAGACTAAGTAGAGATTTTACTATTCTATAGCTTAGGATTTAAGACTTATCCCTTCTATAATATTAACTATTATACTATAGTTAGAGTAGATAATTATTAGCTTAGTATAGTTAGCTACCTCGACTATATATTATATCTTCTAGAGGATCTAGACTATATAGGCAACTTCTAGCTCTATAATCTAATAATTATACTTAGCGAGAGTTAGAAGCCTATTATAGAAGGAGATCGGCTAGACCTTATTAGTAGGAGATAGTTTTAAGGGTTCGGAGTAGATATAGAGTAGATCGAGATAGTAGACTATAGCCCTAAAACCACCTTCCTTACTAGCGTCTAGGTTAATATAGAGCTAGCGCTAGGGATTAAAATAAGCTAACTATCTAGGGTTTATAAACTCTAACTATAGGATACAAAAAGTATCTAGCTCCTTCTAACTTAGTTCTAGGAGTAATATAGGAGTACTCTAGGATTTATATAGAGAACCTTTAATAGGCGCTCTATAGAGGAGAGCTATTTTTTGTAACTATAGAGGTTCCGCCTTTCTTATATAACCCTTAATATAGTAATATAAATCACTAGTTATACTAAGGTAACTTTCTAACTACTTATAGGTTCGAGGGAACTATAGGGTAGTAATCGCTTTAACCTTTTTCTTATTAGTTATTATCCTAAAGGAGTCAACTTCCTTTCTAAGGATTATTAAGGAGGGGAATCTAACATATATTTTAGTAGGGTTAAAAGATATATTTTTCTCTTAGAGTTTAGTAAATATATAGTAGAGATACTCGATATATTATAGTAAGGATTTAGAGGTAATAACAATATTATCGATATATATCTTATAGAAGCTTCGGAACTTATATAGGATATTATCTATCTAGCGCTAGATATACGCTATAGAGTTCGAGTTCCCTATAATAATAATATAAATCAATTCCTAGCCTCTATAAGAGACTATAGCTTAGTACTTCTAATTATTAGGATATATATACTATTAGAAGAAAAACTTTGCTATATCAATCACTAAGATAAAATCTTTCCTATATATAAAGGTAATAATATCGTCTTATATCGAGAGAGGATAGAGGTCTAGGATCTAGAGCTTATTGGATATATAGAAGTCTACAACTAGGTATCTAACTCTTTATATCTTACCTTTTACTAGGGCTATCCGCTAAGCGATAAATATAGGGTACGCTAAAGGGTAGAAATTGTATATAAAAGATATCTTCCCTTAGTGGTATATCTAGTTATTGACTATATCGATAAGCTAGCGGGATTCTAGAGGTTAAGGGTAGATAGTATTATACTTAAACTTAGCGTCTAGCTTAAGATAAATCCTTATCTAGTCCTCCTAGGGAATATCCACGAAACCGGCCTCTTTAGTCTAGATAGAGTAGCTATTAATAATAGCGGCTAGTTCTTAGGAGACTTAGGGGTTAGTACTATAGATAGTAATACTATTTATAAGAGTAAGTTTCGGAGTCTCGGTAGAAGTTGTCTTAGTAGGGGTTATAATATATATATAAGGTAGGTCTAGACTATAGAGCTTATTATAGATATAGAAATACTCGAACTCCTCTACACTAACCTAATATATAGAAGTAAAATTAGACTCTATAATAGTTCCTAACTAGTCCTTATAGTAAATCTTAATACTACCCCGAGTTAGGTTATAGATATAAACCTTATAGTACTTAGAGCTAACTATCTATACTAGGATATCGAGCTTTAGGTACTATAAAGTAAAGAGAAGATTGTAATCCTATAGAGACGGGTTTTTAATATAGAGAGGAATAGGAGTTGTTCTACTAGTAGGGATAATCACTAAGGCGTCTATATAAGCTAGACGTTTAGCGATATACTAGGGCTTTATAGCAATCCTAATAGGGAAAGAGAGACTATTATAAGATTAAATAATTACTTACTAATATAAAAAATTGAGGATAAATCCCTCTAGCCTAAGGATATTAGCGCTAATAAGGAGTTTAGTATTTAGATTATCTACTAGATAGGCCTCGATAGTAATTTTCGCCTTAGTATCTACTCCTATAAAGTATACTAGGCAAAGGATATAGCTTATTAAAAGATACTATAAATCGATACTAGAGACTAGGATTTCTAATATAGGATACTATTCGAGCGCTAGCGATTTAGCGAGGTTAGAGTCAATTAGAGTTATAATATAACTAGAGTCTAGGTAAGCGATAATAATATTCGATAGTTTTCTAAGGGCAACTAGGGCTATAGTATAGCACTAGGAGTAGAAAGTATACCCTAGATTCTATACTAGAGATCGGATAGACTTAATAACTAGTATATTAGCGTTAACGAAGTTTATAATAGTAGCTTTAGGGAGTATAGTACTAGAGAGAGGAGCGTAGTTCTCTAAGTATCGATATAAGGTATTCTAGGATATAAAGGCTTTAGTGTAATAGAGGTAAGTTACTATAAATTCGGGGGTATAGTACTAGGTAGTAGTAGGTTTATCTAGAGGCTAATAGCTAGGGCTATTATAAGCGTTAGTATTATCCTATTCCTTAGCTTTTTTATAATCCTTATCGAACTCCTATATAGTATTATAATCCTACTTAGTATACTTAGTATCTATATAGAGCGTATAAGAGCTTAGAGTTTGCTTTTCCTACTAGCAAAAACCTAGATCCTAGGGGGCTTAGGCTAGGTAAGTATATACCTATAGTGGTAGATAGTTCTATAGCTAGCGAGGCTATAGCTAGGGTTAGGCTAGAGCGGCTTATAGAGTGTTATATAGCCTATTAGTAAGCTAGAGCTAATAGTTCGGTGTCTAACCTTATAGCTAGGGATAGTTAGTAAAGGTTTATATCTAAGTCTACTACTACTACTAGTATTAGGGTTAGAATTAGGGAGTCTATTACTAGTTATTTATAGTCTAGCGTTAGAGATTCTATTGTGGTATAGGCTTATAGTAAAGGGGTCTAGTCTATTATTAGTTCTAGCTTTCTTAGATCTAATATTACTTAGTATTTATATTTAGCTAGGGATAAAAGTTAGTATATAGGGAAAAACGGCCTTAGTCCTAGTAGGGACGTTACTACTAGGGTCGCCTCTTACTATACTATAAAGTCTAGCGTTCCTAGTCTAGGAAATAACTATCTAGTTCTATTATAAATAAGGCTAGGGATTTACCTTCGATCTAGTATAAGATATTATATACTAGCGAGGTATCTAGCCAATCCCTAATCTCTAATATCTAAGCTTTATAAGTTTTAGTGCCTATAGCTTTTAGCTAAATAATAACTACCTAGGCGAAATTGCGTAGTATATAGCTAGCTCTAATATTAGACTAGGAGTAAGAGAGTTTCTCGAGCTTAGTATAGGCCTACTCGCGATTAGGTTTCTATCGCTCTATTAGGGACTTAAACTATCTACTCTTAAGACTTACTTCGCTAATTAGATCCTTTTTAGTTTAGGTAAGTTCCTATATATACTAGCGAAGAGTAGTTTCTTTAAGTAGGGAGTAGAGGTTAGCGTATATAACCTATTTAGACTTAAGGGCGATAAGGTTATTTAGCCGGTTGAGGAAGGTATAGATAGAAGAGTAGTAGGTAGTACTATAGAGAATTAATATTCTACTACTATCTAGATCTAGAAGAGCTAGATCAAAAAAGCCAATCTCTAAGGCCTTCTATTATATATCTACTATAGTAAGCTATCCTAGGGGACTAGTAGGGCCTAGAGGACTATAGAGTTATCCTTTATAGAAGAGATAGCCTATTTTGGAATAAATAAGGCTACTAAGTATAGCTTAGAGCTAGTCCTTAGAGATAAGGTTAGGGAGGTAGGGAGTTATAGGAGTTATAGAGTTAGGAGTAGAAGCGCTATTATTTACTAGCTCTATAGACTCTATAGGGGTAGAGGATATATAAGGGGAAGTATATAGAGAAATAGAAGCGTAAGAGGTAGAAGTATAAGAGGAGGTATAGGGAGCTATAGGGGATAAAGATAAAGCGAAAATAGAGAGGGAGGAGATATAGAGAGATATATAATATAGTATAGAGAGGGAGTCTAGTCCGAGCGGTAGCTCTAGATCTAGTTTAGAGACTAGAGAGCTAGGTAGCTCTCGATACTATAGGAAGGATAGTCTAGGGACTAGTGCTAGATAGGGCTTATTACTAAAGCGCTAAACTACTAGGGCTAGTAGTAGAGTTATTCTATAAGCTTTAGGGCGGTATTCTATAATAAATAGTATTTAGAGCTAGGGCTAGTATTCAATCTTAGGTTTAGTTAGTAGAGATTAGATATAGTTTTCTAAGCGCTTAAAATCCTTAATAGCTTTATTTAGCGATAGGCAATAGTAAGACTAATTAGTAGGGAAAGGATCTCCGAAATATAAAAGATAGGGTAGTAGGTATAGCTATAGGAGGAAAATAGCTTAGGTAATAACTTCCTCGCTTATCGTTATAGACTAAGGGTTAGGGTATACCTAGTTAGCTAATTAGTAGTTTAGAATCTACTATATAAGTTTAAGCGCTAGTAGGAGTAGATTATATCGGCTTACTATAGGCTCCTATATAGGGAGGCTTAGTAGGAGGTATAGCCACTTAGAGATTCTACTACTTACTATATAGAGTTTAGCGTAATTAGCTAGTGCTTATTAGGGTAGAGAATTCTATACTAGCTCGGCACCTAAGGCGTAGATTGGTCTAGATAAAAGAGGGAAAGGAGTTTTAGATAAAATTTTATCCTTCTAGGGCTCTAATCTAGGTACCCGAGATCGAAACTAGCAATACTACTAGAATATAGCGATTAAGCGTAGGTGGAAAGATAATATTATTCCTTATTACCTAAGAACTATTTATGCGGGGTCTGACCCCATGATAGAATACCACTGATCGTTCTAGAGATTCAATTTAGCTTTTACAACTCCACTTTAATTTGCGATGTTCATACTGAGAGTGACATAATTCTATTGGCAAAGAAAGATGGACTTCATAGAATGTACTCATAACAATGACGTTGTCAATGCGCATCGTGTCGGCTTCGTTCCTACTCAGTTCTACCAATCATCTTTCTCTACAAAAAGTAGTCAATCTTGATCCACGGTTTCCTAATCAGCAAACGTGAAATTTGATATCGCGATTCTCTTGATTATGGCACCATCCGTCTGTTCATGCTTGTGTTGAATTTGGTATTTGACTTGCTATCGTATTTCCCCCCCGGATCACAATTGCTCTCCTTCTCTCCCCTGCTTTTATCATCCCATCTTGACTGACTCTGGTCAACCTCGTCCTTTCACCATGTCGAATCCCAAGGAAGAAAACAAGCAACCTGGCTACGCGCTTGGAACGGAATTGGAAGACTCGCGTTCTTTCGATACTATCACTGCGCTGGTGGCCGAAGGTGGGAAAAGAGGCTTGTTATGGTTGCTGGCTAATAACAACGGCAGATCACGAACATGAAATCAAGCTGCGGACCATGTCATGGCAGAAGACTGCTTGCTTGTTGTCGGGTGAACAAGTCTGTCTGGCCATTATGGCCCAGTCGTGGTCTCTCTCGTGAGTTGATATCATTCTCCCGCATGAACCAGTCTAATTGACGAAGTATCTTGGGCTGGGTCCCGGGAATCATCACCATGGTCCTGTCTGGGTTGCTTTTCTGGATCACCTCGATCACGATGCACAAGTTTATCATGAAATATCCTCAGATCAAGGACATTTGTGCGTGGACAAATTAATCTAATATATCTGCGACTGCTGACCTATGTAGGCGATTTCGGGTACTATTTGTTTGGTCAAAGTCGAGCCGCTTACGTCTTCTCGGCTTTTATGCTGCTGGCCAACAACATTTTACTGATTGGTTTCCATGTTCTCACCGGTGCTAAGGTGCTCAACACTCTGTCGGATCACTCTTTGTGTACCGCTATCTTCTCTGTCATTGCGACGATCATGGGAATTGTCCTGTCTTTCCTCCGGACACTTCACCATGTCAGCTTTCTGTCGATGCTTTCTTGTAAGTGTTACTACGACCCTTACCAACAGATCATTGATACTGTTCAGCTGCCTGCATGGGAATTTCCGTTCTTCTCTTCCTCATCTTTGCCGGCATTGAAGATGCCCCAGGATATGGGTACAAGGGCAGCTATCCCACGGACGGTCCAGTCAAAACCTATGCCTTTCCTCTCCCCGAGACGACGTGGGTCCAGTGCATCAATGCCTTCCTCAACATTACTTTCCTCTGGGTTCCCCAAATTCTCTTCCCTTCCTTCATCGCCGAAATGGAGCGTCCACAAGACTTCCCCAAAGCCTTGGGCGTTCTGACATTCATCTCTTCCATTCTGTTCATCGTTCCACCGGCCATTGGATTCCGATACCTCGGCCAATACGCCACAGCTCCCGCCTTTGGCAGCCTTGGTGTCGTGGAATACAAAAAGATATCTTTCGGCTTTGTGATAGTCCCCACTCTTATCATCGGAGTCATCTACGCAAACGTCACCGCCAAATTCATCTACACCCGGATGATGGGCGAATCCAAACATGCACACAGCAACACTCTCATCGGATGGGGCGTCTGGTTCACGGTCATGACTGCCCTCTGGCTCCTGGGATTCGTATTTGCCGAAGTGATCCCCAGCATGGGTGATTTCCTCTCTCTGCTCAGTGCGGCGTTTGACTCGTTTTTCGGGTTCATCTATTTTGCTATCGCTTACTGGCATCTCAATCGCGGAAAGCTGTTTGCCAGTCTCGGTAATAGTGTTATGACACTCGTGAACGTGTTCATTATGCTCGTGGGACTTTTTATGCTGGGCCCGGGGCTGTATGCTGCTGTCGAGGCTATCATTGCTGATTATTCAGGCGCGATTACACCCGCCTTTACCTGTGCGAATATGGCTATCTAGAGGTTGGTCTGGTTTAATAGCATCAATCCATGCTGCTAGATGGAAAAGTGATTGATTCAAGTAAATGGTAGGAACGAGTAATAGAAAAGTGATGAGATGTTTCGGAATGATGCGCAGGGCCTAGCTTGTACTTCTCTACGCTCGCTTCTTCTGTACGTGCAGTTCATACTTAGTCACCCACCGTACCTCTATTCCAGTTCCTTGAAGAGTTCCATCAAGGGTAAAACGTCTTCGAGAACTGGTGGCGCTTGCAATATCTGGTCGCACCAGACGAAGATCACTATCCCGACCATGAGGCCCAAGCATAATAAGATATTGGCCTTGGGGGACGAGATTCAGATACAAGTCTTCAATCTGCTGAGCTTGCAGTTCTCTGCTTGGCGAACTTTCACTTATAGCTGCCTGCATCAGACATGATTGAATATCTTGCGTGTAGTTTTTGTATCCATGTTCTCTGGTCCGGCAGAGCACTGATCGCAATAGCCTGGCATTTTCAACTCCAATTCCAACTAGGAAGACAGAGAGGGCTTGGAACGACTCGAAGATAAAATCGTTCAGGCCGTAAAATGTTCGTCTGGCTTCATCGTAAATTTGGCGACTTACGGGCATGATCGCGAGACGATTGTTGCTGGAGATCTGTTGCTTCCAGAGCCCACTCTTATGAGGTTGAATTTTTTTATTCACACACTTGCTGAACTTGATTTGCTCGAAACAGAGAAGGAATTTGTAGATCATCAATCGCAACTCTGGTGAATCGATGTACTCTGGTTAGTCAACTTTATAGAATGTGAATTGACAGTTGAGGAATGGCTTCGCCAGCTTCAGGTAATGTTATGCAAAAGGTAAGAGCTTAGATCAACTCACCAAGAGGCAGACGGAGGAATGGAAATGGCACCTCGCGAACAAGAACAGTCTCTTCGGGGAAAGGCAGGTGCCATGCTTGTTTCCCACGGCCTGTCTTCCTCCGCGAAGCATCAGGCTGATATCCACAGTGGAGGTTATCGACAACATGTCTTTGGAAGTTGCTGCGAGAGGTAATGATCTCGGAACAAGTCCAGCATTTGTATTTGCGATCTTCGTTGATTTCCTTGGCTGGACGGAGGAACTGTTTGATTTGCAAGACATCATGAATTCCATCGGCTGGAAAACGACATGTGCCAATGTACTGACGCAAATGTTTCCGAAGCACAATTTCGTCGGCACATTGCTTCTGACAGAACTGGCAGATCTGTTGAGTCCGGGCCATTGTGTCTAAGATCGGGTAAGTGAATAGAAAACTGGACTTGTTAACAGAGACCTTAGGACGTACCAGAAGTTAGGCTTTAGGTAAGAGAGAAGGTGTGTAAGAGAGAAGGTGTGTAAGAGAGAATGTGTGTAAGAGAATGAGAAAGAGATAGTTACAACTATCATAGAGAGTTAAGCTAAACTACTACATACAAGAGTGTAGATAGGTGCCCTAGGCACGCAATAGCGACCTGACTTTTGACTGGCGCCTTGAGTGAAATAACACGATTTTATGCTCTGAATTACTATTGTTCCAATCTATCATTACTGTGCATCTTTTACATAACACGGAAAAAGTCTCACCTCACGAGTCCAAAATGTATCTATACTATCTCTCATAAGAGACCATAATCCCAGATCAACAACTGAAGGTTGACTTCAGATCACGCTTGCCATCCTTAAAACGGACGCGTTCACTGCCATGAATTGACGGGCAAAGAGCAAATCATGATGATCTTACGAGGACCGTGTAGGATCGAAATTGAAATAGACTCGGCCCCATCCGAAGTCATAAACTCAACCTGGTAGCCAAGACGGGGGCCATCATGAACCCTAGAAAGATCGGACTATCACTGCTAGACTTTTGAACAGCCTGCGTAGCGCATCTACTTCTCTTCGTTGGAGCTATTTACCCGACTTCTATTGATTTGATCAATCCATGAAGTTGACTAAGATTCATGATAGCTATTCTCTATCCTTCGCCATACCTCAACCGTCTAGTATGACCCTTGAAACAACCATTGCCATCAGTATCCACCATAGCCAGTCCAACACCAAGTTTATTACCTCGCTTTACATCTTGGACTTTTCCGCAAAGTGCTGCGATTCCATTTCGCTATTCGCCACTTGCTCGCTGTGTGCTTTCGCAACTGCTTCGTAAAGCTTCGTCCGAGCCAAGTGTCGACTGTGCGCAAAGAGCTCTGCGGAGAAATCCAAGTCGATGTCTGATTTGATGATCAGGCAATCACCAACATCCTGGACAGGGTTAGAGCAATTTATAAATTTATGATAATGTCCATGGCAGTCTCACCTCGTGCCAATCCCATGGGATGTGGTATTCTTCGAATGTTTCAGGAAGTACATGGCTGATATGAACCTGAAGGATATGTTAATATAGTGTATTCCGTGGACGAATGCAACATACTGTCTTCCATTGTTCTGCGTCTTTGCGGTCCTTTTCCATTTCCTTGGGTTGTTCCGTGGATGACTGGTCATAACTAGAATCAGACGTGTTGCGCTTCCGCTCGCCTTCGGCTTTCTTTTCAGTCCATTTCTTCTGCCACGCTTGGATGTAAGCAGCCTTGATGGCCTGTTCTTTTTCTGGTGCCGGGGCGCTGTCTACCATCGTCTTTGCGATGGCTAGTCCGGTTGATGGGGAAGTATCCTCCGGTTTCTGGCTGGTGCCTGGGTTCTCACTTTGATTGCTGTGAGACTGATCATGCTGCTCGACCTGTCCCGGCGGGCTAATGATAGATAAGGAGACTTGTGGCTCGGCATCGGCCTCTTGTTCATGCTGAGACACTGTTCGAGCATCGTCTGAAGCAGTGGAGGCGTGAAGATCCTGACGGCCGATGAGACGATGGAGATCCTGGATCGTGCGACCTAATTCTTGGTAGATTCCTGTGACAGTGGCGTCGCTCTCATCGTCTGGTCCTTTGCTCGAATCGTTCGATTTTCCTTGTCTTTTAACTGGAGAGCCCTCTTTCGAGACTGCTGCAAGATCCCCAATAGATTCATTGATGCGCTCCAGACGTTCCAGGATTTCGGTATCTTCCTGCGATGCATCTGAAGAACGATTAGGAGTTTGTGGATCGGTCGCTGCCCAAGTGCGAAGCTGATTTAATTGGTTCTTCCATGCTTCAACCGACACCTCGTGAGTATGTTTAGAGATTGCATCCGAGGAGATCAAGGCCTTCCACTCGGCGATGCAGTCATTGGCGAGATCCGACATCTTGGTCATTCTGAGAAACTTAACGTGTGATATTCCGAAGCGATGAAGTGTTTCATAATGCAGAATGACGAAATGAAGCGGGGCTGACGATCAGAAAAGGCAACAGATTCCTTCAGACGAGGCTGAATGGGGCCAAAACATTTGCGTCACAGATTATTGATTGTAGATCCGAGGCTGTATTGAACCATACTATAATCGACCAATCTGAATCTTCATAAATCATTCCATTAAGATAGTAATATCATCTGATCCATTCCATGACCAAATCAGCACCAACTCCCTTCAACAATAACTCTTTACTTCTCCTCCAACAACTGTTTAATCCCCGCTTCCAGAGTCACCGGGTGAGCACCGACAATCTCAGTGATCTTCTCGCCCTTCTTAAACAGCATGAAAGTCGGCATGGCGCGGACACCAAGTTCCTGCGCCACATCGGGCACTTTGTTGACGTCGACTTGGTAGAATTTGACCTGCGGATAGACAGTGCTCCATTCTTCGATCTGGGGCGCAATCGCGCTGCAAGGTCCACATTCCTCGGCGGAGCAGTCTAGGATGATGGGATCTTCGGAGCCCAGGATTTTCTCCTGGAACTCGGATTTGCTGGGATAGGTGAGGAGAGGGTTCTGTGTTTGAAGGGGTGGGATATACCTGGTGATTTCGAGGACGGGCATTGAGACTCGATGGATTGTGGATGGATGTAGATAGATGGATGTGGATTGAAGAGAAAGAGAGAAACGGAGTATTTGACACTGGAAAGGTGCAATGTAGATGGTGGGCTGATCGGAGGGAATTTGAGCCTATCAGGAAACACGGAACCGCCCGGACTTGACGAAGATGCAATGTATGTACGACCGACTTCACTTTCTACTTGACAAATTCGAGGTCCGGCCTCGTTATGTTTTGTACCCGAGCACATCTCTCTGATCATCCGTCAATCGTCCCCATTCCAGCAAAAGTCGAAACATGTAGATCTCCATGTCCTCTTTCCGAAGCGCGGTCTCCGTCCAAAGGCGACCTTGCTCGGCAATCCACCAGCCTTCGTTTTCATGCGCAGGCATGCGCATCGAGGGCTCATTCGGACGGTTTGAATCTGCGGCGGGATTCACCACGCCTGCAAAGTAAGCTAGGGTACTCCATAGCCCATGAAGCCGAAGATCCACCGGGACAAAGTGAACCCAGGATATCACGCGCGAATCAAACCATTGTCGAAAGAGTCCGGTCTTGAGAGGCAGGCTACGACTCTGCAAGAACGGAAGGAAACGACCACTAAACCCAGCGCCATCGAGATCAAACAGGAATCGGTGAGACCAGTGTTTTTGGAAATCAACCCATGAGGCCACCCCCATCTCGGCCAGCTGCTCATCACAATCCCCACAGCGAGTGATTGGGTCCGCTAGGTGAACATTGGTCGCAAGCTTCAGCTGCTCGGAAGGAGCGGAGCCGTCCATAATCTCGTACCGATAGCGACCAGGTCCGGAAGGCAGGAGGACCGACACTTGATTGTGAGTGTTATTGTTGATCAAGTGTGAAAATCGTTGCCGGGGCATGCCCTTCCATTCCCCAAAACGGCTTACCCCCTCGGAAGTACTACCAGCCCAATAAAGAGTATTGTCCTTCTCATTGTATTTCGGATCAGGGAACTCCTTGGAGGGGCTGTACTTTGCCTTGTCCATGTAGTTCCAGGGACTGGGAAAAAGAATGTCACTGAAACCCGCGAGTGCACTCTGGCTGAACACAGGAACTAATTCTTGGGACACTTTGAACGATGCCGGTGAGATCAAGAGGCCGTGAAGAAAGGCAAGGTCTGGTTGATGACAGACGTCCGAGGCGAGATCAAAGCTCACGGGGAACTGACCCATGGTATGAGGCGACGCACATTCCAAGCAGAGATCATGGCGATTCCAAACGCGCCGGGTACGTGCTTTGGATGAGGGCGAGCAGATCGCGCTCACATATGGGTCGAACACACCACGCCATGCACCATCGGTGAAGACGGTTTCATCGGTTTGGTCGGCAGGTTCAATCGCGCCCCATGTATCCTGTCGCGCGGCCGACCATTTGTCTGTGACTTCTTCCTCGGGGACAGGTTGTTGAGCTCTCGCCTCTCGCTTGAGCCTCAACATCTTCTCCCATGGCAGCGCCACTCGCGGTTCATCATTTAGATTGAATACAAGGTCCATATCGGGGAGATGCTGTGAGAACTTTTCGATCATTCGTGCGGCTCCTTCGACCATCCAGGCATGGGTTGGTTTGATGCCTTCTTGGAGTATGGGTTTACCGCTACGAATTCGGAGTGCACCCATATCATTGAACGGATTCGTCGCCAACTTTTGGGTCATTTCTCGGATTTCAGCAGGGGCCAGGGCTCGGAACGGGAGCAGGTTATCCCAAAGTTGATCGAAATCATCGATCACAACAGATGAGCGCTTGGTCGCATATTCATACCATTTGTCAAAGCCACTAGAAAATTAGCTGCGAATCCATGGGAGAGAGCCTGGGTACATCTTACGGCGGAGGGTGATGCTGATATCGGGTGCGATATGCCAGAACAGCATCATTGAGGTTCTTGCTGGCATTAGCCTGCTTGAGGAATTTGTCGTAGTTCGTCGTGCCTTGGTGTATGAGAATGTCGATCGGATGCGTGTGCGTAAGGCGGTGCTTGCTTGAAGCAAAGACCAAAGCGATGGCACAGAGAATACCAAAGATTATTTGAAGGGCAATGTTGGCCCGGTAGAGTGACTTCAGCTCTTCAGCTGCAAAGATTCGAGAGAAAAGAAATAGAGTCACGCCTGCAGTTGACGCGATGAAAGGCGCAATCGACTGCGTCACAGAGATAAATGGGAACGGCATTTGTTCAAACGCTACAGTCGACATCGCCGAGAAGTAGATGAACATGAAGCCAGCTAGAATTGAGATACCCAATATCCCAAAGTATGGTAACTATATAATGAGCAATCGTGCGAAGAAAATGAGGGAGATAGGTGTCACCAACCATATACCATGCAGATGTAGATAAAAACATCACTAATAGTGCCTGGCCTAAAGCACTATGTGAGTATTTGGGATCCAAGAGAAGCTGACCACTATGCTCAGGGCGCGCATTCTCGACGAAGAAGCTGGTGATAAACCAGATCAATGTGACACCCTAGTTCCACTGGTCAAACTGCTTTCCGATCAAAAGAGGCTATCATCGACTTACAAGAAGACCAGCTCCTAGTATCATAGTTTGCTTCCCTCGGTTCTCGGTGACCTCGGCCTTTTGAAAGAATAGCTCAGCAATTCCAACCAAAAGAGCTGAGTCTACCAGCACACTCAAAAGACGAATTGTGTGTATGCGGGATGCTCCATGCATAACAATGGGACAGATATAAGTCGATTGACTGCCGGCCAAGAACGGTATAGCTAGGTATCCTCCCAAAGACAACAAAGCTGCAGGGATCACCCCTCTCAATCGACTCTGTGTGAGATAATGAAAGGCTCGTCGGCAGGTCGAATAGGCCACCATGGCCGGCAGATTTTGAAAACGTTGTGAGGGATCATATTCCTCAACGAAGCGTAGACGCTGATTGCGCCAATAGTCGTAAATGGATAGAATGAAGGGAATGGCATACTAGATCACCGAGAGTGTCAGCGAGAGCGTTATTTTGCAAATGTATGGGTGCTATACAGAATACCCAGCAAAGGCACACTCGGTGTTGCGAGTTACTTGTCGGAAGAGCTCGATGCGCAAGCAGCAAAGGACAAGCAGCACCGCGATCTTCCAGGGAAATCGAGATCGGAGCGTTGCGGGCTGTTCGGGACCGAGAGCAGGTGAGGGCGATGAAGCCCGAGACGAGAGTTCAAACTGTTCCGCTAATGGAATTCCGGTACGTTTGCTGCCGGGTGAGGACGGGATGGAAGCCAATGGCACCAACCACCCTAGCAACAGGAAAATTGACCCAGTGAGGAAGCAGGTCAAGATGGCCGTTGTGACCGGGCGATCTTCATCGGGTCAATTTGGCGAAACTGGTGCAAAGCGCGCGGTTACTTACCGAAGGCGAAGGTGGTGTTGTAGGACGTGGCAAGGAAGAATGAGCTCAGAAAAAAGACCCTATGTAGAAACAATGCGACAATTAGCGATCGAGTTCTTGCAGAATTGGACGAGGCATCATGTCGCCTGAAAGGCCACCTACCCCACAGAGACCTTCAGTCCCGTCTCCGCGGAGAGTTGGACCATTGTGCCTCCAAGTTATTATCGCTCAGCTTCGATGGTTTGGCATTCCATGTCGCGCAGCTCGTCAAAAGCTTGGTTGTTCGGATGAGAGCCCGCGTGTTTGTCCAAGCAAAAAAACTGCCCGGAACATCGTAAACGAACAAGACCCTGTTCCCGGGAGTGGATACCTCAGGGGATCAACGATATCGACCAAAGAGAAGACCGCATCAAGCAGTGATAACCGGGCAGCAAATCAGGGACGAGCAAAACGGGGCACTGGGTCGATCAAGTTGCGTCAACACTGGAGTTACCACGGGCCCTTCCTGTTGCTGCAATATTCGGCCAATGACCGCCGGACGGGGCCGCCGCCCTTGATCGACAAAATGCGTTTGATCCTGAATGGTGAAAAGCGATCGGCACTCCGAACCAGCATTTGACTGACGGATGTTAGTGAGCAAACTCCGTATACACTCCGAAGGCGACCGAACACTATTGCCCATGTGAGTAGCTCATCTGGGCAGTGAAATACTTTTTGGGGGCCGTCGCCTGAGAACGTGGAATTGCCGACCAGCCACATTCGCCAAGGTAAAAGTGGATCCAAGGCTTGACTTCACTTCGATGACTAAGGGCTGCTTTTTCCCAGTTCGGAATCCAGTTTCTGGTCATGTGATGCATGCGGGCGGTGAAGAGAAGGTTTAGATGGGGCAGGCGGTAGGACTGTACAATATCATTTTTTTTCTCTGCTGCCAATTGAAGAAGTGCAGCGGCTTCGAGATTTCCTTGTCGGTGACCAAATTTCTTGCGGCTACAGTAGCTCCACAGAGAATTGGTGGCTCAATTTGACAGGCTTTTTTCTGGACGACTTTCCATTTTCCTATCGATTGCGAGTCTTCCAGCGAGCGAGCTTCAATACCTACGGTTGTTCGCGGCCAGTTCCGCACCTTCGCCATGCCGCGCAAAGCGATCGACTCGCGCATCCCCGCCCTCATTCGAAATGGCGTCCAGGAAAAGAAGCGCAGTTTTTTTGTGGTCGTCGGTGATCGCGCCAAAGATGTCATTGTGCACCTCCACTATATCATGTCTAGCGTCGACGTGAAGCAGAACAAGTCGGTGTTATGGGCCTACAAGAAGGATCTGCTGGGCTTTACCAGTCACCGGAAGAAGCGCGAAGCAAAGATTAAGAAGGAGGTTAAGCGTGGGATTCGCGAGCCGAACCAGGAGGATCCTTTTGAGCTGTTCATCACCCTCAACCAGATTCGCTATGTGTACTACAAGGAGACGGAGAAGATTCTAGGTAACACTTATGGCATGTGTATCCTACAAGATTTCGAGTCCATGACACCGAATCTGTTGGCACGAACGGTTGAGACAGTTGAGGGAGGTGGTATGGTGTTACTGCTGTTGAAGAGCATGAACAGTTTAAAGCAACTGTACACCATGTCCATGGACATCCACTCACGATACCGGACTGAAGCTCATGATGACGTGGTAGCTCGCTTCAACGAGCGCTTTATCTTATCGCTCGGGAGCTGTGATTCTTGCTTGGTGGTCGACGACGAGTTGAATGTGTTGCCAATCTCCGGCGGCAAGAATGTCAAGCCGCTTCCTCCCCCAGAATCCACCGATGAATCAGCCTCAGGTACAAAGAAGGAATTGAAGGAGATTAAGCAAAGTTTGGAGGACTCTCAGCCCGTGGGGCCGTTGGTGAACCTTACTCGCACCACAGACCAGGCGAAAGCCCTTTTGACTTTTGTCGATGCCATTGCTGAGAAGACCCTCAAGAGTACCGTCGCTCTTACTGCAGGCCGTGGACGAGGAAAATCGGCTGCCCTTGGTGTTGCAATCGCCGCTGCCATTGCCCACGGCTATAGCAATGTTTTCATCACTTCCCCAAGCCCTGAGAACTTGAAAACTCTCTTTGAATTCGTCTTCAAGGGCTTTGATGCCTTGGGCTACCTGGATCATGTCGATTACACGATCCTTCAATCGACCAATCCGGATTTTAATAAGGCAATTGTGCGTGTCAACATTCACCGCAATCACCGTCAAACAATTCAGTATATCCAGCCACAGGATGCGCATGTCCTTGGCCAGGCAGAACTATTGGTGATTGATGAAGCCGCAGCTATCCCTCTCCCATTGGTACGGAAGCTGATGGGCCCATACCTGGTGTTCATGGCATCTACGATCAACGGCTACGAGGGCACAGGTCGCTCGCTGTCTCTGAAGCTGATTCAACAGCTTCGTGAGCAGGCTCGAGGAGGATTGAAAGCTGATGACACCGATATCGCGGACCGAACTACCGGCAAATCCGCGAAAAATACTGACAGAGGCATGGGCGGCCGATCATTACGAGAGATCACCCTGGCTGAACCCATTCGTTATGCGCCAGGCGATCCTGTGGAGAAGTGGCTGAACAAGGTCTTGTGCCTTGATGCAACCTTGCCCAAGTCTCGCATGAACACACAAGGCTGTCCACATCCGTCACAGTGTCAGTTGCTCCAAGTCAACCGGGACACTCTATTTTCCTTCCACCCTGTCTCCGAGAAGTTTTTGCAGCAAATGATGGCACTTTACGTTGCTAGCCACTACAAAAACACACCCAATGATCTTCAACTCATGAGTGATGCTCCTGCGCACCAGCTCTACGTGCTCGTTCCTCCGATCGACGAAGAGGCCACAAAGCTTCCTGAACCGCTCTGTGTTATTCAGGTTGCCCTTGAGGGTCGTATCAGCAAGCAGAGTGTTCTCAACAGCTTGAGTCGTGGCCAGCGTGCCGGAGGTGATTTGATTCCTTGGCTGGTTAGCCAACAATTCCAGGATGAGGACTTTGCTGGTCTGTCGGGTGCTCGTGTTGTTCGTATCGCCACGAATCCAGAGTATGTGGGCATGGGATATGGCTCGCGTGCTTTGGAACTACTGGTCGACTTTTTTGAAGGCAAATTTACTAGCCTGGATGAAGACGTCACTGCCGCCGAAGAAGAAATGATCCGAGTAACGGACGAGGAGCTTACCAACTCGAATCTTTTGGATGACAACATTCATGTCCGCGATATTGCTTCTATGCCTCCACTATTCGGCAAGCTGACAGAGCGTCGCCCCGATGCCCTTGACTACCTTGGTGTCAGTTACGGCCTCACCTCCAATCTCCACAAGTTCTGGAAGCGCTCTTCCTTCTCCCCTGTCTACCTTCGTCAGACGCCCAATGAGCTCACTGGTGAACATTCCTGCGTGATGCTCCGCGCCCTAGCGGCTGGCACCAACGATGCCAGCTGGCTAGGTGCGTTTTCTCGGGACTTCCACCGCCGATTCTTGTCTTTGTTGTCTTACCAATTCCGAGAGTTCCCCTCCGTTCTCTCTTTGAGCATTTGCGAATCTGCCAACGCCGGCGCCAAGCTGGACACATCCGCAGTCTCCCGTGCTATCAAGAAAGCTGACCTCGACATCACCTTCTCTCCCTTCGACCTCAAGCGTCTGGACAGCTACGCCAACAACCTCTTGGACCACCATGTCATTCTTGACATGGTCCCCATCATCTCTGAGCTCTACTTTGCCAACCGTCTGGGCGGCAAGGTCAGCCTCTCTGGTGTGCAGCAGTCAATTCTTCTCGCCATCGGCCTGCAACGCAAGAATATGGACCACCTTGAGAAAGAACTCAACCTCCCCTCGTCCCAGCTCCTAGCCATGTTCCTCAAGATCATGCGCAAGGTCTCCACCCACTTCCGCAACGTGGTCGAAGGCGCCGTCGCCAGTTCCATGCCCGCAGAACAAGTGTCCGCCGCAGCGACATCCGGGGATGCTCACGACGAAGTTTCCGAGGACCGCTTCAAGCCCCTTGATACCGGTTTGGACGAAGAACTCCGCGAAGGTGGCCAGCAGATTGATGACGAGATGCGCGAGAAGCAGCGTGCTCTCATCGACGCGCTTCCGCTAGACAAGTAAGTACCAATGATCCGACCCGTCAATCTCCTTTGGCTACGCGGACAAAAGTAACTGATTCCTAGCCTCCAGATACGAAATTGATACGGGGGCTACGTCCTGGGAGGATGCCGAGAAGCAAGTGCGTGGTGGCGGTGCATCCACCGTAAGCGTGAAATCCAAGCCCTCGAAGCGGAAGAAGGGCGAAACCGCTCGAGAAGTATATGACAAGGAGGTTGACTCCAAGAGACAAAAGATCATCAAGAAGGGGACTGAGGGCCGGAAAAAATAAAGGCGTCGTTTGAACCTTGCGGCGTTTCTGCGTCCTTTTCGTGGGAGTAACTGTCTTTGTATTATTTATTTTCACATTCTTCATGTGTGGATATCCGCCTGTAGATACGAATGATATGAATCGATTCCTGGGCTTTCATATTGACATACAAATTCAGAGATACTCGCTATGAAAGTAAAGAGACTTTGCTAACTACAACTGGAGAGTTCACTCAACCTGCGATTTGGGATATTTCTTACAGCTCGTCATGTTCGACCTCCTCCTTGGCCTTCTCAGGCTCGGGCGCTGCCTCAGATTCCTTGATCAGGCCTTCTGGCAGTTTTTCCTTGGCTCCCTCGCCAAGTCGAATGGCATCGATCCACCCTTCGACGGCGGCGATGCCAAAGTTCTCCGTAGTGGTGTACCGGCGCCACCATCCACGTCGACCGTTGATAGCGACAATCTCCATGGCCTTGTTATCCTCAAGACCCAATGCGGTGCGCAGAGTCTGGGAGCCCGAATTGATCTCCGGTACGGAATACACGGGGAAAAGATGAGCGCCGCGCTGAGCGTGCTTGTGAGTGATCTCAGCTAGACTGGCGAGTGCGTCGGTGGCGGTGGACGGGAGCGTAGTGTCTGCGGCGCTTGACGCTGGGAGCAACGCAAGCACGCAGGTGGTTGACTTGGATCCCAGGCAAGCGGATTCGAGGGACTCCGGCGTTGCGAGGGTTGGCACTGGGGGCACCGAGACAGGAACCTCGGCCGGTTTTTCGCCTCCAGGCGTAGGTGTTTCGTTGACATTGCTATCATCGGCGACCGAGGTAGGCTTTGAGGCCGGTTTGGAAGACTTAGACTTGGGCTTCGACTTGGGCTTGGAATCCGAGCTAGACGATCCTTTCCCAGAGGCGTCTGGGTTGGGCGTCGCGTATTGACTTAGGAATTCCGTCATGGGCTGCTTCTTCAGCTCGCCATCATACACCTGATGCGCTTTGTCACCACCGGGAACCACTACAAGAGTCGGAAACTCCGTGACACCGAATTTCTCGGTTGAGGCGGATTCCTTGCTGCGGACCTGGGCGACATCCAATGCGCCCAGGAAGTCAATGGCCAGTGCGCGAATCAAGGCGCTGGTGGTGCCCTTCTCGGTGAATAGGATGGCCTTGGGTCGGTCCTCCTTCTGTCCCAGCCACTGGTCCAAGTCCTTGTCCGTCGCGCGCTTCACGTGGTTTGGGATACGCTCCACCACTGCATCGACAATGGCCTTTGCGCTGCGCGCTCCTTGGTAGTCTTCCACGCGCGGCTTTCCTGGCTTCTTGGACGGAGTCACGATCTTCAGGGTTGGGAAGCCCTGGACGCCCATCTGGCCGCAGAAAGGTTTGTTATCATCATCGTCGCAATTGATCGCAGCGACCTTGGCGAGACCGTTAAGATTCTGGGCAGCTTTCTCGTAGGCAGGCTTCAGGTTCTGGCAGTGGCCGCACCATGGCGCATAGAATCTGAAGGACAGAGCTATTGTTAGCGGGGGTAGGATGGAGACGGAGACGGAGACGGTGCGGGGATGGCTCACTCGACGATCTAGAGCAACGAGTGAGCATGATACGAGACTATTTTAGATCATTTCCACAGTGGCATCAGACTTACCGATGTGTGATTGGAGTTTGCAATGAGAGATCCATAAGTCTTGGGCGTCAAGTTCAGCACCGGCGACTTCTTCGTATAGATACCGTCGGCATTGACAGGCAGCGCTGCCAATAACGAAGTCGCCAGCAAAATCAGAGAACTGTGCAGCATGTTGAATGGTGGGAAATGGGGAATGAAGAAAGAGAAAATGACAGCTTCCGCTGCTCACGAGAGAAAATGCCAGATTGAATTAAGATTACGCAAGGTGTCCTGAAGCTCTTGGCGTGCGGAGAGAAAGCTTTCTCCAATGAGAAGCAACGAACCCTTCTGTTGTCCGTATCGCTATGCTTCCTTCGACACAGGATCTCGCGTTTTTGCCCCGGGACATTTTCTGGCTGATAGTGTGCCACTTAGCTCCTCGCGATCTGGTTCGCTGTCGGCGTGTCTCTCGATCATGGCATGAAGCGTTTGACAATCCGGCCATCTTGACTTCCCTCTTGAAAGACCATTTCCCATGGACCAAGGAAGTAAAGGATCTCCAGGCCCACTTGGACCATTCAGAAGAACCTACCAGACGCGAAATCAGGCGTGTTTTTGATCAAGTTGCTGCCCGATATGATTATTTACAGCGAGGAAAACCCCGTTCAAAGCAAAAATACCGCCTGTGCGACGATTTTGGCAGCGCAGGAGACCGTGAATGGTTTCAGGTCCAGCCATGGGAATCGCATGCTAGCCATGACAGGCATACGGTAGACCGCCACTTCTCCGAAGCCCTGTGGACTCACGAGGAAGGACTCCTGGTGTTCCCCAGTGCAGACCATCAATGTCTGGTGCTAATGGATATGGCCACCGACCGGCAATTTATGGTACCCTTCATCATCCACGGCAAAGTCATTCGTCGAGTGCGGCTTCAAAAGCGCGTGCTGGTGGTGGAATGGGCAGAGCCGAAGGCCTTCCACTGGCTCAATGATAGTGATGGCGTGCATCGACACTTTGCTTCATCTTTCGATGTATCACCGAACCCAGACAGGAGATGGAGCATTGTCCCTCGCAATGAGTGGAAGATTATGTTCTTGGGTCATCCATTGAGCGAGCGTGACCGATTCTTCTCTTCCCATACCAACACCCATTACGTGATTTATATCTGGCAGCCCAATCGCAGCTTATACACGGCCGACGAGGATGCGCCAATCGAATCGTTGTTTGTGTGGGATATTTCGAAATCATCCTCCTATCGACCCTCTTTAGATCCATACAGCAATCAGACCGGCCCCGAGGTAGATCGATCGCCGTCAATAGTGGCCCGCTTTGGCTTCCGAGATCTCGACTTCTTCGAGGTGCGCCAACGGGGCTGCCCAAGTATGCAGCGGCTGGAAATTACTGATGACGGTCGCGCGATCAATATCATAGAGGGCATTAACACTTGGGCGGCCTTTCCTGATAGCCTGAGCTTCCCTTTCACTGTGGTGACGAGTGTTCCGGTGACGGGCTATGGCCCTCATTGGAAAGGGACACTACCTCAGGCTTTGCCACCATACCGTGGGAATTGCAGCTTGCAAGCTTCATTTTTGAGTCCGTCGTTCAAGACCTGTCATACCATCATTACGGAGGTATTTGAAAAAGAGGCTGGACTCAGTTTCTCTCTCCAATTCCCCTCAGTGGATGGACATGAGACTCAAGCTCTGGATTGCCAGACGATCAATTTGATGATCCAAACCATGACTACTAGCACGGTACAAGAAAACTTAGATTTTACAGGCCGAGACAAGATCTGTGGCTGCGAGCAATATCTCCTCGGCGAGAACCTTAACCGTGAATTGGTGATCTGGAGGTTCGACCGATGAACTCGATGCATTTATCACAGTCTCTTGGACACAAAACATAATCATATGTGGTCATCTTTCCAGGATTCACAACGCATGAACTATCCGCGAATTCCTAAAATCGATCTGATCTAAATAACAGCCGTCTTCATACTCAAGTGTCAGCGATCCGACGGGTAATCCTTTTACTGCTCCTGCATGCACATCACGATGAAATCTCTTGCCCCATAGGGAGTATTTCTCAATCCTCATGCCATTGACAATCTGGATTGATGATATGACAAGATATGGGAAGGTCAGTGCAAAGAATCACGAATCGATATTTGGTCACGTTCGCCAACAGCCGAATCGCAAGAGATGAGACACCGAAGAAACCAAACATCACCATCATGTACTAAGTTGGCACTCACTATAGTTTGGTTTGTCATTTCGATCTGAGTTCAAAATGAATCAACTGCGTGCATGTGTGCTCAGCTCGGTACTTGAGATTTGAGTCCTTCGATGACTGTGTCTCATCACTAAGCAGCCAGATTTCACTCTGTGTCTACGTTTTACTCCATACGTAGGTGATGAGATCAAAGCTAATATCCCCCAAAGAAAATGCTATATTCAATTGAAAAAGAAAAGAAAAGAAAGAAAGAAAGAAAGAAGGGGAGAGGGGAAGAGAAGAACAAAGAGAACCGAAACTGAGATCCGCCGAGAATCCTCCCCCAGATCTCTCTGACAACAGACACCAGAAGAGAGACCCCGCATGGACAAAGAACAGTCGAATAGTGAGGCGGGGGTCTCTCAGGTGCTGCTGTATAAGCAGAGTAGATACTGAGGGAGGAATTGCAGCGAACGCAAGCCTTCAGACCCCGGCCCGGGGCAAGAGTGAATATTGGGTTCCAGAAGTGGCATCGCTCACATTCTGGACGACTCTCGCCCCGGGTCCAGGATGAGTGATGGCAGCGGCTCTCAGAAAGACGGAGGAAGAGGAACGCCGTTATCCTCGCTGTCGGACGAATCCACCTCAGAGAGGTGGTCTTCCACCATCATGGTGGAAGAATCGTCGACAGAGGAAGCTGTGGTGGAGGTGTTCTTTGCTTCCTCGTCGGCCAGCGTTCGCTCTTCCTCCTCTTCAGCCGCCATCTCGGCTTCGTCACGCGCACATCGGGCAGCCATGCCCTCTCGACGGATCTCTGCCCAGCTCTTTAGGTATTCGGGCTGTATACCAGCCCAGTCCTTCTCCCACTTCGTGAGATCGTCGACCCATCGTGCGACCTCATCCATCGATTGCTGAGAATTTGGTTTCATATGTACACTCTCGCCGTGAGTGTACATGTAGCGGCTTTCGGGGTCGTTCAAGGCGTCAGGACGGCTTTTCCCACGGCCCTTTCCTCGACGTCTGTTCTTCCGGCGGGGCGGAGCATCACCACCTGGGACTCCAGAAGTGGATGCTAGGTGAGCATCAAGTGTCCGGTCATGGATTCGGCGAAGCTCTGGGTCACGGAGGGTGTCTGCCGCCTCTTGGATCTATCGAGATGCATGAGCATATATTCCAGGCTTTGCTTTCATCTGAAGTAAATCAGAAGTCTCATTGAGCCCCTTACCATGCGAAAGCAGTCAATTATAAACTCTTCGGAGCCTGCCTTGTCGGGGTGATATATCAACGCAAGCTTCTTGTAAGCTTCGTTGATCTCATCGTAACGGGCATTCCGCTCCACGCCCAGCACGGCGTAACAGTCAATGAAAGACGTGTTCGGCATCTCGACAGTTGCAATTATTTCTGCCGTGGGTGAGATGGTAGAGGATGTGCTCAGATGCAGGGCACGCAAAGTCCGCTCCGAAAATGATGGACGAAGCAGTTTCTGTGGGGGAACGACGAGGAAGAAAATCGAGGAAAACGTCAACGCAACATCGTGGGGACTCTATCTTGCCCTCGATTCGATTATGTCGTCGGCCTAATTGGGATGAACATCTCAACAACGACTAAGCGTGGCGACTAAGCGCCTCTATACCTCGAAGCAGCGCTACGTGGATTTTCCGTCTAGTCGAGTGTCCCTGGCCGAAAGACCGGTCTTTCACTGTAGTAGTGAAGACCTGATAATCAATGCGGAAGCTATTCTCTTTGATCTTATCCGCCCAATGAAGCGTAGAGCAAAAGCTCACTGCGTAGTGTATAGGAGATATGTACCTGGATATCTATTCGCTTCAACTTCACACTCGCGAGGTTGAAAGATACTTCAATTAGAGAATCATTGAAAAGGACCTTTGCCTCAGAGGCAGATCTCAGCAGAAGACCCTACAAGTGTACCTGCTAGGGTAAGGGATATGGCAATCTGAACAAGCAGTATGCTTGGTAGTTTCAATCCTAATGCAGGTAAACAAGGCATTAGAAGTGGGTAAGGAAAGGAGAGATAAAGAATAGCTACTATGCCGGCTTCCCGTAGCACCAATATCAGCAATCAGTTCCAAGGTTTGCTATAGACTTTCTTATATAGTAGAAGTATCACCAACCAGAGATTATTAACCATTTACCTTGATGTAGACTGTCAAAGTCAAGGTCACGAACATAGAATCTAACTAGATTGGTTGATACATGATGTTTTTCTAGTCTTGTAGTGATTAATAAAAGGCCAGTCGAACTATAGTACCTAATAGCACTAAGCCTTATGCATGTTGGTTGACTTTGGGTTGTTTGGTGGTATTAAAGGGCGGTCAACTTGTCTTAGTTGGCCCAAAACTGAGGCAAAGTCTTTCAAGCAAGGTAGAATTGAATAATATATCATGCCATAGGTAGATTGGAGATCACATGTCTCTGGGGCGGTCTCAGGATCCTCCTACATGACATCAAAGGCAATCAGGGTCTAGGAGCTCGGCAAGTGGCAGGCAAGACAAAGTGCTACAGAGGCAGGAAACACATAGGAAATTGAAATGGATTGACACTGATTTTACAAAAAAACACAGAGAGTCGATGTAATATCAACAAGTCTACTCTGGAGGTGTATGAATCCCGTAAAAGCAAGCTTTTACATATCGGCAGAGGCGGTGGCACCGGTGATAATCTCAACCAGCTCACCGGTAATGGCGGCTTGACGCTGACGGTTGTACAAGATCTGGAACCTATGAAACTGTTAGAGCTGAAGGTTCCTGAATCAACGGCAGGATACACATACTTGTTGATCATCTCACCAGCGTTCTTGGAAGCGTTCTCCATGGCATTGCGACGAGCCTGAAAGCCAGATCAGTAATTAACCCACTAATTCTATATGGCAAAACTTACCGAGATCTCGCAAGCGTGACCCTCAGCCATAGCCCAGAAAAGGTTGTTGGCCAGGGCGTACTCACGGAGGCTAGCCAGAGCCTCATCGTCAATCTCGAAAGCCGAGATGTTGGCTGAATGGTTATCAGTGTTAGGAGATCTTCATAGTATATGACACACGGCTTTCCAAAAGCTTACCAGACTGGGTGATAGCCTCCTCCGAGTAGGCCTCGATGGTGGTGGCCTCGTAGCTCTGAGCGTTGATGAACGAGTTGTAGACAATGCGGACACTGCTGTAGTCGGTCGGCAGCTGGCTGATCTGGTCGGCAACGGCCTGGGCATCGGCAAAGGTGGGGATATCCTTGCAAACGTTGGCGAAGCTGAGGAGGATCTTCTCGGGGGCGAAACGCGACAGCTGGGCCTTGACCTTCTCGCCGAGGATGACAACGTCGGCCTCGGGGTTCTCGTTCAGAAGACGACGGGTGGCCTTGGTAAGACCGGAGTGGATACCACCGCAAAGACCCTTGTCGGAGCTAGCGATCACGTACAGAGTCTTCTTGTCCTCCAGCGGCTTGGTCTCGGCCTTCTCGAAGACGGTGTTGGAAGTCTGACCGTAGACGCGGGATTCATCCATAGCCTTCTGAGCACGGGTGAGACGGGTCGAGGCAACGATCTTCATGGTGTTGGTGATCTTCTCGATGTTCTTGATGGACTTGAGGCGGCCCTCAATCTCACGCAGAGTCGCAAAGTTGGCGGCATTGGGGGGCGCAGTGCTTAAGTTGGTGTTAGTGAACGTCCGTAGAAGCTATTCGCGAGCAATTGATCGAATCTTCTGGGGCTGTATCGGTGTGGTGGTGTCGAGTGCGGCCGGATGGAAGAAGCCGGGGCCATGCGGGTGTCGGAATAAGACTTACCGGGTGGCAGCAGCACTGCCAGCCCTGAGGGCCGGGCGAACAGCGCGGGAGAACATCACGAGAGGGTGACTGAGGAGAGTTCAGAAAAGAACAGGGAGAGACGGTGAAAGAGCAGGGCAGGGGAGTTGAAGCCTCGCTTTAACTTTGAGGTTGGGAACAACCGGGAAGTGCGAACTCCTGGCAAAGTCGGGTTCTACGGGGCGTCTTTCCAACCACTCACGCACTTTGCGGCCTGAATTCCCAGGCGGTCAGCTAGGAAGGTCAAGGCCTCGTTTTCCATTCCATTCTCTCTTTTCCCCCCAAACTCACCTTGGTGCCAGTTCTTTCTTCTCATCTTTCATCTCGGCACCCCAACCCTTACTTCTTTGTCTCTTTGGCTCCATTGATGTATCTCCTTTCATAGTGATAAGTTCTTTCTTGTCATTGGTCAGCCTCTCCGTGACCTCATCTGTCTACTTCCAGGCGGCTCGGTTTACTGGACTCGGCGCACGAGGACGTTTACCTTTGGTCACCTCGCGTTATCTTCACTTTCAGCGCCCTCTCCAGTGGTCAAGCTTACGGTTGACAATCATGAGCTCTTCGGAGGATGATATTCCACTCGCGCGCACGAATGGCCGTGCTAATGGTACGTTCCCTTCCGGGTGACTCGGCTCACTTGTGTACTCCCTCGGCTCTTATTTTCCCTTCCTTTGAGGACACCTTTCATCGGAGGCCATTTGAGATCACTTCAAGTTCTCACACTCTTTGAAAAATCCAATACTCCATTCAATTTTTTTTCGATATTTACTCTCCCACCGTCACTACTCACGCTTACTGACATGTCATTTGCTATGCCAGTAGCTCCCCCGGGGAAGCAAAACGCGAATAACAAGTCGTTGCCCGTGAACGATGACGCTGATTCCGGGGTATCCGTTCGATTTGGACCGGTACAAGACAAAGATGTGGAGATGAAGGATGTGGACGCGCAAGGCATGGGCAAGCGCAAGTCCCGGGCCAGCATTGACCACAAAAAGTCATACGCCGAACCGGAGAGCAGTGAGGAGGATGAGCCATTGGTACGACATATCGTGGTCTGAGGTGGACCACGCCTTACTTGCGACATTGATGTCGCTTTTTGGTTTCAGCGGCTGACCATTCGATAGAGTAAACGCCGGCGCACGTCCGTGAAACATGAGGATCCCGAGTCTGATGATGACGTGCCTCTAGCTCTCAATGGACGAAAACTTCCCAAAGCCTCGGAAACCGCTATTGGTGAGGAATCAGACTCTGACGTCCCCATTGAGAAAAAGCTTTCTGCACAAAAGAAGAAGATTGAGCAAAAGGCGACCAGCGATGCTCGCGCAACGCGCAAACCCGCCCCTAAGAAGGAAGCTAAAGAGAAAGCTGCTCCAAAGAAGCAGACCAACGGTGTCAAGAAAGAGCCCGTGGATGACAAGGCCTCCATCAAGAAGGTCAAAGCGGAGCCGGTGTCCCCTAAGAAACCCCGTGGCAAGGTGAAGGCCGAGAGTGAGGATGCGGATGAGAAGGAAGAGGAGGAAGAGGAGTACCGCTGGTGGGAGGACCCAACCAAAGGAGATGGCACCAAGAAGTGGACCACACTGGAACACAATGGTGTTGTCTTCCCTCCTCCGTACGAGGTATTGCCTAAGAATGTGAAGATGAAGTACGACGGCGTTCCAGTCACTCTGGACCCCGAAGCCGAAGAAGTTGCCAGTTTCTTTGGAACTATGCTGAATTCGACTCACAACGTGGAAAATCCAGTTTTCCAGAAGAACTTCTTCACCGATTTCAAAGCCATTCTCAAACAGACTGGCGGTGCCAAGAACTCCCAGGGGAACAAGGTCGACATCAAGGAATTTTCCAAGTGTGATTTCCAGCCTCTCTTTGACTACTACCAGGCCCAGCGTGATGAGAAGAAAAACCTCCCACCGGCCGAGAAGAAGCGACTGAAGGCCGAGAGGG
The DNA here is from genome assembly GCA_037042135.1 of Penicillium sp. PG113-03A. Lineage (NCBI taxonomy): Eukaryota > Fungi > Ascomycota > Eurotiomycetes > Eurotiales > Aspergillaceae > Penicillium > Penicillium sp. PG113-03A. The sequence continues at coordinate 46,202 of JAXQJW010000163.1, forward strand.
ACGCAGAAGATGCTCCCTACCAGTTTTGCATCTGGGATGGTCGTAAACAAAAAGTGGGCAACTTCAAGGTTGAACCTCCTTCACTTTTCCGTGGTCGAGGAGAGCACCCTAAAACTGGGCACGTCAAAACCCGGGTGCGGCCGGAGCAGATTACGATCAACATCGGCAAGGAAGCTCAGGTTCCGCCGCCGCCTCCTGGGCACCAGTGGAAGGAGGTCAAGCATGACCAGGAAGGCACCTGGCTCGCCATGTGGCAGGAAAATATTAACGGTAACTACAAATATGTCATGCTGGCCGCCAATTCCGATGTCAAGGGACAAAGCGACTTCAAGAAATTTGAGAAGGCCCGTGAGCTCAAGCACCACATCGATAGGGTTCGAAAGGACTATCAGAAGAATCTGAAGCACGATATGATGGTCGAGCGGCAAAAGGCCACGGCGGTCTATCTGATCGACCAGTTCGCATTGCGTGCCGGCAATGAGAAAGGCGAGGATGAAGCTGAGACAGTCGGCTGCTGCTCTCTGAAATACGAAAATATCACCCTGAAGCCCCCAAATACTGTCGTTTTCGACTTTTTGGGTAAAGACAGCATCCGATTCTATGATGAGGTCAAGGTGGACCCGCAGGTTTTCAAGAACCTGAAGATTTTCAAGAAAGCGCCTAAGAAGCAAGGCGATGAGGTTTTTGATCGCTTGACTGTAGGTTTCCCTCCATTAAGACCGATGTCTTCATTACTCAGCTAACATCTGTAGACTTCTGCCCTCAACAAGCACCTTCGAGACTACATGGATGGCTTGACTGCCAAGGTGTTCCGTACTTATAACGCCTCTTTCACCATGAGCAATCTACTCAAGGACATGAAGGCTTCTGGTACCGTCGCTGAAAAGATTAAAGCTTACAACGATGCAAACCGCAAGGTCGCTATTCTGTGCAATCACAAACGAACGGTCACTGCCGGCCATGCCGGTCAGATGGAAAAACTTAGCGAGCGGGTAAGTTTCTGAAGCTGTTCTGCTGATTTTGACCATCAGCTCTGACCTTTATCATTTCAGATCAAAGGAGCTCGCTACCAAAAGTGGCGATTGAAGCAGCAAATGCTCGACCTGGATCCCAGTCTCAAGAAGAAGAAGGGTGCATCATACTTTGAGCTGGATGAGGACCTTTCAATGGAATGGGTCAAGGAACATCAAGCCTTCCTCCTAGAAGAACAGACCCAGAAGATCAAGAAGAAATTCGAGAAGGACAACGAAAAGCGTGTCGCGGACGGCGAAAAGGAAATGAAAGCATCCGAGCTTGAGGAACGTCTCGAGGCCGTCAAAGAGATGGAGAAGAAATTCAACAAAGAAAACAAGACTGGCAAGGTCGAAGCCGAGGGCAGAGGCCCGACTGTTGAGAAGCTTGAACAGGGCATCCAAAAGATCGATCAGCGGGTGGAAAACATGACCCTTCAGGCTCAAGACAAGGAAGATAACAAGGAGGTCGCTCTTGGTACCTCGAAAATCGTAAGTCACCTTGGCCATGAAACTTGCAACGCGTTTGCTAAAGCTATAACCAGAACTATATCGACCCACGTCTCACTGTTGTCTTCAGCAAGAAGTTCAACGTCCCCATCGAAAAGTTCTTTTCCAAGGCCCTTCGGGAGAAGTTTGAATGGGCCATCAAGTCCGTTGAGGCAGACTGGGAGTTCTAATCTTTCAGCTCATCGAACTCAAGTCCCAAGCGGCATATATTGAGCGTATTTTTGGAATTTCTCTTATGCGCATCCTGCATCGGTCATGCAGTTGGTCTTGCGAGACTCTTCTTTCGGTCCTTTGCGTGGGCGCGGCATGCAATTTGAGGGATTCCTGGTGGTATACATCATGCCTACGGGCTACTCATTTGCAAACGATTTCTCAGAACGAAGGCAAGAAGATTGACTAAACACGAAAACCTCATGCAACAAAAACAGATCAGAAAAAACGCTTGGCTTCTTTTGGAGATTCAACATGTTCTGCATCTTCCCCGTTCTTCCTATATCTGGTATTGACTTGGCCTCCGTGGGTCAGTACATAGACTTGGTATAGGAAGATGATAATGTACTCTATTCTAGTTTTTGCGACTATTTCAGTATTTTGTACAACAACGTATATCCATCCCCTTGCATACGTACTTTAGTGGAGCGGGTCAGTGTTTGTGGGGCCTGCAAGAAATACATCGATGCATAGTGTGTGGAACCACGAGCACAAGTATAGACTGGAAGATATATACAAGCACGTGCGAGCGCAATACCCCAGCAATAAGTGGTATAGGTGGTATAAAAATGTTCATTGAAATAGAAAAGAATCGAAATGCTCAAGACAGATGCAAGGTCAAAAGAGGGAATAAAACCGTTAGAAGTATATATGCATGGAAGAATCAGAATTCCGACCGAAGATCTACAGTACAACGGTAACGACATGGCCAGCTGGACTGGATGCTGCCGGGTTCAAAGAGGGTTAAGATGGGATTGATGGGGAATCATCGGGGAGTGGTGTCGAGAGAGGCGATGCTTTGCGACGGGATGTTTGGGGGAGATTTGTTCATGGCCACCAGCCCATACTCTTGTAGCTCTCGACCATCTCGCGAATGCTTTCGGTGCCGAAGTGCGGGTATTTGGGTTTCCAGCCTGTCGTGGTTTCGAACAGGGAGCCGTCAATGGACATGTCTTCATCCTTGAGGACATCACGCTCCAGGAAAGGCCCGATAGGACCGGGCCGCTCAATCTTGGCTTTCTCGATCAATTCGGCCCATGTCTGCAGGCTGACATCATTCATGTCGTCGACGAGATCGTCCATATTCGCCTTTGCGAGCTGCGAAACGAGAGAGCCGGCGAATGTCACTTTGAAGTTGAAGACCTCCGCCAGGGCGTCGGCGACATGTCCCTGACATGTGCTATGATGATCGACGACATTGAAGGCATTGGCTGATTCCGGATGACTGGATGATTGTGGGAGAGATGCATTGTCCGCGTTCTTGCTGGCGCGCCATTCGGCTGCATACCACAGTGCACTAGCCGCGTCGTGGACGTGCAGGGTGTTGGACTTGGTATCCTTCGTGAAGAGGAGCTGAAGGTCCTGTTCCATTGCCACATGCACGCGCGCCAGGCAGATAGCCATGCCGAAGTAGCCCGCGGTGTATTTCCCGTAGATGTAAGGCAGACGTAGCGCACAGTAACGCAGTCCGGGAATGTTCATCAGTTCGCTCGCAGCCTTCAACTTCCACTTGGCGAGGTGATTCCACGCCTGCAATTTATCAGTTTCCTTCCGAGGGGACGAGCCGCCCTTGTAAACATGCGCGGTCGAGCACTCGACGAAGGCGGGAATGTTACGCCGGGCGACTTCCTTGCCGAGGGTCACAGTGAGGCAGTAGCTGCGCGCCTCATAGACGTCTTCTGGCTGGCAATGCCGAGTCTCGCCACCGCAGTTGATCACATAGTCGAATTCTTTGCCATTGGCTCGGTCGAAGATGCGCGGGAGGTGTTCTGTAGCCGACAGTCGGGTGAGATTGTGCTTGCGGGTCGCACGAGGGGAAAGTCTCGCGGGGGAGGGGAATCACCTACGTTCGCGACTGGCGTCGGCCTGAACGAACTTGTCTCTTGAACATGCTTGTTCAAACTCGGGTGCTAGCCAAGCTAGCTCCGGCAGGACCTTATCGACCAGACGGACTTCGGAGGCGAGGTTGTTCTCGTGGATGTAGAGCGCCAAATGACGGCCAATGAAACCTACAGATCGGGTCAGTGGGTGAATATAGACGACAGCAGGCAGACAGGAACCCACCAAGGCCACCGATGATCAGTACGGCGGGCTTTTGATCCATGATGGGAATAATTCGACACCCCGCGATTCAGGGGGAAAAGGGATCGGAGAAGGGGGAGGGGGAAAAGTTGGAGGGGAGAGAAAAGACTAAATCAAATGGTGCGTCGCAGCCGAACTCTCCACCTTGATGCGTCCGGGAAATTGGGAACAAGTCAATTAAAATGACACAGGGGGATTGTATTCCTTTTCAGTGTTGACTCTATACATCAGTGGAGCGCAATTCAGATCCTCGGTTCAGATTCCGCCGACCCAAACTTCCACACTTGTCCATCACTGGCCAGACCCATTTTTGTTCTTCAACACTTGAGTTTGACTTCAATCACAAACTCCACCGTGTTGAGTCCCCCGTGTCCTTTGGCTGTCCATGCACATTCCACTCGATCCGCCAGAGCTTTCCAGTCGTTGGATCCGCGTCGCATCATGAATTGGATTCCCGACCATTTGAGGTGGACCATGGCGTACTGGTGCCGCACGATGGGAGGGTTTAACTTGGACATCTCGCTGGCAATTTGTGCCGAGCTGCCATCGAGAGAACAGGCGTGTTCCATGGCTTCAATAAAGTCTGTGGTATTATTGAACTTTTGAAATGGCACACACCAGGGCCCGGTCTGGCTATCCTCGTCCTGGACAAGGAAATATGTCGCCTGTTCCAATTCCTGGCAAAAGGAGCGGACCTGCTCAACCACTAATCCCGAAGTCGGCGGCCGACGAATTCCTATGACAATCAGGTTAGTGGATGCTTCTCTAGCCAAGGTTGCGAATTGCTCACCCAATGGCTGGGTGAGAGGAGTATTGATAGCAGCTGGTGCAGAAGGAGCTGGCGCAGAAGTAACAGCAGGACGAGTTGACCCCAGCTCTGGAGACTGCGGCTGAGCAGTAGTCTAAGATTGATTAACACTTATAATCCTCGACCAGGAAATTTCGAGCAAGAACCGTCAGATTAGGGAACAGCTGGAAGCCTACATCAGTGCGTACTGGTCTTCGCTGGGTGGAGTTCTTCTCTAGGAGCACAATCAGAGCCTCGCGAAGTCTAGAAGATCAGTTAAAAGAGCCATCACCATAGAAGATCAACTCACATTTCTCTGTGCTCGGGATACATGCAGGCCATTCCACTATCCAGATGATCTTTGATCAGGTTCTTCTCCCGATTCTCCGGGGATCCCCAGTAATGCACACCGTATTTGCTCAAAAAGGTGTTGGCACATTTATCACGGGCTTTGAGGTCCTGCATTTCAACCCAGGAGAATCGGTCTGTCACAACCTGCTGCACGTTGTCTCGAAAGGCTTTCCAGGCATCTGGTTTCAAATCGAAGAAACGGCGGAACTCGTCCAGATGGCTTTTGGTAGATAGTGAACCGAGAAGGGCTCTCAGTCCTTCATCACTCTTGGATCTGGCACCGGTGCGAAGATAATCCTTTTCATGATAAGACATGGTGGAGTGAATCCAAGGATGTGAGACGCGAGATGAAGGGAAAGAGTAAATGAATGGGAAAGAATAGGAAAGCTAGAGTGGAGCGGGGAAGCTTGATGAACAAGTTGGATCAAGTGAGATTGTTGATGTCAAAGAGCATAGCTGCTTTTTCTCCTTGTTTTCCATACATCAATTTACAACTACAAAACCTGTGAGAACAATATCTTTCGATTCACATCAAAGCAGTAGCAGTGGGAAATTGCAAAAGGTATATCATACTATTGTAAACTGCACAGCAAACAGCAATAAACATCCATAAGCACATCCTATTCAGCACCGAGATGTTTTAGTGAATTCTTCAGCTCCTTGATAGCTGTATCCACATCATCAAAAGTCATGGCTGACACAGCCCAGCGGGCATGCTTTTGTGCCAATGAGATTGAATGGTCATCGACTGAGTGTGAGGGTTGACTCGGAGCAACTGGTGCAGGGGCAACAGGGGCTCGCACGACTGGAGGTGGACCGGAGGGGGAAGCAGCTGGGGGTGGAATATGTGCACTAGCACTCGAGGAGTCATAGAATGAAGCTGGATCTGGGGCGGGTACAGATGGACCGGCCGACGGTGGAGGAAATGACTGGAACGAGTTTGGATGTTGTTGGGCGTGAGAAGCGTGAATATTGGAGGAACCAGGTGTGTCTGGTAGATTGGGAATTAAGCTAGAGCCTCCAATTGGCCCTGGGGTTGAGGGAAGGTTCAGCTCCCCAGGTCGTTGAGAATGATCAATGTCCATTGCTTGCCCCGGGGAACCAGGTGCGTTTTGCGGCACGGAGGGAATATCTAATTCCGAGGCCACAGGCTGTCGTGGTGCCGATGACACTCGGGATGGATGGAGAGACTCATCAAGAGAGGACTGGCGTGCCATCTGTCGCCCTAATCGATCTGAATCATCGGGAATCTCCTCGACGGATGCCTGTCTTGGTTTGCCCGCCTGCTCAGCGACCGATTCGTCAAATGCCTGTACTTCCGGATCGGCGGTTGGGAGCTCTTCCTCTTCCTTTGGAGCGGGATTTGATGCATTGGGATCCTCTCCAGATTTGATTGCCTTCACGATCCGCACTGCGTGGTACTTGGCGAATTTGATCCTCCCTGCAATCTCCGGGTCGAGGTCTCCCCAAATCTGGCATAGCTCAAGAAATGTCGCTGCCGCTTGAAAAGTGTCTGCAGTTTGCCTACTTGGTATTAGCGACGTGATTGATATAGCCAAAACGTCGTTGGTGCATGGAAACAGACTTGGTAACCTTGTTGGCGGTCATGGCCGCCTCGGCACGATTGAACACCTCCAACCCGAATTGCTCGATGTATGCATTGGCTGCAACATTATCCGTCACTGTCTCATTTTCTGGGTTCTCACTCTTGAACTATTGTTGGCATGGTTAGAAATTAGATTGCGGATGCCGGGGAGTGGGGTGGAGGATTCTAACGAACCTGCTCCAGTTTATCAACCAGGTTGGTAGTGTAAAGTTTAGTTTCATTATCTGCAGTGTGAAGACCCTTCTCGATAATCTGGTTCACAATATGGTAGTTGCCTATCTCATGAGCAACGTTAGCTCGACTGGTCCATGGCGGGGAAACCCAGACTCACACCAATACCCAACGACGGGCTTAGCCTTCTCGATCTGGGCCGCTCGCAGGGCAAAGCGCCCAATATCGGCGGTCCGCAGTGCTGCAGGAAGATTGTTCGCCATGGCGAGTGTCGAAGAAAGAAGGTGGAGGGGCTGACCAAATGACGTTTGGAGCTTCCACCGCCCGTGTGGAGACGCGATAAGTCTTATCGGTGAAGGTTGATTCTACTATCGGAATTCTGATTCTTTTATGTGTTTATCTTGATAGTTCTGGGGGTAATAGAAGTAGTGTTCTATCTGCGTGAACATTCTCTCAAGATATAGTTTGATAAGTCTGTATCAGAGCTCAAAAAACAAATGCACTACTTCCATGATCTTACCGTTGACTTAAAAGATATAGATGCTGAAGAACACTAGGCTATCACCAATCCTAAGCGATTAATGTAGTCTATCTTCAATTACTTTTCAAGTAGAGATATTGTGAATCCTTTAGATATATTACTAGCACCACCGTCAATGGATCAGAACCATCTCGCTACTAGGTGTCGACGTTGTGATTTCCAAGGTTATACTTTGCTTGAGCAGCTTCTCCGCACAAGAAAATGATGCAAAGCTACTTTACTCACAGACCTATATATGTCACGAGAGTAAAAGGATCGACCAGGAAGTCTCCCATTAAGACAGTTTTCCGTAAGACCGAGAAGTCCTAGCCCCGATGGAGGTATTGATGCGGGGTTCATTGCTCTTCTACGGCCTATAGTTGCTATATAATTTGAGATTGTCATAACAAGGAATCTATGATTCGCTGAATGTCCAGTGCATTGATGCTGATATGACGCTGAAGTACGTTGGAAAGTCCGGGGTGAACCAATCTTGGACCAGCCGAACCCCACAGAGATCATGACCATCTCCATGGAAGATAATCGGCCTTGTCGAGAATAAATCAGATTCCAAAGATCAATTGCACTCGATTCCACACTTCATGCTCACCTTCCCCGGGAATTTATTAAGCAAAGTCGCCGGATGAGCTAAGCAGGCCGAGTGGACCTCGGCTCATCATCGCCGAGGAACTTTGGATGCTTGTGGTGTGGCCGAAGTTAAGTTCGGTCGTGCAGCTCGGGTGCCATCGGTTACCATGTCTTCAACATCCATTCGTGCGATTCTTTCTTTTTGATCATCCTGCTTCTTCTTCCCCCGCTGCCTCTTTGGAGTCGTCGTTTAGAGACGCCCCGCTCCATATCCCCTTCATCTACCACGACAGTCGCCTGTCCCGCCACAATACATCATGACGGGCCAGTCCAAACCTGCACGTCTCTCACCATGGGGCAGCGCTGTTGCAGGCGCAACGGGCGCCGTGCTCGCCAACACGATTGTATACCCGCTGGATCTGTGAGTACGGCAAAGGTCGACTTTGAGACAGTCCAGTTGGGAGGACAGACTCACTGACGGTATATCTCATTCAGGGTCAAGACGAAATTGCAGGTGCAAGTAAAGCAGGATAAAGATCTCGCGGCCTCGGAGGGAGTCGACCATTATGAATCGACCATAGATGCGATCGTGAAGATTGCGGAGAAGGAGGGTATCAGCGGCTTGTATTCTGGCATTACTGGCTCCCTTCTTGGAGTCGCTTCCACCAATTTCGCATACTTCTATTGGTACAGTGTTGTCCGGACGCTGTACATGGCCTCCAACCGCACGCCCAAGCCGCCGGGTACCGCAATTGAGCTATCTCTCGGCGCCGTTGCTGGTGCTGTGGCCCAGATCTTTACCATCCCAGTGGCGGTCATCACAACTCGACAACAGACACAACCCAAAAACGATAAGAAGGGTCTAATCGAAACCGGTCGGGAAGTCGTTGATAGCGAGGACGGCTGGTCTGGCTTGTGGCGTGGTCTTAAAGCCAGCTTGATTCTGGTTGTGAACCCCGCCATTACCTATGGTGCTTATCAGCGCTTAAAGGATATCTTTTTCCCGGGCAAGAATAACCTCAAGCCTTGGGAGGCGTTCTGTAAGTATTTGGAGCTTCTCTTTCGCAATTGCATGGGACTGACAATTTAACTTTAGTCCTTGGTGCCATGTCCAAGGCACTGGCAACTATCGCAACTCAACCGTTGATTGTCGCCAAGGTTGGCTTGCAGTCTCGCCCACCACCCAGCCGGCAGGGAAAGCCTTTCAAGACTTTCGGCGAAGTCATGAAGTATATTATCGAGAATGAGGGAATCCTCTCCCTTTTCAAAGGCATTGGGCCGCAAATTTTGAAGGGTCTCTTGGTGCAGGGTCTACTGATGATGACCAAAGAGCGGTAGGTTCTCTTACTATTCATTGCCTTGATTATCGCTAATCGATCATAGGATGGAGCTGCTTTTCATTGCCTTGTTTGCCACACTTCAGAGGGTCAAGAAGAGCAAGCTGCAGGGTGCAGTGGATTCAGCCGCCTCAAAGGCCAAGACCAGTCTGCCTGCGACGCTGAAATAAACCAGCTCATTCTTTAGTTGTGTTCTTGAAATTTTCCTTGTTCTTTTACGGCGCTGGTACCGCTTCACGATGATTTTGGGCAGTCTATATATCGTTCGGCTCTTTTGATCTTGAAAATACAGGAAGTAGAGAATCATAGATTTATATATCGCCCTTTGTTTGTGGCTAACTTATCACTGGATCCTAAATCTAAATCCTTGAAAGACCTAGCTATTTTCCACCTAAATGATTTGAAAATCAAGTACTTTCAAGGTTGTAGCTCACTGCCCTCTTGATACATACTTGCGCATTTGCGGAGTTGATCAGCTTTCCAGGTTCCCCAATCCCCACTTCGCGTCCCTCTCCACGTCCGTCATCGACCCTCCTCCCTTGCCACAACAGCTAAACTCGTCATGCGATGGCCGCCATGGAGCAACGAGTCAAGCAATGACGATAAACAACCAGAAAAACCCAGCGCCCTGAGCTCGGTATTCCCCCCGCAACCCGCAACAAACAATCCCAGCTCCGCTCTCGACTGGACCGCCTTTACAGAACCGAGGACACTCATTCCAACCGTCCTGTTGACGAGCGGAATCTTATTCGCCGTTCGCTTCCACCGTCGCTACTTGCGCCGTATCCCTGATGCACCCAGTATATCCTCAACCTGGCTCCACCGTCGATCGATCTTCGGCCAAGTGACCAGCGTCGGCGACGGTGACAATTTCAGGATCTTCCATACTCCCGGTGGAAGACTCGCCGGATGGGGCTGGTTACCATGGAAGAAAGTCCCTACGACAAAAAAGGAGTTGAAAGATAATACCGTTCGTCCTTACCTGTCCTCTTTCGACGGCGCTCGAAACTAATGGTCGATGGTTGACATGCAGATCCATGTTCGACTCGCTGGAATCGACGCCCCAGAACTGGCTCATTTCGGTCGTCCGGAACAGCCCTTTGCTCGCGATGCCCATGCCTGGCTCTCGTCTTACCTGCTTCGTCGCCGCGTGCGAACCTTGGTCTACCGCCAGGATCAGTATCACCGGATCGTTGGGAGTGTATTTGTTCGGCGCGCGTTTGATTTTCCACCCTTTCGCCGTCGAGATGTATCATATGAGATGTTGAAGCGCGGGTTGGCGACTGTTTATGAGGGTAAGGTGGGCGCGGAGTTTGGAGGTGAGGCGATGGAGAAGAAGTATCGTCGTGCGGAGTGGTGGGCTAAGACGCGGTCTAAAGGGATGTGGAAAGATTATCGTCGCATTGGATCTGGGTGGGAAAGTCCGCGAGACTATAAAGTTCGCATGGGAATGGGTGATCCTACAGACAGTAACGGGAAATCGAAATAAAGCCCAGCCCGACTGTCGTTTGATGTTATATGATGAGATGACATAGAATCTTGTACAGGAAAATAATGATCATCGCTTCGGATTGGGTCAATGGCTGCGTCCGATTGTATGAATATAATACACCATTTCCAGGACAGCTGTACAAGTGCTCGAACCAATGATCTTCCGTCCGAATAATGCAACCAATATCACGCGTCATGTGGGTTGCAGCTCAAATAAGGATATGTGTACATGTTATGGGACCAATCGCGTCAGCAGAATCGTCGCTCCATCTCTGCAAATAGTTGCGGGGAGATCTCGTCGCTGGTATTACCCTCCACTCGCCAGAGACAACCACGGCGATCGTAATGCTCGAGCAAAGCGCGACTGGTCTCCTCGAATTTCCGTAGCCGTTGCTTCCAGGTATCGATGGAATCGTCCTCACGCTGCGTCAGTGGTTCGCCGGTGATATCGTCCTTGCCAGGGATTTTGGGCGCATTGAAGTCGGTGTTGTACACCCGCCCCGAGGGCTCATGGACCCAGCGGGACGCGATGCGAGAAAGAATCACAGAGGGAGGTGTGAGGAGATGCACGACGAAGTTGACAGGAACGAGACTGTCCAAGCTAGTTGCTTGGGCAGCGGTGCGGGGGAACCCGTCAAGAATAAATGAAGCGGCGGAGGATATTGAGGGGGTGGAATTGGCGGAAGAAGACTGCGGGGAGGATTCGAATGGTGAGGACGATGGTGGGAGCCAGCCCTTGGATTTCAGTTCGGAGGAAATCAGGTTGAGAATCATCGAGTCCGGGACCAAGTTACCGGACTGCATCGCGGCCTCGGCTTGAAGGCCTGAAAATGAATGGTCAAACAGAGCGCGACAAGAAATAGAGCACGGAATATTCCTGTCACTTACCGAGGGTTGTCCTGCGGCGCACATTCTCTCGCAATAAATCCCCCGAGCTGATTGAGGCCAGCTGTGGAAATCTTGACAGGAGACGTTCAGACTGAGTGCCTTTGCCGACACCTGGCGCACCAATTAGGATGATACGAGCGGCTTTCTGCAGCTGCTTGGGGGTCTGTGACATGCTGCGCAATGTCGAGCTCGTGGGGATTGCACTTGTCGGGATATAATATAGACTGGTCGGATCTGGGCCGAGTTGCCGCAAACAGGGACGTGTGGAGCTGACAGACCAGGAACAAGAAATAATGAGACGAGCAGATTCTTTTATTCTCGGTGCATATTGAAGTCGATCGACTCGAGGACAAACCAAAAAGCACGGACTAACGCATGACCAAATGTGTGAATCCGTGGGGTTGCGCTGGTTCCTATCTTTGGTTGCCGGTGAGAGCTCCGAGGGAATGTCGGAGAGTCAACGCTCAACGGTTCTGTGGGTAATGAAGTTTCTCGGGCACCACGCGTCGGTTATGAATCTCTCATGGGGTGGGGTAGACAGGAGGAGAAGACGCAGTACTTCAGAACTACCGAACTAAATTACTCTCACATGCATTCGACATGCCACTGGCGTAACATGATGGCCTGATCGCACAGGCATTAAGGAGAATCACGTGATAAGTCGCGTGGGCGCGTCGCGTTCGCCCAATCTGGTTATTAGTGATAACGGACCATTTGGTGCATTCCTGATCGAACTCTGGCTTTACCACCACGACGTGAGACTCTACAGTTAGCATAATGATTCGACAAGATGCCAATCGGATCGATCCCAAACGCAGGGCTACGATCGATCACAAGAAAAGACAGTTCGCCGCGCCAACCTACAAACAGCAGGATTACCCATACCGACTGAACTTGTATGACACGCCGCCCACGGCCGAGATCACATTGGAGCAGTTTGAACAGTGGGCGATTGACCGACTGAAGAGTATGGCTGGCCCAGTAAACCGACAGATACGCGTGACTAAATCCCAACAGTCCTGGCTGAGATCGAAGCATGCTCCTATCGCAACAAGAGCCCCGCGGAGACCGCCGCTCATATCACACCTCTTCTTCAGAAATTTTTACCTCTTTCCGCGAATACTTCCTCTCCGAACGGGGCGTCGGACCCGCGCCTCAAAATTGAACGCCAAAAAGACCACTATTCCCACTTCATCCTCCGTCTGGCGTTTTCTGCCACGGAGGACCTGCGTCGACGGTTTGCGCGCGCCGAGTCGATGCTCTTTCGGTTCCGCTTCCAACAAGATGACTCGAGAGAAAGACGTGCCTTTATTGAAAGCCTCAATCTCGATTGGGAGCCGGTGAGCGAGGAGGAACGACAAGAAGTGGGCGAGAATCTGATCAATTCAACCCCCGGGTTGCGTCGATTGGATGATGAGACCTGGTACAAAGTTGACTGGGAAAGGGTGCCCGAACTGGTTGAGCGTCGCTCGGTGTTTTTGAAGCGGGGCAAGGCTTATGTTCCAGGTAGAGAACAATTAAGTATGATCATGGCGGAGTTTACCGCTCGTCTGGAGCGCTCGCTCGAGGTACGTTGGAATACCAAGGCTTGCAAACATGGCTGACCCGTTATAGCTCACAAGTCGTGCCTTGCCGCGTTTGGATGAGGACGACCGTCTTACTCCCATCTTGAATCACCTTTCCAAGAATTTCGGCAGTGCTGATTCCGTGTACTCCGAAGGCGAGGGCCATGTGGACGGTGCAGCGATCACGGCCAGCTCCATTGACTCCCTATCGCAACATTTCCCCCTTTGCATGCGCAGTCTCCATATTAATTTGCGCAAGAACAACCACCTGAAGCATTTCGGACGACTTCAATATACGCTTTTCTTGAAGGGCATTGGATTGTCATTGGAGGAGTGCATTCTCTTCTGGCGCCAATCCTTCAAGGGTAAGACGGACGACAAGTTTAACTCTCAGTACAAATATAATATTCGCCACGCCTACGGTGAGGTTGGTGGTGATGTCAATCGCCGTGGTCGAGGTTACCCGCCGTACTCGTGTCAGAAAATCCTGGGTGATAACAACGTCGGCATCGGCCAGACTCACGGTTGTCCTTACCGCCATTACTCGGTCGACAATCTAGTTGGACTTCTCCAGGCTACGGGCGTGAACGACAAGGAGACCCTCCGTGGTGTGCGCGAGGATGTAGGCCGGCAACGGTACCACATTGCTTGCAACCGGGTCTTCGAGTGGGCACACAAAGGCGAGATCAAGAAGGTGAAGGAGGATGGAACATGGAGCCAGGCCGATCTGGACACGATCGTGCATCCCAACACCTACTTCAAGCGCAGCTATCTGCTGAAACAACTGGCTAAGGCCCCGCCACGAGGCGAGTGAGCGTGGCTCACAGGTGAAATTTTTCATGATGTTATGTTGGCCCAACACGTCCGTTGGCTGGGATCCTATTGGCGTTACGGACATGCTGTACAATTGCGGAAGCATCTAGGGTAGAATTGAATGTTCTTTTTCTTCACAATTGAAATCGAGTTTGCATTTATCATAATTCTGAATTACGGGGAGAAGTCTGTGACCACAGCTGATTCCCAACTCATCCGAAAGGATCGGAACGACCTTTCAGAGCCAGGTGCCCAGCAACGGGCCAGATTCGATCTCCGCTCGACGGGAAGGACAACTTTGTCATAGAGGGACAGAAGCCGTTGGCAAAATGTGAAGTCGGCGTTGATTTGAAGAAATTTTGGAGAGGAAAGATTCGCGGGCGGAACTTAAATCATGGTCGGTTACGGGCGACGGTAGTGACCACTAGCGCTGCAACCTGGCCTTAATGGGGAACAACACTTCACACAACTGCCTTCTCCACCTCTTCGTCCTTCCCCGAAGCTACCGTCGGGGTCTTTCTGTGTTTTTGGGAATTGGGTTATGCTCCGGCGTGGTCTTTTGAACTAAGCCCTTCTGGAGTAGTCCGAGATTTGAGGTTCTCAGCAACCAATTTACTTTGTCCCATCTACCCCCCCTCTCCTTGGATCAACACTGCACCGAGACCCCGAACATCACCCGCCACCATGGATTTCGAGGCGCTGAAGGATCAATGGAGTGATATCGAAGACCGCGACGGTATCAGGCTCAGCTGGAACACTTTCCCGAGCTCTCGCATGGTGTGTTGATAGATCAATAATCCCTCAATCGGTCACCGCTAAACCCGAATATAGGAAGCGTCCCGCTTGGTCGTTCCCATTGCCGCCTGCTATACCCCCCTCAAGGAAAAGCCAGATGCCCCATTGCTTCAATATGAGCCTGTCACTTGCAAGCAGCCCTGTCGCGCTGTCCTCAATCCTTATGCGTATGTGTTGTCTGCCTGCTGCTTCCTGGTATCCGCATCCCGATTGACCCGTGCTCTAGTACTGTTGATATTCGCGCGCGGATCTGGATTTGTCCCTTCTGTTTGATGCGCAACCCTCTTCCGCCGCACTATAAGGACATCACGGAGAACACAATACCTCCCGAGCTTCACCCGTCGAGCACCACGATCGAATATCAATTGGCACGACCGGCCCCTGCCCCGATCTTTGTGTATGTCGTGGATACTTGCCAGGAGGATGATAGCCTGCAGGCGCTCAAGGATTCGCTCATTATGAGCTTGTCTCTTCTGCCGCCAAATGCGCTGGTTGGTTTGATCACCTACGGCACCATGGTAAGCGGGGCTTTCCCATCTTTGCAATAGGCTTGTATACTGACGTGCCACCTACAGGCCCAAGTGCACGAGCTTGGCTACACTGAGTGTGCCAAGTCCTACGTGTTCCGAGGAAACAAGGACTACAACGCGAAGCAGGTCCAGGAAATGCTCGGCCTTGCTCCAGGCCTGCGCCCCGGCGTTCCCCCTCAACAACAACCTCCCCGTCCACCTCTCGGTCCCGCCGCCCGGTTTTTGCTTCCTGTTCAGCAGGCCGAGTTCCAGATAACCAATGTCCTCGAGCAGTTGCAACGAGACCCCTGGCCTGTGGCTAACGACAAGCGTGCCCTGCGTTGCACCGGTGTGGCTCTGAGCGTTGCAGTTGGGCTGCTGGAGACTTCCTTCCAAAATGCTGGAGGTCGCATTATGAACTTTACCAGTGGTCCTGCCACTGAGGGCCCTGGCCACGTTGTTTCGCCCGAGCTCAAGGAGCCCATTCGGTCTCACCACGACATTGATCGCGATAATATCAAATACTACAAAAAGGCTGTTAAGGTGAGTTTTCTTCCAGAGGGCCGGCATTTGGGATGCTCGCTCACAGATCTAGTTCTATGACAACCTTGCCAAGCGCGCCGCCAACAATGGCCACATTGTCGATATTTTCGCTGGGTGTCTTGACCAAGTCGGTCTTTTGGAAATGAAGAACTTGTCGAACTACACCGGTGGTCATATGCTTCTTACGGACAGCTTCACTTCGTCCCAGTTTAAACAATCCTTTGTCCGCGTCTTTGACAAGGACGCCAATGACAACCTCCTGATGGGCTTCAATGCCTCGCTTGAGGTTCTCACAACGAAGGAGCTCAAGGTTACCGGTCTTATCGGCCACGCGATTTCTCTTAACAAAAAGTCAAGTTCAGTTGGTGAAACCGAATGCGGTATCGGCAACACTTGTGCCTGGAAGATGTGCGGCATCGACCCGTCGTCCAGTTACGGTGTCTATTTCGAGATTGCGAATCAAGGTGGCCCTGCTGCTGTTCAACCTGGCCCTCAAAGAGGAATGATGCAGTTTTTGACATACTATCAACACTCTTCTGGGCACTATCATCTCCGTGTGACCACCACTGCTCGTCCTCTCAGTGGCCCGGCGGGCGACCCAACACTGGCTCAATCGTTCGATCAAGAGGCCGCCGCCGTGCTCATGGCCCGTATTGCGGTCTTCAAGGCTGAGGTGGATGATGGTCCCGATGTGTTGCGATGGGTGGATCGCATGTTGATCAGGATTTGCTCGCGCTTTGCTGATTACCGCAAGGACGACCCGACGTCCTTCCGCCTCGAAAAGAACTTTACTCTCTACCCTCAGTTCATGTTCCACTTACGGCGAAGTCAGTTCTTGCAGGTGTTCAACAACTCACCCGATGAGACTGCTTTCTACCGCCATGTCTTGAATTACGAAGACGCGGGTGATTCGTTGGTTATGATTCAACCCACCCTGGACTCCTACTCCCTGGAGGTGGAAGGAAGCCAGCCTGTCTTGCTGGACTCCGCCTCCATCCAGCCCGCTCACATTCTTCTCCTCGACACCTTTTTCCACATTCTCATCTTCCATGGTGAGACAATTGCCGAGTGGCGGAAGGCTGGTTACCAGGACCAAGAAGGCTACGAGAACCTCAAGGCCTTACTGGAGCAGCCGAAAGAGGATGCTAGGGTTCGTTTGCATTTCCCTACGGACATTTTGACCAGAAGACTAATCTCTATGTGCAGGAACTTATTGCCGATCGCTTCCCTCTGCCGCGTTTCATTGTCTGTGATGCCGGTGGCTCTCAAGCCCGTTTCCTTTTGTCCAAGTTGAACCCATCGACGACCCACACCAGCGGCGGGTACGGTGGGGGCGTCTCGTCGCAGACCATCTTCACTGATGATGTCTCGCTCCAGACATTTATGGATCACTTGATGAAGTAAGTTGCCTTCAGTCTCTTTCTGATCTGGTCCCTTTTGCTAACATCACTCAGGCTGGCGGTTTCCGGTACCAGCTAATGTAACGAGACGAAAGCCATGAGCGCAAAGGGCGGTTTGACACCCTTCGGGTCTTGTGTATGTTTAGCGGTGCTTAAATCTTCCTTTGATGCAATATAAGTAGATTGAACGGATTGATACCATGAAGGATAATGATCCGTACATGTCCGACCGAGGCAACCCGAATCAACACGTTTCCCGATTGAGTAATCACCTCGAGTCCAGTCATGTGACTAGGGCCAGCCCTCACTCCCCAATCTGGTCTCTCGCTTAGAATAGTCCCATGTGGGTCCCGCCCGACTGGCACGACTTTCGCTCGTCAATTCCGAGAATTTTCTTTCTCTTCCCATCCACCCCTTCGACAACCCAAGGCAGATCGACTACCTTTCGCACTCGCCATGCGTAAGTATCATCGCCTTGGTCAGTATTTCTGGCGGCTAACATGATTTTTCTCGGTCAGCTCCCAAGTTCGACCCCAATGAGGTGAAGATCATTCACCTGCGTGTGACTGGTGGTGAGGTCGGAGCCCAGTCCGCTCTGGCTCCCAAGATCGGTCCTCTCGGTCTGTCTCCCAAGAAGATTGGTGAAGATATCGCCAAGAACACTGGTGACTGGAAGGGTCTCCGTGTGACCGTCCGCCTCACCATCCAGAACCGTCAGGCTGCCGTCTCGGTTGTCCCCTCGGCCTCGTCGCTGGTCATCAAGGCCCTGAAGGAGCCCCCTCGTGACCGCAAGAAGGAGAAGAACATCAAGCACAGCAAGTCCATTCCCTTCGACGACATTGTTGAGATTGCCCGCACCATGCGTCACCGCTCCATGGCCAAGTCTCTCCAGGGTACCGTCCTTGAGATCCTCGGAACCGCTTTCTCCGTCGGCTGCCAGGTTGAAGGCCGCAGCCCCAAGGATGTCAGCGACGACGTCAAGGCTGGCGAGATTGATGGTATGTCCACATTCCAGCTACTCCGTCATGACCATAACTAATAATCTGTGTAGTTCCTGAGGAGTAAATTATCCTCTCGAATTGGAAGAGGTGGCTATCTGATTTTGTAACGGCGTGCATCTCCTTGCGGCGGAGCTAGTTGCAGAATACGAATGTTGCCTCGAAAACAAAAAAGCAAAAGCATGTTCATGAGTCATGACCTTGATACCTCTTTCGCGCTTCCGGGTGTTCAAATCGAACAATTGGATTCAATTGATCACTCGCCTTCCGTTCCGTTTGTATAGTCCTCGTCCTTTTCTATCCCCTGATCTCCAAGCTTCCTTTCGCACTTGTCCCATGGCGACAAGGATCCTGGAAGGTCGATGTGCCTCGCAGCATGAACCCAGTCCATTTCGGAACCCTTTGCAACACTCTGGCCCTTACCGTCTTCTCCCTGCGGGGTTTGGACTCTATTCCAACGTGGTTTAGGCTTATTTTACGCAAAGGAGATCAATCTCCCGACCCCTTACTCACCGCGGTAGACTTGGAGGTCGATACTTTGTGTCGGTCTCTGTGGCTACAGTGGTCCATCTTGTGGGCCTACATCCAACATCAATTAGTTGATGTTGGCACGTAGAATCGTAATGCTCAATATCTATTTAGCTATGACAATATGATGCTTCCCAGTTAAATACAAGATCTTGGTCTCCAAATCGCTTCGCGCTGTATCATGATGCTCTTTGCATACGTCGAGTATTGGTTCTCCAAAGCTTCGGAATTACGCGCTGCATTGCACGGTGCTTATATTCTAGTTGGACGTTTCGCCACCACTGACTCGTGTTGAATGGCGCATTGTCCACCCAATTGTATCTAGCCAATTTTCAAGTCGATCCTTATTTTTGAGCACAGGTTCTTGCGAGTCTCGGTGATCGACCTCACCAGACTCCTCGCCGCCGTCATCATCTTGTTCCCATATTTCACGAAGCAAATCATCCTGATATATCTTCTCAGGAGGTAAACCTTCTCCGCCGACGATGAACCATCGAAAGATATCAAGTGAAGCTTCTTCAGAAGCCTCTCGATCAGGATCAAGCTCTCTCTTCTCGAATGAATGGCTGAGTTCCCTGATGTTTGGAATGTTGGAAGGTTCTTCAGTCACAAGTGATGGAGATCTTGAAAACCCATAATCCTGTATAGTTTCATCATTCTCTAATTCCCAGTTCCAATGGTCGTAATTGTACCAATGTCGAGAGCAGTTCAAATGTGACGTAACGCGAAGCGCACAATTGGTCGTTAACGACACACCGCACGGTTCCCAGGGTGTCGTAGGTCTATATTCGTAGCTTAAATCGTCTTCTTCGGTCGGAGAGAGGTGTAGTAAGCGCCACACATCAGGTCTTGAGATGTATTCCGGGTCGTCCGAGATATACGGACCTGAGCCTGCATCATCCATAAAGCTTTGAGGGGCGCCAGTCCAAGGAAAAGCATTTGAGTCAAGGGGCGGCTTGCCTCTCCTTACCTTTTGAATAATTTTAGGGCCTATGCCGCTTACCGCTGCTCCAATCCAAAGGGCACCTACACTTGGCCGGCGAATAGCACCGATCAAAGCAATAAGTTCTTGATCCTTGCCTTCTGTGGTATCACATAAGACCTCTTCAAAAACCGGATGTAGCCATTGACTGACCATATTGCAAGGAACGTCCGGTTGCCAGAATGATCCACATAGCGTTGATATCATCACTTCCGGGCTGCCACTTAAAGTCAAGTAATAAGGCAGTTCTTCTTTCAAACCCGTCCACATTGGTGAAATACCCCCTATAGTAGGAGTTTTACCACCGTCAGATCTTGGGAGCGGCAGTTTAGCATCCGTGCCATAATATCGATGCATTGGGAAGGACATGGCTATCGCAAGAGCGATAGGGAATTGACTTCCGAGGCTATGAAAACGCGCAAACTCAAGAAGAGCATCGAAAGCGTTATCCGAGGATAAAGGCGTTTGCACAGGCGGTAGCGAGTCTCTCCTTTGTTTGATGATGAGAGGTGTTTCACACGTGCGAGATACTGACCAAGGGGCGACGTATTCATCATCAGGATCATCTTCCACGATGGCTTTCCACCCTTCGCCTTTTGCAAGTATCGCAGACCACCAGCGAACAATTTGTGTATCCGCTTCTCCCACATCGATAATGTGAGTCGCTTCAGGTGGATTGTGGAAGCTCTCGTCTAAGCACTCGGCACAGGAATTTGTATATCGCATGATGGCAGTGCCTCCTTGCATTTCAACAAGCCGTGCGGAGAGTACATAACACCAACCAATCGCAAGAATCCCTAAATAATTAGGACCTGTGGCCTTCTCCGCCGTCGTGCCGATCCAATGGCTGAAGACGTTCCCACAAAAACTGTATGGGATGGCACTACCGGTGCCGATTTGCACCCAGGCAAATTTCGTCGTTTCTTTCTTAGCCGCATGGCAGTCGGAGTGTCCCACCAGTCTCCAAATGGATGAAGCTGGCGAGCAAAGCGCGAAATTCGAAGTGATACCCAAGGGGCGTCCGAACTGCACTTTTAGCCGGCCTGGGAATTTTGGGACTTTGTGAAGGGCGTGTTGCGGATTTGTAAATTCTGGAGTCAGGCCATTTTCCAGATAGGAATACGCGATCGATGCGACGTGATACCAGTACGCCCGACTCTTTTCCAGCGCGATATCTTCTTGTTCTTTGGACGGCTGAAGGACGTCGTTGTTCTTGACGATCTGTGATTGCCAACTTAGCTTGAACTCTCGTAAGAAAGCGCAGAGATGACTTACCGAGGAAATGCTTGGGGGCACAAAAGAACAACTCTGCAGTCCCATCATTGGGGACAGACAGACTTGGATTGGGCTAAATGGCCTCGAATCGGAAAATTCTTTCGGTTGAATCTGGATATGATACAGGTTACAAGATTTGGTTGGGAGAGACGAGGGGTTTTATGTTTTAGAAAACTAGACAGTCGCATAAACGATACCTGAGTATACCTGCAGCTGAGTTTTTCAGGACTCCCCTTGGTCGTTATTTTGGATTCCGTTCATGATCTACTCCGTATGTAGTTGATGTCTTGGCTATGACGATCTCGAAGGTGGACGGCGTAAGACTTGAATTTCAGAAGGAGTCACTGTCTCCACCTTATCTGAACGGATATCCGCCCTACGCGAGAACCACTCTCGCCCTATGGTTTCAAATCGTGTCGTGGTGCTGGGATGAATGGATCACTGATCTTCATCACACTTTGCCCATTTCAATTCGAAGGATCTAGCCTCGCCCCAGAGTTCCGGCTACCGACATGGCGTCCTCCTGCAAGCCGCCTGCATGCGTGGATATATAAAGTCCGCGGCAAGGCTGCAACACCTATCTTTACCAACAACACGCCCCTTTGCCTGGACCAACTGGACCACGATTACCCCAGTCTCAAGGTGCCAAGTGCACCCCAGACCGACATATCGAGATACAGCATCTCCCGCCCCGCAGCCGGTTGACCATGAGCTTGTTTGCACACGTTCGGGTCAGTGCCGAAATTCTGAAACCGAAACCTCGCAACCGAGAATGACACGTTAAGCCTTCCTCGCGCAACACGTAGTCACCGTATCTCGCACATCCTTGACCGTAGGCAACCACAGTATCCGTCGAGCCTCGTGATTGGCGCTCATCTTCAGCGACAATGAAGGCTGTGTTCCGTATGGAGTATGCTGGACCTCTCAAAAAGTTCCTCCTGGTAGGTGGTGGACCCGTCAGCACCACACCTCACCAAATGCGATTCCACTGCAGCTAAGACTGGCGCTGGTCCCAGAACCGTGGCGGCTCCACCACCCCGCCGATCGTTGCTGGTCACGACCAGTCTCCCTGGAGTTATTTGCGGTGGTGGGGATTTGGGTTTGCGTGCAAAGTATCGAGTACAAAGTGGACTTTAGGGATCTCGAATCTTCACCTGCACTGAGCCCGTGAAGAGTGAAGTTGTGCTGATCGGAGGATATCGAGGTGGGACATTGACACTCATCCCCAGGGATTCACGCGGGCCCCCATCTTTAAAACCGGTACCTGTCGGCCCAGCGCGGCGCTCGTACCACCCGGACCCGCATGCCAGGACGTTGTGGTCCAGGAAAGGATGCACAGAGATTGTCGATCGGTGCGGTGACATTTGGGTTTAGAAGTGCCCGGTATGGACATGAACATGGTGAATTCACGCCCTGCTAGAATTGCGATTCGAGATTGGAGATCTCGAGATGAAAGAGAGTCCTTCAAGCAGGGATCCAAAACATAAATAGGACCGTGCGTACCGTGGTCCATCGAGTGTGGCTTGCAGGGCGCGTACCGGTCTGTACAAAGAACTCGGGGGATGTGAGGATCTACTCCGTACCTCGAGGTCTTGACTCATGAGTACAGAGGCCACAGAAGAGGGTTCAGCCGTTGGATCAAGTGGGTCTAGAAGTGGAGTGAAGGAAGAGAAGGAGATCGAAGAGAGTGAAAGGAGAGCGGACAAGGATGTGTGATCCGCATCCTTCATATTGAACTCTTTCCACTTTCTCTCCACGAATCGATTTGGATTTTTTTTTTCCACTTCCTCCTTTCTTTCCCTTTTGTTTGGATTATTTTTTTTTTCTTTCCTCCCTTCGATCGATCCTCGGGGGAAATCCAAATTGAATTCACCTTTGTATCTCCACTTCATTCCCCCAAATCCCGCCAAGATCGTCCATCATTGGCCCACATCGGCCACCAGCATCGCAAGCTGAACTCCCCCTCTCCTCTCCCTTGCATATCAAAGATTTTCCACACTTGGCCTCTTCTCATCCCGCGTGGACTACCCTCTTGCAACCATCGAGATCCCCGATGACCCTTTGATCGGGGCGTGCTTTTTCGAGTCGGGGCCTGGTAAACCCATGATGCGGTGTCGGAAACGCTACAAGGAGGATGCTTGTTGATTTGCCCATGAGTCGAACCCTGCTCGTGTGCTGATTTCCACCCCTCCCCCCTCTCTTCCTTTTGCGAAACCACCTCGTTCGGTCTCTGCGAGAGACGGACCGTGGTGGTCGAGGCGAAACAATGTTTCCGACCGTTGCGCCGTTCCCTCAGCCGCATCGTCCTTATCCCACCCACGATGCTCTTCAGCCTTCGTACGACGTGAACGACCCCAATTTCACTAATCGCAACGATCTCTCTAAACCTTTCTTCAACCAGTCTCGATCGCGCCTCCAACTGCCGCACCCCGTACAACGCCTCGACCCCCGCGATGCCTCGAGCTCCAGCTCCACCGCAAACCCCGCTGGCGAACATGCACTCCGAAGGAAGACCCCAAATGGAACTCTGGCGGCCGGCTATGATGGAACCCCTGGTGACACGTCGATTCAACCGGCCACCAAGCATTTGCTGGTTTCGCCCATGGACTCGAGTCAGTTCCTCCCCGCACAGCCTGGTCTACCCACGGAGAGCTGGCAGCCCGCCCGAAACCAATCGATGGCCAAGCACATGAACTTCCCGCCGGTCTTTAAGAATGAGACCGGCAATGCGATCGCCCCAGGGGAGGTTGTTCAAGATTCAAACGGCACGAGTTGGGTCCGCCCCGTCAACTATCCTCCGGGGATTGATTCGGTGCTCAACCAGAGCCTCCCTCTGCAGGGCGCTCAGCGTTTCTTATTGCAGAATGGGGCTTATGTGCCAACTGTTCTCCCTGCTACGTTGCAGCCGGGTGTTGGTCCGACTGCCTCTGCGGGTACGGGTCCGTTTGGTCCTTACTGGCCCGATGGCGTGTATATTCCCTATAGACCAGCTGCGTTTCGATATTCGCGCTTTGGTTCTCCGAATCCCTCTGGTCAAGCATATTTTGACATTCCTCCTGCGGGTCCTAATCAACCCCCATTTGCATTGGGTAATCATGCAAATTCGGGACTTGCATGGAATGACTCCCAGTCCGGGATGTCGACTGCAGACCCGATGATAAAAACTAACTTCCCCCCGCGTCATTCAGATCAGTTGCCCTTTCACACCCGCGTCAATCGCCACGTACCAGCATACTCAAATCTCAATAATGAACCGATGGCCTGGAACGGCCGTCCGGCAGGGCATGGAATTCCTCCTTCTGGACCCGCCGTAGCATCTAATGCGGAATTCAAAGAGAAGATTCTGTCATGGGCGCATGGAGTTTACGTTGATTTACTTGCTACTATCCATCAGGCTCGTCGCAACAGCATCTCGAACGGTGGTGCCGACGGCCAGAGTCAGCGGTTACTGAAACCGAGTATATACCCCAAGCCACCGCGACAACCAGGTCTCGATTTCTCGCAGAATCATACCGACCTGTCTCGCCACAACAGCTACCCTTCGAGTCAGTATGATTTGCAGCGACAGAAACTCGGGCATGTCTCCACCGTGAACGAATCCGCTTTTCCTCAAAGAAGCGCTCACCACCGTCGCACATCATTGAGTCAGTTCTCGCAAAATCATCGAGGGTCCGATGCCCAAATGCGCGACACCTGGCGGTTTTCTGGTACCCCGCCTGTTTCTCGGGGTTCCCCATCCTTGTTCAACGAGGGCTCCCCAGTCGCCAACGCTGCGTCAGCACTGGATATGTTGTCTCATTTAGTATCAGAGAGCCATTGGGAGTGGATTGATGGAATGCTCCTTGGGGGATGCTTGGCTTATGGTCTTGGTGACTATCATAAGGCGCTGCGTTGGTATTCGAGAATTCTTACACGAGACTCGGCGTGAGTTCCTTTCTATCTTTGCTTGACATATGACAAAGCTGACCCGATAACAGACATGTTGAGGCGATCTCGAACCTCGCTGCAACTCTATTGGCACTTGGACGACGTGACGAGGCCTTGCAGAATTGGCTGCGTGCCGTTAAAATGCGTCCAAATTTCTTTGAAGCCGTCGAACACTTGATTGGTCTATTATGCAGCAGCCACCGAGGCAAAGAAGCTGTCAACATAATTGACTTTGTTCAAACCGAGCTGCGCCATCCTAAGGACGGAGATTGCTTCAAGACGGATGAGCACGCCAGTGAGCCCGAAAGCGATGCAGAAAGTAATGTCTCTGATGTTGGCATGTACGACAAGGCCTCGTTTGACTATGACGATGACATGGGCCATGTCCAGCATTTGAACTTGGGTTCCCCCGATGGAACTCCCCTTGGGTTTGCGACCAGCGGCTATGCTATCCAAGGCTCGGACAATGGGAGGATGCTGGCTCTCGTTCACGCCAAAGGGAACATGCTCTACGCGCTTGGTGATAATGCTGGGGCGGCTGCCGCCTTTGAGGATGCCGTCCTGATTGCTGCGGGAAGACGGCGACATGGTATTCAGAGCCTCATTAAGCAGATCTTTGCCGCCTTCTCCCGCACTTCCAGTAATGGTTATCACCAACCGGAAGACTCAAACGAAAGTGTGCTTCTATATCCCGATCGAGCCCTGCAAACCTCGAAGCTGGTCTTTCGCGCTAATGGCACGCCGCCTGGACTCAAGTACGTTGCCGAAGGCATCTCTCGGAATGCCGCCATTTCGACAACAAGTAACTCTCTTCTTTCTTTGGCCAAGATATACCAGGATGGCATGTCAAGTGTTTCTTCCGGCGCGCCAAGATCCGCCCCTGGTGTGCGAGATATACTGGCCCTCTACTACCTATCCCTTTCACTGCAGCCGAGTCCGTCGACCGCGAACAACGTGGGCATCTTGCTGGCTGGCATCCAGAACAATCCGCCAGCTAGGGGCTTGGTGCGACCCAACGGCGAAAGTCAGCATCCTGACATCCCGGGTGTGGTACCTGGCAGTGGAATTTCCCTGGCGCTGGCGTATTATAATTATGGGCTGCACCTTGACTCCCGGCATGCTCACCTTTATACCAATCTTGGTAGTCTCCTCAAGGACATTGGACAGCTGCAAGCGGCTATCAAGATGTATGAGCAAGCTGTGCAATGCGATGGCAATTTTGATATTGCATTGGCCAACCTGGCCAACGCCGTCAAGGATGCTGGCAAGGTGAATGATGCCATTTCTTACTACAGGCGTGCCGTCAGAGTGAACCCCGAATTCGCCGAAGCCGTGTGTGGATTAGCCAATGCCTTGAATTCCGTCTGCAATTGGGTCGGACGCGGTGGCATTGTAAATGGCCGAGGCTTCCGTGACCGTTGGCATGTGGACGAGAAAGGGATGCTTCGTGACGCTCAGAGCAATGACTCCGGTGCTGGCTGGATCAAGCGAGTAGTCGACATTGTTGACCGTCAGCTTCGGGAAGGTGAATACTGGGGTCGAGGTCTACTGACTCGGAGCACCGCCGAACAGCTGGTTGCCCAGTTGGCCATGGTTTTGGAGTCGAGCCGCGTTGGCTCCAGTCGACGAATGTCGCTGGCGAAAGTGCTTCAGTCATGGGCTGGACAGAAATGGGAAGGCTCTCGCATTGTCAAGCTCATCGAGCGTGCGACTCGGTCGCTTACATGGCAGTGGTATCAGGATCGCTATGTCTACGGCGAGGACCATCCAGTTTCCAAGTATCGTCGGCCTCAATTGCCCGCCGCCCTGACGGCTCCAAACGCACCGACAGTGTTACCTTTCCACACCTTCACCTGCCCCTTGTCAGCGAAACAAATCCGTCAGATCTCTCAGCGCAATGGGCTGCGGATCTCCTGCTCGACCTTGCGGTTGCCCTGGCTCCCAAGCACGGTGTACCGCCCGCCAGCACCTCCGAATCCAAGCCTTCGTGTGGGTTATGTCTCTTCAGACTTTAACAATCATCCGCTGGCGCATCTGATGCAGTCGGTGTTTGGTCTGCACAACCCGGACAAAGTCACGGCGTATTGTTACGCCACCACCGCCAGCGACAAGTCGGTGCACCGCCAACAGATTGAAAAGGAGGCTCCCGTCTTCCACGATGCCAGTGGATGGTCCGTTGATCGGCTTGTCCAGCAGATTGTTGATGATGGGATCCACATCCTGATCAACTTGAATGGCTACACTCGCGGAGCTCGCAATGAGGTCTTCGCTGCCCGTCCGGCACCTATCCATATGTCCTTCATGGGCTTCGCCGGTACTCTCGGAGCGGAATGGTGTGACTACATTCTGGCTGACCAAATCTCCATCCCTCCGGAGACTTTAAGTCCTGCTCGTCGCAAGATGCGTATTGAGGATCGCATTTTGGAGGAGGACCATGGAGAAGAGCTTGAAGACTGGGTCTATGGCGAGAAGATTGTTTTCACCCGCGACACTTTCTTCTGCTGCGATCATCGGCAGAGTGCACCGGACGCCGGAGAACGTCTGCTCTCGTGGGACGAGGAGCAGATCCGACGCTGGAAAATGCGGAAAGAGTTGTTTCCCAAGATCAGTGACGATACAATTATCCTGGGGAATTTCAACCAGCTTTACAAGGTGGGATTCTACGTCCAACTTTTCTGATTCAATGTTCCTCACACTGACTCTACTAGATCGAACCCACGACTTTCCGAACATGGTTGCGCATTTTGGCGCGCATCCCCAATGCTGTTCTTTGGTTGCTGCGGTTCCCGGAAACAGGCGAACAGAATCTTCGGGACATCGCTAAGGCGTGGGCTGGTGAAGAGACGGCATCCCGAATCATCTTCACCGACGTTGCGCCGAAGAATACTCATATCGCGCGGGCGAAGGTGTTGGATCTGTTCCTTGACACGCCAGAGTGTAATGCGCACACCACGGCTACAGACGTGCTCTGGAGCGGAACACCGCTGCTGACGCTTCCCCGCTACCAGTACAAGATGTGCTCGCGCATGGCGAGCAGCATTCTGAGCAGCGCGCTCCCAGGCGGTGATGATGGACAGCAAGCTCGCGAGGAGCTCATTGCGTCATCGGACGAAGACTACGAGAACAAAGCGATTCGGCTCTGCATGAACCTGCAGTATGTCCCCGGCGGCGAGGGCCGTGCTCACGGCCGGCTGGCGGAGATTCGACAGATGCTCTTTCTGCAGCGATATCAGAACAAGCTCTTTGACACCGCGCGGTGGGTGCGGGACCTTGAAGACGCCTACGAAGCGGTGTGGGCGCAATGGGTAAATGGCGAAGAAGGCGATATATGGTTATGATGTGCACAGCGAAATATACCCCTTGAGCGATTTATCTTTGATTTTTTGATCTATGTTTTACATATACCATTGGGGATTTTGGGTTGCATCTGGGACTACATCATGAATCATTCTCGGATTATTTGGGATCGGGCATTTCTTTTGTGGTGTTGGACTTGTATACGTACGGGACGAGGGAGTTGATGCAATAGACGATTGCCTTTGGAATATCAGTGGATTTCACCATCCTTGAGATGATCAGGAGTCTCAAACCGAAGTAGATGTTCGAATCGAACGAAAATCTTGCACCGCTGATGTCGACCTACCGAAATCAGTTTAAATCGTCACTCCACCATTCACCTATCCAGCCGTGACTCTCAAAAATGAGAAGCTCTCGCTCCGGAACCGATGTCAAAAGGAATCTCGCTAGTAACCGATCACAAAGGAATCGCTAAGTGGAACACATTGCAACACATCCTGAATACTCCAGCTCCTGAACATGATCCACCGATTTATCGGTTTCGCATTTGAAACGGTTGCGCAATAGTGCGGGGCCGAGCTTCGTCTCATCTTGGCGAATTGTGATTGGCTCGCACGTTTTCGCCCGATATAGAAGGAGGTTGGTTTCTTTTTTGTTGGATTGAGTTTGGCTCGTTCAACCTTATACTTTGGAACTTGAGCATAATCCTATCGTTTACTATCGTCGATGCATTCGATCGCCTGCGTATTCGATCGCCTATCTAATAATTGAGATTAGACATCACTACTCCGTATGCAGACTCAGCTTCGTCGAGTCACGCGTGGGTCCTCCTCCGATCGTCCTGTCAATTCAGGGACTCAACGAGCTTCGGCTAGATCCAGACTCAGGGATGCTTATATCGCTTACAGCCATCCGTCATCGTTGTTATATATAGGGTCGATCGGTTAGATGGTAGGGTATTGAATACCGACCCGATACCTGACTAACCGATAGTGAAGTTCGGGTAGTGAATAGGGTGGAAAATACGCCGATCCCGACAAGCGGGTACCATTCCACGCTAGACTGAAATGGTTTAGCGTACGATGAGACCGAGATCCTCCGTTGGCCAATCACAGGGTCGATCGATGGTGGAGTGACTTGGGATTGGCATTGATCAGGTTGGTGGCTAGTCGCTGTCAGGATTTGAGTGTTGGATTGAATATTGGATCTTCCTTATTCTTTATTATTCCCGATTATTGGAATTCATCATCCAAAGATGTCGTCGGACCATCTCCATCATGCATCTTGCCGAATCTGGAGGCACGCGCGTCAAAATTACTTTGTCGGGCGACGTGACCCATCACAGGATCCGGTGGATTGGAACATAACGGGCGAACCCCGCTGACTTGTGATGTATACCCGGAGTACGGAGTAGATATTCACTGGAACAACATCTAATATTTACTTCCCCTGACCCGGTATCTGGTCGTCCATGGTTCATACTGAACGGTAGATACTACCAAGGTACGAGTCCTCCATCACCCGACCATAGGTACGGGAGTACTCGTATAGGAAAAGGGAAATATCTTGGCACCGTTGCCCGTCATCACGGTCTGTGGCTGGATCCAGGGGAAAGGTTCTTTCACCATTCCCCCGGTGCATTCCCGAACAAGCAAGAGCCAGGGATACCCAAGGGAATGGATTCTTTGTTCAGATTCATCTAACTCCGGAAATAGCATGAGATAGGATGACTCCTGCTAAATCTGGATTTCTTTGTTGAGTCGGTCGACGAGTGGAGCGAGGCACTTGAACACTGTTATCCCTCGTCGATAGTGTATTACCGGGCATTTACACTGCGCCCTAAACATTTCAAATCACCACGATCGTCCTCACTAGTGAGGGCTGTACCCCCGACGATCAGGTTTAGGTTGTGCGATCGAGATTCAATCCAGGAATCCGGTGCGAGATCATCCTGCATGTACCAACGCTCGGTCCGAGTACCGGCTATTGAATCAAATCAAGGTATGTACATCTGTAGGTGTAGTGATAGTATAGTATCCTGTATTATATTTATCGTTCTATAGTGAAATACTCTTGCAAGTGCAGAGTACTCGGTAGATCGTTCTCGTCTTTCCCGTAATGATCAACATCGCTAAAAAAAAAAAAAAATGCGGCCCCGCCGTTCATTCCGTCAGACGTGACCAGTCCGATCGATGCATCTTTCTATTGGTCCAAACGGCGGATTCCCAGCGGGGAAAGGAGGGGCACCACTCACACGTCGCCATGACGGAATGTGGTTGGTGACGGGACCGTTGAAGATGGGGGTTGCTGCACGGCGGACGAACCGCTTTAGACTTTGATGCGCTGCAGCTTGGAAGCTGGAAGCTGAATGAATGGGCCAGACTTGTCCGGACTGGACGCCCCTTGCGTGGTCTTTGCCCCTCGTGTGTGCGTGGCGCATTCCAGAGTGTAACGGACGTTTGATTTGATGCCTTTCTGATGTACTACTGTACTACTGGAAGAAATCATCTCATACAAAACTTCATTCCACTGTAAGGGGTATTATATGCCAATCCGAGAGATCCCATCTCCCAAGATGTAAACGCCTAACCAAATCCCATACCGAAAGAAAAACACCCTTTTGAGACCCGGACCATGGTAATACACATTATGAGTACAAAGGGAAAACATGACGAGAAAAGAAATAGGAACTCCAAGCGGAAACGAGCGAGACGCTTTTGGAACATGTACAGAAAGTTGCTGGCACAACTGCCCGCGACAGAATGGTATATATAACACAGAAGAGAATTCGTACACTCATAAGAGCCCGCAGTCTGCATTGGGTAGCATCGGGGGGAGATTTTAGTTGAGAAGATTGTTCACTCCCATCCGATTATCACGACTGGGTTCTGGCCGTGATTCCCATGGTTTCGGGAATGTCTCGGTCGACTGGTGCCATGAGGCGAGAGTGGGTTGGTGTTCCATCCACCGCCGCTTCGATGCCATATCGGACAGCGACTCTAGCGATCGACCGGGATAGCTGGGCGAGTCGTCCACCACGTGAATGGTTGTGCTGGGACGGCGACTGTCATAAGTCGAGCGCATATCAACCGGCAGTGGGAGTAGCTGTGGAGAAGGGGCGGTGCGCGGCGAAGAAGAGCAGATAGAGTTGTGATCAGAGACCATCGAGGGCGGGTCGACAGAGGTAGCATTCGAGACCTCGGAGAAGGCAGGCGAAGTCAAGGGAGTCTCGATCGGTCGGTTGATTGAAGGAAGAGTGTAGATGGGAGACAGCTGACGGTTGGTAGACATGGAGTCGCAGCGAGAGTGGGAGAAGTGTTCCGTCGACGATTCCACAGGCGATTCCGCCCACGGACGAGTAGCGAAGCGTGGGCGAGAGGGGCTCACCACCGACGCCCGGGCGTAGGGGGCCTCGATCCGGCCTGTGTAGGTGCGCGAAAGGGTTGGAGAGGAGAGACCGCGACGCTTGCGGTTCATGCTTCCATTCCACCAGTTCTTGACGGCATTGTCACTGCGGTTGCCGAGGCGGCGGGCGATTTCGGCCCAACGCTTGCCCATCTCATTCACCATGCGTTCAATCAGAAGTCCCTCGTCGGCGGAGATCGGCTCCCGATTCAAGGAGGGCTTGAGGTTCTGATGGAAGCGTTCCCGACATTGTTTAGGCGAACGAAAGTGCATATGTTGAGAGATGCGCACCCAGTTGTTGGGACCTTGTTCGCGAACGAGTTGTAAAAGCAATTGATCTTCTTCGGGGACCCAAGGGCCACGACGGTGGGAAGGAGCCATAGTGTAGATAGGACTCTTGGGGAAGGGAGAGAGACAAAGATGAGAAGTTGTAGAGACAAAGTTAAGCCACCAGAGCAGCACGGCGAGAATTATATCTGCACCCAGGGGGATGGGTCCACGGGAAAATGTCCAGCTCCACCTTCTCAGACTATGGGAAGAAGATCACGATCCAAGATCTCGGAGCTGACAGTTCGGAACAATACAGGTAATGGAGGGGGAGATTGAAAGTGGTACAGATCCACTGTGCCCAAAGATGGAAGCGTGGGACTTCAGGTACCACGGGGGGGAAATCGTAAACAATAGTCATGCAGGCAAAGGGAAATTCGTTTTGATTTCTTTTTAAATCGAAATAGTGAAATCAAAAAAAGGGAAAAAAAGAAAAGATCAAAAGGGAAAAAGAAAAAAAAGAAAATCCGTAAATGCTCCGATCGTCAGTACGACCCGGGAATCCGGGCTGAGGAATTACAAGAAAGTGTAATGATCGGAGGGATCGACCCTGAGCCCCATTACTGGAATTCCAAATCACTTCGATTGTCCGAGCGCAACCCCGATGTGGATGGACACACCTTCCATCGCATCGGTTCAGATGTGAACAACGATGGAGTGTATGGTGGTTCTACTGTATACTGACCGATTACCCTATAGAGTACTATATACGAAAGAGTCTCGGCAATTTACTTCACCGGTCATCTCTCAGCCAACCTGGGATAGGGATGTGGTGGAAGAAAGGGGTCTCATCGATTCCGTAGAAATAATTATATCCTGTCAACCAGTGTCCCAGACTCCATCCCCTGACAGCCAACGGTGCTGTCCAACCCAATCATCCATTCAGGGGCAGATCTAGCTTCCGTGGTCCCCCAGTCTTCAGCCAGCCATGCACGACACCACGCTCGATCATTTCCGATCCCAGTGCAATCGGACATCACCGAGTACTGATTGGTTCGATCGGCAAATGACCAGAACCTTTTAGAGGTGGGGTGAAGCGGAGCGTCAGGTGGAGCTCGGATCATGGTGACAAATTTTCTGCTGGGTCTGAAGAAGACAATTGTATGGGGAAATCCAACCAGACTCAAACAAAGTATACCTTATCCTTCCTTACCTCTTCATAACGGCGACTCCGTGATCCCACAGGAGCCATGACTTACCTTGTCTAGCATGACGCTGGATCGTCGGTTACCTGTCATCCTTTCCTCTCGGGTCACTGAATCATCCTGGAATCCTCCTTGGAAAGGAGTGGTCTCGACAACCTCGTCTCTACACAAATGGCCTAGTCATTATTCTGGAGTAGTGGAAATCTAACTCTGACGCGCTTCGCTTATGCATGGTAATTCCCTTTTCTCCACTGAGGATCCTCTGCCACCTGTCATTGTTCACCATGATCCCCAGGTGTGACGTGATGAGTGCATCGTCGAAGATCTGGATCGACGGCAAGACTTTCTCTCGGCTGCACCCTGCGTGCAATGCTCGGCGCCCCTGGTAACCAATCTATTTCCCGTGTTTTCTGCCATCCATGCTTGAACCAGACTTTGGACACATCACCCCTCGATCGGGTCATGGGGATCTGCTTTTTGGAATTACTGGGTTTGGCCTCTTGCAGCTCCCTCTCCACTAAAGTGGAAACCGTTTAAAGTAAAAAATTTAAAAATAAAAAGAATCAAAATAAGTCACCGTTCACAAGCCACACCTTTTTTTTTTTTCTCTGTATTTTTATTTTCTGTAAGTGACCCTCCTCGCTCTAGTGTATCACCCAGACGCCTTCCCCCGTCTCCACCGTGACGAACGATCCCTTTTCCTCCATCTCGGATTGGTCACTCGAGGTATTTGTCATTGTCGTGCGCAGCTACTGTTTTGGGCAGGGATGCATGGATATCGACATTCTCCTCCGGGAGTAATCTTAACGACTTAATTTATTTCCGACCAGCGCTTCCACCTCTCCCCTAACTATACACTATGATTTAGTTTAGAAGATAGACCAGATCCCTTCCAGGGGACATTCCAAATCATAAGTGGAGTCGATATCGCATTAAAATCAACGACAAGGGATGGAGAATAGAACGAAAAAGAGAGAGAGAGACAGAGAAACAGTTTGACATCACCATCTGAACCAACGTAAGACCATGTGGACAAGATCAAGAACCTCGTGTGGACCGATCGGGTTTCCACACCTTTGGGAAACAAAAAAAAAAGCCGTTGTCAACAGAACCCGTCGTCCTGGGATGCAACATCGACTAGGGTGTACCCGAGATGTGACCTGTCAAGAGCTCTCCACCAATCACTGAGCTGGTCAGTATTTGAGATAAATCCCTGTTGTGATGCAGGGATCACCGCTGATCATGACCGTGCACGTTTAGACGAGAATCCTCCCCCTTGTCCCATCTTCCAGGAATTTGGGATGAAAGGTGGGAGGACCCGTTCGGGAGAAACAATCGCAGTCAGCGACCATGGACTTGGGACGAGAGAATGAAAGAATAAAGAAGGCGGAATTGAAACGTGAAAAATTGCCTATCGACATTCCCAGTCAATCATGTGGACCGAACGGTCTCGCAGCCGCTGTTTCCTAACTGTCGGGCCTGCGTGGCTGAACCCCGGGTCACGTGGCTTCGAACTACTCCGATAGAACAACAATAACACGGAGTACTCCGTACAGGTCAGTCAAACAAAACGGGTATGAGCTTGTACTCCGTCCTCTCTACAGAGAATGCACCACCGTGTTTGCAATTTGCCAGATCGAGTGAGCTCCCCGGGAACCAAAAATGGTCCGTGTGGCTTCGGGCTTTAGCGTTTCGGGGACCATATGGTTCCCGATCTGTGGGAAACCGTTAGACACGCGCTTCAGGCCAGTTAAGGCCGTGCAGCGTGGCACTTTTGAAACCATTATGCGCTGGATTCCTAAGGGAGCTTGACCTCGTCACCTAATCGAGTGAATGACCATGTCATCGTGGTCGCCACGGAACTACACCGCGTTGTCTCTCCCGTTCACGGAGTACCTAGCTAGGCGACCTGCATAGCTCCACCCGTTGCCGCCGTTATTCCCTGACATCAAGCCTCGTCATTATACTTTTCACTTCCGGACTTCATCCTCCCCATCGCCGGAGAACGTCCGGACATGCCACTGCGAAAGGATGAACTACCGGGTCTAACAAGGATGGAGTACGACCATACCAAACAATCCACTTTGCGCCCATCTTCCCCTCCGAACCGCCCCAACCACCTTGTACCTACGCCCGGGGCGGACACCCGGGGAAAAACAGTTCGTCAGGTCTCGACTCGCAACCGAAACGGGCCAACGCACTCCACTCTGGGCCTCGCGTCGAAAGCCAAGCCCATGACGGGCTCGCCTGGACGGGTTTGACAGCGGTCCCCACGAACCGCTTCACCCATTTCCCTTCCGTGGCGTGCAGGACATGAACACAAACAAGGTTTCCACCCGGATTCACGAAACAGGGAACGCCAGCGCGACGAGGAACGGAAAGTATATTATTCTTCAATTTTCATCCTCCATTTGGCGGGGACACTATTCGCTGATCTGGAAGCTCGACCGTGTCCATGTATGGAGTCTAGTCCTGACTCGGCCTATCACGTTGCTCGACTGCTACCGGCCCAACCCTATCTACCCGGTCCAAACTCAATCGGCTTCCCAGACGAACATGCTTCCACCGCACAGGTACTTCTCTGCTGGGGACATGGACTGTAGGTGCGGGAGTGATCCGGAGGTAAGTTTCAATCACAAACTTGGAAACTTTATACACTGTCTTTATTGATTTTCTTTTCTTGGTTCTGGGTTTCAACGGTGATCGGGCCCTCTTGGCGGGTTGAACGTAGTGATGATAATATGGATCATCAAATTTGCTGAACCGCTTCATCGTGATCTATGGAATCTTTGCCGTCAATAATATAGTGGTAATATTGAACCCAAAAGGAATTCCTTTTTCATCGAATTTTCTATTCTTTCCAAAAAAGAGACTGAAAGGGGCGGGTGGACGGTGGATTTAGTGGAGAAGTTGCGGAGACCACGGCAAATGTCACGGCAAGACCGGGCGCTGCTCCATGCGTTACACCTTCTCCATACAATAGCCTGTCACGCCTTGTATTGCACCAGCCGTCGTGGCGTCCGTTGAGCCGCAGTCAGGGGAACCTGGGCCCCGGGTCAGCAATGTCTCTTGTAGGTTTAGTCCAAAGCTTGGGGCAACGCTTCCTTGTTGGGTACTTGAGTGCGAGCGCTGTTATGATAATTATGCTCCTGTGACCCTTGGCCCCCCCTACAACAGGGTGAAGGGTTGGTCAATGCGACATACCTTCTATGGTTGACTCCGTAGTACAGCCTCGTTGATCAAGTGTTGGTGAACTTTGCGTTTGTGTCCGGAGGATATACTCATTTTTGCAGAGTGCCCTGATCTAGTGAGGATTCGATTTACCGAGGTCCATTTCTCGATCGATTACGACTGGTTTACTCGATTTGGAAGGTACATATATGCGAGGAAATTATTGATAGTACCTATGTAGGTAGGTAGTAGATCAATTTGATATTTGATTTGGAAACGAACAAATAGTGGTTTGTTATTTTCATGTACGAAGTAAACAATATTGTTTCATCCGGCGTGGCAATCCTCGTGTCCTACCGCGTGCTACAAACGGATATATCATGACCACAACCGATCATGACCTGTCAAAACGAGACACCCCATCACATCAGTGTGATCATTCTCATCCTTGCTAGATTCTCATCTGGTCAGCTTGATGTCAGCAAGCCTCCGTCTAACCATGTTCAGTGGCGCCCGTTGCTGCACACCACACCAGTCAGATCGCGGTACAGCCGAATCAGTCTGCTGCCACCCTCTCCCCTTTCTTCGTAGCACGCTGTGGCAGCCATGATTCTGCACATGGACTCAACCCCTGAACTCGTGGTTTGGTGGCTTCCGGGAACACAGCTGGACCCGAGACAGAAACGAGGGCGTTGATGCAAGGGATGCATGTGGAGAGTTTGGAAGATCAGAAGATCAGAAGATCAGTGGATGCAAGGGTCAACTTTCGATTACTTTTTCTTGTTACAGTACTTTCTATACTATGAGCTAATTTCATGGACACTCAGTCCTTGATTCCAGTTCTATAGGAATATGTCATTCGACTGTACATACATGTTGACCCCACCAACCAAGACAAACTCGATCATTCCCAACTTCCTTGAAACAAAGAATCAAGACATGGATCCCTAGTACCAGGTCCACGGATACCAGGTCACACCATGTGGTCTGTAACAGGGAACTTGCAGCAAGAACGAGGCCAAGTGGATGGATTCGGAAACGCGCAGGTCTCCTTCCTCTTTACCTCAACAAACCGTTTCGAGCTGGCTGTAATAACAACACAATCTCATTCCAATATGATAGTATGACGAGGTACATAATTGCCTCCACCACATGAATGGTGGGATCGTGGGGCATGGTGGCGGATCACGAACCCACCCCCCAACGATTCGATCCATCATCTCGAGCGGGTCCGATTCAAATAGACGGTAACCAGTAGCTGAGCACGATGTCAGGAGATGTCTCAGCTGGATCGGTCAATGGGGGCGTTACCGTTTGGCGCCGTGTCTCAGCCGGGCAGCGGCGAGGGTGAGTATTGGATATGGTCTCTCTGGCATGTGGGTTCGAAGCTAGCGTGGTTTTCTGCGAGATTCACGCGCGACGGTCCGTTCACTGCATATCTGTATCTTGAATTGAACGTCTTGCAGTGACTAGTCGTACGTTGTGGATTACATGCGTTGGACAGGCTTGGATTACGCTATGCTTTCTTCGAGTGTTACGTGCCAGTGCGAGGTTCAATCGCTAGATGCATCGGGTGAGGTGCAGTGGTGTGATGACTGGAGATACCGTGTCTAGTGAACTTTGTCTGGTTTGGATTTCCAATTGCCGTGATGTGTAATAGGCCTTCTCTGCTGTTTAGTATTCGTGAATTTTGCTGCCTGGGTTCTTTGTGAATAGTTGAGCGAGGTAAGATGAAACCCGGAAAAAGCGACGGTGAAGCTTGAATGTACGTGGACCCGTGTCTGATACTAGAAAACGCGAGAATGGCTTCTGCTGAGCCATCAAAGGTAGAATTGGTGATTCTAATGAGCATCGTCTATGCCGGAGTGATGTCCAAGGGTGCCAGTTATATAGGTATGGCCGCAATAGTTAATCCCGTTTGCTCTCCTTTTTCCTAGCCTTGAACTCGACAACATCTTTACTATACGAGCCAGCATATTCCAATGATTTCCTGAAGTAAATAAGAGGTGAGATTAGAATCCTTGATGTGTGATCATAACAAGCACACAACCATTGCTAGACTCTCAAACTCATTCGGCAGCCGGTGACGATTGACTCGACCGGGAAAGTCAACTGCGCCGAAATCCCCAGAGAGCGCATTCTGAGTTGGTGCAAGGCGTAAAAAGAGAATTCTTAATTCACCGAACAATACAATTCACTCGCGAGGTGAAGGACCAAGAGTGTCTACACCTACAATCCTCTATTACCATATGCCTTTTTATCCTCTGACGATATAGGTACTTTTATGATGCTTGAAGAAATTTCCCAAGTGCTTGGAAAAGACTTATATGCGGGTACTGTAGATCACCTGGGCATCTTAGGCTTGTTCTTCACGTAAAGCTCCCCGGGGCCTCATCTACCGTTTGCATTCTATATTATGCCCATTCGGACGAGATGTCGTCTTCCAAGGTTGTTAAATCTGCCTAGTGATCAAATAGAATGTCTCTGTTATCTAGGTATTACTAAAGCAAGGCCAGCCTAATGAGGAGGGGTAGACTATGAAGATATATATCTACGTCCATGAGCTTCAAAAAAAGAAAGAAAGAAAAAACCTTGGAAAGAACCTTGGAAAAAGTCAAAATCAAAATCGAAGTACCTACCTAAGTAGAGGCTCATTTTTGATGGAGAAGGAATTTGAGTACCTAGGTACCAACCTGGTAGTTGATCATAATGAAGTTCGTTAGGCAGTTGTAGAGTAGTTGTGATGAACAGGAGAAAAAGTGATCCTGAACAAAGGTGATAACACTTATCTATTAGATAAAACATCTTATATAGCCAGAATACTTTTAGAGACTAGAATAAATTAGACTTACCTAGGTACAAGAGAAAATTGAAAATACCATGCGAAGCTTACTCTCTAACTTTGCTACGGACTGGTCATTCTGAATAGTGAGCTGATTTTGTCGAAAATCTATTTAGATAAATCATTGAGCTTGCTCTAACAAGAATAAAGGACCAGCAAAATCCATAAGGGGAGTAACTACACCTATTGCTAAAGCATTCAAAGGACATAAGAGTATCACAAGCACTGGGTATTCCAAATTCCATCACTTGGTCAACGATGAGGGTTCCCGCATTCACTTGCACTGGCGGTGACCACTTTGATTAACCACATAAGACAAAGGTAAAATATATCCATACTGATAATCAATTGGTATATCGCTAGATACCTAGATAAATATAATGGCCTGCATTAATATGTCGGTCTATAATCTCCGGTAATAATATAGACCCTTAGAAATATCCACTGACAGCTAAACGGAATGAAACAATAATAACGCAATAGATCTAGATCTTTTAAGATCCCAGTATACAAATTCTAACCCATCAATACTTCCACCCCAGATTTGCATTGATTCCGATTCCTTGCACGTTGGCGATCGCGTTCGCCCCACACGCTAAGCCCAACCGGGAAAATGACACGGCTTTCCGAAGCTCTTCACCTCCAGCCATTTCACTTCCATTTCACTCTCTTCTTCCATTCCTCCCAAGCCATGGCAGCCGCGACAATGCCTTCGAATGGTTCCAACCAGATTGCGACAGCCGATGCTTCAATGGATATCGACATGGACATTGACCTGGGCCCGGAGCCTGAGTTCGAGCAGGCCGAGCCCATTCAAACGGTGAGTCGCCCAATGCGACTTGGTCGGAGAAGATTCTCATACAATTGTAGGATGCGATGGCAACTGGTGCTGTCACGGATCCGCTCACCGACGAGGCGCTGTACGAAAAAGTCCATGTCCGTGGCGTGGACGATTTGACCACCGAGAATATCAAAGAATTCGCGACCAGTCATTACACTCAGGAGGCACCCGCGCGCATCGAATGGATCGACGATACCTCTGCCAACCTCATATACTCCTCCTCTGACTTTGGTCTTCAAGCCCTCGCGGCCTTGACACAGGTCACAGAGGAAGAAGATGCCTCCGCCCTCCCTCCGCTACGTCTCCGGTCGGCAAAGATTCTGGCCTCCCACCCCGATTCCGTTCTCCAAGTGCGCTCCGCCGTGAAGACAGATCGCAAGCAGCCACGTGCCCATGAGAAGAGTCGCTTCTACCTCATGCACCCCGAGCATGACCCCCGAGAGCGATTGCGTCAGGAACTTTCGGACCGCCGGCGCAATGATTCAGGCGACGGGGATTATCACCGGCGTCGGTTTGATGACAACGAATTGCGACGACGTCGAAATCGCGATCAGAATGACCGCTTCAGTGCCAATATGTATGACGACTCCGCCGACATGAACTCGGACCCGGAGCACGACCGGGCGGGACGGAGGAGCCGTGGTCCCCGTGAATTGTTCCCAGATGATGATCGTGCGTCCGGACGGCTTCGCAACCGCAGTGCTTCCCCTGGTCGGGATACTCTCGAAGATGCGGACCGTCTAAATCGAGTACATGATGGACGCCGGAGATTCCGCGAGCGATCACCACACGGGCGCCGAAATGAGGGCCGAGAACTCCTTCCATCGAAAAGCGACAGCGATTTGGGCACCCGTGAACTATTTCCCAACAAACCCACCGATAGTTATATCAAGAAGGAGCTGTTCCCCACCAAGGCGAGCAACCACCGTCGATCGGATGCTTTCGATGCTTCAGACGAGACTCCAGATTCGCTGGCACGAAGAATTACTGCTCCAGGACAGCGAAACCGGCCAGTTGAACTCTTCCCAGACGCCGGAGGGGATACTCAGATGGGAGATCAGGGATTCGCACTGCGTGGTATCTCCAAAGGCCTGTCGATCAAAGGCCGGGGTGCATCGGTGCGCGAGTTGTTCCCGTCCAAGTACAGTACCGACAACGCGGGCAAGGAGCTTTTCAACGACACCCTTGAGGGACGTGGGGGTCGTCGACGCAAGGCGGAGGATCTATTTGGTTGAACCGTTCAACCCCATGTGATGACTTGATATAGTTATAGACGGGTGGACAGCATGGATTGAAACGGCGTTTTGCGAACAGGGAGGACTTTTTGGATAAAATTGCATTGAACCATACCCAGCTCTACAATCAAAACCACTATTTAATTCATATATGAAGTTGATTCGAATCCGACTTTCTTGGTCATGCTTATCCCGTAAGATAGGAATTGTTCCGCGATCTGGCGCCACCACACAACACCATCTTTCCCTCGACTGGCCATGGCTTCTACGACGTCAATCGACGCCTTGGCAAGTGCTTTGGTTGCGCGTTTCTTGCGCACAAATGACTATACCGAGACTCTACAGGCATTTATCCGCGAGGCCGGACTGCCGTCAGACGCGGGGCAGGCCTCAGGCGACGACACGAATAACTGGACCATCCAGAAACTAGTGGAAGAGAAGAAAACATTCGATTACAGCGCCAACTTTGAACGCTATGGCGAGGAGACTCGGGAAAACGACCAATGGAGCGTCCCAGGTAGGTTCGACGTGTGCTGGGTCATCAGGTTCCGCTCGAAGAAAATACTATAGATCACTGACGACCACCTAGCCCCGTCCAAACCTTTGCATATATCCACTCCGTCTTCGTCGAACTTGCTGGCTGCGTCGGTTGAACCGTGGCAGGAGCATCCTCATGTAGAAGATGAGGCTACTGCCGCAACTGCGCGGCCGCTCATCGTCTCCACAGGCGCTGATAGACAGGTGCATTTGCTGGAGACTAAACTTGGAAATGAAGTCGTTGCATCTTTTACTGGACTGTCAGATTCACCTGTGCTATCATTCGTGTCGATATCGCACGGTCGATTCATCCTGATGACCAATATGTCGGGTCAATTGCTGCTGTTGAATGGGTCCAACGTCATAGACAGACGGAAAGACCACTCGAAATACGTTGTTCAAGTCGCCGCGCACGAAGAGCAGGATGACGATGAATCTCGCCGCAGCGTCTGGGTTGCTACTGCAGGCTGGGATGCCAGTGTTCTTCTCTATCGATTCGAGATCTCAGGCGAAAATGATAGACCTACGATTGGAGCTCCCGTGGCACGCATCAGCACAGCGACGAATCCAGAGTCGCTTTTATTCGTGCGTCATATCGATTCGAACGACCTTTTTCTTCTTGTCTCGCGCCGTGATTCGACTTATATCTATTACTACCGGGTCGAAGCACCACCAAGCGAAATAGGTAGCCAAGAGCTACCTCCATCCGATTGTGACCTGGTAGGAAAGCAGAACTTGGCACCGCATTCGAATGCTTGGGTTGCCTTCTCCCCGGCACATATGGCTCTCAGTCCGCATGATCCAGGCTTACTGGCTGTCGCTACATCGACGCTTCCCCACATGAAAGTCATGATCGTGCGCCTCTTGTTTCCATCCACCGAGTCTCTGGTTGATCGTCCTGCTCCGGCGACGGATGCACAAGTGACGCAAGCTTCTCAGGCGCTCGAGGCTTTGGCGCTGCAGAATCGTGAAGATGCTGCGATCCTCGTCCAGGCGAATACGTTTGCTCCTCAAACGGCGTACTCGACGCCACAGGTTGCGTGGCGGCCTGATGGATCGGGCGTGTGGGTTAATGGCGATGACGGCGTGATACGAGGTGTAGAGACGAAAACTGGAAAGATTATTGCTATGTTGAAGGATGGTCATCAGATTGGTTGCAAGGTCCGCACGATCTGGGCTGGATGTGTCTCTGTTCCTGACGATAATGGGAAATCAAGTCTGGAGGAATGGGTTATTAGTGGTGGATTCGATAAACGGTTGATTGTTTGGAAGACATGATATAATTGTGAACGACAAGTGATATTGGCTTTCTGATGATGACCCAAATGACATACTGCCATACGGTACAGTTCTACTGCTTACGATATGTAGCCGTCATCAATGCACCTTGTCGCCATGGAAAGGCAAGACAATGTGGATGATAAGAGACGGAGGCAGTTGCTCTTGGCACGTAAAAAAAATCCTTCAGCAGGCGCGCATAAAAGAAGCACGTTGCTGTACACACATATGCCGGATGAGGGTC
The DNA here is from genome assembly GCA_037042135.1 of Penicillium sp. PG113-03A. NCBI lineage: Eukaryota > Fungi > Ascomycota > Eurotiomycetes > Eurotiales > Aspergillaceae > Penicillium > Penicillium sp. PG113-03A. The sequence goes on from JAXQJW010000163.1 coordinate 89,410, forward strand.
GAGACACTACTCGGAGTACTGGACCAGGATAAGCGAAAAGAATTCCCACTAGGGATTGGCACCGTTGTGCTTTCGAATTCAGCCTGTTGATTTCTGTATATCAAATCATCCCAGACATGTCGCGCGCAGGGCAACAGGCCTCCTTCGACACCGCGGACCTTCTTGGTTCATCGCACGTTATTGTCCATCGGATCCTTGCGCGCTTCGGTTCACCAGTTTTCCATTTTCATTCCCGTCCACATTTATGCGACCTCACGCTTGCCCTGGTTGCGCTCCTTCTATTGGGTTGTTAGTATCTGTTGGTTCCTTTTTGAGTGCGAGGGCGGATCATTCGACGTACCAGAGCCTTCATGGTACCGTGCAGGGCGTGACGGTGGTTGCGGCGGAACTTGGGGTCGACACCCTTCAGGGAGGGGTAACGGTTGGTCTTAGGCTTCTTGATACTATTGGAATATGAGTATCAGCAAGAAAGTTCTCGAGAAAGAGTGTCGTGTGGTGCAGCAGGGGAAGAGCATGCATGACTCGAGGTGGCTTGAGATAATCCCATCTTCCGTTTCCAAAAATATCTTCAAGTCCAACCTCGGCGCCGTGTTCCTCATTTCTGACGATGACAGGTATTCGACTCGCGACAACGTTCACGGGCTTTGAAAGTGTTTGGAGGTTCAGGGGATACGCACCCGTTACGGTGAGCCTTCTGGCTGTTGTGGTGCTGGGACGCGTTCTTGGACTCTGGAGGCGAAAATGTCAGCGACTATACTCCGGAATGTTGAGTGATCGATCGAGAGCGACAGGAAACGTACTGGCCATCTTGACGAATGTTGTCGCTGATTGACGTGGACGGGATGGTGGGAGGGAAGAGAGAGCAGAATCGAGCCCAAATGACGGATCGGCTAGGGCTCGGTTTGTGTGGGATCTCGCTTACCGCCAAGTGCACGGACATTCCGAGCATCATCAATTACGGAGTACGGTTATTGGCATGGCTACTTCGAGAGTTATGTGTATGTCTACTCTATTCCAGACTGTAAATTTACGAACTACACGGAGACCCCATCGAAGAATAGGATTCCCATATCGTAATTGCTCGCGACAATCTTCATGAAACACGTGATCAAGACAATCACATGACATCACTGGTACAAGTATACTCGACCTCAAGGTTGCTCATTGATAAAGGCTTGACATATCCGGAAGTAGATAGTATGAGTTGGATCAATTAAATGATTGTTTTGGACTCTTCTGATCTATAATACCCCTCACATGCCCGGCAAATAAAGATCCGAACTACCAGCTTCGCGATGATAACATAGAATAGATGAGATGGGTGGGAGAAAACATCGCAAAATGAATATAGAGATGATCTCTTTTTAACCATCCTCTCCAAAAACCAATATTTCTCCTTCCTCTCCTGCGCATGTCCTGCTGCTGAGCGTAAACATCCAAGCCAGTGGGCACATCACGTGACCCGGGCCGCTAGGGAACAACCGGAGTTCCGACTTCGACCTTTGCACCGCAACGTTCAAGAGGGATTCCCGAGCCTTCGTATCTCCCCCATCCATTGCACAATGAGCTCCTTCCGCTTCGCTCGCTCTGCCCTGCGGGCTCGCCCCTCGGTCTTCAGCGCTCCCATTCAGCGCCGTGGATATGCCGAGGCCGTCTCCGAGAACATCAAGCTGTCCCTGACCCTGCCTCACCGGGTATGTTGAACTCACCGTGTCAACCCTCCTAGCGCCGGCGACTTTGAACTAACTCATCTTGATTCTCACAGACCATCTACCGCTCGACCGGCGTGTACGTTTTTCCCGCACCTCCGCCCGCCCGCGCCCCTTCCTGAATACCTTGACTGACGAGTCTTCGCGATTATAGGACCCAGGTCAACATCCCTGCCGCCTCCGGTGAAATGGGTGTCCTTGCCAACCACGTTCCCTCCATCGAGCAGCTGAAGCCCGGTCTCGTTGAGATCGTCGAGGAGGGCGGTGCCACCAAGCAGTACTTCCGTACGTTTTATCCTTGCGCGCATCCAATTCCGCTTAATGATCGTTAAAACGCAACACACTCGATTACGAACTCTCACTGATCGACAATTTTGAATAGTGTCCGGTGGTTTCGCTGTTGTCCAGCCCGACTCGCAGCTGAGCATCAACGCCGTCGAGGGTTTCCCTCTGGAGGAGTTCAGCGCTGAGGTAAGATCCCTCCAGTCATGCTACGGTTTACGCAATACTGATCATTGTCTTTCCAAACAACAGGCCATCCGTTCCCAGTTCGCTGAGGCCCAGAAGATTGCCAGCGGCAGCGGCAGCGAGCAGGACATCGCCGAGGCCAAGATCGAGCTTGAGGTATGAATGAATTGATTCTACAAGAAATAATCATCTGCTAACCTTCTCGAACAGGTGCTTGACACTCTCCAGGCCCTCGTCAAATAGATGTACATATCCACTCGCCCGCCGCTCTGAAACTGTAGAATTATAGCAATTCTTTTTTTATCTTGTTCCTTCCCTTGTAGACGGGGTAGCGCTTTCCTGGCGTTGCTCTTTGGTTTAATGTTGCCCGTGACTTCACTCTCACTTGACTTCTCACAGTTCGCGATGCGGTCGATGAAACTTCCCCTAGGATCCATCGACACCCGAGTGACCATGACTGACTCTCTAGCGGATGGCTTGCTTTCCCCTTCCTTTGCTTCCGTCCTTGCCTTTGATGGCTCGTCGTGCGACGACCAGGCGTTGGTTGATCCGAGTGCCTACGCTTTAAACATGGATTCCAACTCTCGAGCTGCGCCTGATGATGCTCGCGAAAGAGCCCGAAAATACTTACCTCGACTTGAGTTAGACGCTATGTTGGATAAGTATCATTCTCTCGATGGGTTTGCAGAACTTTCCAATCCGCAGAATACCCCAGCATCGAACAGTGGCCGGGAGAGCCCCAAAGAAGCTGGCCGACGCCGCAAGGCCGACAACCTTCGGACGACATCTGCTCCCCATTTGACTCTCCCGTGGTTTGAGAACCAAACCGATGGAAGCTTCATATTCGGACCAGATGATAGGGATGATGGCTTGAAGACTCAGAAACGCCGATTCTCTGCAGACGATGAGCCACAATCTACTTCAATGGCCATTCAGTCGACGAATCCTCTAAATAGCATTGACCAAGTCGCCGACCCTAAGTCCCCAAAGAAAGCCGATGAATTCACCTTTTCTTTCCGAAATGTTCATTTCACTCCCCCATCTGAACCTCCACAGCAGCATTCGCCTCGTTCGTTCCAACGGCCCTTGCCGTCGGTGGAACGGAAGCAGGACTACATCGCTTCTTACCGACAACAAAGGCAATTTGACAAATGGAAAGGTGCCAATCGAGCCCTTGCCCAGCGAGTTTCTCCTTATCGCAGCCCTCCAAAAATAGCCAAGCCTGTAAGACTCGCCAGCCAGAAACCAGACATTCACTTCTCGACTGAACCCGAGCTGCCATTTCGCCAGGCGCAAGATTACCCAGACCCGGCCCAGAGCTCATTTGATGATTTAGCCGAGAACAAGGGCTCAGAGCTCACGCAAGCAAGAAGTGCTGATAATGGCGCGCAGTCCCAACGTGCGTACGATCTTGTTGCGGTCACTTTCTGCATCTACCAGTTTCAATACCCTGGCTCAGACCCCCGGGGCGGCGTTTTTCACATTCGGATGGATTCAACCGTGATCCCTACGACTGCTCTGCTTCAAACAATGGACCAGGAGAAAGTTGCAGTGATACGGACAGGCGTTGAAGACTTGCTCTTCCACACCTGTATCATCTTGCCTGCCTTTATCTTACACATTCCCCTCGCCATAATGTCTACCGGACGCCGGTTTGGTCATTCTCGCGTTGGTCTTGTGGCCATTAATGTTTTGAGAACGTTGTGGGCCATCTCTGTCAGATTTGTCGTCGCTTTGATCTCTAGGATCATGGGCCGGGATGTCAATTATCATGCAGAGATGAGACCGAGGCATCGACATGGAAGACGACAGCCCCGGTGATATCACATCAATTGCCCTCGATGTGGACAAGTGAACTTTGTATCATATCTTTAACGACTGCTCTATGACGAAGCTCTTCAGCCGATGCATTAATTGTGTTGCATGTTGGGAGTCAACAAGGTTAACCATCCTCCTATTCCTACCGGTTGCAGAGCACTACGAACCTTTTACTCGGACTTACAGGCAATTAACATTATCCAATTTTCATTTCGTCAGTTCCTCATCCGAGGGTCCTTAAGTACACATAGATATCTAGCTAAGAATTCACATCCGGTCCTGACAAGAACCAGAACAACAAAAGCACATAAAAGTAGTCATAAATTCGCTTGCCTGAGAAATAGAACAGAAGTACCGTCCTAACTGAATCATTTCCATCGCATCAATAACCCATCCAAGATAGAAGAAAAGAAAACCATTCACAACAAAGTTCACATGAGACCAATCATATCGACACGAAATCTTAAATCAGAAACTCATTTTATACAGGTCGTCGCAATATCGGGGAATAAGGAAAAGGGAAGTAAACAAGGAAATCAAGAAATGAACACAAGGTATTCACGATTACTCGAATTCAACATTGTGCTGTTGTCTGTCTCGTGCTCGCGCCCGCTCAGCCCGTCGACGCCGTCGATTATTAGCGTATGACCCGCTAGCTTCAGTGCCGGTCCATGTCCCCGGCGACGTCACACTGGCAGCGCCGTAGGGCATACTCGAAGGTGCAGGATGCGGGATAGGAGGCGGGGGAGGCATTTCGCTGATCTGGGACTGCTGGGCGAAAGATGGGACGCTGGCGCCGGCGGCGGCAGCTTGTTCACGCTGGATCTGCTCTTGCTGTCGGCGTTCTAGTTCTTCGACGCGTCGCCAGCGGTCGTTGCTTCGCTCGTCGCCGGATAGTGAGCTTGCACTGCCTGTTCGACGGCGTGAGGTGCGTCGTTCCCGTCTTCTGGCTTCGCGGCTGGCGGCTGCTTCTTCTTCTGTGAGTCGGCGGAGCGTGACGTGTCGTCCGTCGTTGTGCATTTTGACTTTCACTGATACGGGCGGCGACTCGACGTGGTCTTCGCGGTGGCGGCTGTCGTCCCGGCGTCGGCTATCATCCCGTCGTCGGCTGTCATCGCGATGTCGGCTGATGCTGCTGCGGCGGTGGCCTGATGCGGCGCCTAGGGCTGCACCCGTTGCTGCGCCTGCTGCAAAGTCTCGCCCGTCGTCGGAGTACGGATGCTCGGGTCTCAGGTCGCCGGATAATTCTTGGTGAGCTGGTGGTATGGGTGGCATATCTGAGGGTGCACCGTGCGGTATCGCACCCGTTGCGACGGGCTCGGCGGTGATGATGGATTCGCCATGAGATGGCTGACGAGGTGGTGGTGGTCGCGGGGTAATATCGGTTGGAGTGAGGTCGCTTTCGGTGTAGGAGCTTGGCCGTCGTCGCTGGGGGTAGAATCCTTCGCCTGATTGCTGTCGTCGCTTACTATTCGCTCTTTGGAACCGCTCGTCTTCTTCCTCTTGACGGCGGATATCTTCGAATCGACGCTTGTCATCGTCCTCCTTGCCACCTCGACCAATGAGTTTCTTCAGGCCCGCAAAGGCGCCAGCGCCGAGGAGTGCGTTTCGGATTCCATGAGAGGATTTTCGCGGGGGCTCGGTATAGTAGCTACTATTGTAGTAGTACGATGAACCAGGGCTCTGCGGCCTGCTCGGCGGACGACTTGGAGGTCGATTGAGTGGAGTTCGGTGACTTGGTTCTGGCCGGCCATCTTCCAGTCGACTGAGCGAGTCCTCGGTGTAACTGTCACTGCGATTATGAGCCGGTCTGTACCGGCCTGATTCGGCGTCGTCTTCATGCTTGCGCTCCTTGCGACGGTCCCACCAACGCTTTGCCATCATGATGAGACCGACCAGCGCGCCCAGTTTGAGGATTTTCTTTCCCCAGCCACCGCCGTGACGAGAAGCTTCATCCGAGTACTTCTCATCCGAGAGCGAGGTACGTGAATCTTCGTAGGCTTGGCTAGTCGTGCGGCTTCTCGCACGACGACGGAACATTGAAGCCAGCCCTGCACCAAGTGCGCCTCCGGCCAGAGCTCCTCCAAGACCACCACCACCACCACCATGATGATGAGGCTGATCTTCCGAAACCGACGTACCCGTGTAATGAGTGTGTCCACCGTGGTCACTGCCCATGTGATAACCTTCGGTGTCGTAGAGGTAGGAGAGAATGAAGTAAGCCAATAAAAGGGCGAAAGCTGCAAGCGCAAAGAGAATGAACAGGACTTTGGGCGAGCCATAAAGTGTAAGTCCCAGCGGGATCTGAACCACCCCCAATAATGCCAGGGCTCTACCAAGCCATCGATGAACCTGTGACAGCGTTAATTTGGGTTGTCAATCTATAGTCAAAGTTACACTCACCACTAGTTTCAAGGGGACATGTTTCCGCATCTTGGTACGCTCCACTTTGTGTACGAACCAGCCCCAGAGGACTTGGGCAATCACCATCACATAGATTGCCAGCCCGATGCCATGGTGCGGATTGGTCAAGCTCCTCGCGGGGCCAACGGCAAACCAGCCCAATGTAAACACAACCGTTGACAGCAAGAGCGTGAGTACCTGACACCATGCATGAATCTTGAAAGCCCAGTACGGGTTCCATCGGGAGTAATATCGGATTATTAAGGTTGAAATTGGTACGAGGCCCAAGAAAACAATCGTCCCAATTACGCCATGCGCGATGATGATGGAATGGTACCCAGCCATATCCTTGAATCGATTACCCATGCCTAGGAGAATGATCAATAAAACGTAACAGGTATGCACACAGGTAGAATACTTACCATTGTATCGCATTGTCTCAAAGTTCACCCCCATGAGGTTGGGCAGGAGGAATGTGTCGCGCTGTGAATCCCATGTCCCATCGCCTACATGAAGTGTATCCGACGAATAAGTGCTGCTCCCCGCAGGCGTCAACCCTTTGTCTGCCATTTTAACGGCGGGAATTGGATTCGCGTGGAATCCCGGTGCTCGATATCACTGGAATGTCGGCCTTATCGAAGGAGATCTATCGAGATCCCCCGATCCGAAGAATGCACCATGCGATGGGATCACCCGGCTGGAATGTCAGATGACAGCTGTCCTGGTGGTTGAATTCGGCTTTGTTTGGGAACAATTGTATTGTTGTCTGGTTCGATTGCAATAGGATTCGTCCAGCAGCCTAGCGGCGAGACCAATGCTGGGAGGTAGGCGTTGATAAGATGAAGGGAGGTTGTATGAAGGTCCCAAAAGACCAAGTGCTCAAGCTGAAAAGCGATTGGAAAAAGGACCAAAAGCAACTGGAGCGAACAAGAGTCGTACAGAAAGACAACAAGCGGGCTGAGCGAGATCCATGTCAACTGTTTTCCGATTCCGGTTTAGTGCGCCAACTCATAACCGGGACAACGGGCTGACCGCCTTCTGATCTGGGTGATCACCGATAAGGTCACATGACTTGCACATAACTACGCCTTGCACTTCAGGCTGACTGTCCTTTTCTCCCTCGCCAAAGAAAAAAAAAAAAAAGTTTTTTAGGAAAAACAAGTGCACAGAGAGACCTCTTCATGGACCCCGACTTATGACCATCATGTCTGCTTCACAGTATGAGATCTTCGTGCGAGCATTCTCTCGGTAAGTAAATCTCCCATCGAGAGAGTTTGGGACCTGCATACTGATAAGCGACGGCAGCTTGCTTGGATGGATATAGTATGTGATATCACCTTGCCATGATAATACAACTAGAAAAGAGTATTAATCGCTTTACAGCACGCTGAGCTGGTCAGCTTCGTTCTACCCGCAGCCAATATCCAATTTCCGGCGCGGGTCGACAGCAGGCCTAGCAATTGATTTCCCCACGATCAATTTCCTCGGTTTCATCTGCTACAGCATTTACACCTGTGCATTTGTTTATTCGCCGTTGATCAGAGACCAGTACGCGACCCGGAACCCTACGGCTGGTGAACCGACCGTCCGATTCAATGACGTGGCATTTGCCGTCCATGCCATGTGCATGGCGGGACTCATCTATTCGCAATTTTGGCCGCGGATTTGGGGACTCCGTGTTTCGCGCACGCAACGGATTAGTAGGCCCATGGCGGGCTTGTTTTGGGGAGCTATATTGGCGCCGGTGATTATATTGTGGATTGTATTGGCGAAGAGCCCAGATGGCGGTAAAGATCCTTTGTCGTGGGCTTGGATTGACGTGGTGAGTGAACTCTTCTTCATCGAAAGCATTGTTATTCAGAGGCAGTGACTGACTGGTTAGATTTACGCATTTTCGTATATCAAACTTATTATTACCGTGGTCAAATATGTGCCCCAGGCGTGGTTGAACTACAAGCGGAAATCGACGATGGGTTGGGACATCGCGCAGATCTTGTTGGATTTAGCGGGTGGTGGTTTGTCGCTGGTTCAAGTCATGCTGGACTCGAGTCTACAGAGTGACTGGAGTGGGATTACGGGCAATCCGGTGAAATTTCTATTGGGAAATATCACCATCTTCTTCGATATGATCTTTGTTGTTCAGCATTATGTTCTGTATCGGGATGCAGGGGGGAAAGATCAACTTGATGACGATTTGATGCGACCGTTACTCGACACTCATGACTCGCGCCGTCGAAGATGAATTGAATCTATGGAAATTGACGGACAGACTTGATTGGGTCAATCAGGCGTGGAGTCAAAGGGTCCACAATAATAGATTTCCACATTGAGTTCCAGACTTGGCTGGGAATCCACTCTTGGAGGTGATCTTTTCTGTTACCAGGAATTGTTCTGAGTACTGCAAAGAGACTTTATAGTTCATATCATAATTATGATGATCGTTGGAAGATTTCAGCCAGTAACTCCGTTGCACCGACCAGGCTTTGTTCATTCGTTCCAGAAATAAGGCGCTTCCTACCGGAGATTCCGTAGTAGTCATGACAGTGAAAAGGAAAAGCATAGCAACAACAAAAGGACCAGTTTTCAGACACGCTATGAACACCCACACAATGTAGAAGAAACGAATGGTCCGTGTATCATGCTTCTAACGGGGTTGTGGTATCATTGAAGGAATAGGCTGCGCAAAGCTTTGAATCAAGGAGGTATCACAAGGAGAAATTCGTCTCGCGTTAGAATACTGAACGACCGAGTGCGGCACGCAGTAAAAGTCCATGGCTGCAGCATGGGGAATTTTACTCAACTCATAGGTCGAGGTATGGGGTGGAACGGTAGATAGAATAATCCCGAATGCTGGTTTTAGGTGTGAATTCTTCGCCGTCGCCCTCGTGTACTGCCCATCGGTCGTTGAGCGAGTACTTGACGGAGAATCGGATCGTCTTTGTTCTTATCCACATGATGCACGCGGACATGCCTGCAATCATCAGCACCTGGAAATCCAATAAATATGAGTTATGCATACCGTTGAAGATTGTCTGGCCGTGGATATTTGTGTTGTTGATCCGGACAGAAAGGACAGACATAGCCTGGGGAATTATGCACCAGACCATGCCGCATCATCTCATTCTTGCGCTTGAACCCTCTACCACCTACAGCACGTGGGCATCCTTCTACAGGACAGAAATGAGGTCGGTCTTGGGAATGTACATTGGCATGCGAGCTACAAAATCTCTCCGTTAGCAGACTTTTTCATCCAAGGAAGCTATGATGATCCTCACTTGAGTAAATACTGCGTTTGGAATGGCGGCGCGGTACACCCAGGATGATTGCATTTGTAATTCCCCGAAGCTCCGTTCGTTGCTGCATTCGAGAAAGAGCCCCGCTCGCCCGTCTCCGGTGCAGCTTGCTCTATCGGTGTGGGGTAATTGGTCGAGGGACTTTTCGCGGTCATCGGGGACAATTCATAAGGAGTGGCTGGATGCTCGGATGAAGGTAACGGTGGAGGTGGTACGGCCCGCCAGAACGACGGCTGCGAGGCAGGTGAAGGATTGGCAGATGCATCCTTGGTACTCACAGGCGACAGATGTGAGAAGGGACTCGGGGGGATGTGGAATTGTCCGGGAAGATGGCGGTCGTGGGGCGATGTGGCAGACGCAGGGGCCGTATATGGGAATGAAGATGGCAGCCCCGGCCGAGCCGATGATAATTCATTTGGAGAGAGACCACCCAGGGCACTGTGGATCGAGGGAAGTATCTGACTGTTCGCGCTGCCGGTATCCGGGGACGTCCCCGCACATGATGAGGGAGGGGATTGGAGGGATTGAAGAGATGGCAGAGTCACGCCCGAGCCGGGGGATGGATTTGTCGAGTCTTTAAACGGCGGTGACAGCCGGGGCCGATCCTCTGAAGGTCTTCGGTCTGGTGGTGCCGTGATAGAGAGTAAGCGGGGACGCCGAGGATCATTGTTGATGTCCCGCGGCGGCGCCGGCAGTGGCAGCGTGGGGTATCGGGTTGGTGGAGACCGTGGCCTCACCACCCCCTCAGGGCCAGGCAGTTGATGTGTATTTGCTCCGGTGGACGACGACTCATTCTGACCATCTTGTCGGGACGGCCTCTCCATCGAACCCCGATCTTGTTTCGGGGACCAGTCATTGAGAGACAAAGGATGATCTCGGGCATAGTCCGCGATGTCCGAGCGGGCCGGCGCTAGATAGGTAATCAGCACCGAGTCGCCGTGGCGAGTTTGAGTCTGGGTTTCAGGCAAATGCAGGTGCTGCTTACGGGAACGATCAGGCGTTCCCTTGGGGGTTTTTGCAGAAGCATCATGATCCGCAGCAGACACAAATGGCGGCGGGGGTTCCTCGATTTCGTATTTGATCTTTTGGGGCACCAACGGAGGGGAACGATTCATCGCATCGTCCGAGTCATAGATATCGGACGGCATGGGAGGCAGAATTGGTGCATGAGCACCGGAGGAGGTCAAGTAGAATTGGACGGGAGTCTTGTTGATCGCGCAGCATGAACCGCAGCAGAAGGAATGAGGCGAATCGAAGGAGCTCTACTAGGGAAACACAGGATTAGGCATCGAAGAAACGGAGTCGAGGAGCACGAGGGAGGAGACATGGAAAGGTGCGGCTCAACTTACAGAAAAGCTGCAGAGAGAAGATCTGAGAGAAGAAAAAGGTGAAAATGCAAATGACAGGAGAATGCGGCTCTGAAAAAGGGTGGGCCTCCCCGAGGCTCCCAGAGACAAATTCCCCGCAGTGGAAAAGTAGATATCGGAGGATTAGGGGGTCGCACACTTTTTCTCATTCGGAATCATCAACCGGAATGTTTTCAGCCGCTCCCAGATCCTCTCCACATTTGCCGTCTAAAGCCCGGGAAGGGAACCTGCACGAGTTGGACTCCACCGATGGTCTAGACAGGTACGACTATGGAGTTCCCTACGGAGTACTCCTGAGTATTATGATGACTGTCCTGAGCCTTGCCAATACTCACTAATCGATAGTGCCAGAAGGATTTGCCGAGTGACAACGCATTTCGAGCGAGCCTTGCCAGCTGCATTGAAAAAGGGAAATGCACGGTCTGCGTCGAATCACAACGGGATTTGCCACGCTGTGGATTCTTCACCTTTTTTTTCTTTTTTAAGAGGCTTTGGCGGCTCAGCCTCACTTTTCCGTTGAGCCGCAGGACTTTCATATCCAATCCAGCTGGTACCGTATCCCATAGGGAGGGGATTCTCGATGCTCTTGATGACCTCGTGCATTCAACGTGGACCAAAGGAAACCCCGCTTGGTCGTTCTCGTTTCTCTTTGGATTCTGCACGATCCCTATTCCATCGATGATCATCTGCGGAAGGCGTCGGGAGTTGCAGCCATGTCCTAGGCCCCCGTATTTCCCCTCCTGCAATACTACTCCCTGGGGTCTTGGGTCTCACAGGCCATAGCCGCATCCCATCGAATATCACCGTGTTCGGTAGATCGACGCCCGTGAAGAAAGACTCGATCCCGCGTGTCGCCCGACCGCGTATCGCGGGTGTGAATCCACAATGACAATCATCTGCTGTCACAGTCACTACCATACTTGCCAAGTCGGATGAGCCTGCGGATGCAATCGGTCCCAGTAATGGCTGGAAACTAAAGTTAGATTTCCACCTGGTTGGGTGGAGAGTCCATGAGTGGATTTGGTACGAAGTGGCAGAGGCTAATCACATTCTTATAGGCTGCCACGTTTTGTCTCTTCATTTCTGCATCGATTGGAGTGGATTATTAATTTTGGTGCAAGTCTGGTCCATGGTTCCTGATGAGTAATTTTTGATCTCCATAGAAGTAAACATTTACGATGGCTTGAATAATATGAGGTATGGAGTACCATAGCGGAGATCGGATGGCTGGAGTACGGTCGCAACTCAGAGCCCCCGTTCGCTTTGGCAAGTGATGGGCTTCAAAAGAAAATATAACTCGAGAAAGAAAAGAAAGAAAGAAAGAAAGAAATAATGTTCAATGCAATCCTCAACTCAACGGAACGCGGCACGCGCTTTCCTATCCGGGAAGGTTATTGACATTCTCGCCCGCGAGTCTCTTCTTCACATTCAGCTTTCATCACCACCATGAACTTGTCCGGTTTCTACAAATCTTCGATTCGCCACTTGCAAATCACCGCCAACACCATTCTGGTCGGTGATGAGACTGCTGCCTGCTACATTGTGCAATGCAACCCCGACATCTTTCCTGCGAAAGCGAACTCGGGTACTGCGCTTTATGAGGCGCACATCAATGGAATCCCCTGTGTCGCAAAGTGTTGGAACCCTGGCCTCTCGCAGTTGTGAGTTTCATGTTTCATTCGCCCACACCGGAGACTTGGCTTTTGAAGACTTCAGACTAATGATAGTTCACCATGCTAGCGCCAACGCGGAATGCATGGTCTATGAAAAACTAGCGAATGCCCAATCGACGTCATCCAATCTCTTTGCCAAATTGATTGGCTGGGGTCGAGTTGTCTGTTCCAGTCTCTTCCCCGCTGGAACGACGCTTTTGCTCGAGAAACGACCAGGGAAAGTACTAGCTGATGTGTGGGACGATCTGACCCCGGCTGAGAAAGTCCATGTGCAGGATGAGTGTATGAAAGCGATTGGCATTCTCCGATCTGTCTCGATTCGGCTCGCTGATGCCGGCAAGCACAATGTCCTGTTTGATCGTAAAACTGGAACAGTGACCTTTGTGGACTTTGAAAGTGTTGGATCGTGTGAATACCCGGAAGACACCACGAGCCTGGAGCCGGAGATGTCGGCGATCTTTGGCGATGAGAATGGCTATGTGTGGTGGGTCCAAGCTTAGGTGCAGATGGTCTTATTTCATTCTTACGATCTGGGGGATCTGGCGTTTTCACGGTGATCATCCAAAGGTGGTTGATTTGATATGTTTATCCCGAACTCATGTACAACAGCAAAGGTCGGAGTGTGTGTTCATTGCTCTAACTGTTCACGACTCGAGCACAGAACAAGAGAACAGTAATAACAATGGATTTCCGACGCACAAAGTGCTCTTTTTCAGAGAAAAAACAAGCGCAACAAAAGTATGAAAGTATGATCCGAGTATAGAACGTAGGACCGTACATTCGGACCAAGCCTCGCTGTCACTCAACGCCCCACCACTCCTGCCAAGATAGCACAAGAAAGCCCTGTATCTCCATCTTCAAATGACGTAGAACTAGATTTCATGGAAGCCTAGAGCTGCTCGGCATCTAAAACCCATACCCCAGTTCAATATACGTTGGTTGTATACACGCCTGGGCGCACAACGACAAGGCTAGAGAACATCAAGTAGCACAACTAATTTAAATCCCTCGCTTAAACTTGACAACCAAATCAAATAATTGACCTTATGTAACAAAGCCAAGAACACTCAATCCGTAGACTTTTATTTACCTTTTCCACTTCCAGCCATGGACTATACCACAACTCTCCAGGTTTTGCCCTCCCATGTGTTAACCATTCAACTAAATTGAGAATATGAAATCATTTCCATCGCCAATCAATGGATTGCCCAACAATAACTCCATAATACTCGAGCCTCTGCGATGGATTTGTGAACACGTAAAACTCAATAGTCCGGGCGGTTACAGCCTTGTGGGGTCTGCAATATGATCAAGTTTTCATAACGCCTTCACTAGGTACGATTCTCATTAGTCAATCATATGAATGATTGGCTATACGAGACAGTATGCCGATCTCTTAAGGTTTTCCTGGGGCTGGGGGTACTATACGAGCAAAGTGACGAAAGTCAGAGGAGCCACGCCATCTTATAATTTTAAATAAACATTATGGTATCCAGACACACTAAGGGCTCATAAGTTGATCTAATTTGTAGAAGCATGATATTACGGGTGAAGGACCTCAGTCTAGGATAGAAGGAAGATCCAAATTCTAGTCATGTCCGCTCCTTTTGTAGTCTAGTATGACCAGCTCTAAAAAGCCTCTCGGTGCAGTCCAATATTCCTGCTGCTGATAGATCTCGACTGAACAAAGACAACGTTAATTCTGGAGTCAATATCAAATATTCAAGACCAACATCATGATTCTTTCCCGGTCGGTGAGTTCTCGGAGACGCTGAGACATTAGTTTTGATTCCATCATGAAAGATGACTGAGAAAAAGAGAAACAAAAAGTCATAGCCAAAAAGCAAAAACATACAACAGTGAGGATTCGCTAGTGGTCACCCACCTAACTACTAACTCACCGGCGTGTGGCTTAAGTACGGCTGAGCGGACGGGAAGCCCTGTTCTCCACACCCTATGGTCGTATGTGCTAGGTTCATCTTGGAAGTGGTTCATATTGGCCTGCCACTGGTTCTTAGACTTGGGCTTTCGATATTTAAAAGTCTAGAAAGGACGATGGGCGTTGCAAATACTAACTGAAATCTCGCAGCTTTATGCAAAGGCTTTTCGCTCAAGGCATTTGCAAGGACCCTTTGGTCTAAATACATTTGACCTACTATATTCAGTCATCCATAGTTCCATCACTGTATGAAGAAACTGAGTCAACTCCCTCTAGGACGAAGCAATACCTCTGCTCAGATTACCAGTGACCATGAGTACAAAGCATACACCTTAGAAAAACAATTCCTACTGCGTAGACTTAAGAAATGAATATTTGCAAACGCTGCAAACCACGCGCCTCGGCGCGTCCCAGCGGTGAAAGACGCGCAAGGGAGCAACTCGACTCACACCGCAATTTGTTTCTTCTACTTTAATTGTTTCCCTGTCCACTTTATTCCTTCACTACTGGAATTCCTGCCATGACCAAGGAAAATACCCCGCCGCCCGCCGAATCCGCCCCCGCTACGACTCATCAACCTCCGTCCCTCCCCGCCTCCCCGCTCCCCAAGCGTACCAAGACCGACAACATGACTGCCTCCAATGCTCCCGCTGTGACTTCGATCTCACAGCCTCTGCCACCTCTGTTGGTGAAGAAGCTCGTTGACTCGGCGCGTGCTCCGACGCGCGGCTCTGCTTTCGCTGCGGGGTACGATATTTACAGCGCGAAGGAGACCGTGGTCCCGGCTAAGGGGAAAGCTGCTATTGACACTGGGATTGCCATTGCTGTGCCTGAGGGAACATGTGCGTGGTTTGCGAGCAATTGCTGCAGCTGATAGGATTGAAGACTGATTGGGTTCGTGCAGATGGCCGTGTGGCTCCCCGCAGCGGACTTGCGGCGAAGCATTTTATCGACACTGGGGCGGGTGTCATTGATGCTGATTACCGTGGTGAATTGAAGGTGCTTCTATTCAATCACTCGGATGTGGATTTCCCTGGTATGTCTGCATGTGATTGGGTGTACTTTGTTGCTAACATTTGAATCCAGTCAAGGAAGGTGATCGTATTGCTCAATTGGTTTTGGAGCGTGTAAGTCGAGTTTTTGGTATTTGGTTTTTACTCCCTTGCTGACAATTTAGATCTACACTCCCGAAGTCGCTGTTGTCGAGGAGCTCGAGGAAAGTGTTCGTGGCGCAGGCGGATTTGGCAGCACTGGCGTTTAAACTAGGATATTGGCTATTGTCGGAGTGCATCTAGGATTGACCGGTGATGAAGCTTAACGACTGACATGTTGGCAATGATTAATAGAAAAGTGATGATTTTTATCCGTCTAATCTTGATCCTATATACCGGCTACATGTAGTCGTGCAGATCGTCTTCCGGTTCTGTTCATGAGGATCGTGTCTCGTCTCACTGTGCATATTCTGTGTATGGCTTCTATACCAATTATTGAAATTGGCTGGGAAGATCCTCCTTGCGCCACTCCTGCACGGAAAATTGGTCGAGTGGATTTCGCAGGAATTGAACGTTCCGAACCAAGCGCACCTCGGCCGCTTTGGTGCGATGCAAATGCTCTTGCTTTTGTTGCTCTTCAGGCGTTAGATTGCCATTTTTGACTGGCCCAGAAACAGCCAGCTCCGCGTCTCGGGCCTCCAGAGTACGCTCGAGAACACTGTGCATACTGGACAGGACCTTGATCGTCGCTTGGGCCAGTGGTAACGTACTAGGCGGAACGTCATCTGGTGAGACCCATGATTTCGTCGTCTGAAGATCATTGCCCGCCGCAACAACGGCTTCGCGGAGTCTTGCTACTGTCAGGGCCGCAAACATATCGCCAGTTCCACTGAAAAAGCAGTCCAGCGCGGGTACATCCACTCGGAAGAGGCGCGGAGAGCCGTCGGACCGCGTGGTGGACCCAATAACGGTCAAGAAGTTCTCAGGTGGATTGGGAGTTGAGCCAGACTGGGACAGCTTGAAAAGCTGCACCGATGTGATGATAACATGTGGAACTGAATAGATGCGGTGAATTGCAGTGATGGCCTCAGCCAAAGTAGCCAAGGAGGTGATCTTGATACCAGACAAGACTCTAGATGGTTGGAGTTAGATGGTGGGCATTCCATCGATGAAACATGGTGAAGATTTTGACTCACTCTGCTTCAAATTGATTGGGAAGAATCAAGTCTGCATGGTGTATGATCTTTTTGTAGGCCGGAACAACGTCGTCGCTGACATATAGCCGACCTTGATCACCCATTACTGGGTCCAGAACTGCAATTGTCAATGAGAATGTGTAAGGAGTAGGCACTTGATCTCTACTTACCCCAAAAGAATGACCCAGGCTTGCTCTTTGCCTTTTCTTGTAGGTCAATACCAATGGCACCTACTGCCTCCACCGCTGCGGCACTAGGGGCATAACCAGACAACAGAACATCAAAGTCGGTCAAATTACTCTGGCATAGGCCTTTGTATAGATCGAAGATCTCCTGATCCGTTGCTCGAGTACCTTTGAATTGCCGGTACCCGGTATGGTTGCCTATCGCGAAATTAGTAGTGATTCTGATCATCGCCGTGCTCACCGAGGCACTTCGACGAGAAAGACTATGCATTGGGAGCTTACTGAAATGAACTGTATTCAATGCAGCGACCTCACATCCTAATGATTGCATCACAAAGGTAGCCATTGAATTGCCCACATGGCTGCGAGGTGGTTAGCATGGATATCGCGGCACCATGACTTCATCGCACAGAGAAGAGCTGCATACCCATAGACAACCTGGATCGTGTTAGTGGCAGATCTCACCTCGAAGAACTACACTTACATGACTGGCCACCGCGAGCACTCGCGTCTCCGGTACAAGAGACTCTGCCATCGTGGGGTGAAGCGTTATATCAAATGTGGGGGAGAAAACGGACGGAGCATTATTCCTCTTACCTAATTGGCTCGGGCACGAACTGTCGTGACTTGCATTCTATCTTTTTTTCCATCTGCTGTCAACGCCATCATTCTTGGAGCCAATGGACTGTCTCCTTGCTTCAAGTTTCGTCTTTTCTTGTTTCAAATCCGATCCCTCTGTGGCTCGGACGCTGTGAGATCTGTCGGGCGCAACACAACCATGTACCACCTGGTTCTACAGACAATTTCCCGCGAGAGAAGGATCGGCATCCCAGATGCTTGATCAGAACCATCGGAACGGTCTCGACCGACATGTTTCCAAGGCTAAGATCTCATCACATCCTTCCCAAGACCATTGTCCTCGAAATGGCCCCTGCACGATGCGGCCGCCCCTGAACCATGCACGCAAAGGCTCCACAGAACGCTCTAGTCCCGTTACTGCCGCTACCGGCTCAGGTACTAGTGAACCTCACAGTGGGCAACTGCCCGGCTTTGGCTGCAGCTTGATAGGATGGATTCAAACGCTAAAAAACTTTGGACAGAGTTCACTGGCTGTTCCGTGCTCTGCCGGTTCTTTTACATAGCCGTTATTTTCCTTGCTCATGTCATTTCTCCGACTTGAAAGCTAGCTTCCCCCCGGTCGAGTTGATTCCCAGGCCTCTTTCGTCGGTCGACTGGGTGCGATTTGCAATGCCGACTCGTTTATAACACTCGTGTCGCGTCCTTTCTTTTATTCTTACCAGTCCTGTGTGGCTCTGCCAATCGTTTCTCTCGTTTCTTGCCATGGGAACCAGTTTGCACTCCGCCGACGGCATTGGCAGGCCAAATGCACGTCTCTCGCTCTCTTCCAACCAGATCTCTCGTTCAGCTCGTCGGGAGTCTAAAGCCGGTTCCCCACGCCTATTGAGACCCATCACGGCTTTTTATCATGTTCTTCTAATTATAATTCTTATGCTCTGCCTGTTGCCGGTGTCGACGGCCGCCCAATCAGCACCTGCTGCATCTGATCTTGCAGCGGTATCGCAGTCAATCTCGCTCACGAATGAAGACAATGGAAGCATCCTTGGTGATCCCCGCGAGAAACTATCGTCTTCCGAAGAGAACTCGGACGTGACTGTAAGATCCGGCAATCCTGTATCCCATGGCGCGTTGGAGCGGCGCATTGCCACAGCCAATGTGGGATCGACGGCCCAGATGCCGACTCCTTTTGACACATTGTCGAACAACTTTGCCAATTCTAGCTGTGTGGACTTTTTCGCGAATTCTCTTCAAAGCGACGCGGTTATCAACTGTCACCCGTTGACCTTGCTGCTTCAGAACTCAAATTCCTTCTGGCAGACGTTGACCTCCCCGGCACGAATCTCGCGCGTACTCGACACCACATGCGCAGCACCAGTCTCCAGTTGCGCGTCGACCATGACGTCCATGGCCAAGAAGATGCTCCAGGACGAGAATTGTGGCCCTGACTTTGGAGCTCACAACCCGTTTGTGAAGTCAATATACCAGAAATTGATGGCCTATGAGCCCATGTACCGGGCAAGTTGCTTGACCAATCCCGATACCCATCGTTACTGCTTTGTCGACGCGGTGACCAATACCACTGCCCCGAATGACTACAATGTGTACTCTGTCGCCTTTGGAAGCACCCTCAGACCGGGAAACCTCACCTGCAACCGGTGTCTGCAGGCGACGTTCGACATCTTTGCTCATTGGGCCGCTGTCGACGAACAGGCGTTGGGTGAGAGCTATCTTCCTTCGGCTCAGACCGTGAACCATGAGTGCGGTGCCGATTTTGCCAATACGACTGTTCCCATTGGGACTGATAATACCAAAACGAGTGCAGGGCTGAGATTATCTTTGCCTGAAGCCCGGATCACCCTCTCTCTCGGGCTTGCAGTGGGGTTTACACTGACAGGATTCTTCTAATGCACACTAACAGCGTCGATACCTCTTTGAATTTCCTCCCTTTTAGACAAGCGATTGGCTTTTGACTTATTCTTTCATTTCTCCTTCGGAGTCATGTTTATGTGTGATGCCAGCGCAGTTATTTTCTCTATATATTCTAGAGCTTTCTGAGAACGAGTTATGTAATTGACTGTTATCTACTGTCTTCTATTTTCGCTGCTTAAAAGTATTCAAGAGAAAGTTCAAGATCCTTGCGTAATTTCATCTGCAAGATCGTTCTATAGCGCACTTCAGACCCGCATATTCCGTATGGAATATCGAATACTAGAAAAAGTTCTCTACAGGAATGCCGATCACGATCAGAGTTTTCAAGACGGTTATGATTTCTATTATTATGGAGCACGGTACA
This sequence comes from Penicillium sp. PG113-03A, assembly GCA_037042135.1. Taxonomy (NCBI): domain Eukaryota; kingdom Fungi; phylum Ascomycota; class Eurotiomycetes; order Eurotiales; family Aspergillaceae; genus Penicillium; species Penicillium sp. PG113-03A. The sequence continues at coordinate 109,325 of JAXQJW010000163.1, forward strand.
GGGCAAAGCTTAATTTAGAATTGGCAATTTGGCCCCCAAATTCAGGGCCAACCGTTCAGCCTCAAGTCCCGCAAGCCAATCCAAGTTCCTCTTGTATAATAATGAACCTGGCAAAGCGACCAAGTACTGCGCAGTCCTTGCCAAAATGACCCTCCAAACGCCCTCTGATCCTTCGCATCAACTCTCCGCCATCCGACCATTGGCCAGCTCGCTATACGACTCCACCCGTCGATCGTCAACATCGACGTCAACCCTGAGTCCAGTACAGAATGAATTAGGCCTACTAGTCACTGTTCTCGGTGTCACCGACGCATATTATCCCCTGCTGAGTGCAGACAATCCATGTCCTGCTCTAGCGAAGACCCTGCAGAACTGCCACGCATGTCTATTGGATCTGCAGAGATTGCAGCAGCTGTCTAATGAATCCGAGCGTCGAAATCGAATCTCGGATATCCGGGCTCGTTTCTCTTCGTTGATATTCGAGCTCAATGTCATCAATGCTGATTTGACTATTTCTTCGCAACACTATGTTGATCGTTTGATGCGGATTTTCATCGATGATCTTCGTGCCGGCAAGCGTGATGGAGCTGTTATTTCTCGTCTTCTGGATGATTCTAGCTCGGAGAAAGTCGCGGCGTGGAAAATGCTGCAGTCGGATTTGCAAGACGTGGGTATTTCTCCGGAATTGTCGTCTCATGATCAATCGTTTATTCTCTCGACGTTGCGAAATGCTGTTGATCAAGAGGGTCTGTTGAACCAGCAGCAAAACCCTACTAATGTCCCTGCTGTACCGAGTGACTCTATACTTCCGGTTATAACGAATGATAATGGTCACTCCGACAGGGAAGTTCTCCCATCCGAGAACTCGTCTACCCCTGCAATGTCAGAACTTCAAGATCCGGCAAACCAGGAGAAAGAGGTTCTTCCACAAGATGATCTCCCTATTCCCGTGGCCTCGGAACTTCCCATCACAGCAGAAGATTCCGATAAACAAGCACTACCTCGCGACAACTATCCCATTCCCGTGACGACAGAAACAAACTCAGAGACTCGCTCGAATTCCAGTTCAACAACATCAAGCACCCCATCATCCAGAATCACCCGCGGCAAAAAGCCCAGTATGATCAGCCGGATGAAATACAAACTCACAAGCAGCAAAGACGAATTCATCGCCTTGATCCAGCTCGGCGGTGCCTACTCGGTGAAACTAGCCTTGGATAAAGGCGCCGACCCCAACACCTTCAATGTACAAGGGGATACAGCACTGATGGTCGCGTCATCCTACGGCCACGAACCCGTCGTTCAGCTATTACTCGAATACGGCGCTCTCACGGACAAGGTGTCCAACCGAGGAGACACCGCATTAGGCGTAGCAGCGTTGCGAGGGTACGAAGGCATCGTTCATAAACTTTTAGCCGCGGGCGCAAGCGTCGATGCCGCTCAGACAGTTGGTAAAACTGCTTTATCACAGGCTGCAGGATCAGGACAGGAAAGGATCGTACGGGTTTTGCTGCATCATCGCGCGGATGTGAATGCGCTTTGTCATACGGGTGATACGGCGCTGTCGCAAGCTGCGCAGGGTGGACATTTGGGTGTGGCGAGGATGTTGTTGGATTCGGGGGCGTTGGTCGATCATACTGCGTACCCGAGGCGAACTCCTTTGTTTAAAGCTGTTGAGCTGAATCGGGTTGAGATCTCTAAGCTTTTGATGGAGCGCGGTGCTGATCCGACGCGGGAAGAGTCGATTCGGGGTCGTTCGCCCTTGGCTTTGGCGTCTTTGTATCGGCGCGAGGAGATTTTGGCGGTTTTTCGGCGATTTGGGCATAATCCGACGCGGAATGAACGTTCTTGAAGAGTTTAGCTTGCATTGCATTGAGCTCGAAAGAGTGTACATTGATTGATAGCCATAAAGGCAGTGCTGAACTTCATTTAGTTAATCAAAAGGAACCTTGCAAACGAGTAATTGCCGACGAATGCTACTTTATGAAATGTGAACAGCGAGCTACAATACCTAGGTAGTCCATACGAAAAACGTTGAGTGTATAAGATTGGCTCCGATAGCCAAGTATAAGTATATAAGATCAGAAGTCAAGCAAAAGAAATAGGCAAGTATGCAATCGCAATGGCATATCATCACATGAAGGTATAGCGCTTGTTATCATCAGTTAACAGTAAAGAAGGTATGTGCACACGCATTGAATGGAAACGCTGAGTATCAAATAAAAGCAAGTCATGCCGTCATCTAGCTTGGTCGGGAGCCGTCCCCAAGAGCAACTCCGACCAAGCTCTGCGGTTCACCACCAAAGCTGGTCCCAGCTGCATTCATCGCAGGAGAACTCGCGCCCGAAGTCGGACTTTGAGCAAAGTCGCGGTCTCGCTTGACTCGGAAATAGCCCAGTTTTGCAAAACGACTGAGATGACTCCAGAAATGTCGGCCCGCGGGATGGGCGGCGATGCGGTCAAGTAGTTCATATGTCGCCTCACGGACCACCTGATCAGGGTGGAAAAGACCCATGCTGAGGTAGAAGAGACCGGCCTGATTCTCTGGTGCCACTGTGAGCAGCTGACAGATTCCGGCGTAGTCTCTCACTGCATGAGACAATGCTAGGTAGATAGCGCCAGCATCGGCATGGGATAACTTCAAGGACCGCAAGCGATCGTGATGGTGAAACAAGTCAGGTCGTGGGATCGGTCGTGCAGGGAAATACATGGCTGCAATATCTTGAATATAGGAGTAGTAAGATCGGGTGTTACGCCAGCCTTCGATTCGTGATACCGAGGCTGACAATTCCCGTTGCTTGGCCAATTCATCCGGCCACACATAACCGTGCCCCCGGAGAGACGATGGGTCTGAGGCATCTGTTTGTTGACCGGTAGGACTATCCGGCGACAGTTCCTCGCCCGGGCCAATGATGTAGAGGTTTGAAGCGCCATAGACAGTCTCTTCAAAGGCCGCTGCCACCCGAACGAATTTGGTGATATAGGCTCGCCATTTCGCCCGGATTGCATTCTCGCCATGGCGGTTGCTGATGCTGCGCAAAATATCCTCGATGAAGATGTTGTCTCCCGTAGGATCAGAGGCTGCGTGAGAGGTATGGTTGGGCAGCAGCGAATTTTGTTGCTGGAAAAAGAGAAGTCCTTCGGTGACCGGAGCAGGCTCAACGTGACTTGAGATCTTCATGCGACCCGTCGGCAGATCGCATAGAATGTCCCACCATTCGGGATGGTTGGCAAAGGTGGGATTTGTGACCCCGGCAATAAATCCAGGGACTTTGAGGAGGTCATCGATCTTAGTGAGATCAGTGTAAGGGAAAGCATGCCGGGTAAATCCACGTAGTATTCCTCCAGACGCAAGCGCGCAGGCCGCAAGCACCGCCTCGGCTACTTCGCCAGACGGCCGGTTGTGTCCGAGGAAAACAACACGCTTTTGTGTCAAAATGGCGTTCACGAGAACAATGACTGGATGTGTGAAGGGCCCACTGGTAGTCAGATGAGGATGGCTGGGGAAAGGCTGGGGAGAGGCTGCATGAGGTCCGGCAAAAGTCTGGATAAGCTTGACCAGGGAAAAGTCACCCACGGTCTCAGGCCAGATCACGGTAGGAATCTTGACTGGGATGGGGATATCATGGTACACCACTTTCGATTCGAACTCATGCGTGTCCCGCGGTAGTATATAGCGGCTCAATTTCTTTGGTGAGGGGGGACTGTCTCCATAGTCCCCCTCTTCTTCTTCCCGCTGGCGGATCATCTGCTCGAACTTCTCGATAAACATCTCCTTGGTGTTGCTGGATTGCAAGATGTGGCGCTCAAGTATCGATAGCTTTGGCATCAAGGAGAGATCCATTGAGTTGACGGCATTATAGAGTGACGCAAGAGTTTCGGGATAAGGCGACTTGAAGTAGTCCTCGAGCGCCAGAAGAAGCAGCGGCTTGTAAATGTGAAGGAAGGAATGCCTCGTACAGATCGCCATGGCCTTGACGACGGCGCCTCGCCTCACAGTGTTATCTTGCTTTGTGTTCACCAGGTTCAGCACATACATCAAGGGAGGACCTTCTCCACCTTCTTCGTCGTCGCTGCTGTCGACATCAGATAACTCGTCTGCATTTTCGTGCTGAATATGAGCACCGTCTTCATTTCCACGGTATTTTGACTTTCTCTTTTTCTTCGTCTTGCCTCCATCCGACTCGTCGTCATCGTCGCCGCTTGTGTCCTTGTGGAGGAAGAAAATCGTCCAGTCCTGACTCCGCACATGTGTTTGATCGGGAAGCATCAGTTCCGCTAGCATGCTTTCATCGCCGCTTATCGCAGCGGGATACTGATGCTCCATAATTGGACCCCGATCGATATGAAAGGAAGCCACCAGAATATACTCCACATGGCGCTCAGGTGAATCTAGCGGATACTGGGACTTGCAACGCCGCGGTTTCCCGCCTACTGCATTTTCGGTTGAGGAACGCCGTAGCGATGCGTGCGATCCGCTGGGTGATCGATGAACGAAAGATGTAGCCGGGGAGAGTCGAGGAAGACCATTGGTCTTGGAATTCGAAGCTGACAGGGAATCATTCGAGGGTCGATAGGGTAAAGTAGTCGCCATTGTTGGAGGGGCTGAGGATCGAAGAAGCTCAGAGCAAAGCGACGGAGGTGCGGCGCATGCCTATTCTGTCCAAGATGAACTGATGCAGATGCAAGCCGTGATTCAGGAGTGTCTCGAAGGTGCTACAGTGAGCCAATCACTGCAGTCACGAACGATGGTTCAGGGGTCGCAGTTCAGAAAAAGGACGATCTCCACAGCGGGGGCGATAGGCGATAACAGCGAAGAGAACATTACTCTGCCCTGAAGGATTGGACCCTTATACATTGTGACGCTGGTTCATTATTATAGGAAATGTGTCAACCCGTCCATTTGCCGATTGACAGCTCAAATTGACCCATCAATTCTTCCGTCGGGGTTGACAGCTCTAAAATCCTCGATTCGGCGGATTTGTGGACTCCACACGTGCCTGGCCGGGCCGACTGTGTTGCCGGGGCATTGTTTACTTGCCGTCGTCATTCTAAACTCCGCACTTCTCGAGACTAGCTCACAATGGTAGGATGAAATCTAGGAGGTATTTCAGAAAGATCGCTGACAATACGATGCAGGCCAATAATCCAAGCTTTAAACCATCACCGCTATCATTTGGATCACCGAGGGCGTCGCCCTTTCGGCGACCGTCGACGCCAAACTCCCCGCCATCAGGGCGTCCAGGTACACCGGGAAGCTCTCCCAGTCGAGGATACACACCGATGCAATCGCCCAGCAAGCTGAATCAATCATATACGGTCGAGGATGGTGATTCAGTCTCCCCAAGGCATGATCCCATTCCGCAACCGAAGTTCACTCGAGAGCTCCCTCCTTCCCCCACCAAGGGAGCACAATCGCCCGGTGGCTCTTCTCCGGTGTTGGAAAACCGATCAAGAGGAATCAGTCATACAAATACCGATGCCGCGGCCAAGTTACCGGCTCATCAAGTGAGGGAGATCCGAGAGGCATTTCAAGTCCTCGACCGGGATAATGATGGGTTTGTCAATAAAGATGATGTGGCTGAGGTGCTTGTGAGCGTGGGTATGTGATTGCTCGTTCGATCGTCGGTCCATGAACAATATTAATTGAACCGCCAATGTAGGCCAGGATGCTTCGCCCTCAACCGTTTCGCGCTTTTTCCCGCCTGGAGCTGGACAGACAATCAATTTCCCGAATTTCTTAAATACCCTGTCTCAGCTGATGTCTCCAATGTCATCCTCGCAAGAGCTTCTCAACGCCCTGGCTGCCTTTGACGACGATGACAATGGCCAAATCGACGTGGTCGAGCTGCGCGACGCCCTTCTGCACACTGCGCCCGAGGACGGGGGTATGCCATTGACAGAGCAGCAGATTGATGAGGTCTTTAGTGGATTTACTGGGCGGCGAGCATTTGGAGGTCGCGCTTCCAAGCCTGGTGGAATGGGCAAGCGCGGTGAAGTTTTCCAGTACCACGACTTTGTTCGTAATGTGATGGGAACTGGGGAGAATGGGAACAATGGACATCGTGAGGCTGGGACTTCACCGGCATGAGGTGTATTAGATATCGGGGATTGGTGTTTGGGGTTTTGGTCTTTTACATAGGAGTCAGCGCGTTGTTGATGGATATACATGGGGCGCTGGGCAAAGGGCAGTAATGCGACAGCAATGAATATCCGATTATCATAATCGCCATCCTGGTGCCTGATATTTAAGTAGTGACAGCGACCGTCGCGTGTCGCGATCCGCGTTTCTCCAACGGCAGAAAATCCACTCCAGCCACGCAGACTTGAACCACCATCACTTCCCTCGACACAGATCAAGATGCTTTTGGCCACCTGAAGCATTCATAGTCGAGAATATGGCGAATCATCAACCCACCTCGGCTACCGGTAGTCCTGAGATCCCCGCCGTACTCCAAACACCCCGGACACTGCGGAAGTTTCGATCCCACCAGGTCCTGACGACATCTAGCGCTCTCATCGCTCAGACCCAGTCCTCGCACTTAACAAAGTCTCGTGCGGCCGATGCTGGTTCTGCTGCAGTTTCCTCGAACAACACAACGCGGGCATCTACCCATCGGCGAGTGCGATCGAACAGTGATGCAGCGACTCGTGAGGCTGCATTGGCGACACCAGCTCCAACGCAACGACGCCCTGCACGGAAAACCGGCTCAGGGTTTGGATTGAAGAGGTCACTTTTGGAGAATGTGCTGCGGGATGGACCGCAGAATGGAAATACCCGTGAAGCGCTACAAGAACTCAAGTACCTCATTCTTTCGACGAGAGTCGATGCCGACGGAGATGGAATGGTATGATTTGTTTGTTGTGACCTAGCTTTTCTCGTCTGCTAACTTATCCATGGTCCCAGTCGCCATACCGAGTCTATCTGTGGCTGATTCTTCTAAATGTCCCTCCCATGCCTACCGATGATTACCTTGCCCTCATCCATCGAGGTGGCTCACCGGCCTACACCAAAATCCGCAATGATACCTTCCGAACTCTGGCCACCGATCCACTCTTCAAACGCCGCGTCACCGAGGCAAGTCTCATCCGATTGCTGAATGCTGTAGCATGGAAGCTACATGATTCCAAGGCGAAGAGTCGGTCTCGGCCCACCTCGTCCCGGAGACGAGAGATGGAGCTTCTGGTCAATACGCCACCGAGTATAGCAGAGGAGCCGGAAATTTCCGGTATGACCAGTAATAGCAATCCCGTCGGCGACACTGCGATCTACGTCCAAGGAATGAACGTTCTCTGTGCACCGTTCTTGTACGCGGCTCGCAGCGAAGTGGAAGCATTCGCGCTCTTCCACTACTTCGTCACTAAGGAATGCCCTGGCTACATCCGTGGCACGATGGATGGCGTGCATAAGGGTCTTCGACTGGTCGATCGCTGCTTAGAGACTGTGGAGCCGAAGTTGGCGGCACACCTGTTCTCGAAGGGGATGCATGCTGAACTCTATGCTTTCCCATCTGTCTTGACTCTCTGTGCTTGTACACCCCCGCTACCAGAGGTGCTCCATCTATGGGATTTCTTGTTTGCCTACGGTCCGCATCTGAATATTGTATGCATCGTGGCTCAGCTGATCCGTATTCGGGATACGCTTCTCGACAGCGCGAAGTAAGTCCGGCAATTCTTTTGGGTTTCGTCCATGCTAATAAAGAACCAGTCCTAACAAGATTTTACGATCACTACCTCCCTTGGATGCCCAGGAGATTATCGCCTTGACGGTTCTTCTCGTTCGAAAGATCCCAGACGATGTCTACGCGGAGATGATCATGCACGCGAAATGAACTTCAGGACTGTATTTTGAAAATTATGATGCTACAATGGGCTTTCATGGAACGGCGTTTTGGGCATGGACATGAGAACTGCATTTCTACGATACCGAGATACGATAGGTTGAATGAATGATGATTGCCGACTTGATCTTAACTTTCGTTTTAACCTTCAATCAAACCATTCATTCTATCTCAAATATGGTATATTAAGGCAAAGATATTAATTCTTAATCTCAAGCTTCGTTCAAATCAATTCACATAATACATCACTACCCAGCGAATCAAACCAGCACCAAACGCCTACAATCTTCAATTCCATTTTCATCACTCTATCAGGTCGGCGCCGAAGTAGACAACAGCTCTAATGACCGTTTCTGCATCCCCGACCCATCCACCACAAACGGCTGATTCGGCTCCGCGACCCTCTTCTCCGGAACCGGGATATGCTGTCCGCACTCACTGCACTCTGAATGCTTATCGCTGAGCGACAACTCCATCTCCGCGTCCTCGGGTGTATCCATCGTGCCGTCCCAACTTCCAGCGCGTCTGAATTCGGCCCGCTGGTCCAGTTTGATGTGGATGCGGGCGCCCATGAAGGTCATGTTGTTTAGCATTGCGATGGCGCGCTTGGCGTCTTCGACGCTGCCCATTATTGCGACGCCGTGCGATTGCGGTTGGTTGTCTTTTGCGTCTGAGGTGACGGTTACGTTGCACTGGTCTACGTTGCCGGTGCCGCGTAGGAGACTTTTTAGGTCCGCGGTGCTGGTTGCCATGCTTAGGTTCTCGATGCTGATGGTTCGTTGGGCTGTGTCGTGCCATGGTGTGCTTGTGCCGGAGTCGTGGTAGGTTCCCCAGGGCTTGTCGGGTTGGTAGCGGCCGTAGCCGCTTGCTGTCTCGGGCAGTGGTTGCGTGGGTGAGATGGGGTACATGGGCATCATGTTCCAGCTTGGGTCGAACATGGAGCAGTGCATTAGTGGTGATGGGGGGTAGTATTGCATTGAATCCATCATTGGCATGAACTGCGGTGTCATGGGCATTGGTCCCATCATAGGCCCGTATTCGGGGTATTGGAAGGTTGGACTAGCTAGGTGGACGGATCTGGTTGTGGTTAGCATTGATAGATTGAGTCAGGGGTGAAGCGAGGGTATCTTACTCCGGCGAGATTGGCGATGGAGGCATGGCCTTGTTACCCTGAGACCGAGGCGGCGTGGATTGACCTGAGACGTAGCCCTGCATCATCACCGGTGGGCTTCTAGTAGGACCTGCAATGGGCTTGGTAGGGGCACTGGTGCGTGCCAGCGTCACGACCAAGCTCTGACCTTCCCATCCGTTGGTTGATAACCGGTCTGCATGTCCTGTCAGTATCCGGCATCCCCGCGAAATCTAAACAGAATGTACATACGGTACGTTCGCCATGCCTCGTCTTCATTTTTGACAATGATCTGTCCGAGTCCTGTAGGAAGACCGTGGCTATCATCGTAAACCACGGCTTGTCGGATATGTAGAGCAGTCTGGCGAACCAAATCCTTCAGTTCTTGCCAGCGACAGTGGGCGGGGATCTATGTGATCCGTTAGTTAAATGGCCGATCGGTCCGGACAATAGACAGTAACTAACACCCTGAAGGAAGACGACAAATTCATCATCGGACCTGCGCGATCTTGTCCCGCGTCCTTTCTCACGTCCCAGTAGCGGCATTGTGATAGGCAAGTCTCGGATCTTATATACAAGTCGGTGCTGTGGCTTTCCGGGGTCGCAGCTCGATCCGACGTGCAGGTAGCGAATGAAGAGTATATCGTTGGCGGGCGATGATCATGTACTATTCTAAAAGATCACCGAGTTGCGAAACCGTCGGACTCGACTTGTCCGACCAGGGTTGTGTTCAGTCGAGTCGGGAATGAAGAAGGCCTTCCAGAACTGGTAATGGAGAAACCGTCGTTAGTCCGGTGAACCCAAGATCATGATTATCGTAGAAACCAGTGAATGGTCGTCTTGCACGAGACGACCAAGATAGAATGTATACGGACGAACAAAAGGTGTGCAAGGGATCGAGGAAAGAAAGCTTCACCCACGCTATGATCAGATTAATGCAAGTGAAAGAATCGGTCTGACCGACATATGTGCGTTGCAGAAAATAATTGACAACTCTCCACGAGCCGGACGAGCATCGGGTTTATTATAGGGACATAAAGACGAGCATCAAAATGCACGCCAGACTGGAAGGTTTCACAAGACGATCTCCCCATGAACCCAGAGCAGGTCAAGACTAGTAGGAATAAATTGGAGAGAGCTAGCCATGGCAGATAGAGACCCAGCCAGATGCATGAGCGAATGAAGATAGGCGAGGGACCGTTCTCGATGCTGCGATATGTCACTTTCGTCATGACGAAGCCCCGAGCTCAGCTCCTCCTGTCCGTTGCCAACTGCAATATATCACCATTTCAGTACCACCTTGGGATTGATCCACCTGGGACATGGTTTCTGTAGTGTGAAGCAACTGCGGCTTTTTTTTTTTCTTTTCGATTGTCCCCTTTTCCCGGCAATCCTTGGCACAGATGGGATGGAATCCAGGAAACATGGATAGCACGGGAGCCCGGGTATACCCGTCTGCTTGGATGGTAGTGGGGGAAACAGTGGAGATGGGAGCACCGAAGGCAAATTGCCAGATCTTCAAGTCGCAGCGTTTAGTATCGTGTTACACCGCCAGATCGGGATCGGAGGGAGAAGTGGATCTGCGGATCGATCACATTGGCTATGGTCTGCATGATAGCCTTAGTTCTTGCAGAATGCATCTGCCCTTCAGGGAAAGAAAAAGAAAAAAAGCCAAAAGATCGACGATCGGCGGGGAAGCAACCAGGTCAAGGGGTCGTGCAACAAGATCAAAGGCCCTGTTGAGTGGATGAGCGGGAAGATGATCTGCCATTATTGATTTGTGATCTATGTGGAAGGACCGTCAGGTACCTGCAGCCGCTTCGGATCGTGTGGCTGGCTGTAGATTGCAGCCGAAGTTCGAGCGACCTCCACCAGACCATTCGAGTCGACAATGGGGGTCTGACCGGCTCTGAGAAATCACCCCTGATGGGACGATACTTTTTGGGTGGCGGAAGCTACAAAGCGTCACACTGCAGCTTTTATTCCAGATGACTCGAGTCTGAAGAGAACTGGATTTGCGGGGCTCTTCCAAGTGATCGACATTGAGTCTCGGCGGTGCCGATCACAAGGTGAGAGCATGAGGCGTGTGTCATTACTAGAAGAGCATAGAGAAGCAGAGATCAGGAATGGTCATGGACAATGGAAAAGACCAGAGTATCTCTAATATTCAAGATCAGAATAACATCCTAGAAATCTCGAAGCACCCGCATGAAAGAATATTCCAAATGGTTCTCCAATTCAATAGATCGTCCATAGTCAAATGCCAGGGGTGATTTCCACCAAAGCACTAGAACATACCCGCATGGTCTAGTCATGCAGCGCCCACATGATTTCGCAAAGCCACTGTACCTAAGTATGTAGTGGCGACCAAATACAGGATGCATACAATAAAGAAGAAGAAATAAAAGAAAGAGAGTGAGAGAAGCTCTCCAAGTATGATACCACCAGGTAACGCCAATTTTTGCAACCGATGGCCAGTACTTTTCTGTTCTGACTCGTGCAGAGAATTGAATATTTTGTTGGAGGTAGACAATCCACACTCGAATTCTGGTGGGCGATTGTGTAAAATTACCCAGGAGAGGCTGGTTGATTCAGAGGAATTTGGCTATTGCTCCAATCGATCATGCTAGTGCGATCAATGTCTCCAGGACACTGAAGGACCGTGGAAGAAGTTGAGTCGAAGCGAGTCGAAGAATGAAGGGACGAGTCATAGTGATGATCCGTTGTAGTTTATATTGGTGAGAGGCACTAATGTAGACAACACCCGACTTCCTCACACGAATCCGACTTTGGAGGCGCATCGAGCGCAGTAGTACGAATTCATACCGAATTGAACAACACCCGAGCCACTTTGATTGGCGATACTGAGGGACTGTTGGCAGCGGGAGCATCGAACAATGTCGATGGTCGGAGGGGAAGTTGCTTGGGAAGGACGAGTGACGGAGTCAACTCGAGGAGGAAATGGCACCATTGGTGAACTCATTGTGATAAAGTCGAGTGAAAGTGGAAAAAGGATCCTGGGGGAGGACAGATTTAAGAATTCTCTTGTAAGGCCCCCGTGATTCTCATGATTGGGTCTGATTTGTTCTTTTCTCCCGCATTCCTCGGCCCCAGAAGGTTAAAGTGAAATGGGCGATAAGAATCACTAATCATTGGCGTCATCAACCCGCTCGATCCAATGAACCTGGCCCGATGTCAATCTGCAAGATGCCGTCATGTCTGGTCAAGTGGTCTGCACGAGGCCAAAAAGAGATAACAGGTTGGATTCCAGGCCTGGACGCAGATGCCTGGTAATTCTCTGGTATAGTTCCATGGTTGTTGACTTGTTATGATTCATGGATCACTCTCGATCGGGATGCCATGTGAAAGTTTCCAAGATCTCCGATCTCTATCTACAGTACTCCGTATCAATCGAGTGTAAATGCGATGAATTTGATCTCTAAGGAGTACAGTTCTAGTGATCCACGCCCCACAGTCCCGGTTGTTGTGATTGTTGATGATCGCCAAACCACCTTATCCCTGACCACTCCTCCATCATGCCCATTCCAACTCGCTCAGCCTCGTTGCGTGAGCCCCGTCAGCCCGTCAGTTCTGGGGAATCCCTGAATTCCTGAATTCCCATGCCTCCCCAGCATTCCACTGACTGCTGCAGGTCTCCCATCCCGCGCGACCCACTGCCGTGCCAACCAAACCACCTCCACGCGCAACCACTGACAAGCTTCGGTCCGCAACCATTCCCTCTTTAGCGGAGAGCTCATCTACCAAAGATGGTAGTGCTGCTACCCATGGCCGAACTTTTCTTCCCCAACGCAGCAACTTGACACGGGACGACCGCCATGGCCGGGGCCACGTCCGATTGCAATCCGAAAGCAAGCTTCCCCAGCGGGGGGAAGTCTCGCCCAAAAGGCCACAGAGATCCCCCGTGACGACCGAGAAATCAGAGACTTCATCCTCGGGGAGAGTGGGTGCTGCTGCACCTACGCGACGGCAGAGTCTGATGCGCCCCGGGTTGCCAAATGTTGCTTCCACCAGAAACGATGTCTCGGGCGCGACGAAAGCCACGACGCCCAATTTGGCGCCTTCCTCTCCGCGCAAGCAATCCAATCTACGATCTACCCCACATTCCTCGACAGCGAGGCCGCCGTCTCCCAAAAAGACTGACATGCCGCCGCCTCCGCGACCGGGGAGGTCCGCATCACTACGACAGCCTCCGGGGGCTGGCCCTGGACCAACCCCCGGTCCTCGAGGTCATACGCGACATCGCAGCCAGCTGGTACCAGCGAGTACCAAGACGGTTCAGCCAGATGTCACGCCCGGGTCCCAACGAGCTCGACCACATTTCTCGAGCTATCAACAACAATACTCCCCCAAGAAGCCGGGCAAGCCACCAACGCCTACTCCTAATGATGCACCCGCACCTAGCGACTTACTCATTCCGGCTTCCTGGCCAGATATCGCTGCTCTACAGACGGAACTGTTGCAACTCAGTCTTTTCCATTCCAGTTCCTTGCAGCGACAGGCGGAATGGCGGGTGGAATCCGAGTCGCGCTTACGCACCAAATATGACACGGTCGCTGATCAATACCGGTCCTTGCTGGTGGATGAAAAGAGCCGTCAACAGACGATTAACGCGCAAGCCTTGGCCTGCTGGCTCCAGAACTGCCATGAGCATCGTGGGCCGCATGAATTCTCGGAGCAGATCCAGACTCTATCACAAGTTCTCCAAGAAATCTCCAGCCTAGTCACCAGTGGCTCGAACGGGAGGTATTCTCACGCCGTTGCTACTTTTGACCGTTGGCTACAGCACGCGGATCACATTCGAAGCCACCGCGGATCACCCCACGCAATACAAGAAATGCAGTTTCTAGACCCACTTGATCCGAACTGGAAGGAGGAGCTGCATACTCTGCAAGCCAAACTGGAGCTTTGCGCGCGACACCTACATAGTCTTGATATTTTGGGGTTTGGCGAGGTGGAACGTATCGAGCAGTCCGCACTAACACGAATCACCCATGGCCTTGTGGAATCCATCCAGTTGATGGTGCAAGAAATCCAGATGATGCGCGCACTCGAGGCAGAGCTGGTGCAGACCGAACGAGAAACCATCCGAGGCCTGGCGACGCGGATAACCAGTGACCTGCGTGAACCTCGAATGGCATCATGTGGCGTGTGGAATGAAGCATAGACATGCTACAATGATATCTCTTGAGTTTCCTGTAATTTGTCCGTATCGAGTAGTTTCAACCTTGGAACCGATGCGCTGCTGACTCATCCGTGTCCAGATCCTGGAGCAAATCGAAAAAGGGAAAGTGACAGTTTGCCGTCGAACCTGTTATCCTTGTTCTGTGCCTCGGATCCGGTTTTGTTGTCGCTTCCTTTCCCCCTTGTCCTCTTCCCCTTATATCTTCGCTTTTAATTCTTTTAGTTCGAATCTTCATTTCCTTCCACTATCCCCCCTGCGCTCTATCTCTCTTCCCGGTCGCCTCGTCCGTACCTGACGTCATCTCTCCCCGCCAAAAGGCACTCAAATTTGAAAGGCGAATTCTCGAACTGCTCAGTTAAAAAAAATATCTCGGTCTTCCCCGCGTTGGTGCTCGCGGTCCACCATGATTGTCGATCGCCCTATTATCAACCGTTAACTCTGGGGATTGTCGCGACAATTCGCCCATGATGAAGGAATCGCTCTATGACCGTCTTTGGCGTCGGGAATGTGGGGATCGGTCGTCCTATGCTGGGTTGCGCGGGATATATGGCTCGAAGGAATGGGTCAACGACCTTGATATCGTGAACGAACTGGGTGGTCACACGGGCTGTGTGAACGCGCTCAGGTAAGTGTCCAGTGTCGCCCACCGTGGCGCGAAGAATGCGCGCTGATCGCATCGACAGTTGGTCTCGGTCGGGACGTCTTCTGGCCTCGGGCTCGGATGACAAGCATCTCAATATCTACTCTTACCAGCCTGAATCTTCCAATGCGCCGTTCGCGCTGAACACTACCGTGCTCACGGGCCACAGGGCCAACATCTTCTCCGTCAAATTCATGCCACATTCCAACGATCGAACCCTGGTCACTTGTGCCGGAGATTCTCAGGTGCGTGTTTTCGACATCGAATACTCCAGTAGCAGCGCCAACGCTGCGGCTACATCGGCCTTTGCGGCCTCGGCGCGGAGTCAACGTTTCAATAATTTCTTCGATGGGGCGCGTTATCTGAGTGAGGGCAACACCAACACTAGGGTCTATCGCAGTCATGCCGATCGTGTCAAGCGCGTTGTCACAGAATCGTCGCCTCACCTATTCCTGACGTGCTCCGAAGATGGCGAGGTACGACAGTGGGATCTACGCCAGCCCTCCTCCGCCTATCCACCGCCGCGAGGTGGCCAGGGCTTCATGGCCTATCGACCTGGGATAAGTCACGATGACTCCAATGTTCCTCCGCCGCTCATTTCATACAAAAAATACAGTCTCGACCTCAATACCATATCGTGCTCTCCCAGCCAGCCGCATTACATCGCGCTCGGAGGCGCTCACATGCACTGCTTCCTCCACGATCGACGGATGCTGGGCCGGGATATGTTGACAGAAAGAGGCATACCAGACCGTTCCACTCCAAGTCTTGGCAGCATGGACGATGAAAACATGTCTAAAGCAACTAGATGCGTTCGTCGATTTGCACCTCATGGCAAAAAACGCATGCGCCACCTTGATGACGGACATATCACTGCGTGCAAGATCAGCGATGCGAATCCGAATGAAATGGTGGTTAGTTGGTCAGGAGATCACATCTACAGTTTCGACCTCATCCGGAGCCCAGATGCTCGTGATCATCCAAGCCAAGGACAACCCGGCGTGAATGGTACTGCCTCTCATCGAAAGCGCACTCTGGGTGGAAAACGCAAGCGTCCCAAGCCTGTGTCCACGTCTTCCAACGAAAGTGGAGATCGACATCAGTCGCGACGTCGCTCAGCGGAGCCAGATACCTTCAGAGTTCAATATGAGAACGGCGAGACCGCGAACATTCCATTCCCATCATTTTCAGATCTACCAGATGAACCGACTTCGCCAGAGGGCTTGCTGCAGCATGCCAGAAACTCAGTGTTGAACGAAGCTCAGCAATTAAGCATGCAAATTGCCAAAGGGCTCGTGAGACTTCGACAGACACTTTTCTCCCTGCAGGCTGCCACACGGGAGGCACTAGAATCGGACCCGTCTAACACCAATTCTCATGTCGAATCGTTTGCATCCGCCTTAGAGCTGGCCACAACTTACCTTCCTCAGATGGATGATGTCGACCGGAAATGGGCATACCCGCTGCATCCATCCAGTGAGACGGTCGCTCTTCAGAAATCACTTCGTCGCAACCGCCAAGCGTCATGGCGATTCGTTCAAGCCGCAGGCACACTCGCCCGTGCCCTCGGAAGACCGACGGACTATCACGTTCAAGAGGAGCTGGAAAATTCTCCTCTATTCTTTAAAATCTCACCGGCACCGAATGAAGACGATTCCATCGATCGCGCTTCGCAATTCGGATATGATTTTCTCAAAGCCATTCTCCTGTGGATTCGAGGCGGGAGATCGGAGCTTTTAGCTGGCTTCAAGCGTGGGGCCTGTCCTCGACGTCTGTTTGGAAGGTTCCCTCTGGAAGTCGACGCCACGGAAGAAGCTATCGATAGTGTTCTCCTCCCCTATCTTCAGGACTTAGCGGACGATATCCCTATCTTCAATGTAGATGCCTCTCGATTCGAGCACGATGAAAATCGCATAGTGTTCCGGACTCAGCGGGCAGCTGTGACTGCCTTTGGCAATGCTGTGAAGATTCCTCTGGAAGACCTCGGCACCGCCGCTGCTCGGGTTGACGGGCAACATACACATAATTCCTCTTCCCAGGTTCAATCCTTGGATCGAGCTTCCACTACTCGTTTCTGGATCCTGCGTGTAGGCCGTGGTCTTCTGATGGAGGCTGGTAATGGGGTGAACTACGCTTTCGTCAATCATGCGTTTGGTGGGCTCCTGGTCGAGCCGTCGGACAGTGATGAAGAGATTGAAAGATCTCAGAATGACGCCGAGGCCAACGAAGAAGAAGAGCCTATTAGAACCGTCAGTCTCGTCAGATCTGGAATGGCTGACGAGGACACCATGTCTTCACCTTCTGAAGACTCTGGATCATCTCGAAATGAATCGCCCGCACTGACACCAATCGATCACGAGAGCGACCTGGACGGTAGTCAAGACGGATCTTTAAGCGAAAGTCAGGACGAAGAGATTGATGCGGAAAATGAAGACGGCTGGCATATGGGTGTGATTGATTCCTCGGATGAGGAGGAGGAAGAAGAAGAGGAGGAGGAGCCTTTCACAGTACGCTATGGATCGCATAGGTCTCGAAGGGGGGACGTCGAAGTCAACACCCCATGCTCACCACACACACGAGTCTATCGCGGACACTGCAATATCAAAACAGTCAAAGACGTCAATTTCTTTGGTCTAGACGATGAATACGTGGTCAGCGGAAGTGATTCGGGTCATATCTTTATTTGGGATCGCAAGACTGCGAATTTGGTCAACATCTTGGAAGGAGACAGCGAGGTTGTTAATGTGGTCCAAGGTGGGTTTAATTCTAAAGATATCCATCCATTATGTTCTAACATCATCCGCAGGCCACCCGTACGAACCCACCATTGCCGCGTCCGGCATCGACAATACCATCAAGGTCTTCTCGCCAGACCGAGATGCACAGGATCAAGCCCGACACGGTATCAATGTTCTTGATCCTGACAATCCGGCCAATGTTCTTGGTCGACGTGTTTGCACTGTTGGCGGTCTTCAAAGCCATAGACGCATTCACGACAGCTATCGCATCATGACCCAGAATGATGTTGATCGTCGCGGCGGCATGAGTGAGGCGTATATCACTGTATGAAGAGTCACCCGCATGGACCGGTTGAATTCTGCTAATTCGTTCTCTTCAGCGGAGCATGTTGACTCGCCTTGCTGCCACCCTTCGTGGTCGACAACATACAGGAACGGGAATTGGCCCTGGCGCCGGAGTGGGGGACCAAGCGGCCGTCACTCTTGACGATGAGAATTGCCTGGTGAGTGCCAGTGAGATCGCTCTATCGAGCAAGCTAACTTTGGTAACTAGGTGATGTGATGGCGGATGCTGAGCCTTGCATTAAGTGGAGTCTTGATGCTAGTAAAGCCCAACAAATTGACGATAAAACCATGGAAGCATGGGGAGGGGGTTCGAGTGTAATTATCCCTCAATGAGAATGGAAATATCAGGGATTCTCTTATGAACTCGTAGTTGATGTTCTCGTCAAATCTACGGCAGTCGAGCCAGTAGTAGCGGGTATATATATACATCAAGTGCAAAGTGACATCAGTAACACATTGTTCACCTCCCGATGTCGCTGGGAATTGGACTGTAAACATGATCTGACAGACAAGCCATTAAGAAGCGAGTACACAATAACTATATCCATGGATGTTACGAATGCTCGACTTTATGTTATCACGATAAGCCGATAAGAAAAATTCTTATCGACGCGATGAACATTTCCCCGCCATCCAAAACACCCATTACCGTGCAATCCACTTCAATAATGGCCGAATTGCTGCAGGCGCGTGCCGATAAAACCGCAGAACTTTCCGCCGATCCTCATAATCCGCATCTCTACCTCGAGCGAGCCCGCATCTACGAGAATCTGGGATTCCCCGATCTTGCCGCTGCCGACGCCTATCGCGCACTATCATTGCTGGAGTCGGTGGTAGATCCCGATGGATGCGAATTCCATGCTAGGAAGATTGGCAATGCTGCTAGTCAAGCATCGAACACGGGGATTGAGGACCGGAGCGAAGATGAAGATGACGATGGAACGGTGCCTGTGACGCAGGATGAATACGATGCCTTGATTGGGGACGTCTACGCGGTTTTTGTGCGCAATCTGGTGCGTTGTGGGTGTTATCGCGATGCTTTCGAGTTTGGTCTTCGAGGTATTGGTCTGTTGCTGGACTTGAAGACTGATACTACGACTCCGGCACGGATATTGGATGAGCAGCTGGATTGTATTAAAAAGGTTTATCAACTTCGCATCAAGTCCGATGGTGAAGTTGATTTACACGCGGTTGATCCGGCTGTTCTTCCTGCTCAAGGCTCTGCTCGTCGTGTCCTTTATCCCTGGAATCAACATGAGCCGGATCGTCGTGCGCCTGAGGAGTTGCAATTGTTGAATGAAAGACTTGCAGACATTGCGCCTAAGTGTGAAGTGCGCGCTGTGGCTTTGCCAGCGCTGCATGGGTTGCATCCTGATGAGAATGAAGTCTCTGTTCAGCTTGGCCTGTTTGCGAAGGAGGATCTTGCCGCGGATGAAATCATTCTGCGGGAGTCGTCTCTTTTGACTGCGACTAATCGTCTTCATGATGATCTCTGTGATGCGTGTAATGCGCCTCTCCCGGATCTCTCCGCCGCTGAACCACCGGTTGCATGTGAGGGCGGCTGCGCAGATACCGTCTTTTGCAGCCAGAAGTGTCATGATACCGCTCAAAAGGTTTACCATGGTGCTATCTGTGGTCTGGAAGACGGCCTCGAGTCCATCGGGAAGGATATCCCTGATCCTAAAGACAAGGCGGATTATCTTTACCTTCTCCTCCTGGGTCGGGCCCTCGCCATGTCTGCGACACAGGATATCCACGCATTAGATATGCCCGAGGTCAAGTACATCTGGGGCGACTTCCACGACTTTAATATCCATTCCCCGGAAACATCAGCACAAGACGCCGCCACTCTCCCGTTCTCCTTCCAATTGAACATTCTCCAGCCAATGCGCTTCCTCGAAGAAATGGAAATCGACCCGTACGCTTCGCTTCCCCGCTACGATACCTGGATCTTGAACACATTATATGCCAAGTTCCGGGGCACGGCGTCCGGCCGCCTGTCGACGTGGGATGGAGGGCCGGAATTGTGCGCTGTCCATCCGCTCTGGTGTTTAGCCAACCACTCGTGCGATCCAAATGTATGTTGGGAATGGGGTGGAGAGATTACTTTCCGGGTGCGCGGGGATGAAGAGACGGCTGTGTGGTCGCGGACAAAGGCGGATGGAAAGATTGAGATGAAACCGCTGAAACCTGGTGGGATTGTGAAGGATCAGGAGATTTTGAATCATTATTGTGATATTGGCTTGCCTGTTCAGAAGAGGAGGGAATGGGCTAGTGGTGCGCTGGGTGGTTTATGTCGGTGTGATCGATGTGTTTGGGAGGCTTGTGAGGTGGAATAGATGGATTGGTGGATATTGGATGCATATATAGAGGTGCTTTTAAATGATGAGATGAAGATACCCATTGGAGATTTGGCTTGTGCATGGTATTTTGGAGGGAGAAAGCGAAGACTACATAAAATACATCGATTGAAGACTATTCTCTTCGTTGGTTCCCAGCATTGTTCGCAATAATTCCATAGCACAGCCTTATTAAAGTTTAGCCGATATGGCCATCCGATTCGAGTTTGAATCTCCAGTCATAACCCATCAGTTGTTAATTGCGACGAGGAGGCGTCCGTGAAAGACTTCTCCCTCGTGATCCACCGCGAGGCCCCGGGGGCGTGCGGGAGCGAGACATGGAATGATAACGTCCGCGAGGTGGAGGGGAAGCCGACGCCGAGGAATACCGTCTTCCGCCTTTGGGTGCGGGACCTCGACGAGGAGGTGTGACGGAGCGAGATATCGATCGCGAGTAGCTGCGATCACGCCGATTAGATACTTGACTGCGGCGTGGCGGTGTGAGAGACCGCGAAACGCTACGGCTTGGACTGCGTGAGTCATAGGATCGTTCTCGGCCTCGACCTCGCCGTGGCGGCGTTCGAGACAGCGAACGAGATCGAGACCGATTAGAAGGGGATCGAGTGCGGCTATCCCTAGCACGAGGGCCACGAGACCGAGAACGCGAGCGTGATGGGGTGTAGCTTCGTCCCCGCGAGGACGGTGTGATGGAGCGAGAGTAAGAGCGCCCACGGCTGCGCGAGCGAGAGAAAGATCTCGATCGAGATCGAGAGTAGGAACGAGAAGTATAAGAGGAATATGACGAACGTGAGTCGGCTGACGGTGAACGGGACGCAGCTGCAGGCAATGCAGGCACAGTAGGGCGCGGCAGATTCTTGAGGTGCTCGCGCATGTCTTCTGTCAGGACACCCATGCCAATGCTGGTGAAGTAGTTGACTGAAAATCGAGTGTGGCGTGGGTTCTCCGTTGGGAAAAGGCCCTCGAAGCTGGGCCGCAAGATCTCGTCTCGGAATCGGGCTTGTAAACCCGCCAGGCCGAGATTTTCTGCCAAGTCTTGGAACAGTATCTTGATGAAGATTCGGCTACTAGACGTCGTCTCTTCCTCATTGAGATGGATAACTGACAGAACATGCCATCCGATAGCGTCGTTGCTAAACATGTGCCCAAAGAATCGGGCAATGTTGCGCAGGCGATTTGTCTCGTAGCGATGGATAGTTTCATAGTAGTTAGCAAACGCGGCCTCATACAGATCCGACCAGAGACGGTTGATCTTTGCGAATCGTTCACCGATCAGACCATAGAACTTGGAGTAAGTACGTTCCTGGGAGCAGCATTCGATGATCATGGAGGGCAATTCTGGCTCCATCCCGGCCGGAAGATTGATCTTCATCAACTTGTGACAACATTCTTCAAAGTCGATACTGGACATAATCGTCAGGTAGATTGTACGCCGCAGGTTGACCAGGTTGGTGTTGCTTTGATCCTTAATATCCATCTGCTGCTCTTCGGTGTCTGATTCCTCCTCGGAGCTCTCATCTTCATCGTCTTCGTCGCCCTCCTCATCACTTTCCTCGCCCAGGATCTCCGCCTTCAGCTTCTTGTAAGCGTCCTCATGCTGCTCCCACTCGGGGTCATATTTGAAGATATTGAGCGTATCCTGGGTTTCAATCTCGTCGTCCAGTCCCAGTCGATGTGTGATTTGATCTTCCTCTTCCACCAGATCAAGTTCCTCCTTGACGGCTGCGTTGTCCTTGTACCGGTCCTTCCGCACCTGGAAAAGCACTTCGATCATGTATTGTACTCGCTTGTCGATATCTGCCTCGTGCAAGATGTTCCGGAATTGATCGAACACGGCGAGGGCAATGGGCGGGTTCATTTCCTCCAAATGTTGACCTACTTCCCGAGTGAGACCCACCGCAATCTCCACGCTGTCGTCCGTTGGCTTGTGAAGGAGAAGTAGAAGGATTTGGGCGGCAAGCATCTCGTGGGCGACCTGGTGGTTGCAGAGGTGGGCAATGAAAGTGGTGGATGAGATACAGACAGCTTTGTCATTTCGCTTGAACGCCTTGCGAAATTGAACAATCAATCGAGACAGCAACAAGTCGCCGACCTGCGGGAGCTTGGTGTTGACGATGGCTGCCATTGCCGCATAGATGGGGGTAAAAGGCAAGCTGGCTGCTTGCGCCTTCATGATGGACCGACAAAACAAGCCTCGGCCGCGCACCAGGTTCTCTCCAAATAGTTCGGGAACAATAAATTTGATGTTGGAGACATTGACTTTGTTGATTAGACCGTTGATCGACTTTTTCAAAGCCTCCCAAGCCATGCGTTGGTACTCCTTGCTCGTCTTGTCGGTAATTTGGGCCTGAAGGGCGCGGAGTCGAGCCGGCGGAATATAAGTACCACCCGATCGCATATTCAACAACTTCTCATACTCAGCCTTGGCCGAGGCCTGTTTCTGCTCCTCAGTCATGGGTTTGCGAGCCGCCTCCTGCCTCTCATGTTCGCGCACACGATCTGCCAGCTGACGCTCGCGTTCAATGGCACGATCGGGGTCGAGACGGGGAACATCGATATCATCGCGTCGAGAGTCTCCAGGTGGCGAGCGACGTCGATTGGGCGACGGGGATCGCGACGGAGGTGACCGTTTCCGCGAGCCTGCGGTCGGCGAGACAGCTCCCGGAGGAGGTGTGGGCACCCGCACCGCAGATTGCAAGATAACTGGATCATCCATGGCGAATCCTCACAATCTCGGGGGAGACTGTATGAGCGAGGGTGTGGGGAAAGCACCGAGGCGCGCAACGAGAGATGTAAGATTCGGACAGAGCAGATCGAAAAGCTCTAGCGTGTACTGGCACGTGACCGCATGGCCAGGTGGGAACAACGGAAGCTCCTGACTGATTCAAGATGTCCATCACTCTCGCCTAACTCCCTAGGCATTTCTTTTTTGTCTTTGCAATCATTCGTTTTGCATAATGGTAGGACACACCGTTATTTACCCTTTTTCTTTCTGTCTTCCGACACTAATACTCATGTAGCTGGGCCAACTGGTCGGTTCCGCCATGCTTTTGGCCGCGACCGCGATCTTTCTGTACTATACTGCTTGGACCCTGTTGATGGTACGTGTTCTAGGCCATGGCAACGAAACTACTCCTGTCTGACTTGTTCTCCTAGCCCTTTGTTGACCCCGGCCACCCTCTCCACGACCTCTTCCCTCCCCGTGTTTGGGCGATTCGGATCCCCGTTATCCTGGCTCTGTTGGGCTCTGCCGTGGTGGGCACCTTCATCGGCATTGTGATGATCAACAGCAACAAGAAGAAAGCTGCCAAGGCCAAGGCAGCGGCGGCAAAGAAGAAGACCTGATCGTCTTGGAATGGATGTAAGGGGAAATAATGCGCCTGGATTTCCATGAGCTCTGTACCACCACTATCTATGCCTGCCAGAGCCTTTTTGCTTCTGGCAATTAATCTTAGAAACCAAAACACCCGTTCTGCTCCGTCTTCTCGTCCACGTCTTTTGTGTTTCCAAAATCAGGGTTTGCGAACAGGCCCTGCGGAGATCGTATGGAACACAGATCGCATTTCATATCGCGTCACCACCCCGTGACTCGTCTCCACCGGGAAATCCTCCGTTCCGCGGTTGGCGAAAGTGACTTAGATAAGCAATGAGGTCAGCTGTACGAATAAGAATGAGAGTCAGAATGACGGGGAACCGTTGTAGGAGGGCGGAGAGTCAGAATTGAAGAAAGTGACTTGCTCAGCCGGGGAATGACGGGGTCACAGCCCCCCGGAACGCGGTACCTGAGTCAGAGGGGGCGTTCGGGGCTTCCCCTCCCCCTCTTCTTATCGCTGCCTTTCTTCCTTCCAAGTTCCTCAAGTCAACCGAGGCCAACCATCAAGTTATATACTGTGTCATCATCGAGTTTGTTTTTCTTCTGGCACCAGCTGGATCTGTTGTCCAGTTTGTCGTGCTGTCTGCTGTCGTCGATCAGCCTTATCAAAGCTTCCCCGCGGGTCCTAGCCCGATTCTCCGCTCGCGGTACGCTGCGGGCGTCTCCAATCAGCCTACAATCAACAACAAAGGAACAACCTATTGTGACTGGTAAGCACCCTGGACGCCACAGAGGTTTAACTGAAGTGATTTCTTTATGCTCATTTCAAGACATTTTCTTTGGTGTTGAAAGAATCGTGAACTAATCGCAAACGAAGCATCAGGACTTGCGCCACTCTTGCTGGTTCTTCGACTTGATTGCCGCTTCACAACACGTAGCGGCTCATAAATCAACATCCCCTTCTCAGACCTTGGCGGTCCTGAGAGCGGCCCGCAAGGCTCTGCATACTTTCCGTGCCTCGTTGTGAGGCACTCCAGTTGAATGCCCCCCGCCGCGCCTGACGATCTGTTCCGTCATCACAGCGGGTCCTTGGAAGACAATCCTTTAGCCTCAGATCCGATCCGTCCTATTCAAGAGCATGAACCTACCGGAAAGACCAAGAAGAAGAAATCTGGCAAAAAGGCCAAGGCCAAGGCAGCGGCTGAAACTCCCTCGGATGATTTGTATACAGCCCTATCCCAACGATGACGCTAGTTTGCATCAAGCCACTGACATGTATTTAGAATCCAACCACCGGCTCCTGCATCGACTGAGCCATCATCCTACCCAGACCCTCCGCTGGAGCACCATGTTCCTCCTGCCGTCACTCCACCGGCCCTCGACGCTCTCGACTCGACTGGGGACGCAGTCGATAACGATCTCACCAGCCGGACTGACACTTGGGCCCAAGCGGTTCCCTTTGGAAAGAGTCCGCCAACTGATCTGATGGATGCGGAGCTTACCCAGGGATCTCCGCTGAACTTCCCGACCATCCAAGAGCGGGGCTTAAGCCAACCCTCCTCAGCCTCTCCCCCAACTCAGATTCGACCATTTAGCTATGGAAATGGTTATCGAAGTACCATGGCATCACGACAACAGTCTGTGGATCGGCGAAAAAGCCACTCTTATGGAAGTCCGATGAGCAACCTAGCTCCTCCTCATCTTCCACAGCCCCACTTCTATGGAGCACCGGACGTTGACCTTCCGGGGCAGAAACACACTGGCACGGATAGAGCCTACACGTTTTGTAGTTTCGATATTTTGCCGAGCATGCCGAACAAGACGTCACGGGTGGGCATGAACGTGTTGATGGTCGGAATGGACGGTGCCTTGGAAGTTCTTGCAGTGGATGAACGCCGGACTCGACATGTTGGACAGCTCACCGGTCTCAACGGCCGAGTTCTTGAGGCGAAAGTTTTGCCCGGTCTCTCGGGCAGCCACTTGCCCGCTCCATCTCAACCACACGTGGCGGTTGTTGTCCACGGCCCATTAGCACCAAACGAAGATGAAGGACATGTATCCTCGGCCGACTCCGAGGTTAATGATGTCCCGCCTTCTATACTACGAGGTCGAGATGAGACTCGTTTCTATCAGACTAGAGTCGAAGTGTATTCTCTCCGGAGTGGCGAAAACATCACAACTTTATTTGCAAGCAAACCGGTCCCGTGCACAGAGTCTCTACCGGGCCATCCATCCTTTGCTCCCCCTGCGGACGGCGGCTTGAAACTGCTTACTAGTGAGAGCCATGTGATCATCGCCTCTGGAATCAGCGGAGAAGTTTTCGTCTATCGACAGGTTTCTTCGGGTGCATATCAGTGTCTGGGCAAGACTTGGACTAATGTTCAAACTGGAGAAAGTCGGCGTTACTCCGCATCATCCAGTTCGACGGATCCCGAGGGAGCACATAGTGATGCTCCTCGAGCCTCTTTCCTAGAACGTCCAATTGTAGCTGTTCAAGGAAGGTGGCTGGCCATTGTACCCCCGTCTTCCTCGTTACGGGGGACAATCCAAGGGATTGTTCCTGACAATCTGATGCACGACAAGGTGCATGGTATTGAGACTCGCAGTCCACCCACTGTGCCATTGGTAAACTGCGCGACGGACGTGGGCGAAGGAGAGAGCTTTCTTGATAAGTTTGCCCGCGGAGTGACTCAGGAACTGGTCCGAGGTGCCCGCTGGATGGGTGACCAGGGTCTGCAGGCTTGGAACAGTTACTGGAATAATCAACAGTCACCAGGCACACCTCCACTACGACCGACCCGTAGCCCAGATCCTCCAACTCAAGGCCATGGGATTTTCCCGCCCACTCATGCTCAAGACACCCAGTCCTCGTCTTCCCCAGAACCAGATACGGTTTCGATTATCGATTTGGCACGATTCGACGATGGTGTTGAATCAAAAGCATTGCCGCTCTATCCTGTGGCTACCTTTCAGGTTCCCAATGGTTGCAGCTTTCTTTCGATGTCGCCTAACGGACTGATGCTTTTTACAGCTAGCAAGAAGGGTGATGTTCAGTACGTATGGGATCTCATGCAGGCCAGGAATTGCCGGGCAATGGCTTCCATGGCCGACAATCAGGCTGGCCAGACTCCCAACGTGCGACAAGTTGCGAGATACACTCGCCTGACAACTTCGAGCATTGTTGATGTCATTTGGACTCCGCCTGTGGGCGATCGCTTGGCAATTATTACAAGGAAGGGCACTGTGCATGTATTTGATCTCCCTCGAAGTGCCTTTCAGTGGCCTCCTTTCCGTCGGGCCCGCCCTGTACCGAAGAAATCACCAAGTTTTGAGCCTGCCGGTGATGAGCTCTCTGAGCAAGCGGTTGGTGGAAACCCGCTGTCGGCTGCTATGAAACTTGTGGGCGGCAAAACCCAGCCTTTCTTCTCTGCCGTTCGAGGTCGAGTCCCATCATCCGGAGCTGCTTTCCCGAACATGAGCGGGTTTGCTTTACCAGCGGCCCCCAGTATCAAAGGAGGGAAGATTGTCGCTGCTGGACTCAGCAAATCTATGGGCGCTGCAGCCACCGGCACCGTCCACACTCTTCGCCATGTGGGTGACAATCGACTCCATCTGACAGGACTTGCTCGAGATCCAGCACCTTCACGTGTGATCTGGATTTGTAACAAAGGTCAGATTCTACTAGGCATAGTCGATGGTGGCTACTTCAAGTTATATGGCTTGAAGCGCGGTGCGTCTAACCAAAAGAATCGCCACTTTCACACCATCATCGGTACCAAAGATAGTCAGGATAAGCTGCCTGCAAGCCTGCAGAGCCCTTGTGGGCCGGCTCCTCTTGAGAAATATGATCCGGAACAGACCGTTCGAGGATCCCTACTTTTACCCTCCACCGGCTCTCAGCCAACAAGCTCGAGCCGATCCTTCTGCCAGCCACTGTCGCAGGCGGAGATTGAAACAAATACTCCGTACCAGCCTTTCCACACTGATCAGCGAGTCGGGCTACAGGTATTCTCCAAGAGGGAGGATCCAACCCCAAGTGGACAGTGGGTATTTGGAGATGACATGCCCACCACTAAGGTTCATCTTCGATCGTACAGCAGTAATGGAGATGACCCCGAGAACTATGATGGTGAGGATACTGCTATTCACGAGCATTCATTTGGCGCCGGTGGAGATATGGAAAACCTCATCACTCTGGGTAATAGCACTGGCAATCTGGGAAATGTCGAGGAAGTACTCATCACTACTCGACGAAAGAAGAAGCACTCCACTCCGTTGAAGGCCGACGATGGGTTTTTCGAAGATGACTGCGAAGTCTTGGACTTTGCCCGGGACCGAGTCTGATTCCCGCATCTATCAATCAGACCTTTTTTAGTGATTTAGATTCAGTGCTCACGCACGCGGCGTTGAGATATTTGCGAGTGGAGTTTCGTTTTTCTTTCGCACTCGATCTGCGGCTTTGCTTCCATTTTCTTCTCTTGGTTCATTTCAATCCATGAAATTGCATCAGATATGCCTAGTGCAGGCGGGATCCTCTGCACATATTTGACCTTTCATCATATCTTTTTTGATCTCATGCAGAACGATGATCTGATTTGCACACAGAAACCCAAATACCCAAACTTGCACTTTCGCCATTCACATTTGATAGAGGGAGGTTCATTGATTGTTTTGATGTTTCCGCTTTAATTTCGGCCGTTCCTTATGGCAGGGTGGATTTTTCAATTTTTGCGTTTTTGACCAGAGGCCTAGCACTCCTTTAGGCCCGAGTTGGCTACAGAACCAATATAAACCAGGGTTGATCCCATGTCCACACATCAACTATCTCCATATCATATCATATACCCTGGGAGGCTGCCATTTCTTCTTCCCACCAACCTCGGAACACCCGAAGTCTCTCCGTCCGCACCTGTGCCATCTTCCGTCCAGTCTCCGTCTTCATCATCCCTTCCAGTCTTTCTAGCTTGTCCCCAAAATGATCAATACAATTGCTCATTTCCCATTTCCCATTCCCATTCCCTGCAAACTTCTTCCCTTGCGCCCCAAGAAATGTAAAGGTACGCCCAATCCCGATAGCACCAATCGCATCAAGTCGATCTGCATCCTGCACAATGGCCAACTCCGGGAATCCGTCATGATCAATCAGCCGCCGAATCACCGATGGATCTTTACATTCTGTCGTATAGGAAACATGAGAGACGACAGTCTGAACTTTCGCTGCGACCTCAACTGGAGCGCCATGCTGAATAAGAGCCGCTTTAACCATTGTTGTAGGGTCTAGCGTGCTCGGATCTATATCTGTTGAGGTCGCAGACACCACATCTGGAAGATACTTTCGATCCCCAATGTCATGCAGAAGAGCAGCGAGCTTGACGATGGTTGCGTCGAGTTCCTTGGTCGGGTGTAGTTCTTGCTCGGCTTCTAGGATGGTATTGGCTAATGTTACCACCCGGTGGACGTGGGCTGGATTATGCGATGGATCGTGGCCGGACATGCAGGTTTGCACAAAGTTGGTCATGGATTTGTATAGAGTCTTGAACTCGTTGCTGGTTGGGGCCATGGTTGGGGCCATTATGGTGATTGGCTCGTTATGGGTGGAATCTTTCGTCTTTGTCCAGACTTCGAACTGTGATTGATGGGAGATGGTTGGGGAAATTAAATTGATTGTGGCTCGAAACTTCCACGGCGGTGAAAGCAATTGACTTTGCTGCATTTTGTCTGCAGTTGACCTGCTTATCCCGTGCAGATTTCAATTTCATTCCAGTCTATGTTAATTTGGATGTGGATGGGGATTGTTGATCTAGTTTTACATCATTAAATTGGATAATATTATTGTCGTGTCATTGTGTTCGCTATTAAGAGATATGGAAGATGCTATCACACATCAGAATGAGAATCAGCAGGCACGGGTCAGGCATGAAGCGCAGTCAGCATGGTAAGGCAGAATATTAATGCAGTTTGACTGATGGACCCGAGATCAAGCTTGTTCTGCTCACAGAGCAAAAGCAGCCAGCACTAGGCCGAAGAGACCAGCAGCCGATGCACCAAGCTTGACATTGGTGGCGGCATTGGTAGTCTGGGTAGGGCTGGAGGACGAGGTAGAGCTGGTGCCGCTAGCGTTGTTGCTGGTCGATGCTATGATTCGAGTCAGTATATATGCACAATGAATCAGTGGATGATCATGGGCCACATACCCTTGGTGCCAGTGGACTCGGACTCCGAGTTGGTTTCCGTCGCACTGCTGCCGCCAGCAGTGGAAGTCTTCGTGGCAGCTGCACCACCAGTGGCCGGGAAGAAGTGAGAGCTGTAGCACTTCTGCTGGCAGTCGGCATACTTCTGGGTATCGGCGGGGCTGCCAGTGCCCTGAGGGCAGGCAGCGACACAGCTGTTGGTGTCGTTGGCCTGGCTATCGCTGGGGCAGGGCACCTTGAAGCAGGCAGCAATGCAGCAAATGTCCTTGGTATCGCCTAAAGAAGAGTGAGCAGCCAACTGGAATGTTAGAGCTGATTCCACTGACATTTCTTTGCACACTGGGCCTCAGCACTCGCGGTGATCTTGGCCGCCTCAGAAGTGGTGCTGTCAGCGGCAGCAGCAAGAGCCAGCAAGGCCGAGAGAGCAAGGATATTCAGCTTCATGATGGATAGTAAGAGTGGGTCAAAGAAGTAGAGAGATGTAGCGACTGTCGATCACAAAGCGAATGACTGGGGGTGGAGAAAGAAGAAGAGAAATTGGGCCATCACGAGCAATAAATAGGAGCTTGTTACCCTGGCATTGATTGGGCTTAGCTTCCCCTGATCAAACCCCAGGGAAAAAAAGAAAAATTCACTAAAATCGCCATCAAACAATCACCAAAAATAAAGTGGCGTCGCCTCCTATTCGCCATGTCTCAGAGACACCGAGCAGATTGGTCTTTTCTGGTTATTGTATACTCTCGGCTACCATGACTCGATCACTCCTTGTTGTTGCCTTGCTATGTAGAAAGAGTCTTGAAACCCCTTGACAAAACGATAACCGTGGATCTGTCAAGCTCGGGCGTCTCGGCCATATCCGAGATGATTCGCCACTCAAATCCCCTGGAGAATCATGGCGCTAGTGCCGTTCCCCGCAAGGAGATCACCCTGGGATCCATTATTACTCTGATATACCTATATCTGGTCAAGTTGTCAAGCCATGAGATTAAGATATTCTCGATCGTTCCCTTGGCATATCCTAGTGAAGCATTCCCAGATCGATGACTATATAGAATTATAGTCTCGACGTGTCTACGTGTAAATGCAAGATCCATCTTTTCAACGTATCATTTTTATTGTCGTGTGATTAAGTCAATAATTGTCTTCCAGTCTGAGATACTCACTATGCCGTACAAATTCCTTGATGTTCTGTCAGACAGAACCATTCCTTGTGATTGCGGAGTATAGTCCACGGTCCGGTGGAGTTACTCCCACGAGCATCGCCAAACGCCACGCACCTCTTACCCCCCAATCCACCGCTCGGCCCAGTATACAAACCAACCTCCCCATCATGGCCGATGCACAATTTGATAGTGCGCTGTATGTGACTCTACTGTATTCGTGATGCAAAACGACCAGATCCTCTCCCAGCCTTCATCTACCCCTCCCCCGCAACCCCCACCCCACGTTATGCAGAGACCATCGAGCTGACTGCACCCCTCCCAGCGACCTCCTTCGGCGCCTGAATCCCCGCGACACCAAGGCCAATCTCCAGGCCATAACATCCATTGTTCCCGATCTGACCGAAGATCTTCTCTCCTCGGTAGACCAACCCCTGGAAATTCGGCAATGCCCGCAGACCAACCGTGATTACCTACTCTGCGACTACAACCGCGACGGGGACAGCTACCGCTCACCATGGAGTAACGAATTCGATCCTCCGCTGGACGACGGGACGGTACCAAGTGAGCGGGTGCGCAAACTCGAAGTCGCCGCCAACGAGGCCTTTGATGTGTACCGGGAGCTTTACTACGAGGGTGGTGTTGGGAGCGTCTACTTTTGGGACTTGGACGATGGGTTTGCCGGTGTGGTTCTTTTGAAGAAGGGTAGGATTTTGTTGATTCCTTCTTGCAAAGATCTTAACTGATCTGTTCTCGTGCAGGTGTGACGCCAGGCGCCCAGAGCTCCGGCGAATGGGACAGCATCCACGTCTTCGAGGCCACTGATCGAGCTCGCATGTCTCACTACAAACTGACGAGCACTGTGATCCTTCACCTTGCTAATCAGAGCGAGGCACTTGGAGAAATGGATTTGAGCGGTAACATGACCCGCCAGGTTGAGGTTGATTTGCCCGTGGAGTCGGATGCAAGCCACGTTGCCAATGTCGGACGGCTGGTCGAGGATATGGAATTGAAGATGCGAAACTTGCTACGTATGTGTTCGGTGTCGATCATTAAGCACAGCATTGCTAATCTGTTCATTGCAGAGGAGGTTTACTTCGGCAAGGCTAAGGATGTTGTGGGTGAACTTCGCAGTAAGTATTGGCTATTAACAATCTCTAGTATGCACGCTGATCAGAAATTTAGGCCTGGCAGCTCTGTCTGAGACGAATCGGGACCGGGCGGCGCAGTTGGAGATGATCAAGTCCATGCAGAAGTAGTTTCTTTAGTTTCCTTTTTAGAATTCAACCAGCATTAGGTTCAAGCGGCCCAGGTGCCGAACTAGATATTCGGTGGTTGTATCCTTGTACAGTTTCCTTCCCTGAAGTAATATCCTTTCAATAGCTTCAAGATGAAAGATGCATTTGTTCATGACAAGTCATGAAGATATCGTGACCATAACATGTTGTAATTGGGTATCGTGATAGACATTTCAACGTAAACTTTCGGCTGCATTTGCCAAATCCTGCCTTTTCCCGTTCAATCGACCTGCATTTCTTCTGAATTGCCGCCGTCTTTCGTGCCCTTGGCTTGGTCCGGGGTCTCCCCCAATTGCCCAACAAACTCCCGAGCTGCTGCCCAGAGCTCAACTTCCTTGTCCTTTCCAACTGTATTTTTACGGCTGTTCAGCCAGCTGATGTCCAATGGATTGGCAGCTGCGCCGATGACTGGCCTATCGCCAGCTTGTGACTTTGACTCTGGCACTAGAAGAGAGGCTTCTTCCATAGCGTAAACTTGTCGACGCAGTCGGACATCAATTGAAGAAAGTAGTGAAAAGTATTGCGAAGCTGCTTCCTGGAAGCGTGCTTTGTGGGATTCAAGGGAATTGTCCATGCTGTCGGTCGCAGAGTCGGGCTTGGTATTGGTAAGGGCTTGGATAGCAAGTCCCGCAGAACGGATTAACCTAGTCACATCCTGTAGATCCTGCAGTCAGTGAGATAGTTCTTCCTGCAGTAAAAGCCTCTATACCTGATCAATGTCACTCAATTGGCGGATGCGATCCGCAGAGGTGAATGTCTGCCCCTGCGGGGTTTCCTCGGTCGCATTGATATCCATCGTGTAGCTGTATCAGAAGCCCTAGAAGCAAGATATTCAGTTCCAGCGAAATCTGTGGACAAACCTGGGATCACAGGTGCTGCAGAAGCATAGAAAGAAGATGTTGCAGCTGTGAATAGACCGCCCGGTCACGTGGTGGAATCCGGGGCCGGCTGAATAAGCCTTCCGCTGTGGGCTTCTTCAATATCAGATTCATTCCTCATATCCCCTTCAACCTGAAGTCATTGGCTCACCGCAATCCTAGGCTTCCAAGGCCCCTTGAATTGACTGGCAGAAAGTTATCGAATTGAAATTCTGCCATGTCTGCCCCAGGCGGTGCCCCGAGCCCGGCTCCCAGAAGCGGTAGCATGGGACCTAATGGCAATGGAATGCCCATGTCTTCTCAACCTCCTCTCTCTGGCACCCCCGTACATCCTGCATCAACCCCAGGACAATCTCAACCCCAAAGCGGCGCCATGTCGCAGCAGAACCTGAATCAGATTGTAAGTTGATATTCATCATTCTCCCCATGTTTTTATCTGCAATTCTTCCTTGTGGCCATGAGATCGAAGAGATTGGAGACAGTGGAGGAGCTCTCGAGTGCGGAGATTCGCCGGGACTGCTATACGATCTCGTCCTCTCCAGTGGAGTCTGATATCTCCATTATATGGGATCCTGGTATTCATTTCCTCTGGCAACGTCTGGCGACATTTGAAGGTATCTGGAGAAACCTGAGGGTTGCAAGTTGGACGGCTTCAAGTCAAGGCTGAATGGGGCGAACGCGCCGAGCTTGCCCTGAGCTTCGAACGAGAAAATTTGAGCGGTGTCACGAGACTCTTGTTGTCTCTATGTCTTTGACTCCCTCTCTCTGTCTTTGACTCCCACCTCTATCTTCGTCTTCCCACAAACCACCTACTATCTTTTCAATCTGCTTTGAAGCCATCTCAAACTCTTCCTTCTTTGAATCACTGGAGAACGCCATGGCAGACCCTCTGCCGGGCCCTTCCCTTCCCAATCCGACTTCGGATGGGGACGGTGAGCCAGGCCCAGCGTCGAACCAGGCCTCCCCGTCTGAGTTCGATGAATCCACGCCTACTCCGTCTCAGAACCCAAAGCGTTCGAAGCCAAACAAGACCCCAGCACGTCAGAGCAAGTCTCGCAAGGGAAAAGCCGATGTGGATCGTGCTGAACGCGCCCTTCCCACCCTTGCTCCTCGCGACACTCTTGCTTCCGCGACTGGACTTGCCATTGACCCCATCACTCGAGCTGCCAATGTCTCCGTCACTCGAGTTGCCAATGCTTCCGTCGCTCGAGCTGTCAATGCTCCCGTGATTGGAGCTGCCAATGCTCCCGTCACTCAAGGTGCCAATGCTTCCGTCGCTCGAGCTACCAATGTCTCCGTCACTCGAGTTGCCAATGCTTCCGTCGCTCGAGCTGTCAATGCTCCCGTGATTGGAGCTGCCAATGCTCCCGTCACTCGAGTTGCCAATGCTTCCGTCGCTCGAGCTGTCAATGCTCCCGTGATTGGAGCTGCCAATGCTCCCGTCACTCGAGTTGCCAATGCTCCCGTGATTGGAGCTGCCAATGCTCCCGTCACTCAAGGTGCCAATGATATCTTCTCTCGAGCTGCCTATTTTCTCGGGATGGAAGGTGCCGTTGCTCCTGATCGCATTCCTCCTGGCTTCATTGAAGTCATTGATGAGAACTTTCCTCCCGCCACTCGACTTGCTCTTGATCGCAATTTCCAAGGCTTGGTTCCATCCCCCAACAGGCCAATTATCACCACGCCCCAGCCAGGCCTTGGACTGGCATGCCGTCTGTACCTTGCGGTTAACTCGAAAAAGAACGAGGCCATTGCGGCTGTTATAGCCGAGATTCTGGCCACTAAAATGACCGGCCCGAAACCAGTCTGTTGATTTGCTTTTAAATGATTAAATGAAATCGAGCTAATGATTTTTATTCCCACAGGTGATCGACTACCTGGCCAAGAAAGGCTACAGTCGCACTGAGGCTATGCTTCGCATGGAGTCGGCAACCCAGGAGATTGATGGCCGCCCTCTTCCACCTCTCGGCGAGGATGCACGTCCCAAGTTCAAACAAGGCTTTGGTAAATATCTCTGCGATTTGTAAATGCAAGCGTGATTTTAATTTGGTACCTAGATCTTCTAAAGGCCTGGGTCGAAGAGAATCTCGATCTGTACAAGGTGCGAGACATAATTTACCTCATACCAGTACTACGCTGACTACTCATAGCCGGAGCTTCGTCGCGTCTTGTGGCCACTCTTCGTTTACAGTTTCATCAACATGGTGACCTCGGGTTATCATCAGGACGCGAAGCAATTCTTTGAATCTAACAAGAACATGTTCCTGCCAGAACACACGGATGATATCCGTGTCTTCGAACCAATCAGTCTTCCGGAGCACGTACAGGATAACCTCGTCGCGAACAAGTATCGCAGCAACAAATGGCGGGTGGTTCTGAGTAACCCAGCCTACACCAACCTGTTGCAGTTCCTTGAAAGCAAAGACAAGGAAGGAGGCTCCGTCATGAATGCTATTCTGAGCAGCTACTGCGTCATCAAGACTGTTGACCGCTCTGCCGATGACCGATTCAGTTTTGCCACGATGTTAGGTCAGATTGGAGCCGGTCAGACCTTTCCGCTGGAAGATGAAGGAATCCCCGGCCACCATCCAGGTTCAGCTTACACCGGTGACAACCCGGCCATGGCGGGAACTTTGCCGCGTCTCCGGCTTGGGAAGCTTCCGATGGAGCAACTTCTCGAGGAGGATGTGCGTGCCGAACTGGCCGAAGAGGATGTGAAGGAACCACCCGTCGCTGGTCGCAACACCCTCGTTCAAGAGTTCGATCAGATGATCAAAAAGGAAGAGGACGACGAGGCTCCCACTCGCGCAGACATCCCCTTCCCTCCTTCGACCGCACGGGATGTGGCTATGGAAGTCATGAAGGTCAAGGAAAACCGGGACCGCTACAGAATCGAGGGTCGTACTGGCGGTGTGGGCCCTGGCATCAGTGTTTGCATGTTCACTTTTCATAACACTTTTGATGGGTAAGTTCTTTGGGTTCCCATTCCTGGTTTCATTTTGCTAAGTGCTCCTCAGAATCAATTGCCTCGATTTCTCGGACGACAATATGCTTGTGGCAGCCGGTTTCCAGCATTCGTACATTCGCATTTGGAGCCTCGATGGCAAGAATATCGAGGCGGCTTATCCCGACCTCGACGACATGCCACCGGCTAACTCCCGCCGCCTGATTGGCCATTCGGGTCCCGTGTACGCGGTAGCTTTCCAGCCCTGTGCTACTCGTGCCGAGAACGTGAGCCCAGACAACTACGTGCCAACCAATGCCCGCTTCTTGCTGTCATCTTCCGGAGACAAGTCTATCCGTCTTTGGTCGCTTGACACCTGGCAGTGCATGGTCGTCTACAAGGGGCATGATCGTCCGGTTTGGGACGTGCGCTGGGGGCCTTTTGGCCACTACTTTGTCTCGGGTGGCTCTGACCGAACTGCCCGTCTTTGGGTTTCTGACCA
The DNA here is from genome assembly GCA_037042135.1 of Penicillium sp. PG113-03A. NCBI lineage: Eukaryota > Fungi > Ascomycota > Eurotiomycetes > Eurotiales > Aspergillaceae > Penicillium > Penicillium sp. PG113-03A. Next base: position 145,864 of record JAXQJW010000163.1, read on the forward strand.
CATCCGTCAACAGCGAATCTTTGTCGGTCATGATCAAGACGTGGATTGCGTTTGCTTCCACCCCAACTCTGCGTACGTTTTCACTGCGAGCTCGGATCACACTGTTCGCATGTGGGCAATCACCACTGGAAACGCAGTGCGAATGTTTACGGGTCACACTGGCAATATCACTTCCATGGAATGCAGCCGAGACGGCAAGATCCTGGCTTCGGCAGATGATCAAGGCTCCATTTTCCTCTGGGATCTGGCCCCTGGCCGGCTCTTGAAGCGCATGCGTGGCCACGGCAAGGGCGGAATATGGTCTCTCAGCTGGAGCGTGGAATCTACCGTGCTGGTGTCTGGTGGCGCAGATGGCACTGTGCGTGTCTGGGACGTCGCTGGCCCTCAAGACGCAACTCAAGGACGCGTTATCAGCGACGGTGCCGGAGCTACCAAGCTCGATGCCAGCAATCCCACTGCTGGTGCCGCCGGTCAAAACAAAAAGAAGAAGGGCAAGGATGTCGTTGTTACTCCCGATCAGATCAGCGCTTTTCCCACCAAGAAAAGCCCCGTCTACAAGGTCAAGTTCACCACCATGAACTTGGTTGTCGCGGGAGGCGCTTATCTCCCCTAAACAGCGCATTACAGTCGCTTCTTTTCATGCGGCATGTCTTCTCACGTCCATACTCTGGCGCAAATACCCCGGTTTTTCTTTTGAAGCAATTTTCGATTTGCACGATTTCGTCCTCCTTCGAAGCCTGACTGTCGCTATCTCTTGCGGGAGCTTGGTGATGTCTGCAACGTGAGGCGTGATCCATGGTGTTTACGGCTTGGTGGTGGCGTGCGGTCTCTTTTGATTTTCTTTTCCATTTGCTTTTTTCCCCATGGTATGATGACTTTTCCATGCCATGGGATGATTTGCGTTGCAATCTCAATTCCCACAGCGGCCTTTATGGCTGCGTCGGATTTCAGATAATTCATTGATGACAATGATACATCTACATTCCAGATCGTAAACGTAGACAGTTCTGATATTCTCTATTGGACGATGCGCGCTAGACTACTTTAGATGTTTGTTCGCCTCTGACGCACCACTTCCCTTCTTCATTGCTGCTGCCGCTTGCATGTCCGCTACTTTAGGCGGCAGCACCAATGCGCTGCGATCATTCCGTCGGTAAAAGTCGGCCAATACTTGCGCTGTTTTGGCGGGCTGATCTTCATGGACGAAGTGCCCTGCTTCGGGGAAGACTTGTAACTGATATTTGCCTGCAAGACAAGTTGAGTATCGTATGGACATTTCGACCATGTCGAGGACTGCGTCAACCAGGGAACATAACATACCTTGCATCTGCCCGATCATTAATTCCTTGTCTAGTCTATCTGTTCCCGCTAGCAGCAACAATTTTCCACCGCGAGCATCCAGGAACTTTCGACTGAGACCAATGAACCAGTTTTCCCAGAACGGCTTTGTGGCCGAGAGATTGGTGCGCCACGCCCAGGGTCGAGAGGCGTCGCTTGGTGAGTCTTCCTCATAAAGCAGTGAGGGCACTGATGCTTGTGCCGATGTGCTGCTTCGGATTGTTCGAGAGCGGGTGCTAGGGGATCATTTAGGATTTTACTGCGGGAATATAGTATCACGGTGAAGGGGAGGAGCTCTTACTGCCATTCAATCCCCGATGCAAGCGATGGAAACCGCATTGGTCGGGTTGAGAGATACTTTTCCATGCTTTGAAGAGCATCCATGGCAGATCCTGATCCACGTTAGTCAAAGCAATCATCGATCACAGTTTGAGTTTCACCTTCGACCACGTCTAGCACTGCATATGCTAACAACTTCGGACCCAAATCGCCATTCTTCGCTACATCGGTAATCACCGCACCGCCTAGACTATGTCCCACAAGGATAAGATCCGGCAAGTCTGTCCATCCCATTCGAGCTTGCGTCTGACGGATCACATAGACTAGATCCCGACTCAGAGTTTCCAGACTCAGGTTTAATGAGCTTTGACCATCTGCTTCAATTTTGGCTGCTGTAGCTGTTGAAGGATTGTCGGAGTCTAAGCTTTGGGTTTTGGAGACCAGAGTGGTCCGGCCATGTCCTCTTGCATCTATCGACAAAACCCCTGCTTTCGGTAGGATCTTCCGGATCTCGTCGGCACACGTGGCAAATGAAAGACCAGATGATCCTGCACCATGGTGCATGATAAATAATGGACCGGAACTCATGGGTGGAGTCAGATATACATGATGGATGAGACGACCTTGGTCGAGGTCCTCCGCAATGAACAGTTCTTGTGCGAAGAAATCGGTCCATGGCATGGATTGCGATGATTTTCTGGACGGATTAGTGTCCATTAATATAAATTCCGTGCATAGAATGAGGAGATAACTATGCAACGACTATTGATATGGAGACAAACCTCTGGCCCGTCCGGGCGAATAACTGTCTTGTTGGCGATGGAACGAGAGTCCCGGTCGATGAGACCGACGAGGCAGACGAGCCATCGTCATCTGAACTTTCTTTGAAGCTGCTCATTGAGCTTATGTCTGGTGCCTCTGGTGGCAGCTTGGCCAATTTGGATTTGGCAAAGGATTTCTGAAGCTCGCTCATCGGGTGCGGGGGACTTGGAGGACCCGCCGATCCACTTCAATGTGTTATCAACGGTGTGCGGGAGCCAGCGTTCTCGTACAATTTCTGTGGAGCGAATTTGATCAATGTCCAGATGTGTATAGATGCTGCCAAGGGTATAGATTTGTATACAATGGAGTCGGACGAGACGGAGATGCGACCAATCCGCTGACTCAGCGTAGGGTCCTCTTTGTTTAATTCAATATTGGGAAAAGCTTTATATATATCTGCTCAAAGGGATAGGTCTGAAATTAGTTCACCTTTGAGCAGGACTAGACTATATAGGATCAAAGCCAACACTGTTTCTACTATTTCGTCCAAATCTAAAAGGTTCATGTCATCCAGAATTACCAGACTATCAGAACGAAAAATTGAGACAAGGAAAACCTGAGATAATGCTCACGCCATAGATATAGTCTTCGCAAATTGGAATACGTCTGCTGTGAACTTAGAAGCTAGGTAGTCCATCCGATCAATCATAGGGCACGCTGGACTTGTGATCTGATAACGGCCGGGCAATATCAGGAGGCAGATCAGGGACGCAGCTGCCATTTCAAAAAGCGAATTCATATTTGACATCATTCTAAGTTGTGTAATAAACCAAAATATGCTTGTTCATTCGTATTAATGCAACAATTAAGCTCCATCGACCAATCGCATGTCAATCCTCCACTCATTAATTGCGCATGAAAACTACAAGCAAACTCCTAGATCCACTGATGAATGCTTATTTTAGCCTTGAATCAATAGATAAACCATCTCACTGTGCAAGGCAAAAGCAAGTTCCAGTGTTGCATTTGATTCCAGGCAAGGAGAGTGGATGACGTCAGACATTATATCTTATCAAACCGGCGGCGATCTCTGGAACTGTACAACCAACTCCTGGAAACCACGGAATTCCGACCTCGTGTACGATCAAGATGGTCTCTTTCTGGGGTAAGAGGAAGGATAATTCTTCCAGGCCGGATGAGCCGTCACAAGATCACGATGAGCCCGAGAATGAACCCACGCACGCATCGCAGGAAGCCACCGAGCGTACGAGACTTCTTCCGCGCGAGCAGAATCAGGGATATTTGAGTCCAGAGGATCCAGCGGTAGGACATTATTCTTCTAAAAGAAATCTCGGGAAAATACTAATATCCTTCATAGGTATCGCCGTACAATATATGGGGTGTGCGCGCCTTGCGCAGCCTATCGATGCTTGCATTGGCGGTTAGCTTTATCTGGTGGACTTTCTTGCTCGTCTCGATCTTCGTCAGTCCCCCGCTCATGCATTTCCGGGGCTCGGGCTTCTTTGCTTTCTCGTATACCACCTTGACAGTCGGGTACCTCCTGCTCGGTTTGGTGTTCTTCACCGTCCCGTCCAAACCCATGACAATATGGGGCAGTGTCTTGACAGTGTTCCTTTTCGTGAACATGTGTATCATTGTCGCTGTACCACGGATTCGATACGAAGAGGGCTGGACTGGTATTGCGTCGGTGGTGTGGGCGACAGTGATCTCCTTGTACCAAATCATCCAAAATCGCGCTGTGTCATGGGGCAAACGCGAGGAAGAAGAACGCTTGACGGGCCGTGAAGAAACTCGCCGGCCATTGAGAGAATGGCTAGCGGTGTTTTTGGAAATGGTCATTCTGGTCATATTGGCTCTTGCTGCGATCCTCTTCACCGGTACTTTGATTCTTCGAGCTCGTGATGCTTCGCTTTCTCCTCGCGGGCATCGTTATGATGTTCATGGCGAGGCGTATAAGGTCCATCTTGTCTGTGTTGGGCACAAAACGGCGGATGAGCCAACCATCATACTTGAAGGAGGCTACGGTCCCGTCGAACACAGCCTGCAGCCGTTCATCGATGATGCTCAGAAACATGGTGTGATCGGTCGCTACTGTTACTGGGATCGACCAGGAATAGCTTGGTCGGACAATGCCCCATCGCCTCACTCGGCGGGAATGTCCGCAGACGCCCTATCAGAGGCTCTAGCCCTCGCAGAGGAAACAGGACCTTGGCTTGTGGTCTCGGCAGGTGTTGGAAGTCTCTACTCTCGACTCTTTGCCAGCCGCCACCTTCTCGAGGTGACGGGCATTTTCCTCATCGATCCCCTTCACGAGGCATACCTTGAAAGCCTGGGCAATCCCGGTCGAGGATTTTTGCTGTGGCTTCGCGGCGTGATCTCCCCACTAGGATTGGATCGACTTGCAGGGGCTCTGGTTCGAGGTCGGACCCCGGAGGATCGGGTCATCGGACGCTCCGCATACCAAAGTGGGAGTTTCATCAAGGCGAAGTTGCAGGAGAATCTAGTTGCACTTTCGATGACTGCAGCTGAGATCGAGTCTGCTCGCCACATTCAGATGGGAGAAACCCCGTTAGTTGTTGTTAGTTCGGGTCGCGCGTCCGAAGACTCGCAGTGGGAGAAACGACAGGAGGACCTCTCCCATATCACGAACAATTTGATCGCGTGGGATGTTGTTCATGATGCACCGCACGAGGTTTGGACCAGCAGTGAAGGGCGGCGCGTGCTGGAACAGCGTTTGAAAGATATGGTTCAAGAGAGTCAAACCCGTCGTCAGGCAAGCACTTTGAACGGATCCCGGTGAAACGATGGATAGAGAATGGAGTATCTTGAGTCAAGGTCTCGGATTGACTGTTATCGCCTTATGTACAACTAGAGATATAATCGGATGGAAACATCTACCTGCCGAGACAGTGAAAGACTGGGGGTTTGATGGGTGTCCTTTGCCTTGCTAGACGCTAACCATGATATCTGCTCCGCAAGGGTAAGATGATAGACGTAGATATTGGAATATCGTCCGAGGCTACGGGGCTCATCAATCACTCCGCTCACTCACCACAGTCCGTCCCATGGTCACCATTGCGATCAGATGCCGTTAGTCCGGTCGAATTATAAGGAATAGAGGGAAATGCGAGAATAATCGATAGGTGAGATGTCATCCGGGCGACACAGGTGGATAGGCTGTTTGGAACCGGGCGAGGAATACAGCCAATCAATCTAGACTAGCTCCCTTAAATCTCTTAGCAAGCTGTTCACCGTCCAACTTGGGAGACGTGGAGCGAGGGATCTGGGTAGCCAATGTGGGTAACCGGCGCTTCCTGAGCTCGGAGGGCTCGGAGTCTCGGCGAGGAGATTCGTCCGCAATGGACCTGGGGCGCTTGGGGGGCCGCTCACCACTCTCTTGAAGGATAGTCATCAAGGTTGCCCAGCCAGGCGTATTCACTAACTGCATTCCATCGGCGGGGGCGTGGGTCGTTGCGACGCGGCAAAGAAGGGCTTCCTCGTCCTGTCATGAGCATTGGCGTTAGCACTGTTCCTTGCAAGCTCGTTCGGGTTTATTGTATTAGACTGACCTTGTTAAATGTGGATAGTCCATGTAGGAAGCAGAGGAGATGGAAATCTGACACGCCCTGGATAGCCTTGTCGGGATCGCCGTGCGACATGAGCTGCCGGGCTACATGGCGGAGCTCCTGACTCTCGCCGATGACTTCGCGATTCTCGACCGGGAACTGACTGTGAGTGAATAGTGGTGTTGCCGCGGTAGGGAAACCGTGGGTCAGAGTCACCAAAAGAAAATCGACGGGGAAACTTGGTTTGGCGTTCTCTTGCACACTGGCTCCATATTCATCAATTCGCCGGAAGAAGACTTCAGGTATGTATCGTGTTCTGCTCCCAGCATCATCGTCTTCCTCGGACTGGACCAACATGACGGAAGGATCGGCTGAAGGCTCGATGATATTGGCGCGAACCATCTCTACTGCAGATACAGTGGCTTGATATGAACTCACGGCGATAGCTCCAGTTTCATCACCGCTGAGAACGCATGTCACGAAGTCGGAGCCAAACCGCCCTGTCCGACTCCATTTTGTTGCCTTGGGGTTTTGAGCTTGCAGGCGAGAAGCAAAGGCGATCTCTAGAGAAGAGAGATAATAGGAGTCAATGTGGCGTTTGCAGATCACCGATCCATCTCCGACGCCAGCATCCAGAAGGTCTGTGAAGATGACACCAATCTTACGCAAGCCACACAGATGGGCGACTTCATCCACCTCTTGCTCATTGTGCCAGTCATGGAGAGTCACTCCATCCACTTCGCCTACTTGCGGCGGTTCATAGATTGCTTGCACGACGGCTTTGACACCCAGCGGGACTTCGGTGTATTCTTCGTATGTTCCATATAGAAACCCTAGTCGTTGGGCACCAGACTTTCGCCAGAAATCCAGCAGCGTGTTAATCAAGGCGGGGGATGAGAATTCCACATGGTCGACCATCCGGAAGTCCTGGGGCTGTAGGCTGATGGCACTGGGCTGGCACTTGGTACAGATGCCCTCGGGCCACAAGGGGTGCCCTGACGGGCAGTCTTGTCGTACTCTGTAGAAAGGCTCGCTGAGAGGCGGCATGAAAGAGCTCTTGATCTCGGGTTTGTTCGTCGCGGCATTGATTTTGCGCAGATAAGAATGGAATGAAAGATGCTTGATCTTCTTTTCAGAAAGATATTTGGAGTCATATGGCTCCAAAGGCATGCAGTAGTCACACATGCCTCGCGGACCGTGCTTGCACATGCGGAGGTCCTGACTTCGTTTTATCTTGCCATCCTTCTTATCTAGCTGGTCGTCCAGTGGTGACTGTTGTACAACATCCCAAGGGTTTTGAATGTTGGTAGAGGGCGAGGTGGGTTGTGGGCGAATAGGAACGGTTTGTTGTTGTGGCCCTGATGTTCCATTTAATCGGCGCTCTGTGGAAGTCCCTTCTTTGGAAAAGCCATTTTGCTCAGCGCGTTCTTGGTAACCGACAAAAAGCTTATCACCGTGTCTTTCAGAGAAACAATTAGCCATAGATCTAAGAAGACAGCGAGGGGAAGTCCACTCACTTGAGGCCCACTTGCTCGATCGCAACGCCCTCCAGAGCCTGGAGCAGCCTTTCCTCACCACCGGTACCTATTGGTCGATTGGACAAAGTAATCGAAGTTGGATCCGCATCTGAGGGGAGGTGTTCAGAGATCTAAGCGAGAATGAGTTACTATGCTGTACACGAACAGACTCAGAAGCAGAAACCAGCAATAACCTTTTGTTGGAGCGAGGGGAAGAGGTCGCTCGGGTTGACGGTAAATCGGAATTGGCCGTTACGGCTTTCAAACCGTAGAAGAATCGGCCGTGTAGCCATGGCTGGAAAGGGAAAGGGAAGGGGATATAAAGGAGGTGAGTGTCAGGTATAAAGTTGAAGATAAAATGGTCGAGCTGTCTTGAGCTTGTCGAGTCACGTCACTGCCGGCGGGCGGTGTATTGTCATTGGATAACAATACACCTCCCGTGAATCCCCCAAAATATCATGGAATATTGGAAAATGAATTACCGTGGACTGTAGCAAAGGATCTGGAATGAACCATAGGTGATGGAAGGAATATTATACTGGAGCAAGCTGCTCGTGTTTCGTTGTCCTTGAATAATTGCACGCTGCTTAACAATGAGATTGCAAAATACTACTATAGCTGGTGAAAGCAGCCTTAACCTCAATCTACGCATTCATTACAGGGAATTTTCAGTATCAATTAGATTGTATTTCGATCCCCGATTAACAAGGGTCTTTTCATGTCATCATAATTCGAAATGTTCAAGGAGGGCCTTCAGCATGCAAAAGGAGAGTTCACAAAGCTTCGGGGTCCTCTACATAATTGTACATTTCTTAGGCAAGCCACACGGTCCTTCGTTGTCCTTTTCCTTGGCCTGTTGGGAACCTTGCTGCGTCTGAGATGGTCGCTCAGTATTTTTGCTACCTTCATTCGCGGCAGGGGCTGGATCCGTGGTCTTTGACTTGGATCCACCATGCAGTCACTGGTGAGCCTTGGAAACGGTCTCGTAGAAGGCCTTGCCCTGGGCCTCGGCGATCTGAAGCTCAAGAGCGGAGGGTTGACGGGAGCCGTCAGCACCCTGAATTTGTTAGTTGACAAAGAACATCTTCGTGGCGAAATGGGACTTACAGAGAAGGTACCAGCACCCCAGGGGCTGCCACCGTGGATCTCCTCAAGGTTGGCAAGGAGGGGGAAGGTGGTCTTGTAGCCCAGAGGAACGTAGATCAGACCGTGGTGGGTGAGAGTGCTCATGGCAGCAATGGCGGTCGATTCCTGACCACCACCCATGGTACCGGTGGAGATGAACAGACCGGCGTGCTTGCCCCAGTAGCCACCGGTAGCCCAGATCGAGCCGGTCTTGTCCCAGAACGACTTCCACTGAGCGGGGAAGTTGCCGTAACGGGTGGGGATACCAAGCAGAACGGCATCATACTCCAGGAGGTCGTTGGGCTCGACAGTGGGGTAGCTCGACTTGGCCGGAGCGTGCATCTTGGCCAGAACATCGTCGGAGAGAGTCTCGGCGATTCTAGAGAAAGAATGAGCGACTCATTTCAGTCCAATTGTAGTGATTGGAAAGTCATACTGGAAGATATCAGCCTTGCCGCCGGCAGACTCAATACCCTTCTTCTCAGCCTCGGCCATCTTCTGGACGTGGCCGTACATCGAGTACTAGAAGCTTGTTAGCGCGGGTACCTTCAGGCTCTGGAAAGGATAGGTCACGCACGAAAACGATAGCAATCTTGGGAGCCATGGTGAAGTAGATTTAGAAAGATATGACAAGCTTGAAGAAAGAGTTGAATGGGCGGAGGAGGGGGAGCTTAAATAGTGAGCAACCCCACCACTGATGCGGACATATGGTACTTCGCTTGCCATACAATAAACTATGGCATGCCAAGTACCATTTTTTCTTAGCAAGCATAGTGAAGCACATCAGTAATCCATGACAGACGCAGTCGCTGATCCCCATTGGATGAAGGGCTCCACCCGGATTGATTCGGGTTAGTCGAGTCTGACCGATCTCTGACAAATGGTGGGGCAAGAATGTAGACAAGTAGTGTACCGTACCTCAAAGCTATAAATTATTATATTATTGATAATGGTTGAATAATAGCAGTGAGAATATTTCTGGCCATGGCAACGGAATATTCCGTTCGAATACATCGGATTTGTCATGACATCATGGACTGCCGAAGATTCTCGATTGCTTCCCGTCACCCAAACACTGTTTATCTTACCAGGCCAATCAAATGGCACTAGGGAGTACATGGGTAGTCAACGCATTACAGAGAATATGAGGATTTGTAGATCGTTCTCACATATCAATTGGGTATCTCAAACTCGGCCATCAAAGACCGTGAATTTCGGAAAATCCAGAAACTGCTCTCCCTTTGCAAAATATATAGACGAAAATAACACCGCTTCACACCTGAAAATGCAAGAATTTAAGAATCGACCATTTGGGACCCCTGTTCTAACCCCTTCCTCGACCACGAAACCTTCCCCGCATGAAGCCGCCACCGCGGCCACGCTCGTTTCGCCACTCGCGCTCACGCTCTTTCTCCCGCTCCTGTTCCTCACGAATCAGGGCCCGTTCGTGCTCCAGCTCCTCTTCAGTCTTCTCGGTTTTCATGGTAGGTCGGGGTAGGTTCTCGGTCCAACGTGGGTGCGCATTGGGACATGATTTGCCCTCCGGGCAGAACCCAGTCAAATAGAACAGACAAAGGCGGCGGCGAATATGTCGCTTTGCGCAAAGAGGTCCCAACTCGCAGAATCCTCGATCGTAGTGCTCACAAGGAGGAAGACGAGCGTCCTCTCGAACATGTTGGTAGAGGCAGTCGTCGCCATTAGGACAGTATCCGGAGCGTGAGAAGGATTGACACTCGGGCATGCGACGCAGGTTGTACTCGTGGAGGTATTCGCATTTCATCCCTTTTTTGCATAGACCCTTGAGGAAGTGTTTACAGACCAGAGATCCGTGTGTGGTGGACGGTGCCAGGCCGGATGCAGTGGTGGTCGAGGTCGTTACGCGCGAGGGGGTTGGATGTCGGTCTGGACAAGCAGGACCTAGGGGGCAGTGACCCTCGCCGTAGGCTTTGCAAACTGGAACATCACTGGCAAGTCCGAAGCCGAAACTTTTGCGGAGGAAGGGAGTGAAAGAGAAATCATTGTAGTCTGGATCGCGTGTGGGTTCGGCGGAGAGCACGCGTGTGGCAGCGCTTTGGACGTCGGTCATATTTGCTGTACCGTTTTCGATGTAAGTCAAGCGAGAACAGCTAATTGATGAGTTTGTCAGAGGGTTGAGCTGCGCCAGGCGCTGGATAGAGTTGAATTTGTTAGACTGGAGACTTGAAGCTTCAAAATGGAAGGGAATTGATTACTGATCGGCTTTGAGGTAGCCTGAAATAACAGGCAGAAACCCTACTCGCCGCATGGTTATTCTTCGAATTGGAGACTTTTGATCAATGGCTCTTATGTTGCGTTCAATTCTGTAGTACCTTGGTGAGAAAAATATTCCTCTCTAGCTATGTTACGCATTGTTTGATGTGAATTGCTATAGAATCATAGCTCCTCAGATGGTGGTAGAAGTTCCCGTCTTTACCATTTTAGGATCATTCTTGATTAATGATGATAAGAGCAACTAGAATAGGATCGTCTATTTTATAGAATTTTGATTGCTGATGACTTTCCAAGGTTCTTGTTTGTTTTTGTGATGTTCATGATAAGCATGACATATTTCCGATTGTTAGATCCAAATAAATATATTTACGTCAATAGATTTGATAGATCAATTGATAAGATCACCTGGGCAGAATCAAAACATGAACCTTGTTTTCTTTAAAGTTCAGATGAGAGAAAATCAACCAAGATAGAAAACTGGGCGACATGTCCAATCTACACTAGTTGATTTCCAAGGCTTCCTCCAAATATCCCATTGAGGTATATCGAGATGCTAGTCTCAAAGTTTATCTGCTCGATGATTGCAAACAACCTTGGGAGACTAGCCAATTCTCCCATTTAGATTATATTCATAAAAGCCTGCACTCAGTACTAACTATCTAGCATTAGATTTGTCAGCGGTAAATTGGAAGCCCAAGGGAGAATAATGCACCGCCTCGTCTTGCATTTAGTCTCGGCCAATTAGTCAGGAACTTGGCTCACAATTTGGAACATGGAAAAAGCAAAGACTCGTTCGATTTCCTTATCGGCGTGCACGCGGGCATTCGTAGACAATTGACGCAGTATCCGTGCGTTCTATCAAGATCCCCCGAAAAACTAATTTGCGGGGTGAATCTCGCTGAGCTAAAGCCGGACGAAGATAGTCTCAACTGCGCCCCGCATTAGATCTCATCGTTTCCTCCAATCGAAGCAAATGACGCCCAGGTCCACACGTGACTCTTTCCCGAACAGGAAACACACGGTCTGTTTCTATTTCCTAATGTTTTCTCTCTCCCAACCAGTTTTTTTGCTCCAATTGACGCATTCATTTCACAACCTGCGCTCAGTAGTACTTACCTCGTGTGGAATTGGTGCCATCCTCGCATCCATACCGTGGTCCTCATGTTTTCTTTCTTCCGCCGTCGACATGCGGCTGACCCCGCTGCGTCCGAGTCCAGCGCCTCTTACCAAGTACCTTTATACACCAACGCCGCTTATTATCCAAATTGGAGGATCTACCGTAAAGAACCACCCTCCTCCCTTCGTTTGGGATTCATCTCCCATGTGTTTTATGCCTTTGCGTGGTATGCAGCCAATCATTGTCCAAGATATAGATGAACACGCTAATCTCAATCTGGAATTCTTGCAGGGTAAAGGAAGATGGCACTGTCTATGTGAGTCAAGAATTACTCGAAAGGTCCAGAAGTGGGCAATTTCATTGTTCTATTATTAATGTGCGAATAGATGAGTGATGAATGGGCTGATACTCAGATGCCCGTTGACGGCACCGAGGGTTGTCTGCGCGCGTTCGTTCAGTTGAAGCAGCAGTACTCGCAGATGCGCGTCATTCTCTCGGTCGGTGGTGGTGGAAAAGGAAGTGAGAATTTTGCTGAGGTCGCGCACAGTCGATCTCGCCTGGACACTTTTGCGAAAAGTGCCCGCGAGTTGGTCGACCGGTTCGGTCTGGATGGGATTGATGGTGAGTCGTGGCTTCGCGAGACTTCCGAATTGAATTACTCATTCCTCTGGTAGTGGATTGGGAACACCCTTCCGATTCTCGACAGGGTAAAGACTACGTGCGTCTTCTATCGCGATTGCGGGATGTGTTGCCTGCGCCTCGGTATGTCCTGACCACCGCACTTCCCGCGGGTCAGTGGGCACTGCGCCATATCGACCTGGCTGCCGCTCAAAAGTACCTGAATATGATCAATCTCATGACGTACGACTTTGCGGGCCCATGGGAGTCGGAAACTGGGCACCAAGCCCAACTGTATGGCTCGCCAGTCTCGGGATATTCGTCCATCGACTACGTGATGACGCAGGGCGTTCCGTCACGAAAAATCGTCCTCGGTGTCCCGGTGTATGGACGTTCGTTCTTGGGTAGCAACGGTCCCGGTCAACGGTACACTGGGACGGGTGGGGAGGATGGTGTCTTCGACTACCGTGATCTCCCACGGCCTGGCGCGAAGGAGTATCACGACAAACAGGCCGGTGCTGCAGCCTGTGTCGGACCGGATGGGGGATTCGTCACCTACGATGTTCCCGGTACCGTGCAGCAAAAGGCCGAATTTGTGACTTCGTCGAAGCTAGGAGGATTATTCTACTGGCACATCTGTTCAGATGCACGCGGTCCACGGAGCTTGATCGAGACAGGATATAATACGCTTCATGACATGTAGTCGCGCGAGGGATTGGCCCTTGACGAATACCCCAAAAATGACATGACTGAATTTCTCTGAAGGCTGGCATTGTCAAATTCGCAGACTATGTCTTATGGCTCTGGTTATTATTATCATACTTCGGAATGAACTGCGGAGACAATGCCGGCCGAACACCGAGGTCCAAACACTCTATCTCTCCACATGCTTAATTTCTATTTAGTCTTGCTTCCCCCGCTTTCCCCGCAAATTCTTTAGTTTCCAACCGGGATTATATCATGTCTTCATCACCGCATCCTGCGACAGCGGATCGTGGCTCTATCACGCAACCAGCTGCGTTAGAGAATTCTTACACTGCTGATGGCAGTCTTCAGCGCTCTCTGGAATGTGAGTTGCTGCGTGGAATTGCTGGGATTGATTGCAAATTTATTAACACAGACCAGGGTATCTTCCGACCGCAATCCTCCAATCCGTCCAAGAGCACTTGAATCGACTGGGGGCGGAAGCCGTCTCGGAACGGATACGAGACTGGAGCGCTGATGCCGAGCGTAATCAACCATATGTGAAAAGCTACAATGTTTGGGGCAAAAAGTACGATTATGATCGATTGATCACCAGTGAAGGCTGGAAACAACTGGGCCACTGGGGTGCTCGAAACCGGATTGTCTCGGCTGGCTATGACTCCAGTCTGGGAATGCACCGCCGGACAGTCCAATATGCACTGTAGGAGAGCCGGCAGTATGAGTTATGGGATGACTGAAGACTGACCCGGTTAGAAATTATCTTTATGCGCCTTCGTCCGGTCTTTACTCGTGCCCTATCGCTATGACAGATGGTGCTGCTTCGATCTTGTCGTCCAGGATCATGGATTTACCACCATCTCATCCGTTTTGCATTGCTTTCCAAAGATTGACTTCCGAAGACGACACTCATTGGACTTCGGGACAGTGGATGACGGAGCGAGCGGGGGGAAGTGATGTGCAAAACAGCGAGACCTGGGCCACGCATTCACCACTTTCTGATAAAAACAGTCCCGTCTCTCTCGATCACGGTGAATATCTGATTAATGGGTTCAAGTTCTTTTCATCGGCAACAGATGCGACAGTAGCTCTCTTGCTGGCCAAAACACCTTCCGGCAAGTTGAGCACGTTCCTTGCACCACTTCGGAGAACGATTGTTGGTGAGGATGGTGTCCAGCGAGAGATCTCAAATGGAGTGCGAATTCATCGCCTCAAAAATAAGCTAGGCACCAAGGAATTGCCCACTGCGGAGCTGGAATTGAAAGACATGCGTGCTCATCTAGTTGGTGAATTGGATCGAGGGGTTGCCACCATCGCACCTCTTCTCAATGTGACTCGCATTCATACTTTCATTGGATCACTCGCAGGCTGGCGTCGGGCAATTAGCATTACCAAGAGCTTCGCAAAGGCTCGCTCTACCGTGGGTGAGCCCTTGTGGCTCATCCCGATGCATCTTCGTCTTCTGGCGGACCTTGAAGTAAAGCACCGTGGTGGCATGAACCTGGCCTTTTTCACGATTGCCGTGATGGGGTTGACCGAGAACAAAGCAACCCAGCGCTCGGAGCTTGCGCATCTTCCTCACCCAGGCAAGGAAGCCACCGTCGTGTTCCGTATCTTGACAGCTACTGCGAAAGCGGTAATCAGCAAAATGTCAATTGCAGGAATCCAAGAATGCCAGGAAGCGATGGGCGGCGTCGGATACATGGATGAGGCTGATGAGCCTGAATTTAACATCTCGCGAATCCTACGCAATACATCTGTGAATTCCATTTGGGAAGGGACTACGAATGTACTGGCCAGCGAGATGGTTCGATCTCTCCTCAAATCTGACAATCTCGCAGTCTTCGGGTCCTGGCTTGATCGAACTCTGAATTTAATCCGTACTCCAGACCTGCGGGAAGCTTTGAGTGTTGCTTGGCTGGCTCTGCGGACGCGCCTTTCCAGCAAAGACCAAACTCCCGCGGAGATTTTGGCTGATGCTCGTCGATACATGTTTACCCTGGCCTGGGTTCTCTGTGGTACTCTTTTAGCCCTTGACGCTGATCGTGATCGGGATGCAGTCCACATGGAAATTGCGCACCGCTGGATTCTTCGCGCTGAAGGTGGTGTTGGAGACATGGTGTTTCATGATATTGTCACGGCCCAGAAGTTTCACGCTGATGGTGAAAGTCATGTACAATGGGACTGTCGGATTGCTTGGGGCATTGATTTGCCAGCTCATCGTGCTTTGGGCCACAGGACTTTGCAAAGTAGTAACCCTAAGCTATGATTGTGACGCTTCAAGGCACTTGTATAGCACCTGATATTACGAGTCAGGACTGGGGATTTGAAAGTACATGGGTTGGAATGATCAATACTATAGTCCCATATAAATAAAACCCGATATTAGTTCTAGAACTATCTTTCAAAGACAGGGACAAGAGATGAGTTTATCAAGTGTATTTTACAGGGTAAATGGCTATAAATTGAGCAACCATGAACCACTCCAGTCAAATCCCGATCCCTCCCAGCTACTAAATGCTCCCAGGTCAGCATCAAGCGCACTGATTCCACAATTATCCATCCCATCATCCGGTCGCTGGGTGAAAGCCTGGATAGTCTCGTTGGAATCCTGTACATCTACCAACGTACATGTCGCAGACCCCGAATTTGCCACGGCCGGCTCGGCAGCATGGCCTATCAATCGCCAGTGCTTGCATAATTTGACGTCGAATCCCTCGAAGAAAGAGGCTGTATCAGGGTCTAGAGTCGGGGGCGCCCCGCCAAATGATTCTTGCTCTCGGACTTTTTCAGTCAATTTGTTCAGAGCTCTCAGCGGGCCCACTGCTGAAAGCCATCGCTCCGATAATTTCTGGAGGGATAACTTTATGACGGTCAATTCGTGCTCGGCTGTGCTTTGGAGCTGTGTGTATCGACAGCTGGAAAGTAGGGAGAGCCCTGCGCATAGTGGGTAAAAGGCAAAGACCGGTCCCAGGTAGCGGAGTTCGTCGCGTAAAAGGAGTTCTTCGTATATTCCGGCAATGAACGAAGAAGCCACCAGTGATGCGGCTGGAGGCACGCTGTTTGGAGTTGGGGATCGATGAAGAATGGTCAACACCACGAAGTACATGATCAACAGCTGTTGAATTTCCAGTTGTGCAGTGATGGAATCTTCTTGGAGGCCGGCGGATGTGCGCAGTTTTGGAAATACTTGCTTTGCCCATCGGTAGATCGCATTCTCAAGATCGACCCGACGCTGTCGGGAAATTTCGCGACGCAAGTAGCATTCGACCGTGTCTCCGAGGTGACAAGATATTGTGCAGTATGCGAGGAAGAGGTGAGCCTTGAAGTCATTCACGGGGAAATCCTGTATTGAAGGGGGAAGGACGTCACTATCACGAAGATTGATTGTCCGAGGTCGCCCAACCCCGACTGAGATAACATTATCGCGGATCTATTCAAGGGTTAGATAGCGCCTTGACAGGAGATGTGGGCAGACATACCACCAAAGACCACCACAAACGACGACGAAGGCCACGATTCTTCGCATTGGGGGGCGGTTCTTTATGCAGGCCGATTTGAAAGGCCATTGCACCCGCAGTCCGAATCCAGAAACCACTTGTATCTGTGGAGACATCTTCGGGGCCCACTGGGTTGTACCAATGCAAGAGGCAGGCTGCCACGATGGATATTAGAGAATTGTCGCCACCGCCAAAGAAGAAAAGAAGCTTTGCTCGTCGATAAAATAGTTCGCTCGACCCGTAATCCAAGTGTGTTTTGGATACTCTGCTCCCCGCTAGGAAGATCGACTGTAGTAGCAACATCGACGGCGGCGCTCTCTCGTCTAGCCAAGCGGGGTCAACCACTGGCGTCCAAGGGGTACAGTGTTTGTTGAAACTATTCATTAGTTCTCGTTGAACGGATATAGGAGGCAATTCAAAGGCGCCTTGCTCGCGTAACATCTGGAGATCGGCCGTCGAAGTCTTGGGGCTGGTATAAGTGGTCGTCTCATGGCCCGGCTTCACCATGTTCTCGTCAAACGGAACACTCAAGTACTCGCTACGACCATAGTAGCTTTCCTCTTTAATAAACGGGGTTGCATTGGTCGCATGGATTGTCTCTGGAGGCATCGCATCTACCCGTTCCTCGTATGCATGGCTAGACGCGATATCGGGCGGGTCGGCCGGCACCTGCGAAGTGCGCCGGCTCAACGACTCCGTAGGCGCGCTGCGTCCTGGCGAAAGGCTATTGGTGAACCTTTTGCGCTTTCTTGTATAGGCTCTGCGGGACCAATTAGCACCTGTCTTCGGCGTCTTCAGTCGTCTGCGCACCTGCACTCCGCATCGGATTTCTGGCAATTGGTGCAGGGATTGTGGGTCGCAAAGTCGCACCGCACCTAGCGCCGTCAGTCAAGACACTAGAATCTAAGAGCCAACGTGGGATACCTTTCGTTTGTGGCATATGATGCACGCACTCGACATGTCGATCGGGAGGTTGGAGAGGAACAAGTGTGGGGTTGGACCGAGGTTATCTCGGCACAGTAAATGAGCAATCTTTGCACTTGGTTACGGTGGTTCAATATGGAGGATATCAAGTTGATTGGCACTGGTCTATACACTGAGGTACAGCGCCTTTGCACATTTCCATATGCAATGCCATTTATGGAGTTCCGCTGGAGAAGCTTCTCCAGGTGAGGATTTCACCGACATAGAAGTTCATCGCAATATGCGAAGCGCGGATGATTGGTATATTTCAGAAAAGAACAGCAAAGAGCAATGAAAATTTCCACGCCAACATGTTATATACATTATGCAATAGATTTTGGGCAAGGTTCATTCGAATACCGCACCCGCAAGGGGCCCTGGGCATGTTCAGAACACTATAAACGGCGGATGCAATTAGTCGGTCTTCTTCTCATCCTCAATAGTCTCCGGAGTGAACTGAATGCGTTTGCCGTAAAGAAAAGGCGTCCGAGAGACCAGTGACCCTACCGCATAACCAATATAAGCCCCAACTAGAATCGTGATGGGAAATGCCTGCCAGGGTCGATCCCTACAAAATTGATGGTTAATTTTCACGTCCATGTAGCACGTGGATGGACATTTTGAGGCAACTCACCAGTCAAGAGGAATGGGAATTGCTCCGAACCAAGCACCCAAACCGGTGCCGAGAGCGCCGCCCCAGATTGCGTCCGCTGGCCGAGCAATTCCCCAGACTTCATTCCACACCGCGGCATCCACACCATGGGCATAGATTAGTGCGGTGGCCGAGAGCAACGCCATGTGGGCTGCACAGAGCACAGTTTCGACATTGTGGGTAGTCAACGGAGCCCCGAACAAAACGAGAAGGATTGCCAGAACGGGAGTTGCAAGGAGGAAGGTCAGGGAAAGCGATAGGAAGGCAGGCTAGAAGAGATGTGTGAGCAAGCCGCATGTTCAGAGGGTTACAAAAGCTCATACCATCAATTTGGCCGAAAACCAAGCCCAGCCATGCTTGCCGGCGCTCTGCTTTCGCCGAAGTCCAGGCTTTCCAGGTCGCAGATGAACGGCCGGACTCGACGGTGAGCGTGGAGCTGTCTTCTTTTTGTCATCGTCGACCAAGGACGAATTTGATTCCGGGGACACAGGAGACCCTGCAGGTGGAATGCAAAGGACCACATAGGAGATTTGAAGAGCAGCCAGCCACGGTAGGTCTGCAAGCAGCTCGCGGGCTGGATTTTCGACCAATTTATCGAAGCGAAAGGCGCATAAAGACAGGAGCAGTGCCGGGTGCGCCACGGAATAAGTGCGCGCCAATTGCGAAGGGATGATGTTGACCGGTGGTGCGGGAGGTTTTTCGGCAGGTGTCTGTGTTGAAGACACCGGTGAGTTCACGGAGGAAGCTTTGGGAGACGCCATGGTGAGCGTATTGAAGCTCGCACTTCGAAGCTCACCGCAGGCTTCGTGTTCTTGCAGGCGTTCGGCGTTTGAGGAACTCCGGTTGGCTCGGGGCGAGGTCAGTGTTTGCGCGATTTGCATGTATTTTGCCTCAGGCAACAGGCAGAAATTCCTGCCTCGTTGAAGCCTGGCTTTCAGTGAATATTTAGGTTCGACGGCTATGACTGAAAAAGCTTGGAAACGACTCTGAATACAGCTGAAGAATAAATTGAGCTTAATTTGGTGGTGTCACTGGTCCTTAAAAATACTCTAAAGATTGAAACAGACCCGCTGCAATTCTGACATACAATCATACCACATAGCAACATGACGTTCAGGATACCAACGATGATGACTCGGGGCCAAGCCACCTGGAGTTCCTATGAACACAGATCAAAAAGATCAACGGAGTATAGCAAGTGCCAAGACAGCCACAAGTCGCAGAAATCTCTCCATTGCTGCTGTCCGCAGCTTGATTAATGAGGAGGTCCTGGTTGACGAGAAACCATAGTTATAGTTGCAATTCACAAGCAACGCCAGAGATGCAATAAAGGATACAGACAGCATTTCTCGTGATATATCAATCCAACTACCCATGTTGGTCTAAGTGGAAGTCTCTTTTTCAGCCGGCTCTTTCTGTGGCTCCAAGGCGGCAGCAGTTTCTGGTTTCGACACCGGTGGAGCAGCGGAGTCTGGTGCCGATGATTCATTCTTCAGACCAGATGGCGGCACGGCAGACGGAACCTCGGGGCTATGGGGCTCCTCGGGGATAGACGGTGGGAGACCGGCACCGGGCAACGGTGACACAGGGGAGCGGACGGTTTCCTCTCTTGAAGGCTCACTCGGTACGTCCACAGAAGGCTTGTCATTGCCCTGGCCAGCAAGGAGGGGAGACAACGGCTGGGAATTGTTGAGATCTGACTCAGACTGGCTGGGGCTCTTCGCCCGTTCAAGATCCTCCTTGACTCCATCGCGGACTTGGGCCACCCTGGCCTTGAACTTGCCAAATAAGCTCTTCTTTTCCGGTTCGGCATTCGATGAGTTGCTTTGCGAGTTGCTTTGCACCCCAGCTTCCACGTTCAAAGGTTGGCTCGTTGGCTCATTGCTTTGATGCGGCCCACTTCCAATAGAAGTTGTGCTCATTGCGGCGTTTGGATTCGTTGCCTCTAAAGGGGGAGATGCGAGACCAAGCCCAACCTGTTCACTGCTACGCTTGGCCGAGCGATGAAAACGCCAGCTGCGGCGATGATCGCGACGATCTGATCTGGTCCCATCCTCGGGCTGGTCTAAGTCGGAATGATCTGTAAATGAGGACCGAGAGTTCATCGAGGGGGTGCGAGATTTATGAGGACGAAGAGTTGCATCTGCGTTAGGCTGGGAGGTTCCTTCGCCGAGGGTCTGTGTGGATTCGGATGGCGTATCATCTTTGTGCAATGTGGTCGTAGCGGGAGGCTTTGGTGTGGTGTCTCCTACTGCCACATCCATAGAGCGACGCTCACGCTTGGCTTCCGAGCTCGCGGCCGACTCGAGATTGAGCTCCGAAGGACCTCCCTGCAGGGAATTGGAGGAACTCTGTGCGCTGATGCTAGCGCTGCCTGGAATTCTCTTCTTTCTCAGGCGGTTTGGTTGACGTGGCTCTTTTTGCTCGCCCTCTATAGGAGGCGACTTTGTGAAGAAGTTGGATAGCTTGCGCTCGCGGGTGGGCGTAACCACCTGCGGAGGTGGTGAGGCGGGGGTTTCGAGATTCTCCTGCGGTCGCGGAGCTTCACTGATATTGAGACGCTCAGTGGTTGCGACCGGAATAGGGCCATGAGTTGAGGTGTGAACATACGTTTTACCTGAGGACGCGGATGTAGCTTGGCTGGGTTTCCGTTGCTCATTTTCCTCGCGTAAAGAAGGGGCTTGACTGGTCGAACGAGAGTTGTGATGAGAGGGGCCCAGAGCTGTGGGGTGAGTAGAGCCAGATTCTCCAGCTCGCGCATAGCGAGCTGATGTCACAACGGGCCCCATTTTGGATGGAAGGGTGTTGCTGCGGTGCACACCTCCACCGGACATGGAGGTTGGTGTCCCTGGGCTTGGCGCTGTGTTGGAGGTGCGAGAGTTACGGGATGAAACGGACACATTTCGTCGCAAAGTATCCAATTTGCGATTGCCCTCGGTGCTGTTACTGGCGCTCGATGCCGACCGGCGCATCTTCGATTCACCCACGACAACCCCTGTGCTAGCAGTGGAGCGAGGTGGAGGGCCAGCCTCTACCTCCTTTCTTGTCTGCTCATCAGCGGCTGTCCCACTCATGCCGACCAGGAAGTGATCTTGGTTTTCGATGAGGAAGATCAATACGTCCTGGCTGAGCTTGTACTCCTCGGGCGACATGTCATGCTGCGGGTGCGACAGCATACCCGGCTGAAAGATGGCAGACAGATTAGCCGAAGTCATGCGGTTTTGGTCTGATTTCGATGCAAACACGGCAAGCAGGTCCAGGATATACAGAAGCAATTGTTTGTTCAACGGGGGCAATTCTACGATCAATCGCTGGTAGGTTTCAACGGCGGTGCTGTGATCGAACTTTTCAGCCTCTAAAACTTGCTTTTCATCCTGGACCTGCTTTTGATAGACCCTCAAGGGCTCACGAAAGCGCTCATAGAATTCGAGAGGGACGATTGGTTCCGGCAGTTGATTCAAATAGCGACGGAGGACGTTGGCAGCATCGTGAACAGTATAACCCGTCCAGTCTAAGCCTTTACCGTAACGTTCGGGGGAGTCAAAAATCTCTTGTAGGTCTTTAATACGCTTCGCGGATCCATTGAGGCGGAAAATTCCCTCCACATCCGTAGCTAGTCAACACAGTCAGCGATGCTTCCAGCCATCAAAAGTCTTGTCAGCAAACCTTTTTCTTTCAGGAAAACACCGCACTTGGCCACAACAATGGGAACGTATCCATAGATGAAACTTTCACCCTTCTCATTCGTCAGGGAGATTGCAACATTGGCATATTTAATGCTAATATTCAGCGGAACGCCGAAAATGCCCCGTTGAACTTCTATGACAGGTCAGTGGCGAAAATCGGAGATGAAATCGCAACGGTCTGATATTATAATCGGAAGGATTGGTGGGAGCGTGAGATCTCATCTTCGGAGCAAACTTCAGGGGATCGCGGACGGCGGCAGATCTAGACAGAGCGCCGAGTCCTCCATCCCCTAAGACTGTCGCAAACTATTTGCAACCCACAGATCCCGGATGGGAGATGACCGCAAGAGCCACATACCTTTCAGTTCCTCCTTTCTCGTGTTGCGCTTGAACTGTCTCCACCACGATGCTAGGTCTCGCTTCGAGGGCGGGGAGTTGGAGGCGACAGGATCGGGCGACGTCGCGGGCAGCTGCACCGGCTCGACACCTTGCGATTTTCCGGTCACCATGCTGAGCCGGAAGTAGCGAAAAGAGGAAGGGCGTGGATGCTGGGACCGTCGAAGATTTCGAGGGAGAGGGGAGGTTGGAGGGGATCGCGGGAAGTCAAGGACACCTGCGTCACCGCCCGGGCGAGGGAAATCCTAGGGCTGATGGCCCAAAAACACACGTACGGAACCGAGCAGATATGGAAAGGTGGGAGGCAGGGGAGTGGAAGACGAAGTAGAGGGGGGAAGAAGGACCAGCGGAAAGGGATGCGACAGGGTCGAAAGGGCCGAGAAGAGTGAGAAGGACCAAGTGGCGGGTGGACTCGAGCCAAGCGCCGGCGTGGAGATCAAGAGGCTCCACGACTCAGAAGTGAAGAAGATCCAATCGCTTCGAATGAATTGATGGCATTGGATGCGACGAATTCATCAGTGGTGCATCCAGAACATCCCGGGGATGGAAATGGAGTCTGCGTGTATGGAGAAGATGAAGAGCAGAAGTTCTATTCATATGGATCCATGAACTAAAAATATGGATTTCCCTCGGCGTGTCAGCAACCGAAAATGGGCTACATTCTATTTCCCCCTGGATCCGACCTCTCTTTCCTGAGAACCTTGCCCATCGACCGCTGCGATCGTTCTCGCAGTCTGGACCAAGGGGTCTCGAAGGGTGACGCCGGATCCAGGTACCAACCGACTCCCCAGTGGAGTCCCGCGGCCAATGATCGGCGCCTACACAGGACGGTCCCGACGGTCCCTGAATAGGGCAGCGGCTCAACTGGTCCCTTTGGAGAGAATCAGGAATTGAGGCGTGTTATTTTCATAGATTGTGATTCATTCTGTGTCCAGGTGGTGCGTATAGTCCCGATGTCCTCGAGCCTGAAGAGGGTTGAAATCAAGATTCCCATAACCTTGAAATTGGGATGAATTCCGCAAACGGTCATGATGATATCAGGTGATATCAGGTGATATCAGGTGGTTTCAGATGATTTCAGGTGATCAAAGGTCACGTGTCTGTCTCCTGCATCACGTGTGGATACGGACGGATAAACATTATCGCTGTGCAGAGAAACAGCTCCGGAGCTTTACGTCTGCGTGTCCCGGTTCATCGCCAAACCTCCCACGCAACCATTGCTTATTCCAACCGGGAAAAACCTTTCATTTTTTCAGATTCTTCATCATGGACGCGTAAGTGAACTTTGCCCTTTCTGGATAAGAGGTGTTACATGATGCCCTTCAGACGCGGTGCTCATTTTCTCCCTACAGTCTCAATCAATCGGAACAGCGCGAGTTTGCCTCCCGTATGGAGCGCAAGCAGATGAAGGAGTTCATGACGGTATGATAAAATTCTCCCCCTTGTCTGGAAGCATGGATTGTTTTGATCGCCAATCCTCCAATCATGTCCTTGGTCTAATTCCTCCGCAGATGTATTCTAAAATGGTCCAACGCTGCTTCGATGACTGTGTCAACGACTTCACCACCAAGTCCCTCATCAACCGTGAAGAGCAATGTGTCCTTCGCTGCGTCGATAAGCACATGAAGGGCTCCGGCCGACTGAACGAGCGATTCCAGGAACAGAACGCGGCTATGATGCAGGGTGCTCAGGGACAGAGATAAAGCAATGTCTCATGGTCGTCGGGATGCCGAGGATGATCTCGGCATGGTGATGGAAAGAAATTGGATCCGCTGGGTGGCTCAAGCCATCAGCTTGTTTCAAAACTCTGGTGGTCATCACATACTGGGATAACCCGATGTGAGACCTTCTTCATGTACCATAGTGACCTCAAAAAAACGGGAGATCAATTCTCTCCCAATTTGTTCCCCCAAATCCAAAAACAAGGCGGCCTTTCCTACCTGTGTAGGTAGCTTAGTTGTGTATCCAATTCATCATGAATGGTTTCATGAAGAACTCAGCATCATTTGAAGGTGTGACGCACTCGGCCGGAATCCTTTACCTATTTGGGCGCCCGCAGCAGATTACGATGGAGATAAAGATCCAACATGGACTCCCCGCGTGAGTTTGTCATGGCGGGACGGAAGCCGGAAGATCGGGTTGGATAGGAATATTGAATTATCGAGCTGACCGGAGATCGGTTCATCCACCCGTTGGAGACCGGAAAAGCCCCTCATCCTCCTCACCTTCTTCTTCCCCCCACTCCCCTCATTTACCTCCATTACGAGCTTGACTCCACTTGCCTTGGACCATTCAAAAACCCCCTTTCCCTTTCTTGACTTGTCATCACTGTATCAAACTTCGTCCGTTTACCCGTCCACTTTTCCGGGCACTTCTAACATCAGTGTATAGGGTTCAACCTGGGACTTGAAGACACATTATACGCCATGGCTAGCACAGTAGGACAGGTAAAGACCAATCGTTTCCTAGCTTCTGCTCATATAAATCATGTTCATCAAGCTGATACATGCTGCAGACCATCACTTGCAAGGTAGGCTCAACTGAACCCCGCCGCAACCTCCATGACGTTGCCATGCCCCGCGTTGCGCAACTCATCCGCTGGCACTGAATTCATACTAAATTGGACAGGCTGCCATTGCTTGGGGTGCCGCAGAGCCTCTCTCCATCGAGGACGTCGAGGTCGCTCCCCCCAAGGCGCATGAGGTGCGCATTCAGATTCACCACACCGGTGTCTGCCACACTGGTAAGCCCCGCACCAATAACCCCGCCGTGCATGAACACAACATCCCAGTAGGGCTAACACCAATCAGATGCCTACACCCTCTCCGGCAAGGATCCCGAAGGTGCATTCCCCATTGTCCTGGGACACGAGGGTGCTGGTATCGTCGAGTCTGTTGGCGAGGGTGTGACTTCAGTCAAGCCTGGCGACTACGTGGTCGCCCTTTAGTACGTACCCGGATATTTCTGAGCTGAGAAGATTGCGCTAACATGAGCAGCACCCCGGAATGCCGTGAATGCAAGTTTTGCAAGTCCGGAAAGACCAATCTGTGCGGTAAGATCCGCGCTACCCAGGGTAAGGGTGTCATGCCCGATGGCACCTCGCGCTTCAAGGCGCGAGGGAAAGATATTCTCCACTTCATGGGTACCTCGACCTTCTCACAGTACACCGTTGTTGCCGACATCTCGGTCGTAGCAGTGACCCCCAAGATTCCCACGGATCGTTCCTGCTTGCTTGGCTGCGGTATTACCACTGGTTACGGTGCCGCCGTGGTGACCGCCAAGGTTGAGCAGGGCGCCAACGTCGCAGTTTTCGGCGCTGGCTGTGTTGGTCTCTCTGTAATGCAGGGTGCTGTGAGGAACAAGGCCGGCATGATTATCGCTGTTGATGTCAACGACGGCAAGGAAGCATGGGCCCGCAAATTCGGTGCCACTCACTTTGTGAACCCCACGAAGCTCTCCGGCAAGACCATCCAAGAGCACCTGATTGAATTGACTGACGGCGGTTGCGACTACACCTTTGACTGTACCGGTAACGTTGGAGTCATGCGTGCTGCGCTCGAGGCCTGCCACAAGGGCTGGGGTGAGAGCATTGTCATCGGTGTTGCTGCCGCTGGACAGGAAATCTCAACTCGGCGTAAGTCTTTCCATTTTGAACTGCTATTTCTCCAAGCCTCCTCTGACATACGCTTTAGCATTCCAATTGGTCACCGGTCGTGTGTGGAAGGGCTGTGCGTTTGGTGGTATCAAGGGTCGCACGCAGCTGCCTGGTCTGGTGGACGACTACCTGAACGGCGAGCTCAAGGTCGACGAGTTCATCACCCACCGTGAGCCTTTGTCAGCCATCAACAGTGCCTTTGAGCAAATGAAACAGGGCGACTGTGTGCGTTGCGTTGTGGACATGAAATAGACTCTGTGATATAGTTCTGGTTCCTTCAAAAGGCTCGATGTGAAATATGAATTGTCCTGGTGTGTGATGAGTGAAACGTGCCAGTTGCCATGATGATTCTCTTCTTAAACGGTCCATAGGAGTCGGATTCATTTTGTAGCCTGAGAACACGTCCAAGGTCCTCACCCCACCGTACCTTGTGGGTGCTACTTGGCTAGGTCGATACAATATCTCCATGATGTCAAGGCTTCAAAACATATACTGGATTCCTTCGCGGTCAGACGCCGGCCAACTGCACCAAATAGATAGAAGAGCATGCGAAAGCAGACAATATTCACAATCTAAAGCATAGGCCGAGTCTTCACGAATATACTCTCCGTTCCCCTACCTGCAAGACCAATTCAATCTTTCCACCTAGCATCAACAACCTTCGATGTCCAAGCAACACTCTTCTTTTGTTATCCTTCACACCTCTATTCCAACTACCTAGGTATAACTCCTTCCCCTCCCCCGCATCATCGCCCTGGCCAGTCACCATGGATGCCAAGCACGATGGCTGAGCTCCGCATATTCTTCCCGGTAACAAGATTGAAAATCGGAGGTCTCCGTATATCCTGGAAAATTCTAATGGGCAGTCTGGTAATACTTTGGTCTCTATTGGTGGCATGCGGAGTAACCATTTCTGCATGTTGGTCAGAAATGTATTGCCTGTATTGCTTGAAGTATAACTAAGCTATACGGATGGAAGCAGTCATCACCAATCCCGTCGATGAGGGGAAAAGTTTGCGGGATTAGCGGGGTGCCAGCTATGTAGTAGCTAATGCATGAATACCCGGATTTGCGGCGGACGCCATGGAATTCTCCTTGACAATAACTACTTGCGAAATATCGGATTCTACATGGCACGAATGGATTATGGAGAATTGATGTATTAATAAATGAGTGACTTAGGAGTTGGTCATTGCAATCGAGTAAAAATATCAGAAAAAGCAGAGAACTGCATGGTTGACGCAGTCTAGAGCAGCTTGTGCTCCAGGGTCATCTCGGACTCGGGCTGGAGACCAACGCACGCACGGAAGATGTTGATCAGAGCCGAGCGCTGCTTGCCAAGGGCGTTCACCACAGGGGTGCCCGGAGGGGTCATGGGGGCCTTGAGCATGTAGCTGAGGATGCTGAGTACGCTGTGGAAACCGGTGTACTCGGCGCCCTCTTCGGCCTTCCAGCTGACACGGGTCATCATTTCAGCGAGCACAACCAGATCGATGATCAGGGGCGAGGCCAGCAGAGAATCCTCGCAGATGTTGAACAAGCTGATGGTCTGGTGACCACCCATGAAGATCTCGGCATAGTATTCATCGAGAGCACGCTTGTTGTCACCGACAGCGGGCATGTACTTGATGACGACGGCGTGATCAGGGTGCTCGTCCGGCTTGTACAGAATGTGGTTGGCTGCGACCATATCATCGACCACGTTCGACTTGGAGATCTCCTTGGATCGGAACTGCTTCTGGGAGCTCAAGTTCTTGCCATCGTTGTTGCCCAGGTGGTTGTAGCTGGCAATGGAGGTGAGCTTGATACCGGCATTGATCAAGAAATCCACAAGGGCGGACTTCATCTTGGTCTGGCCAGACTTGAAGTCGTCACCACCGATGAACGCACCACGCTTTTCAGCAAACTGGCGGGCACCGGGAACAAGGGTGTTCTGGGGCGAGCCGTTTATGAACGGGGCATTCTCCAGGATCGAGGCCACGGCAAAGACAGTGGAAGGAGAGACCTCCTCGTGACCAGTCTTGATTGAGTTGATCAAGTTGTCGGCGGTGTCGTTGACGCCGGGGACAATGTCAGCGTACCGCTCCGTGTTGGCGGTCCACATCACAATCACCTTGTCCAGTCCGTTCTTGGCCTTGAAGTCGCGGATATCCTTCTGGATCCGCTCAACATGCTCCCAGCAAGCCTTAGAGCCTTCGATGACGTTGTCGGCGCGGTCTTCTTGGTTGGAGGCAATGAAGTCAGGGTAATAGATACTGGGCAGCGGAACCAGTTCGGCCATCTCCTTGCGGACGAGGCTCTTAAGGGCAGGTTCCAGCACCTGGGCGCGGTCCATAGAGGCCGCCAGGTTCATGCTGCTGATATCCCAACCGCCGATGGCCAGATCGTTGGGGTGGACCATGGGAAGCAGGTCCCGGAAGGGAATGTTGACTTCGTCGCCGGTCTTGGCATCGGTACCCAGCTTAACCGTCGAGCTCATGACAATGGAACCGTAGTAGTTGGCAGCTTGCTGGCCCTCGCGGGTCTCCCAAGTCAGGTTGCGGCGGTTGGCGAGGATACCGGCGGTGACAGTGGAGCCGTTGTTTCCACCCCAGCCGACGAGCATCATACCGACCTTACCGACCTTGCGGTCAACCTTGAAGTGGTAGTCAGTGGCCTTTGGGGTGGCCACCAGCTTGTTGTCCGCCGAGCGGGTCACCTCAGTGGTGTGGTAGGCGTAGCGACTCTTGATCTCTTCAGGAGTGTACACAACATTGGGAGACTGAACCGTGAACAACGGCGAGTCCTGGCGAGCCGACCCGTTGGCCGGGCCAGCAGCAACATCCGAGCTTGCGTGGGGAGCCATTACGTTCACAAGCGGGGGTAGTGAGCGCGGGATGAAGTAGAATTAGATGGAGCGAGTGGTTTATTGGACGTATAAGGAATAATCCGGTGCTCCGCCGCGGTTGGATGAGCGCCGGCCGTTGAACGGGTGGTGCCGCCTGGTGAGAGGTTAGTCAATTTGGTACTTGAACAGGCACTCCTTCCATAGACGGAAGTGGGCTGAGGCAGGAAGATGGACTCACGAGTTAAGAAGTGTGGCGAAAATGGTGCCGGTTGTATGGGATCACGTCTCGAGGAGAAGTGATCAAACCTACTGACAAGGCTTATACGAACTGAAAGAAGCAATTGGGGATGAAGAGGAGAGAAGGGAGAAAAGAAAGAGAGGGGAAGTCAATTAAATAGGGTCGGCTCCACGTGCCCTCCGCTTGGCTCCGGAGATCTCGTGTTCCCCCGGTTTCCCCCATTTGGCCCCTGTTTACTAGTTCTGGACACTTGTTTCCCGTGTTTCTCTTTCTTCTACTTTGACTCGACCCGTAAAATCCTGTCTCCGTTTACCGGGAGTTAAGTTGGGCACTAGTTCCTGCGGAGCCAAACTGTGCCTGCATCTTGGGTTGCCTAATGCGGGATCCGTCCTCGCCCGGATTCCCCTGAGTGGACCATAGAATAACGTCCGTTTTCGGGTTCCTGGCAGCGCATGCAGTTCGAACATGGTGAATCCAAGGGATATACGGATCATCGATCCCATCTTATCATACGAAGTAGTACATAGTAGATTTTAAGGGGTGAACCGTGCAGAGAAAAAAGAAAATTTGGCGGGGCTAAATCCTGGCAAAATATTGGCGGTCAAAGCGCCCGAGGCGGTGTGGAGCCCAAATCCACACCGTATGTATTTTGCCATTTTGGGAAGGATTGATTGGATCGATTGATTTGGATCCAGAGTTTTCTCCAGGGTCCTGGCGAGGTTTCAGGGGTGCCTTCCTGAAAGATGTCAAGAAGGAAGTCTCAAATTGTCAACATCTACCAGGGATTTTCCTGGCGAAACAATTCAGTTTACATGGTTCACCATGGAGTTGATCATGGTCCTAAATTGCGGGGCATTCGATCCTTCTGTTCAAATCTCCATCGTCTAGCATCCTGAGCTCCAAACCACCCAGCTATTATTAATGCGCCACGAATGCTTGCACCCACAATTGACTCGAAGTGTTCTGCTGCCGCGTCAGCTAAGAGAAACAGCCACGTTGGCCTGCGAGGAACCCAAAGCACGCTCCAACATGTCAGAAAATGATTACGGAGTAGAAACCCCACAAGATAACTGCGCTGGGGTCCAGTAGTACAACTACTTCTTCATTCGCGCCACCGTGCCAAATGACGGCACTAGAAACATCGATTCTGTGGACTCGTTTATTTTACAGGCGTTCCGACTGGGATACGGAGATGAGGAAATTGCACCATCGGCGGTGTTGACCCGTTGCCGACGAAGCGGGTAAATCCTAGTCCTATCAAGAACTTTATTACTATTTCTTTCGCCTCTAGCCAGCCCCGTGGCCTGGGTCCCAACGAAATTGCTTGCCATCGTGTCGGCCGAAACATATTTGCGGAGGTTGCTGTAATCTCGTCATTGCCGTCGGACCTAGATGACCACGAAGAGTCCTTCACTAAGATGGAGCTGATTAAGACTTTTACTTTCTATCATGCCGCGAGTCCGAGCGAGATCTTGGAGATCGGGAGCGTGTCCGAATTGAAACTCGACAGTTGCACCGGGATCACTTTCCGGGTCATCACCATGCATTGCAGGGACAAGGACAGAAATGTCTGGTAGTAGACGGACTTCAAGGTCTGACCTCATTATATGCTGAGGCGGCTTCGTAGATTGTAGTCGAAAATTCAGGTCCGGGCATCTTGCTATTTAAACAAACAACAAACCTTTTTGGTATTTTTACTGGTGCTTACTGGAAAATATACATCAGTTGTTTTGCCCACAGTCGAGCTCAATCTAATCCAAGAGTTCTGCTTTGAATATCTCAATTTACTGCGAATTTCCAGAAGAAATTGGACACAAAAAGAACTAGGTAAAAATCGCACAGCTTCCAAGGTTCGAAATAACGTAGTAGGCATGCATGATGCTACCTTTTCCTATCATCGGGACTGATAAGCCAATCTCCATTCCAAAGGTAAGGTGTCACGCGAGCATTGTCGTGTTTGCACCTTGAAGACCAGTGCAAAACATAAAACAAGATTTATGCATAGATATATGTCCTGAAAAGGAAATCATCACCATCAAGACAGAGCGGAGATAAATACCTCAATATTTAAGCATGGGGCTAGCTATCAATCATCTCGATCGCCAATTGTGACCTGCTTGACAAGGTGGAATTCCAATACCCCTGTGTCTGCGCTATCGCTACGCCAAAGAACATTCCTGAGATGCGATCAATCTTGAGCATTTTTGATCGAATTCTTGCCGGCAAAGAAAGCCGAGGATTGCCCGAATCCAAGAAAGATAGATTTATCCCTTTCAGCCACACAGCAATGAATGCAATTCTATCCTCGGGATACTTTTGGTCTCAAAGGAAGTCTACAGATCATTACAAGTGAAGTATGAAGGTTCGCTCCATTAACGCTTCGGATGGAAGTACGCTTCAGACACACCTGTTAGCAGCTCATCTTGCTCCCGGGTGTTTATGTTTTCGCTATTGGAGACGAGCAAGTATCACCTGTTCATGCTGTCCATGATTTGAACCTAGCATAACAAATCAAATGGCATCAAATATCCGTGAAAGGGGACATGAGTGCTAACCGAGATAACTTTACACTCCACATTATTCAGAATGTCAACATCATACAACAAACCGAGGTATTAAGCCTGCGAGGGATATATATGAATAAATGGCGATTTGTACCGATCAAATATAGGCGTGCCTTGTTGCATCATACCTGCCTGCCGATGGCTGGCCCGAGACGCAAATTCTCGAGAAGATCTCTTCCAGCACAGGCTTGAGAATCTGACACCGTGAATGATGTGTTCCAAAATTGCTACATCTGCATAAAGCTAAAGAAGAATTTCGGCTGTCCTTGTCTCCGATCAAAGCCAAGACTTTTTGGCATAAAATTCAACGAGAGTCTGGGGCATGAGTTAGGAATGGAATGTGGGACTGCATCTTAGAATCTTGATCTTGCAGATCAACGCGATGGACGAGAGGCCCATAAAGAGACGATCGGTTCTAGAAAATCTAGAAAATCGCTTGTGCTCCCACTGCATCTTCTGATTGCGCGTATACTGCCTATACGTGGCATGCCCAATTGAGACTCGGCTGTTCGAAAGATGTCTCGATTTCTTGGCCTTCGAGGCAAACACCTCAACTGGGTAGCACTGTTTGGCGTGACAATGCCTGCTGTTATGTTATTTGGCTACAACACTTCCTTGCTGGGGGGAGTGTTGACACTGGACAGCTTCAATCACCAATTCCCTGAAATTGACGTGACTGATCGCAATGTTGATCCCGCCGAGATTCGCCAGCGTTCCACCATTCAAGGAACTGTGATGGCCTTATACGCTGTGGGTGGCCTGTTTGGGGCGCTTTCCTGCATTGGACTGGGCGATATACTTGGCCGTCGTCGGGTGATTATGGTAGCCTCGGTCATCCAAGTCATTGGAGCGGTGCTAATGACAAGTGCCTTTTCATTTGCCCAGCTCATTGTCTCTCGCGTCGTTGTTGGCCTGGGGACGGGAGGACTGTTGGCGACGGTTCCGATATGGCAATCGGAGATCTCAACCACAGACAACCGCGGCGCTCATGTAGCTGCCTCGGGTGCATTCACCGGCACAGGTGCTATGCTGGTGCTTTTTCTGGACTTTGGGATGTCCTTTGTCCCCGGAAGCATCGCCTGGCGTCTTCCCTTTGCATTCCAAGTGCTGCTTTCCTTCTCGGTGCTGGGATTGATTGCTGCATTACCGGAATCGCCTCGGTGGCTCCTGCGACAGAATCGCGAGGTGGAAGCTCGTGAGGTCTTGGCTGCGCTGCAAGATGTCAGTATTGACAGTCCTGTCGTGGCAGCGGAAATTGAAGAGGTGCAACTGTCGCTTCGACGCGCTGGTAAGGCATCGATTGGTCAAATCTTTCGCATGGGCCCTCAGCGCGTATTCCACCGGGCCATGTTGGCCATCGCGGTGATGGCATTTGTGCAATTTACGGGGGTTAACGTTATAACTTTCTATAGTAAGTGTCTTGCTCCGGAGAATTCTGCAATGATTACTTACCATGTCACTAGCCAACACCATCTTTGAGAGCTACCTGCTCTTAGACTCGGTGAGGTCCCGGATTTTGGCTGCCATCTATCAACTTGTCAGTCCGATTGGCGGCATCTTGTGCTTCTTCACCATCGAAGGGCTTGGACGACGTAAGCTGATGCTCATGAGCGCCGCGGGTAATGCCATCTGTATGGCTCTGGTCGCCGGACTCGGTTCGCAACCCAATAATACCATGGCCATGCACGGTGCGGTGGTATTCATCTTCATCTACCATTTCACTTTCGTCATGGGATTGGGCAGTGTGCCATTCATCTATATGGCCGAAATCGCCCCATTGACGCTGCGTGCCACAATCAACGGCATCGGCATCGGCATCTTCTGGGCACTTGCATTCCTCTTCGCCGAGGTTTCGCCCATTGCGTTTGAAGCGATTGGATGGCGATACTTCATTGTTTTTGCCGGATTGAACCTCGTCATGATGGGCCTCGTATATTTCTTGTTTCCCGAAACGGCCGGGCGCAGCCTGGAAGAAATCGATCAAATCTTTATGTCTTCCAACAGAATATGGGATTCCGTTTGGGTGGCGAAACGTCTATCGCGTTCAGAAGCCGCAGAGTTGGACGCGGGGAGAAAAGTTGAGAAGTCTGATGTATGAAATGAATAGCATCAAATCATTAGCTTATATCGCCCGTGTCAATTATGACTCCAATGTAAATTTGCTGGATAAATAGACTTGAGAAGCAAATGCGTCATGTCGGGACTTTCCTCTCCGATTTCCCGCATCAAGTTTCCCCTCCATTCATCTCCAATTCAAACAATGGTGACGACCCGGAACAGCCAGAGCTGGTAAGTTGCGACCGATAGATTTTGGATCTCTTCTAACCATCGTAGTGATCCTTGTCGTTTGTTACACCATAAATGTGAGCACCGATTCATCTTCAAAATCGCTGGCGTTCTGATCTCCATCAAAAGGTGACGGTGTCCGACCAGAATGCGGTCGATGTGCACGAACTGGACGCGCATGTGTGCGGAATCATCGCCAGACACAGTTTCGACCAGTCAAGAAACGGGAAACTCGGAATCGCTTCCCCCCAAACCAGATCTGGCTACAACCGCCACCGCGAGGTTCGCAAATTCGACGCGCAAGGTGTATATTGCAGTCGCTGACATGGCGTCCGCTAGTGGATTTTGTCTTGGAAACCGGCAGTGGCGAAATTGAACAACAGAGCGATACCACGGCAGTGACTGACAATGAGACGCCCTCATTCCCATGGGTTAACCTCACTCCAGTTCAGAATGATACTGGACAACGGCAGTCGCGATCTCGAGTGCGACTCCCGAGTCCTGGGAAGCGCTCCTGGCCTTTGAGAGATCCCGAAGAGGCGTATCTCTTGAGGCATTTTATCGATCGCATTGCATGCTTTGTGAGTGACAGCGAGCCTTCCTCGGCAATCGATTCTAATGAAGTTGTAGTTCGATTGTACGGACCAACAACAACATTTTGCAGTTCATATTCCCTATCGGGCACGCTACTGCGATACCTTGTTCAACGCGATTATGGCCATGTCGGCTCGCCATCTCAGTTGCACATCGGATTATGACACGTTTGTGTCGGACCACTATTACCAAGCTTGTCTTGAGACGCTGATACCTGCGTTGAACGACCATGAAGTGACCATGGATGACGATCTCTTGGCGGCGACTGTGATTCTGCGACTCCGGGAGGAATTTGATGGTGAGCAATCCGAAACATGCCCTGGAGTTGATCATCTACGATCCCTTCGACGGGCGCCGTTGTGTTAATCCCATTTTAGTCCCATTGGCGGGGTCGGATCTTCGAGGCCATTCCTTTGGAACCAAAGCTTTCATTTCAGGCCCTCCGCCATCGACAACCACTTCCCCTAGTTTACGGCAGGCAGTCTACTGGAGTGGCCTTCGCCAGGAAATCTACAATGCATTGAGTCTTCAGCAAGCTCCGGATATTGATCTGAGTTCCCTCCATTCGCTATTTAATGCGTTGGGGCCGGACGCCGGGGATTGTGCATGGGCCAACCAAGCGATTGCCCATTGCGCGGACGTGTTGCTTTTCTCTTTTGGTGCGGACCCCCGTGGAGGGGCTGTGCATGCAGCAGATCACCTCCGTCAGCAGCATGAGCAATGGAAGGTCAACCGCCCCTCGTCCTTTGACCCGTATTTTGTCAGCGAAGAGGTGGAGATGGGGACGGACTTCCCTGACATTCGGTTTAGTGCGCCATGGCACGGTAGAGTTCTCCGACAAGATTCTTCCCAAGAGATCGAACGTGGAGCTGATTGAATCATTTCGCATTGTTGCAGCCATTGGCAATCAGTACCACGAACTGGCCCGCATTTTGTTGTCGGTTCATGACCCTAGTCTTCCA
The DNA here is from genome assembly GCA_037042135.1 of Penicillium sp. PG113-03A. Taxonomy (NCBI): domain Eukaryota; kingdom Fungi; phylum Ascomycota; class Eurotiomycetes; order Eurotiales; family Aspergillaceae; genus Penicillium; species Penicillium sp. PG113-03A. The sequence continues at coordinate 181,482 of JAXQJW010000163.1, forward strand.
AGGGTCGGGCCATTGCGACGAAGGCTCGCGGAAGAGGCTGATGTAAGTAGTGTCTGTGCGATTGAGTTCTTCAGATGGTGCGCAGCCAATTAACCCGTGGCGGCCCCAGTATGAGATTCGCAAAGGAGTTTGGACCGTCTGTGGTGTCGCCCTGGCGAACTCCTCCGTTCCGCCCGCCATGGTTGTTGGATGCATGGCCATCCATTTGTGTCAGTATCCTTTCACTCTTAAGGTCCTCATGTTGGACAAGCGATGGAAGGATCATGCTAAACGAAGTTTCAGGTGGCGATCGATTTACAGATCGGCAGGAACGGGACCAGTTGATCCAAGTGTTGATTCGCATGGATACATTGCACGGATGGCCCACTCATGCTCTCCAGCGTCAACTCCGCGATACCTGGAAGGAATCAATGTAAACATAAGATGATGAGGATGGTTAGTATTCGTGATACACGCAATTCTCGCAGATATCGGAGTGGGGGTTGATGAACTGATTTACGAGCTAACTGGGGCGAAAGGCGACAGGCGAATGGTGATACATAGCGTTATTCCGTTTATAGAGAGATTGGCAGGACAGGACCCAGAGCCGATCGAGGCAAGATGTAGTGTGAATGGTCAACGACAGCGATTCCTTTATTGGGGGCCACTGGGGCACGTCAGCGATGATGGTTGCTGGATGCTGATTGGATCGGACGAGTCGCGTGGAGTCCGTGTCAACAATGGGTTACACTTTCTCTCCAACCCCTGAAAGTCCAATTCGGTGGAACCGGCGATTTTGACGATTTTACCCCTGAAATGCACTTGGGTTGATGGAGACACACTAGGATTCCCTCCACGTTGCCTCGATTGACCAGATTGGTCAAGAGTTGACCAAATTTATCATCGATCTCTCCTTCTATATCATGGTTTCCGGCCAGTTGCCCGCTTGAAGCCCCCTCCATGACCCTGGCGGTCCGCGATCATGGCGACTATGGATATGGGCATTCTGCCCACCATCAAATGTTCCAACTGCGGGAACAATGTTGAGATCTCGGCCATGGGGGACCACATCTGTGCCCCAAGCGATCATGGTAAGTTTCACTTTCGATCATGTATATTCGAGACATGTCGCGTTGAACAAACTATAGCTCCAATCGCACCTCCATCTCCTCCTCCATCCGCGGGGTTCGACTCTCCGGCTCATTTGACGGCTGCAAAGCCCAGCCGACCAGCTGCCATTGACCCTTCGATTGCCAGTAGGTGTTGATGCGGAATCCAAGCTATAGCGCAAAGAAATCACATAAACTGAACATGTGGAATAGATCGAACTTTCTTACAACCAAATGTACCTACACCGGCTAGCAGTATCGGATCGCATGCGCCGTCACCAGTTCCGTCTTCACCCCGCCAGGTTTCCCCCGATGATGAATCAGTCATCAACCTGGACTCGGTTTTCTCTTTTCCTATGCCGGGCAGCCGGTCATCTACTCGAGGCGGTAGTTCCGGGTCGACCGCGGATGCCACGGCACACTCCGCTGCACCAATCCCGTCTCCGCGATCAGGCTATGGACTAGGCCTGGTGCCGGAGAATATTCAACTACCCGCAAGCCCAATGCCGCCACCCGGTGCACCATCCCCGGATCCCAGTCACCATCGAGGGGATTCAATGGCCAGTCAGAGCAGCTACCGAACCTCTCTCGCGAGCACTCGGTATGCCAATTCGACGGCACGATCCTCTACCACTAGTTTCTCGCGCGGGTTCCGCACCTTTATGGACGAAACTCCGCCTCTCCCTCCAGCACCTCTCCGTACGCCTCACAAAACCTCTTTCTCGCGGGATTCAAATCTCTCGGTAAGCTCCTCGTACCGGAGCGACCGAGGCGAAGCATACAGTGGATTTGATTTCGGCATCCCGACTGATCGAAACTCGGGCTTACACGATCTGCCCGAGGAGCCCCGTGATACAGATTATGAAAATTCGCAGTCTCAGACACACCTGCACCCTGCTGATGCCGAGGTCGTCGGTGTCGAACGTCCCAGGAAGAACTCGGACGCAGCTAGCGATAGTGGGCAATCGGTGACCAGCTTCGCGCGAGCACTGGGACTGGCAGGCCAGAATAAAAAAGCCGCGAGTTCTGCCTCCTCTGACACTACACCGTCCGAAACTCGAAGTGGAAGTTCTATGTCCAGTCTTCCGTCCGAAGCCAGCCTCACGCGACATAAACCTTCTGATCCGTTGAATTTGAGTCCCCTCGTCAAGGAACTGCCTCCGCGGACGCGTCAAACTATTCTCGAATTGCCAGGCCGCACACGAAGTACCATGGATGAGGTGCCGCCAATCCCCGCTGCCTTTTTTACTCCGGACTCCCCAACAGATCCGGCTATTAACCACGGTGGCTTATCCTTGATCGATGAGAAACAGGAGACGCCCATGCCGAAGGCCTCCACCCCGGATCCCCTGGCGACGTCTCCACCTGAAATGCATGACCCAATCCCGCGGTCCGCTACTGCGCCGATCCCACGTCCACCAACTCGATCAACCACTCGAGCCAAGGGAAAATGCAAGGGATGTAATGAAGAGATCACCGGCAAGTCAATTTCGTCCTCGGATGGCCGCTTGACGGGTCGATATCACCGTGGCTGTTTCGTGTGCTTTGAATGTCACTCTCCCTTCCAAACTGCCGACTTCTACGTTCTCAGCAACCGCCCATACTGCGCACAACACTACCACGAACGCAACGGATCCCTATGCTCGACCTGTCATTTCGGAATTGAAGGGCAATATCTGGAGACAGTGGAACATAATCCCAACCGACCGGACCGTCGGCGTTTCCATACCGAGTGCTTGCAGTGTCGGACCTGTCATGTCCTGCTAAAGGGTGATTACTTTGACTGGAATGGGGAGGTATACTGTGAACGAGACGCCCGTCGTGCCGCCGCGGCGTACCTTCCGCCTCCTCCGGGTCGACGACGGCCCACTATTGGTGCATCACCCTTGTCCCAGTCTCAACGATTCCCTCCTGCTGGTTATCCTCCCCCGCCATCCCCAGGACCAGGACCCGGGCTTCGTCCCGGGCCTCGATTCCCTTCAGGAGGGGCTCGGCGCTTCCCGGAGCGACGTACTACAAGGCTTATGATGATCTGAGACAATCATTTCCGATGCTCTTTTTCTTTCTTGCACTCCCCCCAATGATTCCCATCGATTCTGGTGGCTCCTGTTGACCGGCTTTTCGCATTATCGCTCGTTCCATAGATTGCGTTATACCCTCCATCCTTTCTTGATTGTCGGCTGTGACCGATTGGCGTTGATCGTTTGTGCCTCCAAATATGGGCGTTCCTTCTCTTCTTGTACCAATAATTGCCCCGATCTTTCTACCCTTTGAGTTATTGGCGCCGGTGGTTTCGTGGTGGACGCTCATGGTCCCATGCTTGCATGTACAACTTCATCGGCTTGGTGTTTGGCTTTTTGGCTGTTGAGGTTGAACGAACATAATGTTTACTGCAGAAATCCGAATTTAAAATTTCTTGTTGATGCAACTGCTGTCTATCGCCCTTTGCGCTCCTCAAGCTGCACGCGATCTAACGAGGGAAGATACTTGCGTCTGAGATACCAACCGAAAAACAGCGCGAGCAACGCCAGGGCCCAGATGTCGAGTTTCTCAGCCACGGTCAACCCATCTAACTTGTACCACGAGAGACCAGACTCATCTTGCTCCTCTACTTCCCATTGCTCACAGATGTGTCGGTAATGAGCAGGATGGTCGGTGATGATGCCGTCGACACCATTTCGAATTCCCCATCGCATCAGATTTGAGGCGTTGACCGTCCATACATAAACCTGTCGATGAGCAGCCCTGGCCTCCCTCAAAAATCCACGGCCAAGAGGGCCCATGAGAATCTTTTGATGGACACTGAACGCGATGCCAGGCACCTGCAGAAACTGGCGAGCATAGGTAGGATCAAAGCAAATCAACGCCATTGGATACTGAGGCAGATATTTGTTTCGATGGGACAGGTATCGAGCTGACCAGCAGCCCAAGACAATGCGCCGATGCCAGTCACGGCCCCCGACAGACACAGGCACCGATGCGATTGTGTCGGCAATGCGCGACATGATTGTTCCCGGGTCATCGGTCCGCTGTTTTGATTAGCTATGATAGTCCCGACTCATCTTGACGTGGAAAGCAAAGCCACCTTGATATCCAGTAGTACCCAGACATGTTCACGTTCCAGCGGTCGAATGTATTCCAGGACATCGGCTAGCCGAGGCATCGGCTCGTATGGAGCTTGCAAGGTACGAAGGGTCTTCAAGTAGGCCCAATCACAATCGCTAATTCTCTTCTTGACTCCGAAGCATCGTTGCAGAGTGGGATCCTGTGTTTCATGAGCTTGAGCTTTGTTACAGCTTTAGAACCGCTTCGCTCACGTGCGACAAGACCACCACGCCATCGCGAGAGAGATGAAGATCGAGTTCGAGCGCATGCGTTCCTGCCTGGATAGCGGCTTCTATTGCGCAGAGGGTATTCTCCGGATACTTCCCTTTGTATCCTCGGTGAGAGATGATTTGCGGCAACCGCGGGACGTCACTTGCAATGGGCTGGGTTGAAGTAAGATGAGTATTCGTGAGTATGTCTTTAGGAGTATGCTGGTATCGCCCCTTATCAGAGAAACTTGAAACGGTCTCCATGTCGCAAGTTGCGCAGAGTTGAGAACTGCGAATGACTTTCGCCGGCTGGAGTTTGGCGGAGTTAAGGATTGCCCCACTATCTACAGTGCAAGGTTCAACCATGAACCTTGACGAAATTCGCCTTTTGCGCTGAGGATGAATATCAGTTCACTGCTCATGTTGCAAGAGACTGTGTCTGCCTTTCCATTTCATGAGAATCGGAGATGAAGCTTCTATTCATGTCGTCGACCTCAGACCGAGGTAGCTGACTCAGCTTCTCAGTGATTCATTACGCTGAGTTGCCTGGGGAATTGAGCTTTGCAAACTCTTCGGCACTTCTATAACGAATTCATCATGTCGATTCAGCAATGGATGACGCCTCTTAAAGGTTTGGACAGCCTTTATCAGATCGAGAGTCTGATGCCCGCACCAAAACAGGGAGAGGTACTGGTCAAGATTCATGCAGTGTCCCTCAACTACCGTGACGTCGAAGGTTGGTTCCTTCCGAGAGGGGATAGTTCAGGTTATGCTGAGACTGGAGACTGACCAATCTTTTCAGTCACCAAAGGTGAATACCGGCATCACAAAACCGCCGATCAAGATGCCACCATTGTGCCATGCTCGGACATGTGCGGCACCATCACCCAGGTTGGACCCGGCGTCACCCAGTGGGCAATTGGAGACCGCGTCCTTTCCACTTTCTTGCCCGAGCATCAGACAGGACAGGTGACCGAGAAGGAGCTTGCTGGAAGTATGGGGCTGCCACTGAATGGGGTTCTTGCGACCTACCGCGCTTTTCCGGCCCACGGCCTGGTCCGCGCCCCGCAGTATATGTCGGATGAAGAGGCATGCACGTTGCCCATTGCGGCAGTCACCGCGTGGATGTCGGTCAATGGAATGCGACCACTTGGTCAGAGTGGTGGGAAAGGTGAATTTATTCTTGTCCAGGGCACCGGGGGCGTGGCAATTTCGGGGCTTCAGATTGCAAAGGCTGCGGGTGCGAAGGGTGAGTACACATGATGATCGTCTCTACAAAGAATGTAATTTCTAACCTCGTCTCCAGTCATTGTGACATCCTCCTCCGATGCAAAGCTTGAGCAGGCCAAAAAACTCGGCGCCGACTTGACCATCAACTACCGTACAACACCTGACTGGGAAACGGAAGTGATGAAATATACCGATAACCATGGCGCTGACATCATTCTGGAAGTTGGTGGAGCCCAGACCTTACGCAAGAGCTTCGAGTGTATCGCATTCGGAGGCCTGATTGATTGCATTGGGTATGTCTCGGGCAAGATGGATGCGCCGGACGATCGCATGAACGTCAACCTTTTGGCTCTTCGGCGTACTGTGACTCTCAAGGGGATTATCAACGGGCCGAAGGATCGCTTTGAGGAGATGATTCGGTTCTACGAAGCGCATCAGATCCGCCCGGTGGTGAACCGTGTCTTTTCCTTTGCGGAGTCCAGGGAAGCTTTCCAGTTCTTGGAGAGTGGGGGTCACTTTGGAAAGGTTGTGATCAAGGTTCAATGATTGTATTGCAACAATATGGAGCAGATTGATCTTGTCACTCCATTGTACAATCTCAGACTAGGGCATGAGGTCGATCTGTCGATAAACAATAGGGTGAAATGTTCATCCGTTGACCTTATGCCAGACATATGCAATAAAAGGACTCGAAACTACGTGGAATCTTCCGTTTCTCGTAGTAGAAAATGATTGTGCTTTTCTGGCGGGTTTTTGAGTTCATTTTGCGAAAATCTATAGTCAATGTTGATAGATGTCGAATGGCATCTATTTAATGCCCCATGCACAACTGATCAAGAAACGATGTTTTCCAGTCTGCTTGTATCATGATCGTCGTGCTTTTGCATCAGCTTCGATCGTCTCGGCAGCTTTGGTCTTCCAATTTTCATCCCATCGCGACAAAGCCGGCCGCCCCTCGACAATATCCTCGCTACCCCATTTCATTCGTGCCTGATCAAGAGCAGGATCGGTCTCCCCATCCGGACAAACGATATAAAAGTCTCTCCTATCCATCCCCTTCAACATCTCGGCGGCTACTTGACTTGGATACCACGCTCCTGGTGGCTTCTTGAGCTCGGCCTCATCGATAGGTCCTCCATTCCCCATGAACCCCGTCCACGTCCACCCAGGAATCAAAAGATGAACAGAGATATGCGAGGTCTTCAGGTCCGAACGAAGATCATGAGCGAGATGCTCCGTGAAACTCTTCACCGCCGCCTTGGACGCGTTGTACGCCGGGTTCCCGGCACCAGGTGGATTCGTGATACCCTGTTTCGAGCCGGTAATGACAATCGACTTCGGGACCTGGGTTCGAGAGGCCAGAAGCATAGGCAGTAAAGCATTGAGTCCATTCAAGGGGCCATAAACGTTGGTTTCGAGTGTCTGGAATGTCAACACAACACCATTCCTATCCGCATGATTGCACCGATCAGATCACTTACATTCCGCCAGTAATCAACGTCCAGCCAAGGTCGAGCCCGTTCCACATCGTGATCTCGAGGCTTGAGGCCCTTTCCGGCGTTGAGGACCAGGAGATCGAGATCGGGGAAGAGGGCGAATATCTGCTGTGTGGTATACCTCCACGCCTCCGTGTCAGCGACGTCAATTACAAAGGCCTCGGTTTGGAGACATGAGTTCATCTCGGAGATGATTTGCTTGGTTTTTATCAGGTTCTCTCGGTCAATGTCGAGTAGCACGAGGTGCATGTCTTTGCTGCGACAGAGTTTGGCTATGGCGAAACCGACTCCTGATGCGGCTCCGGTGATTAGAGCTGTTTTCCCGGGTTGAACGACTGACTCCATGGTGGCTGGTTGTTTAATTATTGATGTGGGAGAGAATGGACTTTTGATTCATTCGCAATCATGGTGATGTCATCGCGCGTTGGTGCAGGTTGATGATTGGAATTTTGTTCCTGGGCCGCAATGCTATGACTGATTTATACATTCATGGTATATCGGTCGATATAGGTGACGATTTGAGCGGTTTCAGTCTCAAGACTATTTTATTTGTACTACCAAAACGGGTATCCGCCAATTCCGTCGTATTCAAGAGCACCAAAAACAGTGTTTGTTGATGAACATGGGCTTTCGATTTTAGTTGACTGCTCAAGCAACATCCATCTTATACCCGTCGTCTCATGTTATTTAAACTCCTCTTAAAGGCACCACTGCCTGCGAGAGCTTGGCGGCGTCCTGGTCCAAAATCAGGCTGACCACCCAACGTCCCAAATATATCGCCAATATAGTTGCGAGGTTTCACCCCAGCAGCAAAAGTCTCATCCCAATCATTCACAATCCCTTGCACAACTTGGATACCAGCGCGGTAGAGATTCTTGAGAGCAATCTCAAATCCACCTTGTTCAGAAGCGCGAAGCAAGTTATCCGTTGCCGATGCACCGGGGTACGGCCGGTCAAAATCCGAGGCAGTACGCATGACAATAATGCGGGCAAAGTCCGTCATCTTGTGGGCCGATGAACGCAGAAGCACCTCGAGCGTGGCGTTGTCTTCTTGAGCACTAGCGCAGTAATCGCCCGTGCCATTGGTTAACACTTTGGTCGTGTTTTCAAACGTCTCTGTCAGGATTTTACCACTAAAGTACACATCCGAGGTAGCGACATCGCACTCTGTGACGCCTGGTGCCCGCGTAGCAGCCTCATACGCACCTCCCGGAATCTCATAATGAGTGCGAAAAGTCTTTGCCGTGTCTGAATCAGCGAGGCTAGCTCGACGTGCGAATTCCGCAGCGATCTTGCGGAGCTCGGCATTGATCTCAAACACTTCCGTGCCGTAGATCAGACTGGGATATTGACCGGCGGAGCTCGCACCAAATGGGATATATCCGGTGGAGTAGTTCTTGGGGAGTTCTCGAATATCAATCTCATACTGGAGAGCGACCTGCACGGCGTATCGTGCAAATATCGCTGAGCCCGTTGTGGTTCGTTTTGGGCTTACGCCTGCGATGCCCGCGATGAAGAAATAGGTTTGTGTGAGATCGAATTGCGGTGAAAAGACAACTGATGAGACGGTCGTTGCGGCGTTGATTTCACCTTCGCCCGTGATCAATTGGCAGACTTCGTAATCCTGCGTGCAATGGACATCGGGATAGAGCGGGGAGAGGCCGGGAATGGTGATGTTATGCGCAAGGAGGTTGAAGTCGCGATTATTCCACCAGGCCTGAGCTTCTGGCTCGAACTTGTAAGGAATCAGCATATGAGTTGATCTGAGGCTTGGATGGACTTACCATGGACACGATGAAAACCTTGGGCGCAATCTTTTCATCGCGAGTGCGCAGATTATGAGCCGAGATTCCCGCGCCGAATGTGCTCAAAAGCACCAGTGAGTTAATGACTCCTCGGAGAGATGGCATCATGCTGTGATTGAGATGGAGATTTTCTCATAACACAGATTGAAGAGTTTGACGGTAGTCGGAGCACCGTTCTCCATTTCTCCATTTTTATCGGTGCATCTCGTCGGCGTGGGGATGAGCACCGGATTGAGAAATGATCGTCAATTAGTGATCGGACTGAAAGCTTGATATATTTGTAGTCAAAATGTGCATGTTTATTGCACAAGTATCTGCGGAGTTTGTAACTACCAAGGTAGGTATGCTAAGATTGTTTCCGCTGTATATCCGTCATATCCGCGGTACTTCCAAGGTTGCCACTGTATAGTCCCCTTTTATTCAGGCCCACCTTTTCGAGAAGGAGCAATAAACACTGTCTTTAAGTGCCGAGTCCCGCAATATGTCATTACTATATTCGACACCTGTAGTCCATCTGATTGAACCTAGAAAGACCTATCTCCTTCTAGATTCTCTAAACTGAAACCGTTCAAGTGGGTACTCAACGTGAAATTATCTCCCTCGGTACTGGATCCACGCTAGAACAGGTTGATGAGCCTGAAATGAGCAAATATCTCTCTGCCTAATCACGTTTCCTTACTCCGCAGTCTATAGGTCTTCCACTCATGGTCCATCTCAGACTGGATGCTCGAAACGCCTTGTAACGCCACCGGGCTTGGGTGCAGAGCGAGAGAGAAGTTTCTGCCGACTGCGATATTGTGATTCATCACTTTCGACGAGTGAGACAAAGAGAGATCAATGAGGGCTTTGACAGCTCCAACCGATCCACCGCGGAACCGTGGAAGAGCTCGATGAAACGCCGAATGATCTCCTTTCCCGGCCGAGGGAAACTCACAGCTGGCTAGATTGGGGTATGTAGGCCAAGAGCTGTCAAAATGTCGATCGTAGATGGAAATCTCCCTTTCCCCATGAATGATCAGACGTGGGATGAATTCATATACAGTCCTTTAATCCCCCGACCCCTGTTCTCGCGTGGAGACTGCAAAGTGGAGGTCTCAGCGGTGGACGAATCATAAGCCTGAAAAGCCAAGAAGCCCTATGCATCCAAGAAGAACCAATTCGTCCGATCAAAAATTTGTTTTGCATTCTTGATGTCATGGATTGTCTACCACGAAAGATCATCATCGTCGGCGGAGGTATTGCAGGAATCGCTTGTGCTCTTGCTCTGTCGCGAGAACTCACCCCGTTCGTACCGGATTTGAAGATCACAATCTTTGAGCGACATGACATTCTTTCCACGTCGGGAGGCGCGATCAACTTGACGCCCGTCGCTCAACGGCATTTGGCTCAGCTGGGTATTCTGGATGAATTGGACCGTATGGGCGCAGATGGAGGAGCCGAAGTGGACGCGATTGAGTTATTCTCCATGCGATCGGGTCGCTCGATTGGCTCCATTGACTTTGTTGATCCTGGTGGCAAAGGATTTGGCGGATACAAAGGCCGTCGAGTCATGCGCATTATGCTGTCTATTGCGATGATGACAGTCATGGAGAGAAGCCGTAATATCGACTTGGTCTTTGGGCAAAAAGTGGTTGGTGGAGAAGATGTGAAGGGGAAAGGCGTGGTGCATTTCCAAGATGGATCCAAAGCCATTGGAGATTTGGTGATTGGTTGTGATGGAGTTCATTCCACCATTCGCACTGGCTGGGTTGATCCAGCTTCTCCTTCTCAATACACCGGAATGTCCTTCTTGCAGGCGAATATTCCCTCGGACAGCCTGTCATCGCCCATTCACTTCTCCTCGTCTGCATTCAACGTCTCTCGTCATGGCTCCATGTTGACCAGCTTTTGCGATCGAGACAACACACAAATATTCGCCGCTGCAATTGTTCAATTTCCCCAAGATCACTTGAGTCAATACCGACTAGAGCCAGGCCAAGAATGGTCGACTCAGCATCGAATTCGATGCGCTCTTCGCCAGGCCATGCAAGATCGTTTCTCTGGGTCTGCAATCCCATGCATCAGAGAGATAGTAGACAGTCAAGCCGATTGGATTCTTTATCCGGTGTACCAAGTCCGCCCCGGTGCACGATGGAGTACGAACCATGCCATTCTTCTTGGAGATGCAGCTCACGCGGTAAGTAATGCCTTTAGCGGATCTTTGATAAGGACCTTCTCATCTGACTGAGCTTAGATGCCCCCTCGCGATGAATCCGCAGCATATGCTCTCGATGATGCGATTCTCTTCGCTCGCGTATTGGCGAGTTACCGCTCAAAGCCACTGACTGAAGCTTTTGCTGCGTATGAACGGCTTCGTCGTGATATCATCGACCATGCCTTTAAAGAATCCAGTCGCATGTGGGATCGGAACCGTGACATGGGTTTACTTGAGGGACGATTCAAAGAGTGGATGATACCCTTCTATCTCCGAAGCCAGCGTGACGAGCGCAATGCTGCTTGGGAGTTTGATGCCACCAAAATCGCACTTCCTACTCCGGCTCCCAGTTGAGGATTTATTTTTGCATTAGTATGAAAGATCAAGGCGCATGGTGTTTGATTCGCATTGTAGTGGAGAGCATTAGCTTGCAACTGAATTCTTCCATGTAGTATAGCTGGTCAAAGCAGATATTTCTTTGTTTGTAAACTATACACAGCATTAACATCCATTCCCTAAGAATCCCACATTGAAAAAATTCTGCACTGGGATATGGAGCGGAGAATAATAAACATCCTCATAATAACGAGTTATGAAAAGTGCGCCTTCCAAGGATGGCCTCGAAGCGAGAAAGATGGGATAAAAAGCATCGAATCTACACCCGTGGACATGACAGAGAATCTCATTCTAAGCAATACCTATATAAACGTGAGCAAAACAACTCGTCTGTTCACCCCTCAACTTCATTCATCACTGGCTCTTGACTCTGACACAAACCAGCCATTGGCCTCACCACAGCTTTGTGCACAATCGTGTGCTCCCGCAAGGAGCTCGACTTATATAGCACCGGTGCCATGCAGAATTGGACGACTCCATTCGGAGGACATTCTCCAGTGACACTAGTCATGTACTCGTCATTAAAAGGCATGGCAGGCAAAATCCACTGAAAGAGATATCGTTCACGTTGGCGCTCCAACTGGTTTTTGAATTCCACAAATCTCCACATTAACTCTTTGAATTCCCGAGTACGCACTGTCGTGTCTGCTCTAGACGGAGCGTCGAGAGTTCTTTCTATGATATGGAGCACATCATCGCACGTGGATTTAATTCTCGGATTCGTGAGTGTGAAGATTGCGCTACTCATTGCTGAACTCCAGTGATGCCAGATGTGGGTAGGACCTGTTATCAAATGAGTCAACTGAAGCATCGAGAATAGAATAGAGTCTTACAGTTTGTGAAGATCTCCTGATCTAACTGGCGGAATATATCTCCCAAGGCTTCGTCGCAGCATCCAATCAAGAATCTTCCGAAAAAGTAACGGAAGATGAGTCCATATACCTCTGCCAGCGTTTGGTGAAGGATATCCAGCTGATGACCGACATCTTTCTCAGAGACTTCACTCGAGTCATCCTTTTCACTGACAGGAATACAACGGAAATGACGCTTGATCCAGTTCTCCAGTCCTTGGTACAGTTGGCTCATGATTCTCCGCACTTCATCATCGTCAATAGTCTCGGTCCATTTGGAAAGTTGAGATATTTTGACCATGAGCATTTTATTCTCCTTCAGTGAAAGATCGGTCAATTTGCGGGACTCTTCTAATAATTCACCCTGGCGGCGAAGTCTTTCCTCAGCCAACCCCTGCGCCTTTTGTGATCGTGCTAGCTCCTGGAGAGATTGTTTTGACTCTTCTTGAAACGTTTGGGCCTGGCATCTGGACTGAATCGCCTCTTCTTTCCATGCCTTTGCTTCTTCTCTGTATTCCACGACCTTTCGTTCGAGTTGCTTTGCTTTTCTCTTGAAAGATGCCGCAGCCTTATCGGTTTCCTCAAGCTTTTGTTGAAGACGTTGACAGACCTTTTCCGTGTCCTCAAGTCCCTTTAATAGAGCGGCCTTGTCGTCGTCCCTCTGTGAGGAGGCCGTTTTGAAATCACGGAGTGGTGGTAGAGTTGTCATCGCAGAGACACTTTCCTTGAATGTCCGAGCAAACCAATCAGTCCAAACAGTAGACATTTTCAGGAACGATGAATTCAAAGTGAGGTCGGCTCAGTTGAGAAGTTAGGTCGTTGTGAAACGACTATGATCATAAAATGATCCTCACTCACGACTCCGATGCTAAATATGGCCAACCGCAACAATCGATGACGCACAACCTCCGTCCTTCTAGTCCTTTTTTATCACTCAAGTCTTTTGTCTTTTATTTTTACATTTTACATTGATAACTAACTCTTTCAAAATGGAAAAAGCAAAGATTATCTCTGCTGAAGCGCCGAGGATTATCATCGGGCTTGATTTTGGAACAACATTTAGCGGGTATTTCTCCTTCACCCGCAGCCTTTGCTCAAACTCACCTGGATAGTATCGCCTGGGCGCTAGATGATGGCTCTGATGATGTCGAAGTAATTCAACAGTGGCCAGGAGGAGGAAATAGTGAGTACATGAATAAAGTGTGCCTCAGGAACGGTGCTAAACCCACAGATACTTCTCAGAAAGTACCTTCCCTTTTAACACTCGGAAAGACCAAGCAATGGGGCTGCCTAGTAGGCGACGAAGCAAACGCGCTTCGAGGCTTCAAACTTCTTCTGGATGAAAGCAAAGAGCTCCGGTACCTCCCCGCCATCGAAAGCGCCGCTACTATCAAAAAGGCGAAGTCAACCCCCGTTGAGATTTCGGGTACCTACTTGAAGTTTCTAGTATCCCACGCCATGCGTGTACTGGAACGGCGCTTTGGGAGTGCCCTGGACACTATGCAGCTTGATTTTATCGTGACTGTTCCTGCCATATGGTCAGATAAAGCTAGAGATGCCACATTAACCGCTGCATCCTTCGCCGGGATTCCAAGGTCCAGCCTCTTTTTGCTGTCAGAGCCAGAAGCTGCCGCCATTTATGCCATTCGCACAATCCAGCCGAATACCATTGCAGTATGTATGACACACAGTGGCTCGAAATCTAATAACCATCTCGATAGAAAGACGATTGCTTGATAGTATGCGATGCAGGAGGTGGCACCGTGGTGAGCATCAGACGACCTGATCATTTATAGAAGCACCGACATTAACTTTGCACCCAGGATCTGATCACTTACCGGATTACCCAAACCGAGCCAATGCGAATGGAAGAAGTTACAGAGGGTACAGGTATGTATTCTAGCCTAGCGAGGCAATCGATGAATCTTACAAACCAGGGGAAATTTGCGGATCGGTAATGCTCGACGAGCGGTTTCAAAGCTTCCTCGCAAAAAGGATGGGCAACAAAAACTATGAAAGTCTCTCAAAAGAGTCAAAGCATGTTGCTCTGAAGTACTGGCAAGAAAAAATCAAACCAAATTACGCGGGGCCACTGGGCGCAGGGTATTCGGATTTCGCGGACTTGGATTATTCCATCCCTGTGCCAGGTTCGCAGGACATACCGGAGGCCAATCTCATCTCGGGATTTCTGTGCATGGCAAGGTAAGCGTGTCTCATGAGCCTGGCATAAACTAGTTTACTAACCATGTTTTAAATGCAGTGATGACATCAAAGCATTGTTTGATCCTGTGATGGATCAAATCGAGACTCTAGTGTCAAATCAGAAGTCGAAAGCAGACTTAAATGGCTCTTCAGTCAAGGTAAAAAGTTTTTTTCATGTATTGTTTATATTCGCTAACAAACCAGGCCATCGCTCTGGTTGGTGGGCTTGGGGGGTCGGAGTACCTCTTCAAACGATTGCAGAATAAGTTCGCAGGAATTCAAGTCATGCAACCGCGAAACGCGTAAGTAAAAGTCCAACTACCATGAAAAGCATTCTAATGTCGAGCAAGATGGTCAGCAGTTGTCCGGTAAGTCGCAATTGTTTATCAAGATGATCGAGATCTAATAGCATAGGGGTGCTGTTTACCGCGGGCTTGAGGGAAACCAAGTCGACAATCGAAAGGCTCGGTGTCACTATGGCGTTGAATGTCGGAAGGATTTTGACTCTAAAGTTCACGATGCTGGAAATTCCGTTTGGTGCCCATATGAAGAGAAGTGGAAGATATATGGGCAAATGAAGTGGCATATCAAAAAGGTATCCGAAACCAGCCTCGCAAGAACGGAAGGTCGAGTGCATGCTAATCATAATCTCTAGGGTGATTCACTATCCGAAAACAGCCCGATTAAACTGGATTTCTACCGAAATGTTCCTCTTGATGGAAGTTTAAAATTCACAGAAAGATTGTGCTTCTGTCTTGCAGAAGAAGCTCCCAGCACGAAAATTCCCGGTATGTTTCTCTCTCGATTAGAATTCTGTATAGACGCTTGTTTCCAGAGACTGTCGTTATTATCTCCACTGACTATATATACTGAGAAGGTGTAATTCACTTATGTGAGTTGGAAGCAGACTTGAGTAAGATCCCGGTGAAGCTTTTTGAGAAATGTCATAATTCGAAGGGCCAAGTCTATTACAGATTCAATTATGTTTTAGCTCTGACACCCGCTTCTGCATCTTTACTTTTTGAATTGGAGTTCAACGGTATCTCCTATGGCACCGTGCGGTCTCGGTATTGAGTTGCTACGCTGAAGCTGGCTTTGAACAATTTTCGACCAGGAATGTCCTACTCGCTTTTTGCTGATGAGAAATAGCTTACATGGATATATTGCTAGCCTAGTTGAAAACCAAACTTTTACCAATGAAAGTCATTCCCGACAAAGGACCTCTGACTCTAGTTATTCAGCCTGTTCTGTCTTGCATTTCTGCGTGGCCAACCCCTCTTTTAACCTTTTTTCTCTGAGTTGTTGATGAAGCCTGGAGATACATGTACAAATTAAGGGGGGCAATTAAATGACTATTATAAAGGGGCATATAATACACTTCCTCATGACCTCACGTAGAATGTTCTCTGGCTGAGACTTCTTGAACATGTGGAGGAAGGACAAAAGTATTTGCAAGGCCAGACCAATGAAGCGCATCGAGCCTCGCCAGTCCTAGCTTAACCAAAGGAAAGCTCGGGCTTTGACACCGAAGGACCTGTAACCACGACTCGACAAGATTTTTCCCACGCACTGCATGGGACTCATTCGGGGCCTGCACCAAAATGAGCACGAGAAAATTGGACACAGTCGCAAAACCAATGCGAGACCCTGAGTATATTAGCTGGTCGTCAAAAGAAGTATGAGGGTAGAGAAAGACGTACATGAGTACCAAAATCCAGTGAAATCACTGGGTGTCAGTCGACGGGTAAAGTTCACAACAATAGTAGCGCATTTTTCAGCAGCGTGTAAAGTCAGTTCACTTGTGCCGGTTTCATCCAGAGTTTCAACATGGGGCAATGAGTCGATTCCCGGGACGTCCATGAAATCGAAGCTTGGGTCATCTAGTGGCAGTGGAGAAGTCCCAGACATTTCTTCTAAATCGAAGATCATTGGTGGGCTGGATGAACGTGCCATAGGTCGAAGCATTGCACGATACACATAGACTACCAGTAGTAGATATGCAAAGTGAATAGATGTCGGATATGGAGCCATTCCATTGACAGATTTACTCCAGTTCGGTAACCGAAACGTCTCAGGTAGCGAGGCGTACCAGGCATTGAGCTTTTCCAAAAGTGCTCGTCCCAACTCGACCGAAGAGCTAAAGTCGACGTTCAATATTTGCGATGCACGCAATGTACTAATATTGTCAGTTTTAATGGAAAAGAAAAGTTAGAAGAACAGATAACTCACTAGAAAGTTTCGTGGATCTCTTCCGCAATTCGCGCGAGGTTGACTTGATACCGAAAAGGGATGTCGATGTCACTTGAAGAGGTTGAGAAGCCCTGCCGGGGGCCCACTAAGAAATCACCCTCGTCCAACTCACTCACATCCCATTCAGCAGGATGGATATAAGGTGGTCGACCCATTAACAGACTTCGCCATTTGTCTTCGGCGTATACCGCCCACCAAAGTCTCCGGCGGAGCCGTTTCTCCCAAGCCGGGATTCCCCACATGCGACATTCAATGTGAACGCCTAGGGAGCATGCGAGACCAACAATTTGACCCACAAAGGACCACACGAACGGGGTATCGGCTGTTGTATAGCGAGACTCGTCAACGGGCTGTTGGTGAAGATATAGTAAAGCAGCCTGTAAAACGGCCAAGCGAGGACTGTGAATCTCTTCTGCAATGAGCTCATACACCATCCGCCATAATCTTTGCATGGGGCTTGAATGATACGTGTTGAGAACACACAGGAAATCATCATGTGCCACAAAGGGTAAAGCCGATGCATAAATGGCTGCTAAAAGGTGCACGGGAACTTTGGCCAGTTCAGCTAGGTCGGGAAGATAGGAATACGATGTGGCCAAGCCTAACTGAGAGCGTGATATGACCGGTAAAGCGGGAAATACATATTTGACAAAACTCGAGAGATGTTAGATCATTCACGGCAACGGGTGGCGACACTTACAGTGCGACAAGTCTTCTTCCATATTCTGGGGGCACTAAGGAGTCCAGCTGCTCACGAGGCGCACCGCCATCGCCCACTCGGGTTTCCTGCTTGAGTGGCGTCGAAAGCTCATCCGCAGTGACCATGAAATGGACGGGTATTCTCTGGGCAGTAGGTACTCCGCCGGCATTGCGGTAATGAACCTTGTAAAAATGCTTCATGCCCGAGTCATCGAATCGGCAATGGCGCAGAAGCCATGGGTCCGACTCGGCAGACGCTCCGAACAGCTGCGCAAAACCCTGGCTCAGTTGATCGATACTCTGAACGAACTGAGTGGGAGGCCGATGTGGTAGGGGAACGCCCGAGCTCGGCGACGGAACGTTCACTTGATCAAACTCCAGGTGGGAGAATGGAGGCTCGACACTTCCAGTTGGAGCATCTTGCAAAAGCTCTTGAGACGGTGGCCGAACAAAAATGCCGTCTTCGCCGGGTGGCGTTCCCACCGTGATGCGTAATTCATCTGCACTTGGGGCACGCAAGGATATGGATTCAGAGAGGCGGGCTCGTTTCGGCGGAGGGTTTGCAAAGGTGCACTCCAGTTTGGCAGCCCGGCATCGATGACAAGGGAGTCCATTGTCGGTCTGACAGCCGAGCTTTCGCTCTCGGCATTGATCGCATGGCCGGTGACGTTTTGACCGATACGGGCGAGACGAGAGGGGGGAAGACATTCTTGACCGATATAATTCGCAGATCGGCGAAGAAAGCTTTTTGGCCGGATCAACATGCAATTAATACCTAAATGTCTAGAGGAAATATTCATGCAGTACTTCGGCGACGGCGGCGATGGAAGCGGCGAAAGCGGCACAGTTTATCCAACCAATCGGCGGAGACATAGTGGAGATGTGCATGGCCGAGAAAGTCATCAACCAATCATGTGTCGAGTTTAGTGAAAAAGATACCATCATGACTGCACCAAAAGAGACATTGGATTGCCGATCATGTTCGGCGGTGCTAACTCAATACAGTATCTCGGCGACTGTTCGGCGAACATCCATCTACAACACTATTGAATTTTGAAAATGATTTGACCATGACGTGGATTTCATGCAACACATTTGAAATATATAAGGGGCTCGAATCTCTGCTGAGTCGACTTCAATCTCTCTTCAGCAACTCGATATCCTCACTTAATTTGGTCTAAACAATCTAATCCAAAGACTATGTCGTCTAACACTGAAACCTTCCCTCAATGGTCTAAGTTCTCCCGCATTTTCTCCCGTACCCAAAAGCAGAACGAGGCTATCGATGACGGAAAGTCGGAAGTGTCATTGATTTCCAGGTAAGTCAAGTCATCCGTCAGATATAGTCGAAATCGAGTAAATTCTGACTATCGGTGAATAGGGAGAGAAACAATCAGAAGTTCAGAAAATCCGGACAAGCCATTTCATTCAATTGTAAGTTGTCCAATTGAAAACCTATCGAGAGAATATCACTGATAATGACTCTTATAGCGGCGGATATGTGTTTTGGTACTTGCTGTCGAAGTCATTAGGTTGGCAATTTTCGAGCAAGTTTCCAACAGATTGAAGGCATCAAACTTCATCAGCAGTCGTAATGCTGACAGATCATAGACAAAAAGCAAAATACATTGTAATTTCTAATTTTTAATTTTTCGAACCAAGGTTTCTTTTTCTTGTTTTCTTCTCAAGACTGTAGCTCACTCGGTAGCTCGCGGAAGCACTTTCTAGGATCTCCAACTACCATGGTTTATACCTAGAGCCAATGGAAATTCCATCCCGGCGAGGCCCGCTCGGAAGTGTTGAGTATGCCTTACGAGTCATCACTTAGACCATGGAGATTTAAGGGGAACGGGTTAAACCCAGACTGGTATGGGTCATCAAAGTTTATGGGGTTCAATACGTCAAGAGTTCGTGTTTCTCTGGGCAACCAGTAGCCCCGTTGTTCATTTATATATCAGAGTTCAGACTGAACAGTCTGGCTTTTACCCCCAACTTCCAGACGGCTACTTTGAATTGACCTTAGAAGTTGGACGTACACCATGACTATTCAGAATGAACCACAGCAAGTTGGTTCGTCCGCCGATCGAGCTGCAACCGAAAGAAAACAAGAAACGGCGGGTTTGGATTCAGGCGGGTTTCTTCCTGTTACTTCTTCCTCCCGGCAAGGACGCACCGTATCGCATGTTCCCACTCCACAATATACGGCACTGGCCAATCCCGGTCCACTTGGGCTGCTCGCTTTTGCATTGACAACATTCGTCCTTGGTCTCTATGAGTGTGGAGCCGGGTAAGATGACAGGGATCCCCAAAACTGACCGACACAGAGAGCTGACCGGGAATCCTCGAGCCAGTCTTCCACAGTCAAACCCGCAAGGCGGAGTCGGTCCAAACCAGGCTGTATTCGGGCTTGCAGTATTCATGGGCGGCACAGCTCAATTTGTCGCCGGGATCATGGAGTTCCGCGTAGGCAACACATTCGGCACAACCGTCCACTGCTCTTACGGCGCTTTCTGGTTGAGCTATGGGATGTTTCTACTCCCATATCTTGGGATTGAAGCCGCATACAAAGGGAACCACCGGGCATATACATTTGCTATAGGGATTTACTTGATAATGTGGTGCTTCCTTACCTTGCTGTTTCTATTCGCCGCGTTGAAGACCAATATCTCGATCATCATGGTGTTCTTCTTTCTGTGGTTGGCATTTTTGCTACTGTCAATCGCCAATTTCCTTGCCACTGAACATCCTACTGCCAGCGTACGTGTGAACAAGGCAGGTGGCTCCTTCACTGTCATCTGTGCAGCCTTCGCTTTCTATGCAGGATCATCGGGTCTGATGCTCTCCGAAACCACTTACCTTCGATTTCCACTTGGTGAACTTCCGTTGGGTAGCCAAAGTGTATAAAGGGAGCCTATGTGTTACTTCTTAACCATTCTCCGACATCTACCTCTATCCGCCATCCGTCGAGTTTTCATTGGGATTATACCTGGAAAGGCACAAAGTTGGCCTATTACCATCCCAATGATCAAGGAATACATTAATGCCGGAAAAAAGCAAATCCAACTATACTAGTCTCAATTGCAAGATTCTCAGACAAGTCTCCTGTCATCTGTATTTGCCCGGCCTCAAGTTTCGACGGCGGCTTCGTTGGTCGCTGTCTTCAAGAATTTGATTGAAAAAAACCACCGCACTATCAGATGGAATGAGTTCTCGAGGGAGTTTTCATTCTACTCGAGAATGATTCATCCGACATCTATATACATTTCATCAAACCAGTAGCATCATGCTTAGGCTTAAGATAGAGGAACAACTCCAGTTGCGATTGCTGAAGTCGGCAGCTCCCCATCCATCACGTCATCCTCTTCCCAGCCTTCTTTTTCATTCTTCGCCATACGAACAAAGAGGATATCCAATACCAATGCCACCCCCGCAATTCCGACGGAGAAGAACAAGGCCGCTCGATAACTGAGAATAGTATTGTTGTGTTTTTCAGCCACCTGATCCTCCACGGTCGAAGCAAAGCCTAGACCAAGGCTGTTTCCGTATAGATTGAGCGTACTTATTAGTGACGCCGCAATTCCCTGCTGATGGCGTCGCACTGCACTACAGGCAATGATTTGACCAGCAGTATATACAAAATCTGGACAGAAAGAGAACAAGACGATGGACGGGAAGACCTGGGCCCAATACGTCTGGTGGATAGGCACAGTGGCCATCAAGACTCCCGAAATTAGGATTGCCAGTGTTCCCAAGGCGAGAATCCACTGGGCTGCCATGCGTGGAATCAGCCAGGCGGCTAGGACAGAAGCTCCAATTGCACAGATCACGAATGGAGTCCATGCTACGGCCGTGTGGAGGACGGACCAATGCCAGACTTCCTGCATCCACAGGATTTGAAACCATATCACAATCCCCACGGACATGTAGTTCAGCAACACGACGCCTATCAAGGTTAAAAATGAGGGTGCCTTGAAGATGCTGAGCGGGATGATCGGTTGTCTGGCAAATCTCTGTTCCCACAGAATAAAAGCGACGAACAGCAAGAGAGATGTAATGAGCAGAGCGATTTCGTAAGGGGTCGACCACCCAACGTTGGGGGCTTGGCTGAATGGAGTCAGAACGTCATGGTATGCAGAAACCCTTTGATACTTACTTCCAGACAAAATTGAAGAGAATAAGAGCGCTAGTTCCCAAGGCTGCGCCGATCCAATCGATCTTTCGGTGCGGGTCTGCGGGAGGGAGAGTAGGAGTCACAATCCATAATGGGACAAACACCATTACATTCAGGATTGTTCTAATGCATGGTAAGCCGAGCGTTCCAAGATCAAACAAAGGTGTCATACATGAACCAGAAGAACCAATTCCAAGTGGCTCCTTTGAAAAAAGCACCTAAGAAGAGGGCACCCAAGTAGCCACCCAATGGGGCCGAAGCACCAAACATACCGAGAAGAAAGTTTCTCATCTTCCCCGGTGGATTCGTATTAGAGATGAGAGCGACAGCGTTGGGCATGATACATGCGCCCCCGATGCCTGCCAATGCTCTCATGATTACAAAAGGGTAAAAGGAAGTGCAGAAACCACAACATAGACAGCAGATGGTAAGCCAGCAACCTCCTCCTAGCATCAGTGTTTTGTATCCCCAAACATCTCCCAGGCAGCCGGCGACGAGGACGAAGGTTCCCTGAGTCAGACTGAAGAGAAACCGAGTCAGTAATGACCATATTGATAAATTCTAGGCTTACCCGTAGCTAGCTGCAATCCATGAAGCATAGCTGCTCTTCACCCCCAATGCTTCGCCAAGCTTTGCTCCTCCTGCAACGCCAGCAAAATTGGCAGTCATCTAGAGCAAAGTCAAAACAAAACCAATCTTGAGGGTTCAGGGAGAAGGATACCTGAATCAGGTTGGCAATAATCACAAACACGCTAGCAAGCAGTGGATGTGATGGCTTCACGGGGTTGAGAGGTGACGGTGCAAATGCATGGTGGGAAAGTAGGTTGAATAGTTTCTGGAATGACGATATAACATGACCATTACTTCGACCCGCAACTGTGGGCTCACTTTGCAAGTCAGTCGGTCTTGAGGATTGTGTGTGAGTATCTGGAGCATCTGGATATCCGGGAGAGGTGATCACAGTTGACTGAGTGGAAGACATAGTGATTGCCCAAGAACCTTTTGCCCAACCAACAGAAAAGCCAGTTCAAAGAGAAAATTTGAAGAAAGTGCTCTATTACAACTTATAATATCAACTATGGATGCCCCTCCGTCTATAGATGCCGCTGCGGAATCGCTGAAAGAGGCAATGATAACCGCTCACTTGACGACTGTCTCTTACTAAAAAAGAAACCGACTTCATTTGCCTCATATAGTATCTAACTCCGCTATATGAGAACTCGAGCGTGCGGAAATGTGTAGATGAACTGGCGTAAATTGCACCCTGAACGGTAAAGATCTCCGCGGAAAGACCAAATTAGGCAGTCTTGCCATTTCAGGAAATAATAGTCCGCCACACTCTGTGGCTCCACTTGATTCGTTCATCGCCATTTGAAGCAGCTGACCAATCACACTTGCGGAAGAGTTTTCTTGAACAGGATTTTTCCGCCGTCGGAGGATTTCCGTATAAGGACCTCCGTCGCTCCATGGATCAACGTGCCCAAATCATTTGGGCACGTCACCTATAAGGCCCAGGTCGCATACTCTGAGCTGATAACGAGATATTTAGCTAACCGTCACTCCGGAGTACCCGAAAGGCAGTCATCTACCTCATCAATCCTGAAAAAAAGTGAGACTGTACAACGCCTCGCCATTTCTTTGGATTCATTCATTTGACTCGGAAATATATTCAGACGTTGAAAACGTCCGTTCGATTCTGCGTCGATCTCAATCAAGGCTGGCGACTCTAGTACCTATTCTATGCATTCAAATATAGAACTTTATCGTGGTCAATCCAATTCAAAGGTCTACCTACCTAAGGTAGGCTACTTTGGTTTATTTTTGAAATAACCTAAAGCTTAGTCTTTTTGTACTTTGTTTTTCTAGCGTTAAATTATGAGTAATTCTGGCCCGATATTCTGGCAATCTCCACCGGATCCAGATTGCAGTGGACCTTCATGATTCAATCCATTCTATCTTTCTTGACACTCTCCTGCTTGACCCCTGTCATCTACCATCGGAGCTCAAGATGCCGTTCGATTTGACCTTTGTGAGGTATCATGATCCAGGCGATCAGAGACGCCAAACCCGGTCTCGGAGAGCCTGCCTTGACTGTCGACACCGAAAAGTGAGTACTACCACCAGGTAATGGTCTCATGCATTTCTAATAGAAATCTAGCGACGATGCAATCATCGAAGACAGTCTAACGCGGCAAACTCTCCATTGAATGATGGCTTAGTGTGGAAAGAGCCACAGACGATCTCTGAATCTCAAAATACCCCGCAAGCCTATGTAAGGCCTTTAGAAAACCAAAGAAAATCACCAAGCAATCGATCTCTGCGTACAGAGAAGGAACAGACTCAACGCCAGGGACACAGACGGCAAGATCAATATCTTCCGTCAGAATCCGTCGAGGGGCAGGGTCAGCATAGTCTAATAGCCAGTTCCCATGCAAGTCCACCAACGCCTAGGTTTGTGGGAGACCTGAATCCAGAGGCCAGATTGCTCGACAAGACCACCACACCTGAAGGCGTACAAGATATAGCCCCTGGAGAGGTGGGCGTCTGGATCCAGCCGCGAATCTGCAGCAAATGTGGAACCTCGGGAGCGGAATGCTCTCCAACAGGACCATATATCCTATCGCAAAGAGATTCTGCATGGCCACATTCCACTGCATCCAAGATTCTACCCCAAGATACCATCAAAGCACTATCGGAGGTGTATTTTGCCAAGGTTCATCCTATCGTGCCGCTGCTTAACGAAAGAGAATACTGGGAATCGCTATCTCAAAACACGATTCCTCCGCCCCTGTTGCATGTCGTCTGTCTTCTAGCAGCCAAGGATAGTGCTGCCGAGAAGCACTTACGCCTTCTTCAATCCGGAAACAGCTTGGTACCAGTGCGGGAATTTTGCAGCCAGCTCTATATCTCCGTTTCAACAGAACTATCTCGACGCAGTTCCTTAAGGAAGTTGACCTGTATACGCATCCTTGGTCTCCTTTCCCTGCATCAGGAGGGCCCTGAGGGCATGGAAGAAGCATCCAGTTGTATTTCGCAGGCCATACACCATGCTCAATCGGCGGCTCTACATCTTCCAAGACCCAATCATGTCGACAACGAGTCTAAACGTGTATTTTGGTGCCTCTGGACACTTGACCGTCTGAACGCTGTGACCAATTGCAGGCCCTGTATGATGAATGACGACGATATCGCGATTGACGAGCTGACCCCGGAAGAGTCTGGTTTTGCGGCATTTGACGTGTGTTTTCGTATCGCCAAAATGCTGAATCAAATTTTCCCACTCTATCGGCCGAAGACTAAAGATCCTGCATCGGGATGGGACATGGATTTTCCAGGCTTCGAAGAGATCATGGATGAAATGCATGCGTGGAAGCTGTCACAGTCCACCATTGGTGAGTGGATTGCCATATCTTCCGTCAACACAAACCATACCTATGTTTTAAACTAATAACCCAATGATTTAAAGCTACCTTGCACATATTCTATCTTGCCGCTGCGATTCTTGCCCATCGCCTAAAAACAATCACCAGCTTACCTTCTCTCACACCTGCACGGTTAAGGCAACAACTCTCAGCAATCCAAGTTGTGCGTTACATGCAAGACCCAGACCGACTCAATTCGCTACACCCTTTTCCGATTGTTGTGTATGTCACATCTCTTGCCCTGTCTGTGTCATATCAGCAACTGCGATACAGTCGTCTTTTAAGCGACCAGGAAGACGCCCGGCAGGATTTCAATACTGGATGTGATATCTTACAAGTACTACGTCGCAAATGGCCATCTGCCGATGTCATGGCATCTCTAGCGCTGCGAATATCCAATGCTCTGGATCAGTTGCCAAATCTCGACGTATTGCGTGCTCCTCGATCAACCCGTCTCGAACAGAATGGTGACCCAGCAGGGAAAGACGGCGCCGGTAATATGAGAGAAGATACAAATTGCCAGCCGATGATTTATGATCCTACGATGGATCGCCCTGGAGCGGGTCTTCAAGAAACACAGTCGTACTTGGACACAATGGACTTGTTTTCTGGTATGGATGATGTGTCTTGGATGTATCTTGATGCAGAGAACCCTGTCAACTTCGATAATATCCCCGTGGTCAGCCTTGATGGATCTTCTTCCACTGTGTGTTGATAATTTGAGGAGAGGAATCTCACCAGTTTTAGGTAGACTAGCACTATCAATATCCCTACGTAATGGCTCTTTCTTTTTGATTCTGTGCCAAGAGGTTACCGTTCAATTATTCTACCATAAGTAAAATGAAGTTGTTAAACACACAAGAATCATATCGCATATGCGAAATGCATTAGCAAAAACATACTCGAAGGCTTGTATTTATCTCTCACAACGGATTGGGCTGAAAGGTCTAAATTGGGTAGATTGTTGATTCGAGTAGACATCGAAGAATTTAAACCTCCAAGTATTTATCCTCAATCTCCAAATATATTAGCCGCTCTTTCTTAATTGCTTCATAGTATCCGACCAGTGATATCATGCTCTTAGTTGACCGCAAGTCGACCAATTGAAAATGATGCTGGAACAGTGACAGGTGAGACATGCATCCCAGCCATCTCAATTCCCCACTCTTCTTTCCCACTATACATCTTTCACCGTCGCGAGTGTTCGACTAGCGGGTGAAAATATTGCGCTGTTTACTGAGTACCCACAGGATGAAAGCAAGGAAATATATCTTGCTAAACAGTTCGGGTTAAAGCGTTGGGGTCGCACTCGCTCGCATGGCCCATACACACATCAGCGCAACTACCCCCAACCGCATCCACGCCAAAGCCACTCGGTGCGACGCTTTTCTCCATCTTGCCTCATTTTGAAGCATTCTATGGTGG
This sequence comes from Penicillium sp. PG113-03A, assembly GCA_037042135.1. NCBI lineage: Eukaryota > Fungi > Ascomycota > Eurotiomycetes > Eurotiales > Aspergillaceae > Penicillium > Penicillium sp. PG113-03A. The sequence goes on from JAXQJW010000163.1 coordinate 208,025, forward strand.
CGCAATTCATACGAATCACTGTCTAGGCCTCTCGCCCACTCTTGTCTCTTCATCTGCGAAATCAGCCTCACACCATGCCAATTTCTATACCGCAACTTATTCTCCTCGACTGGCTCCTGGTGATCTCGGGGCTGACGTTTGCAACCTCAGATATCAATAACAGTCCGATAGTCTCTGAAGAATCTTCCTTGTTGGCAAATATCAGCGCCCACCCAGATGCTTGGTCAACTTCGCAAATGGAGGAAATGCTCCGTCACAATGAGGAAATCGCGGTTTTGCTCTCAAAAGGGCTTGTTCAAGGAGTACGCAAGATGGGTGCAGATGAGGGCGAAAAGTTTTATGTTGATGACTGGCGGTTTGCACATGAATCCCGGCAACATTTCGCGGAGCGAGATGTTGACAATATGGACACAAACGATTCCTCCGAGGTCCCATCCGTTCCCCAGTATCTCCCTCTTCAGAAGGCTATCCCGGCCCACGGTCTCATGGAGAGTAAAACCAGCGCCCGGCAAAATCGGCTGGAATCCAGGGACTTCAAATGCCCGACCGATACCCATGCATGCACCAATATTCGACGGTCTGATCGCTGCTGTAGCTCGGGCAGTAGATGTGAATTGGTCAAGGATACCGGTTCCGGAGATGTTGGATGTTGTGCAAATGGGAAGATGTGTTCAGATGTGATCGGATCTTGCCAGCCAGGGTATACCGCGTGCTCGCAAGCCTTAGGAGGCGGATGCTGTATCCCAGGCTATGAATGTGTTCCTGGTGGCTGTGTGTACCACTATGAGCTTTTCCCAACGCATGACGATCCATAGGCTGATCCTTGGTGTCTTTAGGTGCATATGTTTCGGTGGTTACCGTGACAATTGACTCTTCGGTGATACGAACGACGAGGACATACTCCGCAACATCAAAAACCTCGAGTGAATCATCTTCCACCAGCACAGAAACTGACGATCACCTTGTGCCCCCCAGACTCCCAACCAGTCGCACCACTGGCATGCACACCACGAGCAATCCAGTTGATATTTGCCCTACTGGTTTCTATGCTTGTTCGGCAATCTACCATGGAGGATGTTGCCAGACAGGACGAAATTGCGATACGACATCATGTCCGACTACCTCCTCGACCACCTTGACATCCGATGGAGTTACCGTTGTAGTACCCGTCGTCACCCCAACTGAAAACTCACAACAGCCGCAGCGATGCGCCAAGGGCTGGTTCTTATGCGCAGATACGGCTGGTGGAGGGTGTTGTCCCTCGGGATATGCCTGTGGATCGAGCTGCACGGCGACGGCAGCGAGAACGACGGTTATGAAGGACGAGGGAACCAATGGTGCAGCCAGGCAAAGCGTGGGAGGTATTTGGGGAATGAGCGTCCTGTGGATGTGGATGTGGATGTGGTCGTAGGGATATCATATGCTCTACGGAAGTAAGTGCGAATTTTGTTATCCACTTGATCTGATCCAGGCATTCACAAAGTCAAGCGCTATAGATCAGCTGGGAAGCTGGATATCTCACAATCTATTCTGAAACGGCGGTATTTTGTTGATTAGATCCTTCGAAAAGTGTTGACAAATGAATTCAGGTCGTAAACAATATATTAAATATCGTATAACTCACAAGTTCCAAAGGCTAAAGAAATGGTCCAATAGAAACTTGCCATCCTGAATACGAAAAGTCGACCAATGAGAGATAAACAATCAGTTGAACGAATCAGAATCCGCGGATCGGCATCACCTGACCAGTCAGGGGCATCTGCACGTCCGGAGCTTTTTGGTCATACATGGAAAGTTCGAAGCCAATAGTAGACGCCCACTACGAAGTACATCCATCACCTCGAAATATCGGGTATGCATTCGATGATGTTCTAACGGGTTCATTTTCAGTCCGAACACACAGGGCAATCTCTGACATGTGTCAAACCACAGTGGCATCATCCGATCGGCGGCCTATCAATCGCCTACCCCGGAGACGCCCGACAGATTCATATGGAAGAGGATGTTGACTCAAGACAACCAAGATTAAGCCTTTCACAGGCTGTTGGGAACGATGTGAGGCCCGAATCAGATGTGATCGACGTCATGGTCAGGGAGGCTAGCGGCGTCCGAGGCTCGTTTTTAAGACGAGTGGGTATTCACATGCGCCAAACGCCAGCCGAACCAACTGGGCCTCTGAATGTGATCGACGGGGATTTAAACCCACAAGCCCACCCTAAAATCCGGGGCGAATATCTTGAACTTTTCACCCTATTTTCTATGCCATGGCTACTCGCAATCCCAAGGACTCGATGAAGTCCACCTGGCGGCTTCAGGCCCGCTCCGAATGGACACTATTCCACTGGTTTTACGAGTTACTCGGCATCCACCCTGAACATCTCGACCAACATGTTCCTGTTCACCTCAAGGAGGATGCAGTGCCTTATGTTCCAGACTGGTCGATGCACCGTTGGGTGATTGTCCACGCCGTCATCCCGCTTCTCATTCATCATGCCTATGTCCAGTTTACCGGGCATAACTTCGGGGCTCTGACCGCATTCATTTTCTACGGCATCGCCTTTAAGCTGATTGCGATTCACGAACTCCACGTTCTCCGACGCCTCGGGCACGTTCACGGATTTCTCGACGGCGATAAGCACGCCCGTGATGGTGTTCCCGACGTGGGCGTTGGAAAGGTCGTCCGCTCGCTCATGTCCACCTCGACCTTCCGTCCGATGTTTACTGTGTTCCTCGCCTATCGGACTAGCCAGGACCCTGCGTCAATGAGTTTTGTCTGGCTGCCCCTCGAGGCCGGACTCTACGGTATCATTCTCGACTTTTGGTTCTATTGGTACCACCGCCTGATGCACGACGTTGGTGGGCTCTGGAAATTCCACCGCACCCACCATCTCACCAAACACCCGAACCCGCTCCTTACCCTATACGCGGATCTGGAACAAGAATTCTTTGATATCGCCGGTATCCCTTTGATGGCATATTTCACCATGAAGTTCATGGGCATGCCTATGGGATTTTACGAATGGTGGATCTGTCACCAGTATGTCGTCTTTGCCGAACTTGCTGGTCACAGTGGCCTCCGCGTTCATGCCACTCCCCCCTCTACCTTGAGCTGGGCCCTCCGTTTGTTCAAAGCCGAGCTTGTGATCGAGGATCATGACCTTCACCATCGCAAGGGGTGGAAGAAAAGCTACAACTATGGCAAACAAACTCGGTTGTGGGACCGGATCTTTGGCACCTGCTGTGACCGAATCGAGTCGGTCGAGGGGAATATCGATTATACCAACCAGGCACCTATGCCGCTATACTGATTGTGATTGAAAACTGTGTTGGAGCTGGTCATGAATGTTTTGTATATATTGGCTGGATTTAAGTCTGGCCATGGAGCCCCTTGCTTTGCTTTGTATATAAGTTTTTGATGTCACTTTAGAGTCTCACGTCGAATATCATGATTGAACGAACAGAAAAGAAGTTCCCCTTTTGATAATTGAACTCTGTACGACGATTGAACCCCTATTGTCCGAGCGGAGTCATTGATCTACTTAGAAATTCAATTCTGGTTGTTGGCTTATTTTAGACGCGTAGAATGTCTAATACCATCGATCAACCTAGCTCAGTAGCCACAGTATCATGCATAAATCATCTCATTGATAGATTACACATATGAACGCGCGTTCCCAACTCAGCTTGTTAATTTCTCAGTATCAACCACAAATTCGAGCACATGCTCACTCAATTCAGTATCTATCTCGACCTCAAGGACTACCCAGTAGCTACCAGATGCAACCCCTAGATCTAACAGGTATTGAGCATATCACTCAACGCCGCCTTCTCATCCGACGTGACGGTAAGATCGTAGACCGACTTCACCTTCACCCACATCTTGGCATAAGTGCAGTGATACGAGTCCAGTGGAGGCTTCCACTCCTCCGGACCCTGGTCTCCCTTGGCCGAATTGGTATTATCCGTAACAGCCAAAAGCTGCGGATTGGTCAAATCATTAGCGAAAGCCTCTCGATCGGCTTCAGACCACCCCGAGGCGCCGGACTGTCGGTAATTAGTATTAAACTAATCAAGACGCGAATACTAATCTTACCTTCCAAGCATTGGACAGCGGCACCAGATGATCAATATCGACATCAGAGGCATCCGACCAGGTCTCCCCATCATACGGCGAATACCAAGACCCGCTCGTAGCGGCGCAACTGGAATCCTGAACCACGCCTTCGCCATCGCGTTTCAGAACGACCTCGCGCGTGTTACAGTTTCTAGACCCCCGGTTAGATCACAGTCGCAATGTACCGAAACCAGTCTTACCCATTTTGCGAAGACCAGTGGGGGAATTTCTCCCGGTCGTAGCCATCCTGGGATCCTCCGGATGAAACCGTCAGAGAGGCCAGCTGGGACTGCGCCGTCGAGTCGGATGGAATGCCTGGCGGCGAGGCGGGCAGCCCTACGACCAGCGTAGGCTGGATGGCCAAGCCGCTGATCAGAGCGCTAATCAACCAGCCGTTCATGATGAGATGAAGAAAGAGGAATGGATAATGGATGCTGGTTGAGGCAGGATTTCACCGCCACGAAATGGAATGCTCAATTGGCAGTGAATACTTCCAGACACGATATTTCTCCTTTCCCTTCCCTGCTCTTTATAGTCCGCAACTCCCTCAGCCTTGAATGCACGAATTATTTAGTCGGCGATGCATTGCAACCATTCTGTCTTGGCGCCGCACGTTGATGGGAAGTGCTGATTACGATTGGTCCACAATCGCCCCCGTCGGTCGTTCGTGAAGAAGAATGGATTCGTCCACTGCACCTGGGCAAATGGTGAGTTCTGAATGGTCTACTAGCACGCTGACTGCAGAAGAATATAAGTGGAATCTTATCAAATCGGGACTTCGTATAGTCTGGATGGATTGCAAGTCTAGATCTACCTAGTTCTCTCGGAGAATACACCACCATTAGAGCAAACCCCGAGCAAACTGCAAGGGAAGCGAGATCGGCACTCCGAGTTTCTTCGCTGCAGTCACAACCCATTCCGGCTCACGGAGGAATTGGCGCGCCATCAGGACGACATCGGCCTTGGGTTCTGTACCTGACAGCATCGACTCGGCTGCTCGGGCCTCGTCCGCTCCCTGTACGATGTGCCGGGCTGCTTCCGCTTCGGTTATCAAGCCGACCGCGCCGACTAAAGTTTGTTGACCAGCAGCTCGGATCTCTTTACGAAGCGCAGCTGCCAGATCGATTTGGTAATTGGTGTGCGGTTGGAATTTTTGATCGCAATGATTACCCCCTGAGCTCACATCCAGTAAGTCTACCCCAAGCTCAGGGAGTATCTTTGCCAGTCGAATGGAAGAAGCCATATCCCAGCTGCCAGTCTCCGCAGCGACCGGTTGACCCTCAAGCCATTCCGTCGCACTGATGCGAAGAAAGAGCGGTACTCCCGCGGGGATCGCAGCACGAATGGCAGCGCAAACTTCGCGAATGATGCGAACTCGATTCTCAAAGCTACCGCCGTATTTATCGGTGCGCCGGTTGGTCACTGGGCTGAGAAATTCATTCAGCAGATAACCATGGGCGCCGTGGATCTCAATCACATCTACGCCAGCCTGCACGGCAACTTCTGCACTGCGAGCAAATGCGCGAACAACCTCTTCGACTTCCGACGTGCTGAGTTCGCGGGGAGGCCAGAATTTGATGTCGCCAGGTGCCCACATTTGCTCTTCCCCGCCAGAGGGGCCAACCACGTTCGAGGGCCAGCCCCCGACACTCTCGTCCGCTTTCATACTGCTCTTCTTCTCTGCTGACGATAGCCACGGCGCGACTGTACTGCCCTTGCGCCCAGCATGAGCGAGTTGGATGCCGACTTTGGCGCCTTGGCTATGGGCATACTCCACCACGCGCTGCAATCCCTTGAATTGCTCTGAAGTGGTGCCCGTCTGCCAGAGTCCCGAGTCATTGGGCGAAATGCGACCGTTGGGCTGCACGGCGGTAGCCTCGATAATAACGAGACCCGCCCCTTTAGTTGCGAGATGTCCTAGATGGGCAACGTGGAAGTCTGTGAGGGCACCCACTGCTGGAGAGCTGGGATTTGGTTCGGTCGAGTACGTGCACATCGGCGCAACCATCACCCGATTTTTCAGCGCAAGGCCTCTGATCTGGAGTGGTCGGAATAATGTGGGTGTATTGGGGTCCTCAGGGTGGAGGGCTGCGCCGCCATTGTTGGCCGGCGTGAAGTAGGAACACCCCTCAGCCTTCAAGACCCGTGGAGACCGGAATTCTGTCGTCATACTGATATTGGCGCGAAAATAAAAGACGATAGAGTTGATTTAAATAGTTGCTGTCGAGAGATCGCGCAATAACAAGCTGACAAATCGATTCTGCGGGAAATCCCGATCGGCTGTGAATGGAGCGAGTTGTCCCTATTGGTTCACTGCGATTATCTACAGTGGAGATCTCGGCGAAATGACGGGGAAATGCATTCTGGAGAAGGTATACCTCGTTAAGCGGCTAGCATTACGGCCGACACGATTCTCAAGACCCTGGACCTCGATACCTCAATAGGACGGCAGATGCCATGTTCGCTGTCGGCCCTAGACGGTCCACTTTGAGTCAATTCACCGATCGAACTGGTTCATGTGGCTGGGAATATTCCATGTGAAGTAATCCAGATGTACAAATGCTCGATCGACCGTCGGCACACTCTCGAGAATGTACTGCAGACTTTCTCCAACATCATGGCTATCACGAAGGCTGGTTTTCTCGTCCACCACGAGATCAACCTCCACGTTCAGTTTGTCGCCCGCATAATAGGCCTTCAGGTCTTGCACCTTCTGGATCACCCGGGAGAATCGCATCGTCATGTACAGGAGAATATTGTGATCTGTGGCCGAAGCCGCAGCTCCAGTCAACCGACTTATATGTTCACTGGCTGTTTGACCCCAGTTCCACATGATGTAGAACGAGAGTAGCACACCACCCAGCGAGTCCAGAAACCAGATATGAGCAAATGCCCCGACTATGCAGATGAGTCATTAGCTGAGTCTTCTATTCCCATCCCAGTTTAACTTACCCATCGGAAATATGATGCTGAATGTGTTGAATATGACGTCCGTCATGGCATCTTGGGCCAGCATCTGCACACTCGGGCTCGGGATCAAACGACACCATAACCAACAAAGCAGCTTCACCACGACTGTGCTGGCCATGAGAACTATCGACGGTGTGGAAAGCTGAACGATTGAATGGTCATCACCAGCCAGTCGATTCAACGAAGATATTGCCACTTGGAAAAATGACGTGACCATAATCACCGAAAAGATCAAGACACTCAGTGGTTCTAGCCGACGACGACTAATCGGGTACCGGTTGCGGTCCTGTTGACGAATCACCGTGGTGGTCACCCAGATGATCAAAGTGCTCAGAAAGTCCAACACTCCATCTACTAAGCCCGCCAGGACGGACATGGAGCTGATCATGACCATAATCGCAATTTTGGATGCTAGGAGGATAGCATTGGCGGCGAAGTTGATCCGAATAGCCCAATTGACCAGCCGCTCCTCCTTTTCGGCACTCCATTTCGGTTGCGACTCCATGTCGACCATGGGATGATGGGGACATGAATCCTCCATCCGAGAAGAAAGCAAGGGTTCCGTCTCATCGGGGATACGGTATAGGTTCTGCGGGGTGCGTTTCATCCTCGTCAACCTAGTTTCCGATGTTGGAGGATCGTGAATAGTCCCATCGTGATGCTGACATCCATTGTAGTCATCGATCAGGCTGTGAGGGAGAGAGGAGTCAAGCAAGCGATCAACATAGAGGTATTGCGAGATTAAGGCATTGTTACGTTCGTAATACCGTCGACTACGCAGAGTCAGCAGCAAGCATCACGGATCTGTATTGAAGGGCATACAGTGGTTTTGGTAGGCCCTTCAAGGTTTCCGGGGAACGATAATAGCGCTGCCTATCATATTTGCGGGTCAGGATCGGCCAGTGTCATTGGTGATGCCACGCACCATTCATATCGTGGATTGCTTTGTCCAATGAGAAGGGATCCGCGACGCAAAAATGTGGGTGGACGTGATGGTGGTTCGTTGGACTCATGCAATGTGCTGCTGGATCCTCGACTGGGCAAGAAGCTCAGCAAGCGCTGACTGCGGGTCGACAGGATCTCGCGATCGGGTTCCAGACTGGGGCGCCGTGGATGCAGGCCAGGAGATGGCGGAGAAGAGAGTGGAAGAAATGGATTCGATGACATGCTGGGGTAGAAGAGCTCTCTCGACTTCTCCCCCTCTCCTTGCGTCTGTTGCGATGGTTTCGTTTTGGATTTTGCGCAGGGACTACATTGGTGGCCTCACGAGTCAGGCAACATCACTGTAAGCTGACAATGACAGTTTAAGCTTTAGTTTTAGATCAACGGGAATTCTTTCTCTGCCATAATTCCATTCCGATTATGGTCGAAATTGGCCTTGTCGATGAGGCTGGAATTTTTCTGGAAACAAATCATTCTTTTTTTTTCTTCTTTTCTCCTTCCAGATCTTGTCAACTGCCACTTTCTGCACGTTGATCGAATCTTCCGTCTCCACTTGGTGGGTCGAACGAGGTATGAACTACGGAGTATAGACAGGGAAACTACATGGTAGAATGATTTCCCGTCTGCTTCTTATTCAGGCTTGTTTCTGTTGCATTTATCTTGGCTGATGACTACCGATCCATCAACGAGAGTTGTCTAACTGGCTCTACTTCCCACTAGAGTAAGTCCCAAGAAATCCCAAGAAAAATATGATGTCAGTGGATTTGATTTCGATCTTGGCGTCGTCCACTGCTTACCCAACAGGATCAGAGATCTTCCATACAAGGATAGTGACCGGATCCATGACCACGGCCTTGTCCCGGCTTATGAACCGAGCTCTGTCGATCCGCCCGACTTGGCCCCGTTGGATGACCTTGAACCGGTTTTTGCAAGTATATTCTTATTTTGTGTCTTTGTTCTGACATCACATTTGCTGCGTGTGTGTGAATGTCAAACGTCGGGATTTCCCTTTCCAGCGATCCCGGCAGATCAGGATTTCCCCGGATTTGGACATTCTTGGCGTGTTTACCAACCACCACCACTAATTTGTTCTCGATGATGTCGAAAGTGGGTCTGGATCTTTGAAGTACTGCGTTTTCGGTGCGATGACAGTGTCGACAGGTAGCTACCGGCACAGTGATCAAGGGAGGTTGCAATGAATGCAGAACTCCAAGCCGACGACCGACTGATTCGGGGATTCAGAGTGACATGTTCGACATGGGCAACGCATCCGATGACTTCTCAGCAAACGAGGCAGAAATCGAGATAGAAACCAGAAAGGATTCAGGTCCGAGCGAAATCCCGATGCGAGCTCCATCTTGCCTATTACGTAGAGTGGAGCTGATCTCATGCGACTTTGAACCGGGGAGGTGACGGGTATAAAACAACAGGCACCGTGATACCGCGTGTCAGAGGTTCCATTTGGTTTCTTCTTTTCCCCGGACTTGTGAGAGCTTCACTTGAATTTCTTTTACCCTCGTCCAGTTGGAAAATTGAGGGTTCCTGATTGACACAACAAGATTCCCCATTCGGTATCCTCGATCTCTCCTTGAAGCATCTGGGCCTACGTCTCCACCCTCAGCAGCCGATCATGGCTGGGAATGCCAATCCTCCTTCGGACTTCGAGAAGGCCTTGCAGGACGCCTTCCCACCCAAGGACAAGATTGAGCCCAGTCCGAATCGCCAGCCCGGCGAGTTCTATGCGGAAGATGCAGCCGATCCCGACCATGGAAGTAGTACCTCCCAGCCCACCGAAAAGGTTCGCTCCGACGGAAAGAGGGAACTAACAGAGGACGATTGTTATGATAAGCTTGGTTTCGGCTTTCCATGGTACAAGCGCTGGCTCATCCTATCCGTCATCTTTGCGGTGCAGATGTCCATGAACTTCAACACAAGTGTATACCCCAATGCCGTGACACCCCTAGCGGAGCATTTCCATGTCAGTGAACAAGCTGCCCGTGTTGGTCAGATGATCTTTCTCGTCTGTTACGCCTTTGGCTGCGAGCTATGGGCGCCTTGGAGTGAGGAGTTTGGCCGTTGGCCAATCATGCAGCTCAGTCTCTTCCTGGTCAATATCTGGCAGATTCCCTGTGCATTGGCTCCCAACATCGGGACTATTATTGTATGTCGTGCTCTAGGTGGATTTAGCTCCGCCGGGGGTTCAGTGACGTTAGGGATGACGGCCGATATGTGGGAACCTGACGACCAAGGATTTGCTGTGGCCTTTGTGGTGCTCTCATCCGTCGGTGGCACCACGATTGGTCCAGTGTTTGGTGGAATGATCCAGCAATGGCTACATTGGCGCTGGAACTTTTGGATCCAGCTCATCTTTGGTGGTGTCGTTCAAGTTGCCCATCTCCTTCTGGTATCGGAGTCACGCGCCACGATCCTGATCGACCGTGAAGCTAAACGCCGTCGAAAGACCGGAGAAGATCCCAATGCGTACGGTCCCAATGAGCTCAAGAAGCCGCGTTTGAGTGGCAAAGAGATTTTGGCTGTCTGGCGCCGTCCGTTCGAAATGTTCCTGCGTGAGCCAATTGTCCTCTTTCTCTCCTTGCTATCAGGTTTCTCTGATGCCCTCATCTTCACTTGCATCGAGTCCTTTCACCTGGTATTCAAGCAATGGGGTCTCAACCCGCTGCAAATTGGATTATGTTTTATTTCCGTGATCATTGGATACCTGTTCGCCTACGGTATCTTCCTTCCGGACATTGGACGCCAGCGCTATCTGCGACAACGAGAAGGCAGTGCCTCCCGTCTCCCTGAGCGTCGACTTCTGCTTCTCTTGTTCATCGCTCCCCTGGAAGCGATTGGGCTCTTCGGATTTGCCTGGACATCAATGGGCCCGGAATACACACATTTCATTGTTCCCCTGGTTTTCATTTTCTTAATCGCCATCGCCAATTACGCCATCTACATGGCCACCATCGACTACATGGTTGCGGCGTATGGACCGTATTCGGCGTCCGCAACTGGTGGCAATGGCTTTTCGAGAGATCTCCTTGCTGGTATCTCTGCCATGTATGCCACTCCAATGTACAGTAGTAAGTCATCTCCCTCTACATGATTTCGAGCCATGCTAACAGGTTGACCTAGATATGGGACCGGGAACTAGCAGCTACCAATGGGCAAGTACCCTTCTGGGATTCTTGGCGATTCTGGTGATCATTCCAATCTATATCTTCTATTGGAAGGGTCCGACGATCCGCGCAAAGAGCAAGTTTGCCCAGACTCTCGCTGCCGATCGTGAGCGTGGTGCTAGTCGTCGTGCTAGCCGTGTGAGTGCAAATCAATTGGGAGCGTAAACTTGGGCAAGTCACGTCCGTTGAATTTGCTGTTATGATCTTTGGTTTCCTTTTTGATCTCTGGATATGCTTTATGATATACATACGCTGCAGTCCCGGCGTTCGTCGTATATGTGATCTTGTTATCTGGACTATGGCCGGTGAAACTTTGTATAATTGCCCTCTTGTGAATTTACCTTCAACATGATACTATATCTTTACTGTACGATTATCCATTCGTAGGTTCGATCTAGGGTCCACGGGTGTACCTAGGTAGGTAATCTAAGAGAGATGCCAAGCAGATTTCAGTTACCACCTGGGCAGTACTTGGATCAATTCTCGCCAGCTCGTTTGATACAAATTATGTTTTCAATTCTTCTATTTAAGGTTTCCAAGTCACCACAATTCTGATATACATACCAGGCAAAACAACAGCCTGACGATAGCTCACTAGAAACAGTCTTTCATCACACTAGATAACTCTCCACAATAATCCAACATAAAAGGACCAGTTTGGACCTGCTGTCCATGGCCTTCCTCAAAGACAGGGCCCGTTCCCACTCCCATAAGCTGGTCTTCAAGGTTCCCAACCGCTTCAAACCACTCCATCAACTCTTGTGTCATCTGCGCGCCATCCAATGGCGAACTGCTTTGGCTGTTCGATGCTGGATTTCGGGGTTGCAGATCAGTGGAATGCAATGGCGCAGAGGTCCCAGATTCCCCAATCGAATGACCATCAGGACAAAGCTTTTGCACGCCAAGACCCAACTGAGGTCCAAGTTTACGCAAGCTGCGGATAGACTTCCACAATCGTTGTGAGATGTAGGATTTGGTGGAGAATCCCTTGACGAGTTCCAAGGCCCAGTAGAATTCCTCCTTGCAAGAGCCGCTGAATTTCGCGGGGGCCTGTGAGACAGCGAGGAATAATACTGCTAGCGCGGAGACAAGAAACCAATTAAAAGCCACTTGTTGCAGCTGGTAGATGTCAGACACTTCGTTCAGTCTGGTTATGAAACAGATGGTATCCTTTGCAAGATCAACTACCGTCTCAGACTCAGCTGGATACCGGACGATGTGTCCTGCTGTGTGTAGTATCGGTCGGTGAATGAGCATGCGCAGTTGATTGGCACGCAAGTAGAGCAATGCTCGAAGACGTTGTAGACTCCGTGGGTCTTTGCTTGTAGCGCCTGAATCGGGAGTATTCGGATAGTCCAGACGTAAAGAATCGGGAATGGCCTGCTTCCAGCGGAGCACTTGCCAATCCAGATAATTCATTTCATCTTTTTTGATCTCATTGGTGTTGTTGAAAGCGGAGATAAATTTCCACACCTTGGCTGCGATGCGACTGTATCGTATCATGACCCGGAGATATGGTGTCTTTTCTTCGGGCTCGGGCAGCCAGGGATCGATATCCGTGTCTTCCAATGCGAAGGGCATTCCCGTTCCGAAACTCCACCGCATATCTAAAATATAGATGGACCAAAATAGTCGCAGCATGCGATCCTTTTCCGCAGCGGTCAATGCCTGTTGGTTTAAAGTCTCTCGGCGATGAAGTCCCTTTTCCAGGGACATTCGCTCCACGATCCCGATTGTCCTCCAAGCCAGGGTTTCCTCATCTACCTGGAAATAGAATATTGACTGTTGGTATTATTAGCCTGGCGAATTGTTCAAGATAGAGATCAATGACATACCACGAGTGTGAGAAATACGATGGTCTTGATCTCCGGCGAGCCCCAGACACAGTTGTCCTGAAATTCACGAACGCTGTCAAACAGTGCGATTGCTTGATCGCTGCGGCCACTCGCTTCAGCCGTCAGGGCACAGGCAAACACAAGACGAAGGATATAGACATCTTCTCGATCCAATGTGTTCCGTTCATCGTCCTGCATTCCCGACTTGACGGCGCCTTCAACAAATCGGTAGAGCAGGTGCACTTGTTCCAGGAGTTCCGGAAGCTCCAAGAATGGGTACATAATACCCATCTCTTCTTCATAAACATGACACAGTCGCAGCGCTTCAGTCTTAGGCAAGGCCCAGAGGGGATCCACGGCCTCGCGTAATTTCAGGTCATGGCTCAGGACTGAGGGCGAGGCCAAGGGCGATGGCTCCTGAGTCAAATCACCCTCTTCGCCAGCCTCATGACCCTCTATAATCCCTCGTCGTTGTAAATTAGATTTGGCCAGATCGAAGCTATATGCCGAGGTCGTAGGGCCTTGAAATGAGGTCTCCCGAGCGGTGGAAATTCTACGCAGTGCTCGACGACCAGTCCCAGCACCAACTGGAGTCATTGCATTTCCCAACACGCTCGGACGAGTTCCAGTCTTGGGTGATTGGTCCATCTGCGTCACGGAAAGGAGCGCCGTTGAAAGAGAGCTCATCTGGTCTTGCATCGATTTCATTTGATGGAAAAGCTGCTCAAAATGTCTCCTGTCGAATCGTCAGTCTCGGTCAGGGCCTTTTTGTGTGAAATCTCACTCTTGCTCGCTGGTTTGGTCTGCTCGAGGGTTCTCGGCGTAAACGCAATCGATACGCTGCCGACCACATCGATAACACGGTGCATGGCCATTGCATTTGATCTTGCGGCGTTTACATTCATTGCTTTTACCGCAAACAAATTAACATCAGCCATTGAATGGAGTCGACGGGCGGGAATTCATACCACGCTCGAGCAATGTATTTTCGGCGTTTCCGCGGTTGCTCGTCTTGTTGATCTTCTATAGATAGAGAAGTATCCCAGTTCTGAGCCAAATCTGGCTCTAGCAGATCCATCGTGGTGGATAATGTTGTGGTGAAGAAGATGCCGAGCAACGAAGGGGAAATGCGGGGAAACAATTATATTTCCGGGGCGGCGCATCTCCGCAAGTGCCGAAGGGAAATGGATGAATTACCTAGGAATTCAATCAGGATTGAGTTATGTCTTATTTGATGCAAGAAGAGATTTTCAATTCATGATTTATTTGATACGAGTCAAAATATTGGTTTTGGACAAGAAACTGTATGACACAATTGCCATCCTGGAACTATATCTACCGAAGAATCATAGCATTACAAGTCCTTGGTTCGCTCATCGCTCTGGGCAATCCACTGCTCCAGCTTCTTAGGATCACGCGGTGTAAACCCGACCTTGAAAGGCTTTGGTTCTGTGGTCAAAGCCGTGGGAATCGCGTTGCACTCGATAGCATCGAGAATCGGTCGATCACTCTCTTGTTTAGCCGGTCGCATGTGGAAAGAAATAATCAATCGCAAAAACGCCGTGTAAAGCTCTCGGTTCGCGAGATGAGAGCCTGCGCACATGCGGGAACCCGCGCCATAGCCATAATGGGGAGTACCAGATCCTTCTCCCAGTTCGAGGTAGCGCTCGGGGATAAACTTATGAGCCTCTTTGAAGTGATCCTCGTCATAGTCCGCGGCCCACGCATTCTACCAAGGGTAAGCAAGAGTCCAGATTAAACAAGGACAACGAATTCAACTCACCATGAAAAAGGTTGTGCCCGCAGGGATTGTGCTGCCATTCCATTGGATGTCCTTGGTACTTTCGCGGGGAAGACAAATCGGAATCACCGTCCAAAATCGCAATGTCTCCTTGACCAAAGCAGTCACATAAGGCACCTTTTCCTCGACTAGACATTTCTCCCACCCATCACCATCTGGGTAGACCTTCATGATCTCGTCATATGCTTTTGCTTGAATCCGTTGGCCATCTTCCGAGGCTAGGTAGGCAATGGCCATGATGAGGTTGCCCGGAACTGTATCAAGACCGGCCGACACCATGGTCAAGCATATTGATTTGATCTCAGCTAGTATTGATTTAGCGGGGGCACTTTCATTGTTGAGATCTCAGAAAGAAAAAAAGAACAAAACATACCATCATTCAGCTTGGCTTCTGGGTCCTTGAGAATGTTTCCGGTAATGCAAGGCTTGTCGGTCCCCTTGGCTATCCGGTCCTTGAGCATGTCCAGTAAAAAGGTTAAATACTTGTCCCGTCGGGCTCGGAATGACTGTGCTTCGTTGTTCATTTTTGGAAAAATACGCAACAGAGGGATGTAATCCTGCCAGTTGTTGGAAGTGCTCCGGAAATTGGAGACTCCACGCTCGACGTCGCAAATCTCTTGCAGTAGCTGATTATTGACATTGCCCTCGATGCGGAACCCATAATTCAGCGTTAGACTTGTGTTAAGAGCGAATCGCTGGAAGTATGCGGTAGGGTTGATGTCGCGTGACCCGCCTTGACTATCTCGGTATAGTTCCTTGATGCTGGAATTGGCCTCGAGATCAATGATGGGCATGTATGACTGCACCGCCGGGCGATTGAGGGCAGTCGCCGCTGCCTTTCTGCGTCGCTTGCACGATTCGTCCCAGGGCGAAGTGCCGATTGTGAAGCCCTGTGAGGTGGAGACAACACTATGGAAGGTGTGAAAGGTCGGCCGAGATATCAGGGCAGACTGATCCTTGATCCATAATTGCCGCACCGAATCGAAGCTGTTGGCGAATACAATGCGCTAGTCCTCGCCATCAGCTACGCGTTTCTGTCACTATCACCATTAGACATACCTTGTTCCCCATGCGGACCTGAAAGACCGGACCAAACTTCTTCGCCCATTTGCCCGTTACCGTGGCATGTTGATTGCCCAGCTGCAGCAGATTGCCAAAGAGGGGCACACCAGGAATTTCTGGCAGGCCTTTGATCTTAGGGACATCGGTTCGATTCAGATAGCGGATCACCAAGTAGATCACCGAGATCACGGCAATTGCAACAGTCTGGATGGTCATGGCGATTGGGTTGCGAGGAAAGTCCAGCAAATCTCATGAGAAAGTGCCACAGCACGACACACCCTCACCTTTAATACCCCGAACATTGCTGCATTGCACGCGCAACTGGGCCAGTCATAGCAGCCCCAATTACCCCGGAACGCGGAGTAAATCTCCACTCGCGGGATTTCGCGGTCCGCACTTTGACTCCGCGGAATCATCCCCGCACTCGTGACTCGTGATCTACATACTCCCGGTACAGAGTTCCGCTACTTCCAAAAAAGATCAGATACATCAAGTCATTCATTTAATTGTACATAGCAGCATACGAGATAATGTATAACAACGAGATAATTTATGACAAGCCTGGACTCCTTGAAACGCCGAGGCTGTGGAGAAACATGACTGAGATCACGAGAAGCGTCTCGCCTTCCCGCAACAATTGCTTATCGAGGGGGTTGAGACGAGGGATGCAAGGGACCTTGTAGTCCGCTTGGTGTCGAACCTTGGCTGTATACACGGTGATGCGTCGGGGTCGAGGAGGACTCGCCCAGTGGGCCTGCTCCCGGCGCCCGCTGGTGTGAAGGCGGAACTGCCCCTGGCGGAGCCGCATACCCACCGACAGAAGAATGGAGCATTGAGGGGGGTGTATATGAGCGACCAAGAGTCGTAAGTGGCGGCATCGACCGCCCGCCTTGGGCAGGTGGTGGAGTATTATGACCGTACTGCGGAGGGCCACTACCGAGACTCACTGGGGTCGATCGATGAGACTGGTGTGATCCATTGACCAGAGTCTGAACATGCTGCTGGTAGCTTTGACTGTGCACAGGAGCCGATACTGGAGTGGATGATGCAACCGGCGAGTAAGTGCCAGACTGTCTGGCAGGCATGCCAAAGAGACTAGCCGAGGATGGAGCCGGCGTTGCTTCCGGTCGCGACCCATATGCAGTGTTGCTTCCTCGTGGTGGAGGAGAGCCAGACCGATATGCAGATGGCTGTGACGGCAGTTCACGGGAGCTAGAAGACGTAGGGCCCTGGCCGAAAACGGTCGGGTAAGATCGCTGGGAACCTGGTGGCGGCGTTGGCGCAGGTGATGGGGCGGAGAGGTTGTGTAGAGGACCCGATGGCTGGGAAGCCGTCGAGGCGTAATGTGAGAACGAGCTCTGGGGAGCTCCCGATGTAGCAGAACGACCACTTGGCTGTGATGAGGATACGGCCTGGGCCTGGGATTGCGGCGTGCTTTGCTGGGCCCGAGGATCGAATCGTGCCATCCAGTCGTTGTTCGGTGTGCCCGAGGTCCCGGGTGATGCATAGCTAGGGAACTCAGCGAATCCGCGGGGTGGGTTTTGATAGGCGCTTGGTTGACTGTAGCTTGAAGGTTTCTGTGAACCAGACAGCGCTGCATCTTCTGGGCGAGTGGTGGCGGCAGTCTGGTACATAGACCTGGATGCAGATGCAGGAACAGGAGGAACAGACGGTGTTTGCTCACTGGCAAAGCGCTTCCGGGGCTGAGGCTCTTCAGGTTCATCATTCAAAATACTCATGATGTTAGATCGCTTCGCTGGTACCTGTCGAGTGGACTCCGGGGCCGGTGTGACGCTGGGGCGAGAAAAGTCTTTGACTGGTGACAAGACAGGCCGCGCTTGCTGGGAGTGGCCAATCGGCTGCCCTGGCATAGAATAGTATTGTCTTTGCGCAAATGGATCACGATGAACGGAAGACGTTTCAATATCTGATCTCGGCAATTGGGTAGGAGACCCAGGGGGCTGGGTAAGACTGGGGTGACGCGAATGGGTTGTTGGGAGAAGTGGCGGCGGTTGGACAGGCATAAATGCCTGTGAGGAAAGGCTTTCCATCCGAGTCATGTCTGATGTTAAAGGCACCGCTGGGCCATGCCGTGAAGACACTTGCACATCTAGGGGTCGACCGGTAGAAGACTGCATCACCATAGGAGATTCTCGTCTGTCATCGGTGAAATAGCCGAGACGAGGACCTGGCATTCGAGATGACCCTGGCTGGGCGCGCAACACTCCAGAAGTTTCTTCGCCATGAGCGATGGCCCCTGGAGGCGCTGCAACAGCGGACGCTTGAGCTTGAGCAAGCGGCGGATACCGCGTAGATCCCCGTTCATTTTCAGGTAGAGGTCGCCCCTGAAGAGACACTGGTTGGGGAGACATGGCAAGAGGCTTGTTTTTAGAGAATCTTGCCTCATCCGCTTCAGTCATTACCTCGCCGTGAGGAGCAAGGGGCCGAGGCACAATTGCGGATGGTGTCGCCTCGTAGCGCCTCTTAGGCGCAACACTGGGAACTGGCAGAGGACCGGTCGGCTCCCCTCGGGCTTTCTTTTCCTCTGCAAGCAGAAGAATTTCCTCAAAGTCCCTCTGCCCAGAGTCAAGGCGCCGTTGAAAGTAATTTTTCACCTAAAGTGACAATATTAGACAAAAGCATTCGAAACATATCAATGCCGAAACTCACCATAACCGTTGTCTTTGTTTTCATGAAATTGGAGATTCCCTCAAAATCCCTTCCAAAGTGCGCGAGCAGGCGAGGAAAATCGCGCTGTTCAGGCACCGACCAGTAGCTAGTCGGTTGCAACGATCCGTAGCCTGTCTCTGGCTGGCGGGGTGCCATGGCCGCCGCATCAGACTCAGTAGTGTCAAAGACATACATCCCGTCCTTGGCTCTTCCACGGCCTGCCCTAGGGCGCGGGGTGGGCGGAGCCAGGTCTTTCTCAATGGCGTCACGCTCCGTTGGCAACACACCTTCGACCAGTCCATCCATGACACCTTCCATATGAGTCAGTGCGGCAGAAGGATGATTGCCTAGGGATGGTTGGCCATGGACCTTCAAGTCCTGCTGAGTGGTCCTGGCACGGCGTTGAGTACGGACTCCCCCACCGCGCCCGCCACGTCTGGAAGCTGGCTTCTCAATTGGCTCGCCATTGTTTCCAGTTTGGCCACTGCGACGCCCGGGAACAGCACTCTCGGCTTCATTTGTGTCGCCGAATGTCGGTGCCGCGGCGCGACGAGGACGCCCGGTATCTGTGACGGGGGCTGGGGCATCCTCGCCGTCAAAATCCGGCTTGACAACGCCCAGGTCTGCGATAAGAGCATTAGATTTGGGCCGAGAAGACTTCGTCCTGTTCCTGCCCCGCCGAGTCCATCGCCTATTGAGCTTGGCCTTGTATTTAATTTCCTCTTTAGTGAGATAGTAGTGGACGATGCACTGCTGGAAATCTCGTCCAGGTAAAGCCTCGGCGATCTTACCCCATTTTTTAGGATACGCCATGAATGCGTCCGTAAAAATCTCATGTTCCTCCTTGGTGAAGTCATTAGGCGGTGGGAAGAAGCCAAAGACCTCCATTGCACGATTGGACTCAACAATCGCGTTGACATCTTTGTACATCTGGCTCTTGACCTCCTGTGGTTCCAACATGTCTGGGATGACTGCCTCGCGAGACAAGTCAGGGCGAGCAGTTGCCATTTTTGTCCGCCGCCGTTCAAGCTCCTCTTGTGCAGATATTTCAGAGGCTTTCAATGCATTCAAGAAATCCAACTCGCTATTTCCCTTATAACGCCGGCCCTCGCGCCCTTCTGGAATGACAGCTGGTGTCAATGGGATCGGAGGAGGTGGGGGTGAGACGGGGCCTGGGGTCAGGGACTTCTTGTCCTTTGAGCGATCTAGCTCCCATATGGCCAAGCGCCATGGCTTGTAATAAGCCATGTATTCGTCGCGGAGAATTGCATTCTTACGTGCAATCTCCTTTCGTCGCTTGGAGAGCTCGTTGCGTATTATTTCTTTGGCGTTCTGAGTGGAGTTGTCGTCACAAACGTCCAAATCCGAGAGAGGAGTGGGTGGACCGACATGAAGAAAAGGTAGGCTATCAAGGGTGATCCCAGGATATCGCACAGCCGGTTCCACCTTCTTGGAGATTGCTTCGGCGCCTCGATCTTCAGCCAAGGGCGCAAATGTGACTGCTCGCTCACTACTGGGAACATGGGAGACAGCCTCTGTGCCAGATTTGACGGAGGATATTGGGTCCGGTGGCATCTCGGATGTATCCTCATGAGTGATATTGCCAAGCATCTGAATTCGCAGAAGCAGAAAGGCGACTGTCGGGTCTTCAAGAGGCGAGATAGGCATCTCCGCTCGTAGAAGTTGCATATCTTTTTCAAATGACTGCTTCCGCTCATCCAGATACTCTTGCGTGAAAACGACATTCTCGTCGTCCTCCTCGTCGCTCGATTGCCCAAAGTCAGGGATTGGGGCAGGAGTTCCCCTGTCTAACTCTTCAGACTTTCTGCGAGTGGGAGCTTCAATTGTCGACAACGGGGGCGGACTAGTGCGGATGGGAAGTTTCATCGAAGGCGACTGTGAAGGAGCCGAGTTCGTTGTGTCATCGGCAACTGACTTTGGTTTCCCCGCCTCGTCCATAGTAGGTGTGATGGATCGAGCAGTCTCGCTCTGCTTGCTACCAGAAATTGTACCGGCTGGCTGGATGTCAATCTCTTTCTTTGGCAGTACATCATCGCTTTGCTTGCTACCAGAGATCGTACCGGCTGGCTGAATGTCAATCTCTTTCCTTGGCGGTACATCAGAGCTAGGAGGTGCCTTGCTGAAGCTTTGTCGATCCCATGGTTGCTTAGCTTTGTTTCGGCCATGAGGTGGTGGTACTTGTCGATGCTGGTCTGCTCGAGGGCCCTTCGGGATACTTGTTGGTTGCATTCGAGGGGAGATCGACCGATCTCTAGAATGAGGGCGAGAAGCTGGCGGGGGCGGCTTGCCGGTTGTGGGGGACTTGAGAGCGGTACTCGGTTGCACTGATGCGTGTGTTTGCGTTGAGCCTGAAATAGATTCCTGTCTAGTCATGGCTGCCGGGGCAGTTGGAAGAGATCGGTCTGAGTGTTGCGAAAATGTTCTGGAGGCATGGGCAGGTTTGTCTTGAAAGTGTGGGCCATCCGAAGCACGCCCGTGAACATCTCCCGCCGGCTGAGATGGCTCCGATCGTTCGACCTTGGGCCCCGTGGGCGGCTGCACAGGTTGCTTTGATGATCCATCGAGACGCTCCCCCAGTTTGGTAGGGAGGTCGTTTGTCGAGCGTTCTTCCGGTGCCGATGGTGGTTTGGTCGAGGGTGCTGCTGGTATTGGGGCAGCGAAGGAGCCAAATGCGGGAACCTGGGGAGCTGACGGTGGTGGGGAATGTTGAGTAGGAAGTCCCAGCTCCTTCGAACTTTCAGGTCGAACGGGATTCAAAGTGGAGCGTTCGCTATCTCTTCGACTATCTTGCCCACTGGCACTAGAGATGGCTGAAGCCTTTCGGCTCTGGTCCTTTCGATTCTGGTCAAAGGGAGGTTGGTCAGAGACCCGATCCGGCACGGTAGGGCCTACTGTCGACGGAGGCCCATGGGAGATTACGGCGGTTGCCGACCCGATAGGAGCTCTGCTGTCTGCACGGCTCGGCGGACGATCTCGTTTCCAGGGTTCTGGTGGTCGATCGCGATCATCACGGTCTGGCCGTCGAGTATCCCATTCCTCTCGACGGTCAAACCGATCGCGTCGGTCCATGTCACGATCCCGATCTCTTTCTCGGATATCCCGATCACGTTCTCGATCTAGCATCCGGTCTCTATCTAGATCTCGATCGCGCCGGTCGAGGTCTCGATCTGGTAGACGATCTCGACCCCGATCACGCCAGCCATCGCGAGAACGACTACGTCGCCGGAATGATTCACGATCGTCAAGGTATGGCGGACGGCCTCGGCCTCGACCACCGTCCCAGTCACCACGCCCTCGCCCACGGTGGGAGCCGCCGCGCGGATGACCCCCAGTCGAAGGTGGACCATCTGGACCCCCCGAAGAAGCTGAGAGTAGACTATCGCGGGAATTACGTCTCATGCGTACCAAGTCGAAATCACGACTCGGTGGCTCTCTCAGATCGCGGAAGTCGCGTGTGGGGGAACGAGAGCGGCCTCGCCCAAAACCGCCTCTGGTGTCTCGTGGATCAAAATCTCGGTCTCGGCGACCCCAGTCGCGGTCCATGTCGCGGCGAAATGGCGGTATATCGCGAGGATCTCGAAAATCGCGATCTCGATCACGATCGCGCAAGTCTCGGTCCCGGTCTCGAAAGTCGCCCCGACCATAACCACGACCTCGTCCCATTCCAAAATGGCCACCTCGCGGCGATTCCACAAGGGCACGGGGGCCACGCGGTGGTTCCCTCCCGAATGAAGGACTCCCGTCGTCAGAGCCGCGAGGCCCAGCGGGTGGTCGACGATCCCCGAAGCGCGGAGGAGAACGGTCGCGGGAATTGAACCCGGAAGAATGTGAAAATCGAGACGACATTACCAGGTCATACTACCAGGAGATGACCGGTTGGTGAGAAACAACAGAGACCTGGAGAATGCAGAAATCCAATTCCAATTCCAATTGGGGGTGGTGCACGTGACTGGATGCACGGGCCACGTGAAGAACGCCCCCCGATCGGGCAGATCCACGAGTCCCGAGAGGCAGAAATGGGGATGAATCCTGATCTCGGGTGTGAAGTGATCCAGTGCAGGAGTGAGGAGAAGATCGAGCGTAATTTATTACTGGTGCCAATCACCGTGAATTCAACCTCCAGGAACAGGTAGCGAGACGGGACAGATGGGAGGAAAAGAATGGACCTCGAATTCGAGGAACGAAGCCTCGGGGCCGTGCACGAGCGGGTCTAGGCTGTTACCCTTTTTCAGACGGCGACTGCTGACCCTCGCTTCAAGAACACGTTGTGAGAGGACAACCCTTAGGTGAGGATGTAGAAGTGTTGGAGGAAGAATTAATGACTGGTGATGGAGACCAAAATCGGGTAAATGGAAAGGCACAGCGTCAGGAAGTGTCAAGTTGCGAGTCGCAAGTCATGACGATCGACTCCGCCGAATTTGTGGCGAATCAGAAATCGCTGTTTTGCGCTTTTCCCCTTTATGCCTCAGGCACTAATTCATGCCTGACGATAAACTTTTCCCCGCCATAAAAAAAAATCAGTTATCAATAACTGAAACAATTGTCGATCTCTACGGTGTACCCTGACACAGTCTTGGTTTCCCATTTTTCCATTCAATCTCCACTTATCATTTCCTTCGTTAATTTACGCTCTTTGCCTTTTTCTTTGGCCCTACCACGTGTGACGACGAGAACAATGAGCCCGCCGGTTGATGCACCCCCCACCTCCGCAACCGATTCGGTCCTGCTGGCATCCGCCCCGGTGCCGGACGGTACTCAAGAGGTCCAGGGGGTGGACTTTGATCGATATCAAGGTCGAGATATTACAGTGGCTGAATTAGTCGACAACCTCACTCGCACGGGCTTTCAAGGAAGTGCTGTCGCCGAAGCAGCCCGCATCGTCAATGATATGGTACTTTCCCGAACCATCGCCGTTTCCCTGTCTTTTTCAGCACTGATTGAATTCATAGCGTTCTTACCGGCATCCGGAGACTGGAGAGAAGACGACTATTTTCCTCGGGTACACTTCGAATTTGATTTCCTCCGGCCTGCGGGACACCCTTCGGTACCTGGTCAAGCACAATCATGTCTCAGCGATCGTGACCACCGCCGGGGGAGTGGAAGAGGACCTGATCAAATGCTTGGCGCCAACCTACCTAGGATCATTTACCACACCTGGCGCAGGGCTGCGCGCCAAAGGCCTGAACCGCATTGGTAATTTGTTGGTACCAAACAATAATTACTGTGCCTTTGAGGACTGGTTGATCCCGATCTTAGATCGGATGCTAGAGGAACAAGAAGCAGCCAAGAAAAAGGCCCAAACAACTGGTGACGAGGAGGATGAGCTACATTGGACACCCAGTCGCATCACCGAACGACTGGGCCGGGAGATCAATCATGAAGATTCGGTTCTCTATTGGGCCGCTCGCAACAATATCCCCGTTTTCTGTCCCGCACTCACAGATGGATCTTTGGGCGATATGCTTTACTTCCATACCTTCAAGACCTCGCCTCAGCGGCTCCGAGTCGATATTGTGGATGACGTACGCCGGATTAACACCATGGCCGTACGAGCAGTGCGCGCCGGTATGATCATCCTTGGCGGAGGTGTGGTCAAGCACCACATTGCCAATGCATGCCTAATGCGCAACGGAGCTGAGCATGCGGTGTATATCAACACGGCCCAAGAGTTCGATGGGAGTGATGCTGGGGCTCGGCCCGACGAGGCCGTCAGTTGGGGCAAAATCAAAACAGACGCCAACGCCGTCAAAGTCTATGCGGAAGCCACGGTCGCATTTCCACTTATTGTGGCCGCTTCGTTTGCGCGTGCGGAACCCACGTCTCACAACTGACGGCCTTGATGCAGGCATCCGCGAGAGAGATCGATGTCCAATTATGAATCCTCGGTCGGGACCCACCAGAATTGGCTGCCCATATCTTTTCTGTCCTTGAACCCGATCGATTCAAAACTGATCAAAATTGATCGGAGGCGATCATAGCGCCAATTCCAGACACAAGTGCAAGCGCCATATATAGGTGATTCTGCTGGTCTATCCATGTCTTGGCGAGTACGGAGTCATCTGTATAGACTCCGACTCTTTCACCGCACGTCTTTTTCCCCTCCTCCCTTTCAATCAATCCACAATGAACCAGCCAATCAGAGCCGGTCGGAAGTGGTCCTCCATTGCGGAACAGTGAGTGGCAAAAAAGGGGCAGAAGGACGAGCCGATCGGAGGTGGCAAAGGGGAGAAAATTTGCAACAGCGGAACTCCGGGTGAGAGTCAAATCAAATGTATAACCGATCGCCACGAAATATTAAGGTTGGCTGCCCTGAGAGATTAGTCACGCCGAATCCCCACCGGGATCCACTATGCAAAGAGACTCACCGCGAGTTTTCCAAATAGCTACTGTATTTTGTACATGTAGATCCAAATAATTAGCGAGAGTGGGAGTTATTTCAGCGAGGTAAGAGCAACTCCTAATGAGATCCCTCAACGGTGGCAAATCATGCAGTAGAAGTAGGAACCAATCCAGTCGACGATCCACGTGGATTGTCTCCACTTCCGACTGACCCCGGACTCTTATCGCTCTTTTTCTTTTTTGGAAATTCCTTCCCATTTCTCTCCACTCGGCTCTCTTCTCCTCACTCTCCTTCACTCCCTGTGATCTCTCCCTCTCACTTTCTATCTCTCTCCTATATACGCTCCCTGCTTGGGCCGGGTCCTGATCGGTTCATTCCAAGCCTTTTTATACAAGCCGTGTAACCATCTCAACCGGAGACCCTTTGAGTTGGCCCTGGTCTACCGTGTGCGCCCAGACTCGAATTTATGGTTCTTGTGTGATCAGGCAGTCTGAATCGCTATTTGCTCTTTGAGAAATCCACCTCATGGATCCCACGGACTCGGTGATCAATCCTAGGTCATCGGTCTCGGGTGCAGACAATGACGATGCTGTGAGATCCAATCTGGTAGAGACTCCAGACACAAATATCCTGCCCCTTCGATCCCACGAAAATCCAGTGTTGCCCAACTCACCGGCCTCGGTTGAGCCTCATGATACCGTTCCCGAATCACAGCCCCCGGCACCCACTTCCGGGCCAACGGCACCGCCTGCCGAGCCGCTGGAGCATGCATACTGGGCAGAACTCGAAGAGGATTTTACCCTTCCCGACGAAGAAGAATTAAAGGAGATTGATGGTGCCGATGCGGACTACAGTGCTGGTGATCGTAGGTTAAAGCCCGACTTCCCTGGAATTGCTACGGCTACTGACGTGGGGGGGAAGATTCCTACTGGGAAAGCAACTTCTTTCGTGACTTGGAAGACCCGGAATATGTGCCGCAAGAGAAGGCTCGCCTGACATGGAAGTTGAAGGGCGTCCGGGGTACTCCTGAGGCGCCCAATCGGGACAAAATCATACGTTCCCCGGCCGCTTTTATTGGCGGATATTGGTGGCGAATTAAGTTTTATCCTCGTGGTAACAATGTTGGGTCATTGAGTCTGTACCTCGAATGCTCTCCAAACTTGCCCGCTCCAGATGAGAAGCTCCCGGAGGGCGAGTTTACCGTCCGCCGCGGCTCGCCCGAAGCAGCCCTCGAGGACGTCGCCCCTGATATTGCTGTGCAAACAACCACCACTGGGGACGCAGCAACCTGGCTCGAAAATTATCGATCAAAGTACCCGGTTGCCGCCTCAGCTGCTCACGATACACAGGAGGCGCCGACCAGCCCTTGGCGGGTGTCAGCCCAAATTGGTGTCATCATATATAATCCTGAAGAACCTCGAACTGGATGGATGCAATCTTCTTGCCATCAGTTCAATCCCCATAACTTGGACTGGGGTTGGACCTACTTTCATGGTCCATGGGATCAAATTCACGTTCGACGACGTGGCCAGCACCGGGCACTGCTCAACAACGATACGCTTGCATTTGACGCATATATTCGTGTGGTTGACGATCCAACACGCTCCTTGTGGTGGCACCCAAGTGATTCCGAGCCCACCTGGGACAGCCTGGCGTTGACTGGTTATCGTCCTTTGGGCGACTCGGTTATCAATCACAGCGCAGAAGTTGCGGGATTGGCATCATGGTTGCACATCGCCCCATTCTGCAAAATCATCCAGAGTGTGGATGTGCTTGAGCACCTCACCGATTGCGACGTTAGGCCAAAGCCCCTGTGTGATGCATTACAGAAGCTTTTGTGGCAATTACGTTGTCGCACCCAATCTCTTCGCTACGTCGACACTGACGGAATCACATCCACCCTTCGAAACTTGTGTGAATTCTCAAGCGATGTCTCTGAGTTTTGGGAGCGCTTGCGCCGTACGCTCGAGCTTGAGCTTGCGGGGACGGATGCTGGTAAAGAGTTTGCCAAGCTGTTTGATAGCTCTTTGCCAGCTACCTTACCGGATGCCGGCAACGGAAGCCCTATCAACATGCTACCAAGGGATTTCAATTCCCGCATATGTGTCCCTGCCGATAAGTATGCATCTACGGGAGAGGCTATGAAGGGCTATTTGGGTGCGAAGGAAGGCCGCTGGTCTCTTCCCCCGGTCCTTCATATCGAACTTGGCCGTCACACCCTTGACAAGGGGATGCGCTGGCAGTTGATGTTCAACAGAGTGTATTTGGATGAAAAACTCGATCTGACGCCGTGGGTTATGGACGGTCAGGGCAGCAAGTATGTCCTCTATGGTTATGTCGTTCATCGCGGCCGCCGCACCTCCGGCAAGTTCTTCAGCATCCTCCGTCCTTCGGGCCCAGGAACCAAGTGGCTAGCCTTCGATGATGGCAGTGACAACCGTGTGGAGTGCCTGACGCAGAAGACTGCGCTGGGCCCTCACCTTGGCCTTGACTCTTCTCAGCCTGTCGACCATAAGAAAGGTCACGATATTCCAGTTGTCGCCATGTATGTCCGAGAGGACATGGTCTCCGAACTTTTGCCTGGTCCCCAAGGGCCATGGCCCGTCTCGGAGGATCTGAAGCAATATTACGAGACTGGCATCTACAATTCACAGGAGTCTAGCAATAAAGCAGTCGCCAACGATATTCAAATCGAGGTGTACTCACTTTCTGAGTACGATCATTTGAACGATCTGTTTGACACCTATGATATCATGTCGCATGCAAAGGCGACCAATGGGGTCATGTACATGACATTGCCATCTTCCTCTCGTATTGCCGAGCTGCGCAAGAAGATAGCCCTGTGGCAGTCAGTCGGCAAAGAGTGTACCGGGCCTGAGCGGGTCCGGCTCTGGCATATCGGCCATACTCGTGCACATTGTGGACCAACCTTGGCGTTTGATCTAATCACTGATTTGAATGTTCCTCTTGATGCTTCCGAGGGTATTTTGCGATTCTGGATGGAAACTATTTCCGAGGGTAAGTCTGGTCGGATCTTGAAATTTTCCGCTCGTCCATTAATCTAACCATGGAGCTTTAGATGATGCCAAACTCTTCGCCATTCCGGATCCGCCATTGGCTGCTTCGACCGAAGACAAACAAGAGGAATCATTTGTCGAGCAACTAGGCTCTCATACGCCTGGAACGCCTACATCACTCAATGATGGCGATGCCATTGCCAGTTCTTCTGGTGACATTTCTCACATCGCAGAGAGCGGAGAGCCCCCAATGGCGACTATTTCGCCTGAGAGTGATGCTTTTGCGGCTGAGCGAGCCGAGTACGATGCCGTTTTGGCCGTAGCTGCCGCCCATGATCAGCAATCTGCCCACGATACCACGCCTGGTCACCTCTCGGCGACCCCATCTCAGCCTATGCCCCGTGCTCTCACTGAGGAGTCTACTGAGCAAGAGCGTTCAGCCGAGGCCCATGTCGAACCGCAAGTCAAGTTACCTGTCGGACATGCGTACTACTTCATCCAGCTCTTTGATGCTGAAAGCCAGGCTCTTCGCACGGTAGGATCGTTCTTCTCAAAACTTGAGGCGAACGTCAAAGCTTCGATTCGGAAGCACATGCAGTGGCCTATTCGTCGCGACTTCCTTATGTGGAAGCGAGTGGACGGCACCACCATCACGACTGTGTCTCCGGCCGAGAACTTCATGGATGTTGGCGTTCCACACGGGTCTTGCATAATCATTGGTGACAAGTTAAGCAAAGAGAGGTAAGTCTCAATTCCATTCACTTGGTCTTGAAGAACGATCATTAATTCAGATCTCGTACAGGCGTTCTCACCTTGGCGCTTCTGGCTTGTTCTCCAGCCCTGATCGCTTGGTTCATTACCTGTGGGCCAAGTCCCGAAACCATCCTATCCAAGGGTTTACCGGCTCCAAGACAGTCGAGGCCACCTTCACCAGTGATTTCTACAGCGGTGAATTCCTAAAGGGCTATAATCATGGCCGCGGTAAACACCTCTCAGGCACAGGCGCTGTGTACGAGGGTGACTTTGTCTTTGGAAAGCGCCACGGCCAAGGAAAGATGGAATACCCGACGGGTGACACCTACGACGGTGACTGGATCGAAGACGTTCGCCATGGTCAGGGCACCTTCATTGAGAAGAAGACCGGCAATAAATATGTCGGCGGTTACAAGGACGGTAAACGACACGGCAAAGGCATTAGCTACTGGGAAGTGGCCGATGAAGAGGCAGATCTATGCCAGATCTGTTACTCTGAAGAACAAAACGCCGTCTTTTGCGATTGTGGACATGTCTGCGCCTGTGTGACATGCGCAAAACAGGTAGATCTTTGCCCGATCTGCCGTAAGTCTATCAAGACCGTGATCAAGATCTATCGGACTTAGAATAGGTCCACTTTTCCTCACGCACTCACGAGATTCCGCACACGATGTCATTCTTTGATTTTATAGCGATTGGTGATTTGGCGAAATGGCGAGAAATACGTTTTATATGTTTTTTTGGGTTGGTTTTGGATATATCATCATGCCACCACGAGTGGACATAGACCATTGTTTATAGACTTATACGCATTTGAATTGATTTCATCTGAACATCTTGAAACGGGTTTGATATAAAGAACAAGGTATATATGTCCAAAATGCGCCATCCGCCCACCAAAGAAGATGCTTTTTTCACTTGGCAGTGCCAGTAATACATACATGAGATGATCATCGGTAACGAGCAACTTATTTATTCGCCTTCTTTCCCGACTTCTTCTCCTTCTTGTCCCCCTTGGTCACTGTCTTCTTCTCGCCTTTGCTCTCGTTCGAGGATGTTTTTGTTGCCTTGGCCTTGGTCTCCTGCTCCTGCTTCGATTCGGTCGATTCAGTCGCCTTTGCTGTCTCTTTGCCCTTGGACTTCTTAGGCTTGTTCAAAACAGCTTTGGGGTTGATGCCCTTGCGGCGCAAACGGTTGCGCTCGGCACGGGCGATCCGTTCCGCATCCTCATTCTCCTCGAAGGGACCAAAGGAACCGCCCTCCAGCTCCTGGGTGGTACCATCCTCGTCCAGAATCGGGGTCTTGTCGACCTCGTCATCGGTGGAAGTGGCATGAGAGCTAGCTCGAGCAGGTCGGTCACTGGCGGGAGTTGTGCCATCGGTTGGCTGGGCCACAGGAGTAGGACCGGTTTTCTTTAGCTTGCAGACGTAGAAACCGTCGACGTTCTCACGGTGGGGGAAATAACGCCGGGTCAGAGTCATCTTAGAGTCGAATTTCTTGCCCATGTAGCTAGTGAACCCCGGGCTGCCGAAATCACCCAAGCCGGTATCCACGAGCTTGATGTTGGGGCGCTTGCGGAGAACGTATTGCACCACGGCTTCATTCTCTTCCACGGTCACGCTGCAAGTCGAGTAGACAACGTAACCTCCAGTCTTTGAGTGGTGATCCACCGAATCGATGGCGGCGAGAAGCAGTTGTCGTTGCATGTGAGGAATGGCCAGGAAATCACGTTCATCCTTCGAGGTCTTGACGCCGGGATCTTTAGAAATGACACCGGTACCAGTGCAAGGTGCGTCCAGCAACACACGATCAAACCCACCAAGGGCCTTTGGGAAAGCGGTGCGAGCATCCAGGTTGGTCACAATGGTGTTTTTGCAGCCCAGTCGATGGATATTACCAATCAAACCTTTAGCACGTGGTTTGCTGGCATCATTGGCGATCACGCAGCCTGTATTGCGCATCAATGCCGACAAGTATGTCGTCTTACCACCGGGGGCGGCAGCCATATCAAGAACACGCTCATTGGGTTGGGGCGCAAGAGCCATGACGGGAAGAAAAGATGAGGCGGCTTGAAGAATGTAATGACCGGCCAAGTATTCTGGGGTGGCACCCAAGGGTACTGCAGATTCGAAGACCTGCAGGCCAACCTTAGACCATTTGCCTACTGGCTCGAGGACAACACCACGATTGATCAAAGCCTGGGCGAGGGAGCGTCGGTTCGTTCGCAGAGTATTGGTACGAATGACGACGGGGCGTGCAGTTTCGTTCGCTTCGAAAAATGCAAATGCTTCCATGGGTGTAAAGAGATTGAACAGCTTCTCGGCCAGGAACCGCGTATAACCGTAGTAGGTGCAGATATCATTAAGCAAGAGATCAACGTAGTCGGCCCGAGACTTATCCGGTTGGCCCAAGGACTTCAAGTCACCTAGAACTCGAATGGTGTCGGTGATACGTTGACGCAGTAATTGCAGGTCCGGCGCCAGGCCAGGTTGGGTTTCATCAGCAAACACATCGGGGCGGTCACCGGCGATATTAGTCTGCATGGCCGCATCCTGCAATTCCTGCTCTGCCTCTTCATCTTCCATCTGCTTCGCGGCATCCAACTTCCGAGAAAGTCCCTCCATGTTGGCTGCGGTGAGTTTCTCCTCGGCATCGGATAGGTCTTCGTCGTCGGAGAACATGGCCTCACGAGGGTGGTCCTCCTCGTCCGAGTCGATTACCGAATCGTCAAGTTCGTTAGAGTCGTCGCTTTCGCCTTCTATGTCAGACAGTCCTTCCACAGCATTCTCGCTGTCCAGCGAGCCCTCGCTCACGCCATCCAAATCGTCGAACTCGTTATTCTCCATGTCGTCCATTTCTTCACTATCGGAATCGGAATCCATTGGCACCGGTTTCTTCTTCTGCGCGGTCGCCTTCTTCTTCTCGACAGTACCATTCGCTTTGATAGTCGACCCATTGCTTTTGTTCTTCTTTGGGGCCTCCGTCTTCACGAGCTCTTCATCAGCGTCGGATCTCCGTCGCTTCTTGGCCGCGGCAGCTTTTTGTGTTGAATCAGACTCGCCGGCCTTGCGCTTCTTCAAGGATGTAATCTTTGACTCGTCAAGCGGGGCCGGAGGGCCCTGCTTCTTCATACGGCGTCCTTTACCCATGGTGAAAATGATGTACAGATGCGCAGGTCGTACTTTTCCCTGAACTTTTTTTTTCCCGATCTTTTTTCTCGGCAGCGGTGAGACACGGCAGTAGACAAAATAAAAGGCGGTCGGGGACTCAATCTGTATACCTGAGGCCAAAGTGTCCCACGCTTCAAGCAATCGAAACACAAAGTCGACATCTTGTCCTCCGCCACTGTCTCTCAAAGCTTTCTGCTTTGCCGATACTTTCTCTACTTGAACCTAAAATATCTCGATTCTAAACCAGCCCAATGACTGAGCTTGCGTTCACCAAGACCTTCCTGTCCACGCTGGACTCCCGTCCGATCAAGCTGCGCGCTGATCATGTCTTTGACCCAGAGCGAGTTGGGTTGCGTGTGCCGGTAAGAATCATACTGCAAAGCCGTGTTCCTACCCGCAGTATCTGGTTTTCATATTGACCCCGATCAACAGTACACTCTCCCCCGCCTCCAAGCCCCGCACCCAGACATGCCCAAGAAGGTCAAACACGGACAGGCACCCGGGTCATCTAAATCGATTACCGTCAGCATGAAATCAGCTCGCAATCCAGCTCTTGAGTTCTCTATTGCCAATGCGCCTCTTTCTACCACTACGGTTCATGACTTGAGAGATGCGGTGCGAGAGCGTGTTGTCGATGCGCAAGGAAACGCAGTAGCGCTGGACAAGATCAAGGTTCTCTATCACCGGAAGCCAGTATCAGGGACTGGAAAGACATTAGCTGAGGTACTGGCCGATGAGCCTGAGATGCTGGCTGGGGGTAAACGGGTCGAGTTTGGTGTGATGATCATGGGAGGGGCCAAGACGATCGAGGCGGCCGAGTCTCAAGCAGAAGCCGGGGGAGCACGAGATGAATCTCCTCCAAAGCCTGCGATTGGCCCGAGTGGGTCAGAAGTCCTACAAACGGAGACCTTCTGGGATGATCTGCAAGGATATCTAGAGCAACGGTTGAAGGACGAGTCCGAGGCGAAACGATTAAGGGCGCTGTTCAAGGATGCATGGAGCTCGGGTCGTTGAGGAACAGGCATACTATTTACACTACATGATATCCACGAAACTGTCGCAAGGCAAATTCTGGTAACGACCATGGCTGGTCCAACTATTCCCGCGATTCTCATGGAGAATGAAAACCTAAGGATATGGATTCCAATGTTATACATGTATACACATGGGATCTCTTATGGGAAACATTCTCAGGAGCGAGAGGCCCAGAGAATTGACGAAACCCCAAGGAGAAAAGAAGTTAGACAGTGCCCATGTAATTCCCCGGGCATGAAATCAAAGATACGAAGAAACGCCAGGGTACGGAATCCAGAAGTGGCCAGCCAAAAGGGAAGACGGAAGTTCCTTTGAGGACAGAAACCATGGGACGGAAAAAGACAAGTTGAAATGCGGCGAGAACATGGAACAAGGGACATACGCCAGGGAATCATCGCGAAGACGGCAATTATCAGCATCGGGATCAAAAGTACATGTAAAAGAAGACAAGAGCCATAGAAGAGTACCATATGCCAGGCAGCTGGAGACACCATTGCAAATGCTCGAAGAGAACTGGTCCGGCCTTATCACTCATCTGGTCCATGAGATCATATCGCGGTGACAGACCGAGGGAAATGCACACGATGGTCGAGGCGAGAAAATGTGAAAGGAAAACAAATCATACAAGCTGTCGTTTTATCATCCCTGTCATCGCGAGAAGACCTTGACAACGCCGTCGCCACCCCCACTGACGACCCAGCGTCCGTCACGGCTCCAGACTGCAGCGCAAACCCCTTCACCACGCATCAAGCGATGGCTGGTCAACTCTTGGGTGCAACTGCGCTTCTCGAGGTTCCAGAAGCGCAAGCTCGCATCGTGGCCAGCCGAGACAAGCTCACGCCCATCTGGAGACAGAGAGAGGGAAGCAATCGCAGCCGGGTGGGCCAGCATTGTATATGTGCATTGTCCTGTGATGATCGGATTAAAAGACTGCGAAACACTAAAGCTGGGACAAACACTTACCGCTATTGGCATCGAAGAAACGTATGTACCGGTCCTCATAGCCGCTGATGATCACCCCCTCCACATTACTCGAGCCAGTAGCACCATGCACCACTTCCTCTTCGGCCATGGTGCGATTGGGATCTAGATGAGCAGATCCGTCAAACCCAACGGTCGAGGCAACCACCGAGTTCACTCCTGTTGATGGAGTGCCGTCATAGGTCTCCAGACTGGCCATGCCCACAATTTCTTCGCCAGTGCGTGTGTCATACACAAGGATCGAGGCATCACTGTAAGAGACGACAAAGTTCACTCCAGCCAGGGAGAGGGGGCTGATGCAGGTTGGTGATGGGGATTCGCTGGGGGTGATGTGGTGAACAAGTGTGAAATGGAAGGGAGTGGAGGTGGCAACACTAGGCTGTGGTGAGGATGGGAAGTTGGAACCAGAGGAGATTGAGTTTGCCCGTCGGCTTCCACCCTGGCGGCGCGAGCCCGCCTGAGGGGAGGAGACGAGGGGAGGAGGGCTGACGGCCCAGATCAGAATACGGCCATCTGCAGCACCGGATGCCAGCAAGATTCGATCGGCACCTCCATAATGGCCACACGAGTCGCCGAAGACAGAGCCTGTCGAGCCTGGAAGCACGCACAGTCCCCAGACCGCATCAGTATGTCCATCCAAGGTGGCTTTTGGATCAACCCGACCACGCTCCCACACGCGTACACTGGCATCTTGGCCACCGGAGAACACCCATCCATCTCCCAAGGCTCGGCCACCATTGGAGATGTTCTGCGACGGCGAGCAAGCCGCCAGCGACGTTACTGCGCCCACGTGTCCACGGTGGGTGAAATAGCTGGTGATATCCAGGTCATTACTCGATGTGGGGGCAGAGGCTCCAATGTTGCCATAGGTCGCTGGGATAATCCACCGCTTGATCGATCCATCATCACTGCATGTGCAAACTTCGGGTTCCGAAGGACTTCCTCCACCCGTGAAAATCACCGAGCGGATTACATCTAGATGCCCACGCAAAGCAAATCGTATTTTGAAATTAATGTCTTGCTGGCCTGTGGCTCCAGCGGACTCCCTTGATTCAATCGCGCCTTCACTCTTGCGCCGGGATCCGGAGCTTTTGCGTCGGTGAGACAAAGACCCGCCTCGTGAGGGAGATTTGGTGCGAATGAAGTTGGCATTGGGAAACGCGTCTGTGTCTGGGCGATGAGGCGGCATGGGCTCGCTAATGGGCTCCTGCGCTGTAGGTTCGTCAAAGTTCCATCCGTCGACGTCTTCTGGCCTCTCATCTGCCTCTTTCTGCGCCTGCAGCTCCTCGGTCACAGCCACTTGAGGACCCGGAGCATCATATCCAGTCTGCCCACGGTCATCAACTAGGCCTTGCTCATATCCCTGCTTTCGATTGTCCACTGCAGAAGCAGATAAATGTTCTGTTTCCATCTGCCGCGCATCGCGATGGTTTAAGGCAGGGTTATACTGGCTTTGTGTCCGGGAAATGACCGCATTCTCCGTAAACTGGTTTCCCACAGGCTCATTGGGAAGGACCATCTCCCGCGCCATCATGTGGTTAGCCTTCTGTCTTTGCTGTTGCAAGTATGCCTCCTCTAGACTTTGTTGCGACAAGTGTTGGTTTCCATAGAGATGGTTCGACAGGTCAGGCTCGCTGAGGTCTGGGGGTGGGTGGGATGTAGGAATAACGTGGTAGGAGATCTCTTGCGAACACTTGGACAGATAACCTCTGGATTTGTCCCGGTCATCCTCCTCATCAAACTCCTGCGCGTTGCCATTTTCGGTATCCTCTGGGTTGGCCGAGTCCAATGATGGATGTTGCGCTAAGAAACCCGGATTAGCCAGGATGAATGGAATCAAGGTCAAGTATCAAGAACACACCTTTCAAAAAGCCAACACTATCGTGCGCGATCTCCTTGGGTTCCTTCATATCCTCGATGCTTTCATTATTGGAGAGCTTCTTCACCTTCTCCCTCTCCTTCTTTAGTGCTGACTCCATCAACCGCACATGTTTGCCCAACGACTCATGCAGGCGCTTGCTTGTCCGAAGCTCACCCTCGAGGCGACCAATACGAGACTTCATTTCGGCACGCTCAATCTCCCAGGCATTGCGGTCGCGTTCGTGTCGGTGCCATTCGGTCTGCAAGAAACGCATCACACCTGATCATCCGAGGTTAGTCCACCAAGCCTAAGATTGGAAAATGCCAAGCATACTCACCCTGCAGCGTGTATTCCGTTCCCTGTGGATGTCCACCATTAGAGGGGGCTTCGCCCATGGCTCCGGGCATTCCAACACCAGCCATGGCCGATGAAGACTGCCACGCCATGTCCACGGAGCGATCTCAGCGAGCGATGAATGCGGGTAAAATTTGTACAGCGCTGTGAAGCAAGTCTCACGGTGAATTGAGAGCGACGAGTAACAAGCTCGAGCGTCTGCTTCTCCTGACCCCCGTCGTATCCACACCGTAGTAAGCGAGTTCAGTGCCCCAGCACGCAACAACGGCAAGAGAACCGCGTTCCACGCCGTACCAGCCGGTGATACGGAGGGGTTACGGCTGTAAGTGAACGAAAGGCAAAGAGGCCAATGATCGACTGCAGGCGGTTCGAGGGCGTGCGTTCGTTTGTTATTTTGGGCGAGATGGGGTGGCTTTTCGGGGGCTTCTCGCGGTGTTGACCGCCTACCACATCGAGTGGATGACAGGCCAGGAAGAACTTTTGAAGAACACTGAGCTCGAGGGGGAGGTGTAAGTCATAGAAGGAAGACGTTGGGGAATGGATGAAATGGAACCCGAGTACGGAGTGTGATTTGGAAAAGTGACAATCAATTGCCCAGGTGAACGAAAGCCTCGTGTGCAAGCCGTTCTGCAGCCTGATCTCTCAGGTGTCTATACACCGCAGTCATTACCACGAGAGTAATGGGTACATCGTGTCAATTGATATTGAATCGAGGATAAAGTGAAGTTTGGTGGCACAAAGAGAAGAAAGATTTAGACTTGGGATGTGACAGCTGTAGATTGATGATATCCATGGATCGCTGTGAAGTTGGTCTTCATTGAGAAATAGACTATGTGGGGATATGTATATTTGCATCTATAGCGGACTGCACATGTTCACCTGAAGGAGGAGTTTTTATTTCTTCAATCTTGTACCTACAAATGAACCTTGGAAAAGACCTTGAGACTTCAAGATATCAAAGTAATGTAACAAAAACCATAGCACTCCATTGACCTTGCACCTGCGCCGCCGTTTCACATGAGCTGCCACGCGAGCGGTATCCATATTACTATTCATCCATAACCTTAATCACCCGTGGACCCAGAACTATTGACACTCTTCTTCTTCATGTATATGTTCTATATGAGAAGACAAATATACAAGTCCAATCATTTGCATATCTTAGGCATTTTGCGTTCATGTTATGTTCCAACACTGGCGCCTGTCCAAAATATCTCTACGTCGACCTTTCTGACAATATCTTTGTGTTTTTGTGAGTACTGTTTAAAAAGCTACTCGCATGTTTAGAGGCCCGCATTTTCCTCATATTATTTGACTATAATTGTAGTCGATGTGTGTCGATATATCAGATCAAGATCAGCAAACGCTGAATCATGCTCAGAGAGAAGGAAAAGCTAGATTAGTACCTGCGTCTCGGAAAATAATTAGGGGACCAACCCCGACTATTCAATCGAATAATCGATTGACTCCCGAGGCCCAATGAGAAATGCGGACTATGGATAGTGATAGTAGAGGTAAAGACTTGCGTTAGTTCCGCTTCGCATGGACGACGAAGAACTGGCTTTCATGCGGTCCTTCTCTGTTGGTATGATAATGTGAGTGGAATCATGAGACAAAAAAAGGCGTCCTGAGAATACTTACGATCTGAGTTACTACTAGCGGGCCACAAGGCAGTTTGTCCGGCCCTGTCGAGTTCTCTTGTAGAGAAGTCCGGTCCGTTGTTATGCGTTGAAGTCTCGCTCGATTGATGTGATAAATGAAAAGATCCCCCCGTTCCAGCGGGGAGACTCGAGAGGGGATGCACTCGATCAACGAAGCCAGGCGTCATTAGAAGCCCCAGTGATTTGTGTTTCCATCGCTATGAGTCTGTAGAAGAAGAGCCTGGCAAACACCCATCCTCCTCCCGTTCCTGACCGTACAAGACCTCACACACCCCGCCCACAGGAATGTCCATGACAGCATCGGTACCTTCGCTCCAGATTTCTGGCCAGTTGACCTTCCGGTTCTGCGGGCCCATAATTTGGTATGACGTCGCACCAGGTTTCATCTTCGTGGCACCACCAGGTCGCCGCCGTGCCTTACCGTCAATCACCGCTACATTGGCAACCTCATCAACCATGTTCTCAATGCTGTTCATAGGTAGGGTGAGGTAACCCGTATTGTAGGAGGCGAGCGCGACGTAGATGTAGACAATGAGAATCACCAACCACGCTGGTATCGCCAAAGACCACCAGCGATTGGGGTAGTAATAGATGCCAAGTTGGTGCAGGAAGGGAGAAGGGAGATACGACCAGAGCAGGTAGAACACTAGTTGGTTAGCCTCAAGACCACACGCGTCGAATGAAAAATCTGGGTACAGTCATCATACAGAAAGCAAGTGATGAAGCCAAGTAAAGCACAAATCCGTAATACTCATAGGTGGGCACCTTGGGACTTGCGCGTGGTACGGTGGTTGCGCGACGGGCGGACTTGGCCACAGCTGCCTCGGTGTCATTGGGGGTCTCGACATCAGAGCTGTCCGGCGTAGTCGGCCGGGAAGTAGTGGTGGAGAATGGCGGTCGCAGTAGAGATGTCAACGAGGGCGATGGGGGTAGCGGCGTGGGTGGTCGGTTGTAAAAGGGAGGCGCAAAGGCATTGGGCCCGTGAAGAGAACTTGATGATTGACGAAACGGATGGTGTCTCCCAATATCATCTGTGGTGTCTTCCGATTCCGAATCAGAGAGGGACTGGGGATCGAGGGAATAGTGAGACTGAAAGTCGGCATCGTCTTCGACCTCAATCTCATCGTAACCGGGTGAGGTCATGCTCTCATCCTCGGGGTAACTCTCTTGCGCATCTTCGGGGTTGGCAAGATCATCTTGTAGCGGTGGAAATGGCTGTTTCAGTTCGGAGGGCCTCTCGAACCTGCTCTGTGTCGAGCCCACGTTCTCCATGTTGACGGGAAGACGAAGATCTGCAATTCGATACCGACGCTTTTCTGCCATCTCATCCACCACCGCCCGGTCGGCATACTATAAGGTTCACATTGGTAAAAAGGGGATAATTAATTAAGATATCGTTTAATGATCTGGAGCATCTATGATGGGGTCGATTAGACTTTAATAATGGATAGGTAAATGATGATTTTCTGTACGGTCATTGGAAACATTGGAAAGAGATGCACGACTCTTGGTATGGATGTACTGGAGATCAAAATCTTGATAATCAGTAGCGATTCTAGATTGTCTTTCCTCACCAAAGACATTCTTGACCATATCTCAGAGATCCAAGATATATGTATCAAATTCGCAGATATTGACAGATTCCTATAGGTACTTGAACCAGGGTCATCGCGATCCTGGGAGATATCCAATGATCGTGGGGAATTCTTTTCTTTTTTTACCCCTTTTCGCGGCATGACACTTGACAAATTCTCAAGCAAACACGGCTGATGAGTCTATATGGCCAAAGACGATCGATGATTCAATTCTAGCAGGGTTCCAGAGAAGTATACGGATGTAGTGGGCCGCATCATAAGAAAGGATGTTGTGAGGCCTGCACATGCATGAGATAACTCTAACCAGCCAACTGGGAAGTGTGAGGCTTTCGCTGATTAATGTTTAGACTTAACTTGGCTCGGAAGCATCAGGGATTATTACAAAGTACCTTGCACTTCCCCTCGTGCAAGACCGGGCACCTTCGGATGATCTTTGTGCCGTCATATCAGAGTAACAGGATTGCTCGAGCTTAAATAGCGGATCCATGAGGTCAGGGGCCAAATCACACCCTGGCAAAGATCTGCATAGATAAGCAACCTTCAGTCATACCAATTGATAATACTCCGGACATCACACACATCACACCCATGGCTTCGGAGGGCCACCCGGCGCCAAGTTCTGGAGGAGCGGGTTTGGGGAGTGGGTCGGTATGGGGGATGGGGGATCGGCAAGTACCAACGGGTTTAGTTGAACACTGATATCGCGACCTTGATCCTTCCCCGGGAGATGTGGAACATGCATAATCGCAAGTCTAAGATGCAAGATAATGTTTGATCCGATCCCGACCTCTTGCTTACGACACGCGTCTCAACTCGTATCAGGGGCGAATCAATGGGCTACTTTTCCGAAAGTTGATGACGCTACCAACCCCAGACGCGCCGAACTTGGATAGTCCCAGGAAATTACCTTCTCCCTTCAATCCGCCAAGTCGCAGGTTCCTCCGACGGACTCTAGTCAGTTAAAAACTCAGCCACGCCGAGTGGAGAGGCTAGACCAATAGCCGCCCCGGGCCTTGGGATACGGTGGCGCTCTGGTGCCCATCAGGATGAGGTCTGAAACAAACAGAGGCTCTCGGCCCCTATTCTCTGGTCGTTTCTGCAGGCGCAGGTGCAAATTCAACATCGACGACACTAGGAATAATCCCCGCTTCGGAACTTGGCATCTAGGCTCCCAGCGGAAAGCGCTTGGCATATAGCCTTCCGCCGAAACCTTGATAAGCATCTTGTCGGCTCATCCCCGTCGATCATCCTGGACCAGACTTCTGACCGGGTATCTGTCAAATCAGAGTGCTTCTAGGACCAAGGCGCTATTCTTGGCACATCCAACGATCTACATCAACACTCGCCGCCAAGACTAGGAAGTCTAGAGGATCTGTAGATACCGTCAGCCTTTCAGCTGTCCCGGATAAGTAAACACGATGCTTGCGGATGCCAAGACCGCCAAGGGCAATAACTCACATGTGCTCTTTCATATGCGAAAAGGAGCATCGGGTGAGTCGCCGGGCGATGTACGGAGTATGTGATGTGATGTTGGGCCACCGATCAACGAGCTGGACGCGCTCTTTATCTCTGACCCGATGAGAGAAGGAGATCCAGTGGCGCGGGAATCTGGTTCATATGTCCTGTCTTTCCTTCTTGGGAATGGGGGCCACTCAGTTCCTTGTAACTATCTGACATGTATCAACGCAGCAGAATGAATACCAAGGAAGCCCAGTGGAGAACCCCAAGATACCAAGACATCGACGAGAATCATCTCCGCTCTTACATGCCTGCCGGGCGTCATTCAACACTCCGGTAGGCCCACAAGCAATTGATACCCGAACTCCGGTTCTAAAAGCCGAGCTCTGGACCATGTTTTCTTCTGGAGTCTGTGTCAACCTCAATCGTGGAGGACTTCTGCAGTCACCATTAGAACATTGCTCAATATGTACTCTCCCAGCCGGTCACTGTCTTCTGCATCCACAGAAAACAGCCCCGACAGCAAATCCAGAGGTCCTCAGGATACACGTTTCGAAAACGCTCATCCTCCTGCTGTGGGAGACAGAGCGCTGAGAGACCCTCACTCTGCCGAAGATGGCACTGGCTCAGCTTTTCATGGCAACATATCATCTGCCACGGAAAAAGCATCCTTTATGTCTCAGATAAGACAGTATTTGCTCGTTGATCTGGACCCTCGCCGTGCAGATATCGTTCTTGTTATCTGTGGCTTCGTCGGCGGTTTGGTTGATGGTCTATCCTTCAATGCATGGGGGAGTTTTTCCAGCATGCAGACAGGTGCGCTGTCGAAATACAACTCTCCCATATCACATTCGCTAACCCAGAAACAGGAAATACGGTGTTCATAGCCCTCGGTGCATCTGGACAACCCGCGTATCCCTCGTTCCTGTGGGCCAAATCGCTCATTGCGTTGGTTGTCTTTCTTGCGAGCAACATCTTCTTCATCAACCTGTGCCGTGCACTCAACCCACTGCGGCGCTCGACCCTTATAATCTCCTTTGGACTTCAAACTGCCGCCCTTATCGTCGCTGCCGCTGTGGTCGAGGCCGGGGTCGTCAGCCCTAAGCCTGAAGACCCACGAGCTCCGATCGAGTGGATGCAGATATTACCTATCTCACTCCTTGCATTCCAAGCGGCTGGGCAGATCTGTGCCTCACGCACGTTGGCCTTTGATGAGATCCCCACCGTGGTGCTCACTACCCTTCTGTGTGACCTACTGGTCGACACCAACCTCTATACCAGGCCGTGGTCGGCTAACCCCAAGAGAAACAGAAGGATCGCCGCGTTCCTGGCCCTGTTCCTGGGGGCCATGACGGCCGGAGGTCTTTCAAAGGTTTCCACCATGGGAAGCAGCCTATGGCTTGCGGTCGCCCTGAAAGGGGGGATCACGGTGTCGTGGACAGTCTGGAAGGATACATCTGGTGCCTTGAGACCGAAGCAAGTCCCGGCCGATAGCCCAGTTTGAAGCCGTCTTCAAAATTTGGTTTTTCTTCCGTTTTGCTCTTATATATGTTGGTTTTGTGTTTATTTAGCGTTTTGGGTAACATTTGCATGGTCCCGTCCCAGAGTTTCTGGAGTCCGGACCGGTATGGGTGGATATGAGAATTCAAACGAACACGATGTTTAGATAATGATTTAAGAAGACGTTTACTACAGAGTTCAAAATTAATACTCGCTCCGTTGCAATCATGCTTTCCTACCTGGAGGATCTTTTGATCCTAGTAACCGCGGTTTCTAGCAACTCCCGTGCCCGTCCACACCTTTTGGACCGAAATCCCCTCTTCCAATTCCCCGCGTGTACCTAGGTAGATCTTTAAGCCCACATGCTAGTATGGATGACAAGACCTCGGGACTGTGATCTCCATTTAGATGACGTGGTGCGAAATCAACCGGTGGGTTCCACTTTGGTAGACCGAGAT
Organism: Penicillium sp. PG113-03A; assembly: GCA_037042135.1. Classification (NCBI taxonomy): domain Eukaryota; kingdom Fungi; phylum Ascomycota; class Eurotiomycetes; order Eurotiales; family Aspergillaceae; genus Penicillium; species Penicillium sp. PG113-03A. The sequence goes on from JAXQJW010000163.1 coordinate 250,802, forward strand.
ACGATATATTTCATCACACGGTCCTTACTGAGGCAATGCCCGGGTCTTTTATACCAAACAGCCGGGGTGAATTTGATGAGGAAAAGTTGAGCAAGGTTCTCTTCTATTCATTATATGGTTTTTATGCGTCAAACGAGATAAAATTTTGGGTATTCACAAGCCATCTGTTAAATAAACGAGCTTATGTCTGCCTTTTAGGCTTTACATTTCACAAGCCCATCCCATATGGTGTAGTGGCTAACATCGTCGTCTTTCAGTCTTCTCAAGCTTGAGCACGACAGCCGGGGGTTCGATTCCCCCTATGGGAGATCTTTTTTGCTGGATACATTTTTTTTTGGGTCCAATCAACCTTATCTCTCCCTCCCTCTATTTGCCACACACCGTCTTTTTATCTACCGTAGAAAAGAAATGAAAATAAAAAAATCTTGTATGATAGATCCAAAAACGCTCGTTACTGGGTTTCGATCTCTATCCATAAAATACACTGAAATCGTTACATTCGTTCCATCGTTAGCTCATGTATATAATCGCTTCGTAATGCGCAGTTCACATGACAATGCAATCTTTCGAATTTCGCCGGTCACTGCCATAGCGATTGGGTTGAATCGGTCGGTTCGAATTCCGACTTGGTTGAGCGTATCGGTGCCCCGGGTGTTGGTCACTGTGAGCGCCCTCCCGCTGGGGCCTTCGATCAGGCGGTGAATACCGGGGACCATTGGCTGCTTGCTCGTAGGGAGGCGGTGGCGCATTGGGATCATTCGGGTCAGGCTCATGATGTCCTTGTGAAGAGCGAAGACCATTCGCAATGCTCGATGATCGATTGGGTGGGTTGCCCATGCGAGGGGCAGACCCAGCTGGAGTACGCAAGGGGGGAGAAGTATGACTGCTCGTGCGCTGATTCCCCGTCCGCTCACGCTGTGCTTCCTCCTGAAATTGAAGAGAGAGTGCATAGGCATAATCGGCATCACTCTGTTCCTGCGAGTCTGATTTGATTCCTGACACCTCGGCACTGGTTGGTGCAGTCGCCGTGTTGGTAGCAACAGTACTTGATGTGCGTGGACCGGCTGGACCGGACGGGTCAGATGAGTTGTTCCCAACGACGCGAAAGTCGCCAGCCAGAAATTCGGAGTTAAAGCCAGTGACATCAACGAGAGATTCCCACACAACCTCAGCATGGTTTGCATACCCGGCGTCGGTCACCAGGGTATAAAGCTGGTGTGACTGGGGATGTTTGTATAGAGTGGAAAAGTGGTCGTTGCGGAAGAGAATCGAGACTGAACCTGGAGTCAATCGCGTTGTCAGTTGTGTTAACCCAAATGGGCTCAGTTGAGTCGCGTTCTCCGTGTCCACGAATTGTTCTATGGCTTGGATGTCCGCCATTTTTTGCTCTTCTTCTTCGGCTAGGGACTCGCCGCGCATGACACGGTCCTCAAGCTCCTGTTTGCGAAAAGGCAATAATTGAATATCCTCGTGGTATTGGGCAGTCCGAATCATGGCAGCATGGGCTTGACTGGACCATGATGCGACCCATCCATGAACAAGAGGAATCCCGAAGGTGCTGTACAGTCGAAGATCGTTGGTTTGGAGGAATGTACCAAGAGAATCTGACGTGTCCTATTACAGGTCAATCACAGTAACTGGTCCAAAAGGTCAAACCAAATACTTACCAATGTCAAACGAGGGTTGACATTCATTCCCGTGTGCAACATCGTGAGAAATTGGGTGAGAGCTTCAATATCTGGAAATTCCTCATCGGGTCCCAAGCATGTTGTCAGCTCCTCGAATAGAGCTTCGATCAACAACCCTAATGAGATCTGCTCGCGAGTGTCAAGAGCCTTCACAATGGGCGGTGTTGCTTGCGGGTCGGCAGAGAGCACCAGTGCATTCACCAGCGCTAGTAGTGGGCAGGGGCCATTTTCATTTTGAATCAAGATGGGTGACTGGAGCATGGTGCCTTCTCGATTCATCCAATTGATTTGCCTTATGGTATAGGTTTCTGCTCTTTGATCTCGATGTCTACCAATGTCGTTAGGAGGGTGCGCGCTGCTACCTGCTGGCAAACTCTGCTCTTGAACAGCATCCGGCTTGACTGCCCCAGCTGATGCTAGATCATCAATGGTGTCATATCTCTTCTTTGAGCCAATTTCCTCCGAGGAGTATACTGAAGAAGCTACTTGAGGAGAGGTGGGCTCAACCCCAAGGGTATTGTGAGAATCGTCCAAATCAATCAGCTCATGCGAAGTAGCAGAAGTCCCACTTGATACTGCCGATGGGGTGTTGTATCCAGTATCAGAGCCCAATCTGTCGCGGTTTGGCGATGAATGCGTACCATGGGGCTCGCCATTCAGCTGGTCAGAGGGTTGTACAACCACAGCTGGGGCATATGGATTAGATTGCCCATCTTGTAGGTAGATCTCCTGTGACGCTGATATTTTGATTGAATGCTGAGAGCCGCATGGCGATGGATTATGAGTTGCATCCTTCGTGGCTGGATTTAAAGTCTGGGTATGAGCAGATTCGTCCTTTGACCATGGCGGTTCGCGCTCCGAAGGATCTAATAGAGATAACCGTGCCGTCATAGGGATATAGCCCTCCGCTAGAATATGTCAACATCCGCTTGTGGGGGTGGGTGGGGTTTAGACGTTCATACTTTGACTTAGAGGATCGCTATTGGTGGTTGCATGGGAATGGCGATCGTTCCACTCAGTTGGATCTAACGAATCCTGCCTAGGCTCATGCGGCCTCGGCTTTAAAAATGGGTTGTTTGACTGGAGCTGCATGGGAACCTCTCCTGTTGTCGCTTCGGCTGAAGCTTGTTGGGGGCCGGGGACAAGGACTGATGGAAGCCCGTCAGATCTCCTTGTGACTGGACGGTCCTGATCGGTTGCCCCCCCAGATCCTCCCGCCCAGGAATTTGACGGTTGGCTGGTCGGAGACCCCACGGGTGACTTTTGAGCCTCTTCAAGCGGCATTAGATCGAAGGCCGGGGAGGTATTGAGGTCAGGGGAGTAGATGGACTCTTGCGAAGACTGTCGATTGAGACGAGCTCGGCGTGGGGAGGATGCGGAATTCACGGAGGGTGAGGTGGGAGAATGACCCTTTGAACGAGCACTCCACTTGCTGAGATTCTCCAGGCGTGGTGGGGGCTGTTTGCGGAGCACCATTAAGACGGAGGTTGAGGCGGTGTATATTATAGCTAGAGATCTAACAACCACCAGCCATCAATCCCGGATCTTGAAAAGGACTGTGGAATGAAAGAAAGCTCGAAGGAAAGCTCAAGATCAGCCACGCAGAGCCCATAAACCTTTGGACAATCATGCCCAGTGGGGACTTGGATTGTGCCTTGGATGTCAAGTGGAAGAGCCTCCTCAGCCTTCCCCGGGCAATGATATCAGGCGAAACACGCAGGCACCCGGATTCGCCGATCCTCGAAGTACTGGTATTACCATAGCTGACCGATTCACCCATGTTGTAACGGGTAATAAACCGAAATAGTATAACCGGATCCAAGATAATCCAGTACAGCTTCTGATTGGTCAGTGCGCAATCGGCCACAAAAGTCGCCCGGAATCTTTTTAAGCTCGAGAGGAACTCGTTTGGTCTGCACACCATGCATTCATACATTCGTCCGCATCAATATGTGGCGATCCGGCTGCCATCGGAACAGACTCGCTTGATCAAATTGATTCCGAATACGTATGGACCCTCTGCATTGTCATTTCGCACCACCCACTAACGCTGGGTTGTAGCATAGTCCAATTGGGAAAATATGGAAGCTTTGCTGCCAACCAGATCATTGGACGGCCTTTCTACTTGACCTTTGAGATTCAGGATACCGCCGAAAGTGATGGTTACCAATTACGAGTGGTATCAGCCACAGAATTACATGCGGAGACCCTCATTGAAGAGGCCGAGGCAGATGGCGAAGGAAATGAGCCGGAATCTGGTGATGGAACGCCAATGCGCACAAATCGAGAGACGATCGACGATAGCTCGACGCAGAGATTGACTCTGCAGGAGATTGAAGAGCTTAAACGGGAAGCTGGCGGATCGGGCAAGGACATTGTCGCAAAACTCATAGAATCCCACACGGCTCTCGACCAGAAGACGGCTTTTTCTCTAGCGAAATACACACTTCGGAAGCGCAGAAAATATATTCGACGATTCACAGTGCACCCTTTGGATGTCAGTCTTCTCACCAACCACGCATTGGGGGAGCGGGACGCTGGAAAAACCATGGAGCTTCGGGACGAGCACATTGGTTTGCTGGGGTGCTTGGCTAATGTGCATCATGGTGGCCAATCAGCCTTGGAGTCTCTCAAACCGAATGGTCGGTATCTCGTGGTTGACGAGACTGGTGGTCTCTTGGTTGCGGCCATGGCCGAGCGAATGGGAATCTTGTATCCACATGACGACGAGGACTATGCGGAAGAAGAACCACTTCAAGCAGACGAAGACAATGGAGAGACACAGACAGATACATCGACTCCTCGGTGGCGTCGGCCTCGACCAATGTCAGCCTCCGGGAACACCATCACCGTCGTCCACGCCTACTCCCAACCCAACCTATCCCTCTTGAAGTACTTTGGTTTTGATAGTGCCCAGCCCGATCAGAGCCATCCCCTGCACACCCACCTCAAAACCATTTCCTGGCTGCAATTGGTGGATCCGGACTCAGACCCGATCCTGTCCAGTGAACCAGCCGTCGTGCCTGCAGAGGAACTGGCCAATCTCAAGTCCAGCAAACGGAGTGCATACTTCTACAAACGCAACCGGTGGGAGCGAACGAAACGGGTTGTGGATGAGACCCGTGCCGGCGAGTTTGATGGTCTCGTGGTGGCCACTCTGCTTGAGCATGCCGGTGTGATGAAAAACCTGGTCCCGCTCCTCGCAGGCTCTGCGCCAGTAGCCGTGTACTCTCCCTACGCTGAACCGCTGGTTACACTCATGGATCTGTATTCCACTGCACGGAGAGCGGCATTCATCAGTCGCAAACGAGAGCTGGAGGTACAGAAAAGCGAGGAAGAGGAGCTTGACATGACCCCGCTCATTAAAGAATTCAGCCTGGATCCCACGCTGCTGCTGCCGCCTACACTACAAACCTCCCGTGTTCGCGCATGGCAAGTATTACCAGGTCGGACACACCCGTTGATGACGGCACGAGGCGGCGCAGAGGGATACCTATTCCATGGGGTGCGGGTCATCCCCACTGCAGCCCATATCCAAGCGGCTGGCAACTTTCGGAAACGGCGCAAGGTTGTTGTCACATCTAGTACCGCGAGCGATCGGGATGTTGAGATGACCTCTTGAGCTTACTACTCATGTACGAATATCATGTTTTTATACCCTCCTTCTCGGGCATTGGAATTCCCTCTTATAGTAGAATGGCAATGCGAAGGCACCATTGCTGAATCTATGGCATTGATGCTAGGTAGAGCCATGCTGCCCAGACCGGCTTTGGCAGCTACGATCCACAACAACTTCAGTCAAGGATCAACAAGTCAATTCATGCGCTGAAATTCATGAAGCAATACACAATGGTCTTTCGCTACAGACTCTTTCCCATGAACTTCCTCTTTGTAAAGCTCAGCCAAAACTGTGGAGGATGTTAGTGACTTCTTCTGGTAGATAAGTAGATCGCGCGTACCTTGGAAGGTCCCACTCCACCGGGGTATAATCGTGCATGTAGTCGTATAGCAATTTCTTGCCGCACTTGAGAGATGTACCTGTTATAGACCGAAGTTAGTCTGAGTCCTACAAGCTTTCATGGGATGAACAAGCGTACGCTCGAAGACTCTCCGCATCCTGGCGATCGCGTGGGGGCTCAAACGCCTGGTTGAGTGGGAAGGACACATCACCGGGGATAGCGAAATTGTCGAGAGACACATTGATCAGGGCCTATCATATGCGTTAACTATATTGCAAGTCGGAATGTACCTGCAGTGGCAGCAATTACCTTCTCAGCCTCACGAGCATTCATCGCCGGCTTGACCTTCCCGAGGCACTCGCTGATGAAGAGGGTCCCATAGATCAACATACGATCGGCAGGACCGTTGATCTCGAAATTGCGGAAGAGAACATTTGCGCGAAACAGTGACAGGATCTCATCCACGCAGTCGTACGACTCGCTCTCGGGAGAGACGTCCAGGTCGGGGGTGTTGGAGGGAAGCGGGGGCAGAGTGTATGCGGGGCCACGAGTGCGAGTCCGGAGAGGAAGAATAGGGAAGTTTCCTAAGAGGAACATTGCTGTCAATTCCAAGCTACCGCAGAATCATTGTTCAACTGCATCGCAAGGCAGATGCTCTGGCAATGCAGCTGTTGCGGGGCATCGTACCTATGACGGGGACATCACGGTCCTCTAGAAAGATGGAATGATATGCCTAGTTAAGAGTTAGTTGAACCAAGCACAGGATTCATCCAATTCGAATTCCACATACCGGCATGGTGGATGAATGATCGGGAAACAGTGAAGTTGCGGAGAGATCAGGCAGTGCGGATGTCATCGCCCGGTGGAGTTCAGCTTGATTTTCCGTCCCGAGCCTCTCATTTACGCGCGGAACGCGTCGAGCTCACTATTCGTGATCATTTCGCTGCCCCTCTCCCTGGGAATATTTCACCATGTCGGACTACGAAGATGAAATGGACGTGGATGCGCCGTCAAAGGACTTGCAATTCAGTTCCGACAATGCCAGTGGGAAGAAGCGCACAGCGGCTGATCTCCCCGTTGAAGCCCTGGATAATCTTCCATGGTACGTTGCGAGAGCTCCCGGAATCCCCAATTGACTATAATGCTGATACAGACAGGGTTGAGAAATACCGACCCGATAGCCTAGATGATGTGTCAGGCCATCAAGATATTCTGGCCACCATCAACCGATTTATTGACGCCAATGTCCGTCTTCCCCGGAGTATAACCCGCCGTGATGATCGAGGTTAATGGATTGTACAGCGTCTTCCCCATCTTCTTCTCTATGGACCCCCCGGTACCGGCAAAACCTCCACCGTTCTCGCACTCGCTCGACGGATATACGGCCAAAAGAATATGCGGCAAATGGTGTTGGAGCTGAATGCAAGTGATGACCGTGGCATTGACGTGGTCCGAGAACAGATCAAGACGTTTGCCAGCACCAAACAAATCTTCTCAATGGCTCCGCAAACTGGGGAGGGCTCGTCCCTTGCGGGCTTCAAATTGATTGTCCTGGACGAGGCGGATGCAATGACTTCCACGGCGCAGATGGCCCTGCGCCGGATCATGGAACGCTATACAGCCAACACTCGATTCTGTATCATTGCCAACTACACACATAAACTTTCACCGGCGCTCCTCTCCCGGTGTACACGATTCCGATTTAGCCCTCTGAAAGAAGCCGACATCCGGACCCTGGTCGACCAGGTGATTGAGAAGGAACAGATTCGAATCCAACCCGAGGCCGTGGATAGCTTGGTCACCCTCAGCAAGGGTGATATGCGACGGGCATTGAATGTTCTCCAGGCGTGTCATGCCAGCAGTGCGTCTTTCTTTTCTTTACATTCTCGTCTGTCTCGGTTTGAATTGACTCGGTTTTAGGTATTCCACTCCCGCTGCGTGACGCACCCAATGCTCCACGCCCTGAACCCGAAACCATCACCAACGCGACGATTTATGACTGTATTGCGGCTCCTCATCCAGCCGATATTCAAGAAATTATGAGTACAATTCTATCCACGAGCGATGTCACCTCGTGTCTCAACACCGTCAACACCTTGAAATTGCAAAAAGGATTAGCGTTGGCAGATATTCTGTCTGCGCTGGCAGATCAATTACAACAGCTAGAAGTCCCGGCTCAGACTCGGATCACTTGGTTGGAAGGTCTTGCAGAGATTGAATGGCGACTTTCCGGTGGAGGGTCTGAATCCGTGCAAACGGGAGGATTAGTTGGAGTTGTGCGAAATGGATGTGAATTAATGGGAGAGAAAGGAATCGCCATTCGATGAGGGATATCACTTATCTCTATTTCCTTTAGCTAAGACATGCATTTCCTCGGACTTGAACTCGACTTGATTGGTCACTCACTTTAGCGTCGAATCTTAGTTCGTAATTCGGAAATCTCCGCGATTCGGACATGAGCTTAGCGGATGAGGGTTTAATAGTGACCCGCTTTTCCTTTGATATCTTAAATCCAGCTCAGTCTTGACTCGGGAATTGTCCGTCGTCAATCATGCTCGCCTCTATTCCATCCGTCTTGCTGTTGGCCGCTCTCTCTGCCCAAGTCGTGGACGCCGAGCGGGTCCTCGGCGCATACATCTTTGCTCGCCATGGAGATCGTACAGCCAAGGTGTTTAAAAACACGCAATTGACCAGTCTGGGATATCGCGAGGTATTTGATGCCGGTTTATTCTACCATAACCGCTACATCGCCTCTGGCTCCGACAAACAGATTGAGGGCATCAGTGATTCCATCGTGAATCCCAATCAGATTAGTGCCAGTGCGCCCGCCGACACAGTGCTGCAGAACTCTGCAACAGGATTCCTGCAGGGCGTGTATCCCCCGGTGGGAGATGCCTCGTCGGAGACCCTCGGCAATGGGATCACGATCCAATCGCCATTGAATGGTACCCAGCTCATCCCACTTTCCCTTACAACTAGCGGGAAGAACAGCGAGGACTCCACCTGGCTGCAGGGTGCCAGTGATTGCCAGAAGGCGGGCATCAGCAGCAATGAATACTACAGCTCCGATTCCTATAACCAGATGCTCGAGTCTACCAAGGACTTCTATCAATCCTTGTCACCCATGCTGAATTCGACCTTCTCAGCATCTCAGCTGTCCTTCAAGAACGCCTACACCATCTTCGACTATCTGAATTACGCCCACATCCACAACCAGACATTCGACATAACCGACGAGGTATATCTGCAGCTGTTCACACTAGCCAGCAACCAGCAGTACAATCTAGCATACAACGAATCAGACAAAGTGCGCGCAATGGACGGCGCCGTCCTAGCCGGCGAGATTCTATCCGGACTCAACGAAACAATCACATCCAAGGGTAAATACAAGCTAGCCGTGCAATTCGGCTCATACGGCACATTCTTCTCCTTCTTCGGGCTCGCGCAGCTGCCCGCTGCATCCGTCAACTTCACCGGCATCGCAGACTACGCCTCTTCCATGGTCCTAGAACTAGTCACCAACGCCACGGGCAGTAGTTTCCCCGATTCCAAGGACATCAGCGTGCGCTTCATGTTCCACAATGGCACTATCACAGGCTCGGACGAACCCACCGTCTACCCGCTCTACGGTCAATCCGAGACCGTCCTCCCATGGTCTGACTTTGTGGCCAAGACCCGGGAGATTGCCGTCGTCAACGACGACCAATGGTGCCATATGTGCGGCAATACAGATGGGAAGTGTGCGTCGTTCAGTTCGAGGTCAGCACCCGTGAACTCTTCGAGCACTGATGGGTCTGGTGGCATGTCGCGTGCTGTAGCCGGTGTCATCGGGGCGATGGTCACTCTCGCCGTTATCCTTGGATTGGAGGCGCTGTTTTTCCTGGTTGGTGGATTCCGCATTGCGAAGCGTAACAAAGGTGGTTCTCAAATGGGTTCGGAAGCCACTGATGAGAAGGAGTTTTAGCTTGAGGTATTCTTTGAGGTCTTGGACTTGAACAAGTCTATTTGTTCCAAGGGCTTTATGTGGAAATTCCGTTGCTTATAATTATGATTGGAATGGGTTACGAATCAACGAGTCTATCCATAATAATCGAAATTCTTTCCTTGTCTATTGATCTTTCATACAGAATCTTCGCTACGTCTTCTATCACTGAGCAGACAAGCACTAGGACAGGATGTGGGTCTCTCATCATGTTGTAAATCTAGGGAATGAATTGGGTTGATAGCGCCGCAATGAATCCCTATTCGAACTTCATAGACCATAGACCATGTTTGGTTTTTACAATCCCACTCGTTATCCCCCATAACCACCACTTTATAAACAGAAAACGCCACGCCATTTTTGATCCAAAATACTCCTTTCCCTCAAGGCTTTGGAGGCCATTTTTCGTCGCTTGATTCCGTAGACCAAGCAGGTCACGCACAACCATAATTATGCTTTTCGACGCCGTTTGGCACTGCCCCCATCCTCGGGCTCGCCGGTGGCTTCCTCAATCGCCGCAGGACTGGTATTTTCGCTGTCCGTCAACTGTTCGACAACCCGGCCCGAGTCCGGATTGTCCCCAGTGCCCGAATCCGCTCCGTAGCCAGATCCATCAAACCCATAGTTGTAGTGGCTCTGCCCCTGATTTGACCCACCGAAAAGATCACCATTGTCCGGGATGTGGTCAAAATCGAAGAGGTCGTTGTTGTCACCATCATCTCCTTGCGCAGGGCCTAGAGCGTCGTGTGGATTTGTGCCCGGGCCTGACGTGGCGTCGTCCAGGTTAAATGGCTTCTTATCCTGATCGGGATCGCCAAGGTCCGTGAAATAGTCGTTATTGAAGAGGGTATCAAGATCAAGGGGTGGGGGTGGCACATTTCCATCACTGTCGAGGCCCGGAATTTGACCGTTCGGGCTCAACGGTTGGAGAAGATTTGTCAAATTTTGCACTGACCGATCCTGCTCGGCTTGCATCTTGACTAGATTATCGATCTCATGGCGAGTGTCCGCCAAACGACCCGAGTAATTATGTGGCATGGGCGGTGGGTTTGGTGTCATGAGGGCATTGTTCGATGTACCCGCGGTGCCGGGGTCGGTTCTGCTTTCGTTGGCCATGAGTCGCAGCATATCAGCTCGTTGATTGGCAGTCAAAGGGACATTGCCGTCGGAGGTTTCGAGAGAGGAAAGGACATTGGGAAATTCGGAGAAACTCGTGGGGATCCCATTCCTAGCATTGGAGTTTTGGATCACGGACATGATATCCTGTTGCGGGAAGTTTTCGTCGGCTCGGTGCCCCGTTAGAGCATCGGAGCTAGTTTGCCGTGGGCTGTTCTCTAGTACTTCTTCCACATGGCCAGACTGGGTGACGCTTGGTTGGCGAGCATGCGCGCGAGATCGAGTTTCATAGGGTCCACTAGCGGCGGGTGAAAGAGTGCTCGCCCGACCATTCTCCCCTTCTACGGGTGGGGCTTTCAAGAGAAGAGGTTGTTTTCTCGTCGATCGTGCCCCGGAAGGGCTATTCATAGCAGCCACTGGGCTGTACGAGAAGTCTTCGCCCACATCGACGATGTTGCCCTGATCCTGGGAGATGGCACCTGCAAATGAGTTGGCGATGTTTTGTGTGCCATCCTGCCCCTGCAAGCTGCGGTTATACACAGTCGCAAGGAATGTGAGAATGGCATTGATTGAATTTTCGTGGCGAGTGTGCTGCTCCTGAAAGTTCGCCGCTTGGGCGTAAAGCTGCTCATGTTCTTTCCGCAGCCGAGTGATAGTGGTCGAAATAATCGACTGTTGCTGACGAATGGCTTGTAGTTCGCGATAGACTCCGGACAGCTGATCTTGAGGCATGGAATCCGTGAGAAGGGATAGTTGCTGAGGGCGCGGCCGGCTGTCGCGAGACGCAGGCACATTCTCCTCGCCATAGTCATCCAAGTCGTTCTCATCCACGTCCTCCTGTTTGACGCGCGCACCACCTTTGCTCCCTTTGCTTGCATGACCGGTGGCATTCTTGGGCTTCTGGATCAACCACAGAAGGTCTGGATGGCCCCGTTTGAAATAAGGGTTCGCGTATTCGCTGGGGCTCTTGTTTTTCCTCTCGCTGGCACGCATGGAGTTGTCAGAGAGCCCCACTTTCTTATGAAATCCATACATATTTAGCTGCCGGACAAAGGAGGCATAATTGTTATGCTTGAACAATTCGGGGATGAGCGTCCTCGCGAACTCATCCTCATCTAACACGATAAAGGAATTCCCATCATCTGACCATCGGATCAAGTCTGTGTTTTTAGACTCATCCAGAAAACTGGAGGCTTCAATCAGTATGTCTCATGAGGTTCGAAAATTGGTTCTTCCATACCTGCTCAACTTCTGCACAAAGGGTGGGATCTGCTTGCGCTTCGCCTGCGATTCTCGCTTCGCATTCAAAGCCCTGTTATAGAGCTGCTCCAAGGACTCTCCCCATGCACCTGACTCTCCTTGCGTCTCATTCGCATTTTGGTTCGGATAGGTGGTTGTGGCGGGCGCTTGCTCATACCCTCGGTTGCGACTGACCAACTGGTTGGATGCTTGTTGTCGGCGGGTCAATTGGTTGGAAGCTGTCGCATTCGATGCAGACAGGTCCTGGGGAGCTGCATACCCGGCTTGATTGTAGGTCGAAGGGTCGGCAAAGGTGGCGGGGTTTATTGCATTTCCAGAGGGGTTCTGACCCCATTGTAGAAATTGGTCGTTGGACAACTGGGAGCCTGGGTTGGATGACGAGTAATTTGAGGCTGCCCCTAACTGCGGATGAACTACCGGCGCTGTTCCTGGAGCGGGCCTCTTGCGGGTCATACCCTGGGAACTCATTGTAAATGGACCGATCTGGGGTATCGATGTGCGATGGTATCAGAATATTGCCAAAGGCTGAAGGCTTAAAGCAATGCAATGGACGAATTGCCAGGTCGAAGGGGTATCGGTATCACTAGAAGGTTGCGAATCCAGTCTCCAAAGGCAACTGAACGTGAACGTCGGGTCGAGTACTGAGTCACGTCTTGAGTTTGGGTCTGCCAGCCAGGTGAAAAGTCGAATCGAGTAGGCGGGATGGTATACAAAGCGTCGCACGCACGAAAGTCAACATAGACCGCTGTGTTCGAACAAAGAGAGTCGTCGACACTGCAGCAACGATCGGGAACGCTTTTGGTGAGGAACACCACAATCAGCGATCGCTGAAAGGGCTCGGCATTCAGAATGGCTTAAACTCCAGCCAGAGAAGCCACACGACTCAACCCTCTGAGCGAGACAGCGACAGGGACAGACTAACGAACGCGATAGGGAGGGGACGCAAACGCAGGAGGAACAGGAAATCTTGCGCTGAGCGTGTCTTGGCGGCGACGATGAGGTCAATTCCGTGTAGGTGCGCGCTGATTGGTTGTCGGTGATGAGTCAGCAGAATCGACGAAGAAACCGATTTAACGGTCTGTTCATCTCTCTGATTTGACATAGTATATGATTAACAAGAGGGCGCTTCTGTAACGTTTTTTCTTCTTCGTTGATGTACTCTTTACAGCTACTATACATTAATCCAAAGCCTCTCCAATCAGTCCTCGAAACTCTGTAATCAATTCTTGCCACTTCGCACTGTGCGTCTCGGTGAGTTCCTCCACCTTTTGAGGAGCCGCCAGGTCCTCTGTCATTCGGGTCTCACTTTTGGTTCCATTCAACACCGCTGTATGGCTCAACCCCAATACCAAGGTATACAAGGCGGCTGCTGGACTGATATTCACCTGGGCTGCGAGTTGTTGCACAGGTTCAGACCGTACCAGTCCAGGGTTTGCTGTCAGAGTCCAGAAGCTTTGATAAATGATTTCATTCTCCCGGCAGAAAGCTCGCAGAGGAACATCGAACCCAGTGTCTCCGTAGAAACGATTTTGCACGACCGCAGGCTTCACTGTGACCTCGGCAGACGTGAGCAACTTCTGCAGTACAGGCAAAGGGCAATTGGAAATGCCCAGGTTGCGGATGCGATGAGGCACATAGGATTCTAAGGCTCGCCAAGCCTCCAGTGTCTGGTCAATTGTCTGCAGCGGTGAATGGATGATCACCGTGTCGATGTAAGCATCGTTCACACTATCCACATCCTCGAAAGGGCGGAGGTTGTGAAGGGATGACTGAATGGAAGCATGGACCTGATCTGTCACAGACGCGGTTGCGTCATATGGCATGTTGTCAGGGTCCTGCGCCGTGATAGGACTAAATTTAGTTTGCACCTACAACTAGTCAGAGACATCCTGTGAGAAAAGAATGGGTAACTCACATAAAGTTCTTCTCGGCACAGAAGTCCATCAGCAATTGCTCTGCGAATCCCATCACCGACTAGTGGTTCTTGGTAGTGACGAGGTTGCGCGGCTGTGTCGACAGCACGGAAGCCGGCTTTGATAGCCGTGTAGACAAGATCAGCCGAGCGTTCTTTTTTCCAGGCGGTGCCATAGATGAAAACGGGCATCACTGAGGTCGCGGAGTCTTTTCCGGGACGCAGGCAGTACCGCTCCCACATCTTTCCCACTGTTCGAGCCATGTTGTGTGTTGTAAATGAGAACTAAAATTATCCCGGGTGCTCCGTAGTTGATCAGTTGCGGGGTGACTCTGACTAAGGACATACATCATTGCAAAAGTCAACCGTGGTGCCTCGGTATACCGGCAGACAACGGAAATGGAGTTTCCACGAGATTAATTATTTCAATTCGATCATCGAGGTAGCATTTGCTAGCTTCTAACTTTGTCCGATCAGGGGTCTTAGGTCGGCAGACCTCAGATAGCTTTGGATCATGATGTTGATACTCTCCGGTATAGTAGTGCTTTCTGAAGAAACGATAATAGAAATGCGGAAGCCTAGTAATTTTAGCCTCAGTCTCTATAAATATACCCAGACGTGGGGAAATTCGACTTCAATTTCATGCAGCCATCCCACCGCGTTTCTTGGCTACTAGAGAACTTGCAATCCAAGCCTCTCCGCCATTCTGTTTGTTCTTCGTACATTATTCATACCCGACACAAAATTAGGCTGCCTGGATGACTTCATGATCAAGACCTCCCAGAACTGCCGAGTCAACCGGGCGGCCCCACAGCGTGGCTTAGATGACATAGGTATCTCCCTTGGCGGTTTACTTGGCATGCGATGAGCTCTCTGAGAATGGCCAAGGAGAATGCTTGGGTCAACAGGGTCTCGGAAGCGTACTCGGAATAAGCACTGACCTCGGTGTGCGATACGACACAGCCACTGCAAATCCGACCATTAGCGTGTGAGAAGGATGCAGAAACAAAGAATGCTTTCTCCAGCCCCGCGTGATCGATAAACCATCATCGCCTTCGTTCCAATAATGAAACAGGCAGCGACTTTTGCAACTCCCGCTTTGGTGATATTGTTGTCAATCAGTGGAGCGTAACTATTCCAAGACATTGCTGTCATACTATACCAATGATGAAGGTACTAACTACACTTGAAGGGGCTCAGCAGCCAAAATCCAGCCCTAGGACTAGCTCGGCAAGCTGCATGGCGACAGGGCTAAATTCTCAAAATAAATATAGAAACCCTTTTGGATCGAGCATTCCCGAATATAAATACAGCATCAATATCCATACAAGATCAGAAACAATAACCTCCAACAATCAATCTTGACTATCACTTCCAAATTATTCTCGAACTCTACAAAATGCGCGCTTCACAGCTTCTCGTCCTTGCTGGCCTTTCCATCAGTGGGCACCTTGCCTTCGCGGCCAAACTGGAGCGCGACAATGTTCCCAATCGTTGCTTGGATGCGTGCGGTCCAGTTCTGAGCAAAGCGTCGGAATGTGATGCGCGCCACGACGATGACTCGGCTGAGATGGACTGCATCTGTAAGTGGGATACGGCAAAGACGCAGGTCCCGCTCTGCGCCGCTTGCATCTCCCAGCCTGGACAAGGTCGTGATCATGAACACGATCGTGACCGTCGAGATGACGACGACGACAACGATCGTGACGACGATCGTGACGACGATCGTGATGATGATCGTGATGATGATCACGATGACAACGGTATGCTATTAACCAAGAGACAATGTGCATAGTCACTAACATCTATATTCCACCAGAGGCCCTTGATCTGGTTCGCTCATGCCGATTTACCACGACCAGCTACAGCTCTGCTGCTGCCACGATGACGCTGAGTGGTTCGGCCACTAGTACCATGATGACTGCTCCCTCTGCTAGTGCCACTGGCGGTGGAAACCCCAGCTCTGATGATGGTGATGATCAATCCCGGGATGGCGATGATCAATCCCCAGACGGTGATGACCAATCCCCGGATAATGCCCAGGGAAGTGCTTCTTCGCCAACTCCCACCAATGCTGCCGCTGGTCTTTCCGCGCCTGACAGTGTGTCGATGGCTGCCCTGGTCGGCCTGATTCCCTTGGCCTGGCTGTGAATATTCATGTGATGAGAATGATGTCTACGCTGTGATGTTGAGATCTGGTGATCAGAATGTATCTCACCGATGATGTTTTGGATGAATTTCCTTGAATTTTACATATGATTCTCAAGTCGAACTTCAATTCGCGTTGATTGATAAATCAAGATTGATGTACGGTCCTTCAGAAACTGTCAATCATTGAATAGTTACTATTCCGTCTGGGTGAATGCAATCATCTTCGATTCCTGCAAATCAATCATAAAACCTCGTTAAGACAAACTTATAGTCAAACTAATTTACAAAGACTGAGGTGTATTCATAAATTCGCTCACTTCAAAACACATACTGCCTCAGAAAAGGACTAGCGTCATGTCAAAGGCCATATCGCGTCTTCGTCTTCGTCTTTGTCTCGAAAGATGTCAAAGTCCAACTCTGTGTATGATGGTGGTGGTTCATAGTCGACCCCAAATGAATCACGAAAGCACTGCGTTAATTCTGGGCAACTGCAAAAGTATCTTAGCACTTTGATCACTCTGGCAGGTGACCAATCCAACTTACAAGACGGCATCTCGCCCAAAGATAATATGCCATAAATATTCAAACACACGGCCACTGGTCTCATTGTCGAGCTCCGTTTCCATAAGCCATTTATGATAGCGCTGGTAGTCACTCAACGGACGAGCAAGTACTTGCTCCCTCGTCACGGCAAATTGCGCACAGCACGGAGCAGCAATTACATCTGGAATATCGGTGTTGTTGAAAATGCGCATCCAAGCCCCCGCAAATGCGATCTCGGTCGTTCGCCCATCTAGTTGTCGAAATGGCTGGACTTCACTCGGGCAACCGGGTTCCCAGTTGCAACGCAGGCTGACATAGCCGGTCTTCTTGAGGAAGTCCAACTGTAACCGTCTGATGGTAAGCGCGTTATCCTGCTCCTCAAACTCGACGTGATGGGCGTATTGATGCGAGTGGATAAAGGTCATGTATTGAGGGAGACGATCATAGTGGTCTATGATGTACTGCAGGTAGACATTGCTTTCTTTTCCTTTATTCCGTGAGACGTGGAATCCTTCTTCGGAGCCATCGCCATCGACAATATAAACGGCATGTTGCCACCTGGAATCCTAATTAGATATGCATCTCTCATTGAGGACCACCATATTCATAACTTACTCGGGCAATTCATCATCCAGCCATGACACGTCGTCGGAAAAGCTCGCGGGCATCACGATAATGCGATCGGCTTTTGGCGACACGCTAGGCTTGGCAGGCTTGCGCTGGTATTTATCTGTCGCATCTAGATATTCATCATATGAATTATCACCCGGAATGCGGATAGGAATGGTTTTGAAGGTCTTTGATGGCTCTGCTGAGGGCTCGGACCGATCCGGAGATAATCTGAAGGCCGAAGAGACTGCGGATGGCGATGGGACTAACGACGGCGAGGACGGGGACGAAGAGAATGGCAAAGAGGATGATTCTGGCCTCAAATTGGCATTTCCATTTAAGCGCTGGTTGAACGAGTCCAGCTCGATATGCGCACCACCCTCATTGACCACCAAACCGGACGACCGGCTTGCATGACGTTTCGACGGCCATTGCAGATCAATAGAGTAAAGATGATTTCGGAGCAGGAAGATTGTGCAGACTAGGATAATGATAATAGAGGTACGAAATGTCGTCCTCATCGTTATAGTAATGAGGGCAACAGCATCGTGAAAAAGATCGCATCGAGGGTGACCACTTTTTTAAAACACTGGGTCGTTGCAGCCTTCGCGCCCCACTTAGACCACGTTTCCGTCTCGGGCGCGTGTCCAATATCATTGTGACAATATTAGAATGTGATCGTTCTGGTGAAAGGATGGAGGTATTTCAAGGGATGAAGAGATCTACGGAGTACGTGCAGCCTTATCGCTGACATACAGTATAAACAACCCCGGCCTCCGCGCCCCCGGAACCATCGCCAAATACCAAACGTAGTAGATGCGATGGTATAGAGGTTATTCTTGCTCCTATTTTCCCGGTGGAGCGAGTTATTTCAACAGTTGACCGTCTACTAGATACTAGGTAATACAGTATGTGCAGTTTTTGGAAGCCGCATCTTATGGGAAATGGAGTACGGGGCGTTGCAGGTCAAGAGTGCAGGAATTTCGCCATTATACCCCCGGACTTCCCGGTGTATATGGGAATAGAAGGATTGAGATCTTGGCTGACTTTCGGCATTGCGAGAAATACCTCGAGAGTGATGTCGAGTAGCAAGAAGACTCCGGCTATTCCGCCTGGTCTTCGGTTCCTTGAAGAGAGTTGACGTCATCATTTCGGAGTGGATGCTCGCCCTGGATGATCAACAACACAAACGCGAATCGATTCGAGAAATCTAGATCTTGTTTATCAGTGGATGTTGATGTAGATTGCTTTCTCTGGAAAGATTCCTAGCCATGCACCTGATCTTATTGTCAATAGCCCCAGGTTCCCATGTGAAATGACCCCGAGCGTGAGATATGATCGTGCAAGGCGGCTATAAACATCGAGATGCTGTTGAATGAGGTTCAAATAAACGAAGCAAGTCATAGTAGCCTTGTGCTCTTGTACTACGGTAACCCTGCTTGTCCGACCACCAGATCTCTTGCACAGCGCAGGCGTCATGATCTTGTTCCTTTTGATCTCACAACTCTTCTATTGTTCCACTTTGCCTTACCTTCGCCCAGGCTGATGAGGAAAAGGGAATTGAATGTATAGGTTTCAGTCCTTTGCCTCAGTTCTGAAGCCCTTGTCTGCCAAGGTCGTGTAACAGATTGGGGGAATATCGAGCGGTCGCAGGCTGAAAGTATGACTCGATTGATGAGTCCAAGGTGTAGTCCAGAACTTGAATAGGTATCCTGCAAAAAAGTAAATACAACTTAATACACAAGACAAACTTGCTCGAAAGAAGGTCCATAAATTTGAGGAAGGGAAGGAGTCGAATCATGAAGTTTACAGCTTAGCTTATAGATCGAGACATGAATTCTTTCCAACATTTGCTTTCTCAAAATGTAGGAAACGGATCCAGATGTACCGAGTAGGAATGCTTTATGACCTGATCTAAACTACCTGGACCGTGCCAGAATCATTATTTAATTATCTTTTGGGATACGGAGTACGGAGTTCAGACAGTATCCCGTAGCCATGGGCTTATGGAGCTGGGCTGACTGGGTATCTATCAGAAACTCAAACGTAGCACGATCTTGTGTTACTTCCCCAAAGCTCCCAGCTCAACTTTCTTCCTGCACGGTCCATGATTTTCGAGAAGACCTACATAAGCAGACCTACGAAGTCCATGAGCTCCCATTCTGTTGATCCGCCAGACAACAGTGGTACTCCGTGTGCTCCGTATACCGAGCGACTTCACATTTAGTCGATGCGCAGAGTACGGAGTACTTCATATAGAGTACCCCCGGGCAAGAGCAAAGTCTCCTTGCACGGTGACGAGACAAATTAATTGCTCGGTTCTCGCCACTAGATCAGGAGGCTATTGTTTAGCCTGTCACAGGATGCTGGAAAATAGTCGCAATCCACCGGCTCGCGAGGCTCTCAACGAATCCATGCCGATCATCTCAGGGGTCCATGACGCCCAAAGCATTGCCACTCTTCGGAGAAAAAGGGGGGTGGCTCAGATCCGTGACCAACTGGCAAGTATCAAGGCAAATGATGATATCTACTCCGTGATAACGATGTTGCTTTGACCGGGTGTTCGTGCCATCAAGCCGTTGACAGCACCTACCAAGGTACATACTCGATACCCCTAAAGGTACGGAGTACTGTAGATCGGATGTTTAAAAAGGGGTTAGCCTTTCCAGGGCAATAATCCAAGACTATGTACTGCATGTACGGAGTACTCCATACATATCCATCTTTGCGTATGGTCGAAAAAGTTTCAGCGTCAACATTTGTGGTTTTTTGTCTTCATGATCGTGAGGCGAGCCCCATCTTCGAAGAGAAAGAACGGAGCTCGTGCTGACTCCACCGACTGCAAGCCATTCGGAAGTTGACGTTTCCACCCGCGAGCTTCCAACCTACCTCTAGTGGCTTCTAGCCGGTGGGTTGAAAGCGTTCCAGTGGCTTCGAAGGCGCGCTAGAAACCGGGGATGCGCGGATCGTGGAGTTCCAAGGGAAGGCTCAATTTCGCAGAGTGGAGTTGGCGTGACATAGCTCCATGCGCCGTCAATCAAGACGAAATCGAAAAAAAAAAAGAAAAGGGAAAGGATTTCTGTCGATGGGGAATCGCTGGGCCGTCCCGTTGGACCCGACTATTGGTGAAAGGGGACGATGGGGCCATAAAGTGACCTGTGCGGGAGAGAATAGAGTGGCAAAGCTGCGGGAGGCAAAGAGTGTATGACCCCCTGGAAATGATGAAATGACCCAGAATTGAAGTCCTTTGTACTCGTGAAAGGGACAGAATTAGCTCAACTAGAAAAGTGGAAGTGGCCACAAGTGTGGTCCAACACTAAATGAGATGAGATGCAGGGGATGTGCGGGATATCGTGAACGCGGCACGAGGCATTGGAGTGCGACTCATCAGATGTCAAGGAAGATCATGGTGGGAACTCCACGAGGAAGGCATTGTTGATCTGATAATGAGAAGGATGTAGTATTAAATGGACTGTCTATACTCCGTACTCCGTATATGGGATTGTGGTAAACACTTGTATAAGATCCAAGCTCCAGATTCAGGGACATGTCTCACCATCTTCGGCAACCGACAGCCAACGAGACATGCGCCCGAGATGCCGGAACGGATAAATGAACAGGGGCATGTAATCGAAGGTAGAGTACGAGTACTCCATACTATGTCATGATCGACCATGGGAAGAGATCCGATTTCCATACTCCAAGGGAAATGGCAATCACGGAGTATGGAGTAAACAGTATTGCTGAAGTATATCATTTTATTATGGGTAAGGGGGCAGGGGGAGGGGGAAGGAAGTGGATTAGAGTCTTTTTTTGGCATTAGGGCAAATGATCCCATCGCAGAAACGCCCTTCTCCTAAATAAATAGCATCTCCTATCGACATCAACTCGGTAATTTCCAAGTGCTTTGCAACTCGACAACTCCTTACTCCCCGTTCTTGGCGGTCGAGTGGACCGCTCCCACTTCCGGCCTTGCGTGTTCAAAACCTTTTCCTCTTTCCCTTTCCCCCGCTCCCTTTTCTTCTCGCGGACTCGAAAATTCCTTCCGGGGCCTTTGGTCTCAAACGAAATCCTGATATCGTTTCCTCTCTTTCCTATGAGTCCTGGCACGATTTTGCATCCGTGAGCGATTTTGCTGTTTTTCTTCTTCTCTCCCACGCACCGTGTTACTGGTGCCTACCCGAGGACTGTTCCTGTTCCCCCTTCTCCATGTCCGACTAGCTCCGGTGCGAACCATCTTGTCTGTTGTGGTGGAATTTTCGTGTGCCCACATTCCTCCCCCCCTCGCCACGGATTCTTCGTTTCCCAGTCATGAGTTATCAGCCGGATATGTATCACGATCCGTCCGCTCGATCCCCTGGTTCCCAGCGGCATCAACAACCCCTCCACCGCCAACCTTCGCGCCAGTTTGATGCCTACGGTCCGATGCCGGGCAATCTGTACGAAGATCAAATGGCCCGCTATGAGTCCACTCGTCTGGAGCGCTTGAATCCCTCCCTACAAAACAATTCCTACGCCTATGACCTGTCTGGCTCGCAGACGTGGAATCCCAATGGTTTCGCCAACGCCCAGTCCCTGGGTGGCATTCGCTCCGCTTCAGCCAGTCTGAAGCCGTCCGCCCGCGGACGCACCGGACTGCCTACGGTATGTGTGACTTTTCCCACGCAAACATCTCTCACTCTTTGATGTTTTTCATCTGCCTGGCGTTTTCGGTCGCAAATCCCACTAATCTTATTGTCTCAACACAGACGTGGCTCGATCAGCAGCCGGGGATGCCCGGTGCTTTTTCCAACCTAGGCCCTGGTCCGATTCAGAGCAGCGCTATGCGCCCGGAAGCATCGGCTTCATCCGAGGGCGATGACGAACTGATCCCAACCGCGATCGTCATCAAGAATATCCCTTTCGC
Source organism: Penicillium sp. PG113-03A (assembly GCA_037042135.1). Lineage (NCBI taxonomy): Eukaryota > Fungi > Ascomycota > Eurotiomycetes > Eurotiales > Aspergillaceae > Penicillium > Penicillium sp. PG113-03A. The sequence continues at coordinate 272,928 of JAXQJW010000163.1, forward strand.
CGTCAAGAAGGAGCAACTGGTGCAACTGATGACGGAGCTCAACCTCCCTCTGCCCTACGCGTTCAACTACCATTTCGATAATGGCGTGTTTCGTGGACTGGCCTTTGCCAACTTTACTTCCGCAGAGGAGACTGCTGCTGTGATCGAGGTCCTGAACCATTTTGAACTCCAGGGACGGAAATTGCGGGTCGAGTACAAGAAGATGCTGCCATTGCAGGAGCGGGAACGCATTGAGCGAGAGAAGCGAGAGCGCCGCGGTCAGCTAGAAGAGCAGCACCGGCCCATGCCATCTGGCCAGTTGCATACTCAGAGCTCCATGTCGTCACTGACTTCGCACATCCCCGCGACCTCACCCTCTCCTGTGTCCCAGCGTGGACAGAAACTTGGTAAGTTTCGCGGTCTCGCTGTTCAGCTTGATTCCATGGACCGCCCTCGGAACTTGCTCGCTAATGAAACAGAATCAGATGTGGACCTGAATGACCAGCAGACCTTGTCGTACTACTCCCAGCTTCTTTTGTTCAAGGAGGATACTGCGCGCGATTCTGTGATCTTCCCTCCAAACCTGACCCCATCCCAGCGCCGCACAGTTCACACCCTTGCCCACAACATGGGCTTGGGCCATGCCTCCCGAGGAAGCGGGGAACAGCGCCAAGTCCAGGTGTTCAAGGTCGCTGCCGGCTCGAATGTGAGCCCACCTTTGCCATCCATCCCTCCCGCCGGCCAGTCCAATGACAGCGCTCGCCGCGGGCTTAATCGCGCCGCTACTATTGACTTCAGTGAAGCGCGCAACGAGGGTGGCCAGGGGGCTTTTAACACTCTTCGTGGCCAGAACTCCAATTTCCTTGGTGTCCTGGATTCGCCTAGCAACTTTGCCAACACCCAAAACTTGCGTGCTGCCAAGTCATTTGCGGATCTTCGTTCATACACTCCATCCCCTGTTCCTTCCTCCGCCAGCTTCCCGGCCGCGCTTCAGTCCAACGGAGCTCGCCTGCAGTATGAGAATGCCCCGACGGCCACTTCCAACACCCCGACCCTTACCTCCGCGCCCTCCGGTTCCTCCCTTGGTATGCAGCGTGACGATAATCTGTTGGTCAACAGTTTGGGTGGTCTGTCTCTTGGTACGGGCATTGGTGGTCCCAACTCGAGCCCTCGACGATTGCGTGGTATGTTCTCCTGGGAGCAGGACAGCCAGCCCTCGGCTGCAGGAGCCATTGGTAGCAACCGTGGAATGGGCGTCGGATTTGACAACGCCCAGCAGGAGCGCATGCCGATTCGTCAGCCTCGTGGACCGACACCCGAGAAAGGCACCGGTTTCCGTCGGCAAAATGGACACCAGGCCCGCGGTAGTGACGAGCTCCGCGCCAGCTCCGGCGTTGAGATCATCGTGGAGTAAAAAGTGGACCACAACAAAAACAACTTGACGATGCCGATCCCCCACACTGTTTATTTGCCAGCATCTGACTGATTTGCCGCGAGACGAATACGAACCTGTATCACGAGGCCCTGTTCTGCGAAATTACCGGCTTACGATTCGATGAGGGATGACGAGATGACACCAAAACACTCCCAAAATTACAAGACCAGAAAAAAAAAAAAATCCATTGTTTCGCTGATCTAGCCAAAGTTTAGACGTTATTTTGGGGCAGCCCAGCAAGACCCAGTTGGAACACGTTTGATATACTCATCTGATTCGCCACTGTTCCTTCCACGCTCTGGCCTTGACCTTATTTCTCTTCGCTTTCATTCTCTTCTCTATGACTCTTTTTGCTGATTCTGATTATGCGGGCGTCGCTTGCATGCAAATCCATGGCCTTTTTTGTGCTCCCCAAAACTGGAGCGGATCATGACCCCGCCGCTTGGTGACGCGGGACGCATACGAAGAATGACCTTGAAAAGACCCTGTCCATTGGATAGGAGACACGACAATATCAGCATTTGCATACTCTTGCTTGTTTGTCCTTTTTTTCATGTTTGTATATGGGGCGATACGCATTCTAATGTTGGTCCCTTTTTTGACATTGATTCCGCTTGACCACCTCCTAATTTTCCAGTTGCAATTCTGCGGTGGTTCCGGAGCCTGTGGTCTTTAACGTTACTTTATTTTCGACTTTACTTTTCTGCCTTTGCGTGAGTTGAATGCTCTGGTCGGGACGTTCGTCTGGTCGAGTCGATGGTTTGCTAGTGATGGTGTTCTCAGTACAAAAGTTGTAGAACACCAACGCAAATCAATGACAAAATCTGTCTTCAGTTTCCATCGACGGACGTCCAGACCCTCTTTCGATTTCTATGGGCTGTTCTACCATCTGGCTTCCCATCTCGATTAAGAGTTTTCTCTCTTCATGTTTGGTATCTTCTGCAGTCTAGGGGCTATCTTCTTTTGAACGTTGTACTCAAAGATCCGGACAATCAATGTACCTTTTACTGCTCGCATGCCATGATTCGGTCAAATTTAAAATCGCTACGGAGTATTCTTCATAGGATAAAAAGCCAAGACTCAACGGGTAGGTCCGTGATTGTTTATTATGGTCTGCATTGCACACGTCCCTGTCGATCCCCGTATCTGCATGACTTGACTTGGCTGCGCTAGTGAGTGTAGTTTATTCGATTGTTCCTATAATTCCATAAATTAGTATCTGTCATAATCAGATACCAAATACATAAGCAGTATGACCAGTTGACTTGAGTTCATTATGGCCTGGCGCCCGCGAGCCTCAATATTGCTGACCAAGCAAGAGATCCTGGTCAATCAATCCTCTTTGTAAATACTGTGCTAGCTCGAGTATACGTGCCATATACAGTAAATTCTCGCTTTAGAAGGGTTACTTATCACCCACTTAAGGAGTTACTAGACTCACATATAGATAGTTGGTGATCATCTGTGGACGTTCAAGTCCATACTTTTGATATAGATCAGAGTCTGCAAATGAGAGTTTCTACGTCATGGCCCGCTCGTCTAGCTCCATGCCATAGCGATCGGTGGCTGCGAAGAATGTACTATTGGTATTGTCGAGGTGTTCTCTCATACAATGTCTTTGAAACTAGAAATAGTCGTTGTCACAGCTCGTGATTAGATTTGGCACGCTTCTATTCATTCAACTTGAATATAGATCAAATCAGAATAATCATTTCACACTACCAGGATATCCCCCATTTTTCCCATTACAGCGCCCTGTAAACTTAAAAGAACATACATAAAACCGGGGAATAGACAGACAATACATCAAAGGTCGCACGCCGTGAATAAACGAATATAACAGACAGATAGAGTGGAGCGAGTGCGGTGCCACCTCGACGCATCGGATCCGATGGTGCCGAAGAGCCCACCTAGTCGGTGCCTAGAAAAATTTGTTCACAGCTCCGGCTTGCCCTTCTTCTTCTGCTCCACCTTCAGGAGCAAAGCGCGGTTGATGCGGGGCAGGACACCACCAAAGGCAATGGTCGCGCGGATGAGGGTGTCGAGCTCTTCGTCACCACGAATGGCGAGCTGCAAGTGGCGGGGCGTAATACGCTTGACCTTCAGATCCTTGGCGGCGTTGCCGGCCAATTCCAGCACTTCGGCAGTCAGGTACTCGAGAACCGCCGTGACGTAGACCGCAGCTGCAATTAGTTAGTATTTCGAAGATCATCGTTGGTGTGGCAAAGCATACCCTTAGCGCCAACGCGCATCTTGTTCTGAGTGTTGTTCTTCAAGAAACGCTTGACACGACCGCAGGGAAACTAGACGGCAAGGTTAGCAGGGGAAACCATTGTGAGTCATTGACTTTGCGCGACTCCAGTGAGTCGTTGCTGACAAGGAAGTACTGCGACGGGGCCGAGGGAAGCACGCTGCCCGACCACAACCATCCAGCCAGATGGCCAGTGGGGGGAAGCCGAGTTCACGACGCGTCTAGGCATCGAGATCCATCGAGAAACGACCCCTTACCCTTCCAGTCCATTCCATAGACAGCATGCGACCACAGATCCGCGGCGAAACAACAAGGCACTGACCTGCAGACCAGCCTTTGCGCTGTGAGACTTCTGGGCCTTCCCCGCAGAGTCCTTGGAACCACCCTTTCCACCGATGGATTTGCCTTTTCCACCCGGCATTTTGGGAGATGGGTTGAGTCGCGAAGATGAGGAGAGCGCGTCGAAAGTGGAGTGGAAGTGATGTGACACAGGTGGGGAGAAGATAATTTAAAAAGCGGGAGGCACGCGCGTTGTTGATGGATGGAGAAGTCAGAAATGTCGCAGCCGCTTTCCATCGCTAAAGCCTGCGACCGCGGAACGGCGCTAATCCTGATTCGGACATCTCAAGATTGCCCCAGACTTGGGTGATTCTGGATAGCCATACAGTAGTCCAAGGGCGTTGAAAAAGTCATGGAAGCCATCCAGATAGGGTCTGCAGCTAGAATTCAGCGGTAAATAGTTAGTGATTCAAGGTGAGTCCGTCATCATGGGCTTGGGTGGTAGCGCAATGTGGACGCCCGTTTGTGGGCATCTATGATAGAGCATCTTCCGTATAGTTCCACAATGGCAAGTTCACTGCCATCTTTAAAATGAAGGCTCACATTGAAGAAATGTCTTTCTGGGAGTGGATTGCATATTCAGTGCATCATCTTGAAGCTGCAAATCGTGATCGGTCGTTTGTGCTGGCAGCGCGGAGAGCCCTCAGGTGACCCGGTCTATAGTTATTCCGATCCATTTCGCCAGGTGGCCCTCAAGTTCTGTCGGGGCTTCTTCCCCAGACACGCGCGCATCCTCGGTCTTACGGTTCAAGGGTCCAATTCGACAAAATGGTGAATCCTCAAATGTGAGTAGTTCCTGTTGAGTAGATGATCATTATACTAATTTGATGCAGTACCAACCTGGCCATCATCTTGGTGATGATGCAGCTGGCCAAAAAAGTTCCCTTCGATAACCCCGATGTCTTGATGGGAGTTCGTTGCATGTACCTCCTCTCCAACGTCCTGATCATGGGATTGTATCTCTACACGCAATCCAAGATCAATCAGAAAAAGGGTATGGATATCCTCCATTGACGGAAGGTGCAATGGCGAGTATTGACCGAAGACACCCTCTGCAGACATGACGACTCTCAAGTATGTCGAGCCCGCCCCGATGGGCACTAGCGAGGAGCCCAAGCCCGTCACGACTACCAACATGGACTATGACAAGACGCAGCTGCGCCAGCTGATCCGCAGCCAGCTGATGGGTCTTGGCATGATGGCTGTGATGCACTTTTACTTCAAGTACACCAACCCGCTGCTCATCCAGTCCATCATTCCTCTGAAGGGTGCTTTCGAGGCCAACCTGATCAAGATCCATGTGTTCGGCAAGTCGGCAACCGGCGATCTGCAGCGCCCCTTCAAGGCCAGCGGTGGCTTCATGTCTCAGGGTCAACCTCTGAGCGACAAGGCCTCGATCGAGAACGCCGAGAAGAAGTACCGTGGTGGTGTCAAGGAGGAATAAGGGTCTCGGTGGGCATCGATGGGTTGGGGACTACCTCTGGGTGGTTGATGGCCGAATCCCAGATGATGAACTACGGGGAAGAAAGAAAACAAATAATAAATCTGGACCGCCGCGTTCAAGCGGTGGAGAGCGATATGTCATGCCCTTCCTTTCACCCGACTGTATTATACTCCATTGCCCAATCATACTTGATCGCATGGCGAAATGCGAGCCATAGGCCGTTGACCCCATGGCGATTTGCTTGTCATCGATTCTCTACTCCGTATGTACTCCGTATCTGATTCATGACGATCTCGGGACCCGGCATCAGTCTCCATTTCCACACCTGTCAGATGTTGCCTCCGCCCCATTGTAATTCATCCGTCGATGTCATTCTTGCCAATGCGTCTGGAGTACAGATCCCGAGTCGATTCTTCGGCACGGAAGATTCATCATCGACCGGCCTGGCCAAGTGGTTCAAAACCGAACCATCGGTATCGGTCATGAACTATCAGTATAAACAATATAGATGGAAAAAAACAATCAAATAAACAATGAAGAAATCAAAAATCTCTGCTTCATCCCGTGGGGCCCGCCGAGTCCATCTGGGTTGCCCGGTGACTCTTTTCAGGGCGCGTCGGGCCATTTCTATCAAATTCCCCGTTCGATCGGCCTACACCGACCGACTGTTTTGAGGTTGATCCAACTGCACGCATCCACGGGCTCTAAGAAGGCGACCAATAGTCGATCCGAGAATCTCGACGTGTGCAATTATGGAGAAAAAAAAACAGAAATAACAATAAAATGGTGCAAGACTGAATACGGTAATCTGGTCTACCCCTCAGTCATGGCATCATCCATCTGCCCCTCCCCTCCTCCGTCATACTTCGGGCACCGGGATTGATCCCACGGGAAAGAACAATTATCGTGCCAACCCGCGCCATCAACCAGATTCACTGGCAAAACATTCTCGAGGGCTCCGAGGTACGAGAAAGAACCCGAAGGCTGTAGATCGGAGAGCGCTCATTGGTGAGCGGGAGCTACCGAGGGGCAGCCAGAAACGTAGATATCGTGACTCTTCCTGTTTTGCCCGGTGTATGAAACCGGAAATGGGGAAGAGAAGCTATGCACGCGGCAACAGCCGGCAATCGCAGCTTGTGCTCCGATGGTCTGGGGACGCCCCATCTTGGTCTCGGTGTAGAGGTGAGCGGTGCGTTGCGTCAGATCATTACTTCAGGTTGCCCCCTCCCCCTCCTTTTTATTTCTTCTTCTCTTTCCTCTTCATCCCACGCTTGATTTCTCTACTTCTCCATAACTAAACGGTATGCTTCATTTCCATCCTCTCTGCTGTCCATTCATCGTTGCTTTCGCAGTATCTGACTTACTCTAGATCTCATCTACCGCAATCATGGTCCCCAAGGTATGGTGAACCACTATCGTGTCTTCGGTGGTCCGACACCATCATACTCACATTGCTCTAGGTTGGTATCAACGGTTTCGGCCGCATTGGCCGCATTGTAAGTTCTTTCTGTGTATAATTGCTCTTTTGAACATTGCTAACCTTCCTGATTCAGGTCTTCCGCAATGCGTAAGTGACCCCGCCATCTCACGCTGCGAGAGGGAACGACCTTGGAGTCTAACAATTCTCATGCAGCATCAACCACGGTGGTGTTGACGTTGTTGCCGTCAACGACCCTTTCATCGAGGTCCACTACGCTGTATGTACTTCATGCATGCGTGGCGGGGTGACACGACCCCGCGCACGCCCCTCTTTCCCAGCCCCGCAATGGCCATACTAATACTCGGCGATAGGCCTACATGCTCAAGTACGACAGCACCCACGGCCAGTTCAAGGGCACCATCGAGATTGATGGCACCTCCGGCCTGATCGTCAACGGCAAGAAGATCCGCTTCTATGCCGAGCGTGACCCCGCCGCCATCCCCTGGTCGGAGACCGGTGCCTCCTACATCGTCGAGTCCACCGGTGTCTTCACCACCACTGAGAAGGCCTCCGCTCACTTGAAGGGTGGTGCCAAGAAGGTCGTCATCTCCGCCCCCTCGGCCGATGCCCCCATGTTCGTCATGGGTGTCAACAACACCTCCTACAAGTCCGACGTCAACGTCCTCTCCAACGCCTCGTGCACCACCAACTGCCTGGCTCCTCTCGCCAAGGTCATCAACGACAAGTTCGGTCTCGTTGAGGGTCTGATGACCACCATCCACTCCTACACCGCTACCCAGAAGACCGTCGACGGTCCCTCCGCTAAGGACTGGCGTGGTGGCCGCACTGCGGCCCAGAACATCATCCCCAGCTCCACTGGTGCCGCCAAGGCCGTCGGCAAGGTCATCCCCTCGCTCAATGGCAAGCTCACTGGTATGTCCATGCGTGTGCCGACTGCCAACGTCTCCGTGGTCGACCTGACCTGCCGCCTCGAGAAGGCTGCTTCCTACGACGAGGTCAAGGAGGTCATCAAGGCTGCCTCCCAGGGTGAGCTCAAGGGCATCCTTGGCTACACCGAGGACGACATCGTCTCCACCGACCTGAACGGTGACGACCACTCCTCCATCTTCGATGCCAAGGCTGGTATCTCTCTGAACCCCAACTTCATCAAGCTTGTTTCCTGGTACGACAACGAGTGGGGTTACTCCCACCGTGTTGTTGACCTGATTGGTAAGTCTTTGATGCCATTTTTGCTCTTGGTGTTGTCTGTTGCTAACAGCTTCTACTAGCCTACATTGCTGGTGTCGACGGCCAGTAGGAATCAAGGCAGCATCCTGGGGTCAGGAGTCTTCTCTAAGGTGCTGAGACCATGAGTTGTCCACTGGGCTGCTCGAAAGGTGCTCGACCTGGCAGAAAAAGCTAGCTGATAACGTCAAATTTAATGAATAAATTCCCTTCACGTTCATAAAATGCTTCATTGTAGACCGAATCTAAATATCTCTCGTCGAGGGCTGATCCCTGCGTTTTCCGTTGCGCCGAGGCCGCTGCCGAATACCTTGATGGTGTATGTCTTGCAAGAATTTCTTCTATATATGCGACGTGCTATCCAGTTGATGTCCATAGTTGTTATCAATCATGCTGTATTTCATAAGAATTCCACGGATTTACTAACTTGAAACCCCGAAAAGCACCCGAGCTGCCCGAGTCTTACGGGCCGAAGCGGTCGGGATGGGCGGTGAATCAATGTCTGGCAGTAATAGAGACGGACCCAAAAGGGATCCAACATGTGCATCAATCCAATCCCCCATCCATTCTACGCCACGGCCTCCTCTCCGGTGTGATAGTCTCGCTCCTCTAGAGCGGTAGCTTCAGACCGGTAATAGGTGTCTTTGTTGTCGTTTTCAATCTCATCCGGAGCCAGAGCGAGCTTGGTGGAGCTCCTCACCAGCTTGGGAATAAACGAAGACCGGCTTCTATAGGTCTATGGTCCCACCTCTAGCAACGTTGAACACTTTCCCTCATTTTATCTGAGGGTATTTGCTCCCAAGTGGAACTCATTTGGAAAATTGGGATTATTTGCTCCTTTAAGGTTATCTGATTGCTTTTCTGGGGCTCAAGGGATCCCGTGCATGGTGTTGAACAAACAGCCTCGGCCAGGGTTGCCATGAAGCATTGAGCAGCAAACGAATTCCTGCAAAGATCGAGGAAGTACTTTTTTGATTTCGTGATAATGGAGGATGAAGAGGACACCATCATGGGGGGTACCAGCAAACCCTCCCAGTCTTCTCTCACTCAACCCCCTCCACCTTCGCATTTACATCAAAGACCAGAACCAACTCTGGCGCCACCTTTGATTCCATCAGAGACGCAAAAATCTCCCTCAATTGACTCTGAGAATTTAACATCGCGGGTTGCCACAGTACTTCCTGGAATGGCTCCTTCAGAGCACGTGGGCAAAATGAGTGATTCAGACAGTAACGCCCCTGGATCCTTCGTCAGACATGATAGTCTGGTTGAATCCAACTCAGATTGGTCTGACGAAGAAGTGTCTGCCAAGTCCGGTCTCCCATTGGTCTCACTTGCAACAGGCCTCTGTTACGATGTCCAGATGCGTTATCACTGTGAAGTACGTCCGACCTCGGACGTTCACCCCGAGGATCCCAGACGTATCTATTACATCTACAAGGAGCTCTGCCGGGCTGGTCTTGTTGATGACCCCGAGTCGACCCGACCGTTGGCTCCCCAGACCCTCAGGCGGATACCCGCACGCTTGGCCAAGGAAGAAGAGATAGTCCTCATCCACTCAAGGGACCATTTTGATTTTGTCCACAGCACAGAAAGTATTGTATCCCCGCCCTGTTTGGATCGAAAAAATGCGCTAACCCCAGCCTAGGGATGACGGACGACCACCTAGTCACATTGGAGAACAACCGAGATTCGATTTATTTTAACAGACTCACTTTCTCTGCCTCTCTCTTGTCCGCTGGAGGGGCCATTGAAACGTGCTTGGCAGTTGCACAGCGAAAAGTCAAGAATGCTATTGCGGTCATTCGACCACCTGGCCATCACGCAGAACACGCGACCCCAATGGGCTTTTGCCTGTTTAATAACGTATGTGTGGCTGCGCGGGTGTGCCAGAGAGAACTGGGTGAACAGTGTCGCAAGATTATGATTTTGGACTGGTAAGAAGTCCTTCTCTGATGGGATTATCAATTGGAATACTAAAGATGACATAGGGACGTTCATCATGGTAGGCTACTATAGTCTGCGGTTGATCGAGAAAGACACTCACAAATTGCAGGCAATGGAATCCAGAAGGCATTTTACAATGACCCGAACGTTCTCTACATCTCACTCCACGTCCATCAGAATGGCAGATTTTACCCCGGTGGCGATGAAGGCGACTGGGACCACTGTGGTGAGGGACCTGGCGTTGGAAAGTGAGTCTTGCTGGTTACTCTTTACCTAAAGTGGGGCTTGAACTGATATGCTCAAACAAGAAATGTCAACATCCCATGGCCTGACCAGGGAATGGGCGACAGCGATTACATGTGCGCCTTCCAGCAAGTTGTGATGCCTATCGCCCAAGAATTCGACCCGGATCTGGTGATCAGTAAGGCTGCTTATTCCTCCTGCGCTGAGCCTGGAATTAACCGTGATGTAGTTGCTGCTGGATTTGACGCTGCTGCAGGAGACGTATTAGGCGGCTGTTTCGTGTCTCCAGCATGCTATTCTCAAATGACGCATATGCTGATGACCCTTGCTAACGGCAAGCTCGCCGTCTGCCTGGAGGTAAGTGCCCTTCTTGGTCAAATTGTGTAGACAACACTGACAGTATTCATTTCAAGGGTGGATATAACTTTCGCTCTATCTCAAAGTCGGCGTTGGCAGTGACTAAGACTCTGATGGGCGAGCCACCTGATCGCTGGCGGGTGACGACTCCTACCGAAAAGGCGATCCAAACTGTTCGCCATGTTATGGGAATCCAGGCCCAGTATTGGCAGTGCATGTTTCCGAAGCCTCCTCAGCACCCTGCGTGGGCCAATCGATTGCATGGTATGCGAATTCCACTTATCCTTGTATAGAGCTGATGATAAGCAGATGTCCTTCGCGAATATCAATCAAACCAGCTGTATGACAGCTTCAAGCTCACGCCGCTGTACATTTACCGCACCAACATCTCCAAGTCTTTCAAACACCAAGTGCTGGCAAGGTAAGACCTGCTATCGGGCCGACATCGACTATACACCTGACCTTTGTAGCCAAAATTACCACGAAGCCGTCCCGCTTGTCATCATTTTCCACGACCCGTAAGTTTCCATCTCAGGTTCGTCGATGAGAAACCTGTCTAACTCCATCATTTCTAGCCCCGACCTCATGGGACTGCCTCACCCCGTGACCAACCGACTAGAGGCGCACAACTGCTGGCTGGTACGTTAGCTGATGTGGCTGGACAGCCTTATTAGTGCTAACTTAGCCAAGGCTGATGTCCAAAAGGAGTACATCGAATGGATCACCGGCAAAGGCTATGCCGTTATCGACGTTAACATTCCCAAACATGTCACCGTGGAGCCAGTAAGTCTTACAGCCTATTTTCGATTAGAATTTTCGCTCAAGTCCGTGTTTTCAGGCCACCGGTCGATACGAGGAAGAGGATGACAATCGTCCCACTGCCACCGAAGAGCTGGCGAGCTACCTGTGGGACAACTACATCGAGTAAGCAATCAGACCTTTAGCCGGATATCTGTTGAGTCGTCATTCTCATTAAAATCCTCACAGGCCAAATGAAGCCACGAAGATTATCTTCATGGGCGTTGGAAGCGCCTTCTATGGAGTTGCTAATCTGCTGATTAACCGAGGTAGGTTGGAAGCTATTATAGCGTCCATCCAACACTGCTGATCAAATCAGAAAATCTATACAAGCGCGTTGACGGCATCGTCTCCTTTGTGGCTGAGAATCCTGTGCGAGCTATCGCATCCCCGACCCAGACGTGGTTGTCCAAGTGGTACCGCGAGGTAAGTCACTGCTCCAGGTGGACTGACGAGAGACGGCGTCTCTGACCTTGTTCATGCAGAACTCGCTGGTCTTTGTTTCGCATACGCACGGATTGTGGGGTAATCCGGATCGCAAGCCTTCGAAGCGATATGGAACATTGCGCCAATCGCCCCGGACCGTGCTCAGCGAGATGATGGCTGAGCACAAGGAGGAAGTATTCCAGTGGATCTCTGATCAGGCGGATGAGCCTTCCGACGAGGAAGAGGAGGCTGATCAGAATTCACCAATGAAAGAATGAGATCAGAGTATAGAAGTCGATGTCCGATCTATCTTTGGAAATCTGGTCTCTTTTTTCTGGTTTTCTCGTGTCATGAAATGACCCCATTGGAGACGGAGACCCTTGGCCAACATAGTTCGATGCTCACTTAGCTCAGATACACCAAACTAGCCATGGAACCATGGGTCTTGTCGGCGCCCGAAGATCCTCCGCAGTTGTACAAAAATGGTGGCGTTGCATCGTATTCAAGCCACGGTCATCAGCCGGTAAATAGCGTCGTCTTTCTCTGGTAACCCTATAGTCCGCACTCAGATAGTAAATAGTAGACCATGCTTTGGAAATAAAGGCATGCCTGGCCTCGTGGATTTATATTCAATAAAAATACGAATCGATCAACCCATAATACTTCACTGAAGAATGATCGATCGAGCGGATAGATTCCCGGATGTAACTGTCTCAAACTTTACCCCGGAATTGAGCCCGCTGGGACCAGCCACCACGGTTCTTCTCTTGGCGTGCATCACTATCTTTATGACTCGCCTTACTAGGGCACTCACGAGGATCGGGTCGAAGCGCCCTGAGACATGATTCCCACATCCGGGCACTCGCCTCTTTGCGCTTTTTATGCACCACGGGCCTTCAGCCATTGCAGCCTGTCGAATGCTCCAAGGTGGGGCATACTTCGTGATCGATTGTTCGGTTGTGGTTCGATGATGGCAGGTCTGACTGTCTGGTCGGTCTTGCTATAGGTCCTGTGGGCACGATTGTCTCGGAAAATGCAATGGAGATGCTTTGGCTCAACATGCGATCCTAATTTTGGTAACGAAACGGATAGTCTGACCCAGACTTGAGAAGAGAACGACCATCAAGATGCCAGAGAGAAAAACTATATAAGGATGCTTCCATCCAGTACGAAATCCATCTTCAGCTTCAACAATCAGAAACATCCAGAAATCAGCTGCACTCGTTCAATCATATTCAATCCTCCTCCATCTCTACCATCATGCACTTCACCGTTGCTATTGCTTCCATTGCCGCCCTGGCTCCTCTGGCTAGTGCCGCTGGCAACGCCATCATCAAGAATCATTGTGATGCTTCCGTCTACGCCTGGTCTGTCGGTAGCTCGGTTGGTCCAGCCCAGACCATCGAGCCCGGTAAGAGCTACAGTGAGCCACTGCGCCATGACCCTGTGTCGGGAGGTATCGCGTTGAAGATCACCACCGAAGCCGACGGTCTATACACGGGTAGTCCGCAGACCAACTTTGCCTACACTTTGGATGGTGAACGGGTCTGGTACGATCTGTCCGATGTCTTCGGTGACCCTTTCTCCGGCAAGACCCTTGTTGTGAATCCATCTGTGACCAGCTGTCCTAATATCTGCTGGCCTGAGGGTGTCTCTGGTGGAGGTAGCCAGACCAAGACTTGTGAGGCATCCTCTGATATCACTTTGACTCTTTGTGGGGACAAGTGCTAGTCGCATTAGGCTAGTTGTTGTTAATTTTTGTTGAGTGGAGTGACACAAGAATCTCGTCTTTATAAGTGGACAAGGAACAGACAGGGTTGAATTGATATTGTGCATAACATAATAAGAATGAACTATAATTATGACTTTTCCCTCGTCTTCGATCATCTTCTTGTCTATTGATGCTTATTAAAGACTCACCGCTACGATGACTGCACCGCCTGATTGGCATGGCAGAATCACACTTACCGCCTAGGCCTCAATCATCGTGGCGGGTTCCCCTCAGTTGTTTTTTTTGCAATTATAGACTATTCTTTCATCATTGCAGATCCTTTGATTGGGGCCGATCTTCGTGCTTAATTGAGCTTCTTCAATATACCCCGATTTGCCCGGCATTGACTGCATCTCAAGCCGTGCGTTGCTGCTTTCGACTTGTTCACGTTGATGTCCCCAAGGTACTCTGGATCTGCAACGACGACGTGGTTGTGCTGCAGACGCCTCGGTTGGAAATCAAATATTCGTCCATATTTCCATTCTCGCTTCTCAACAGTTTGTCTCAGTTGGCGGCCCCGATTGGTTCATTATTCCGAGCATCGTTGGACCCGCCCTTTCTCCCTTTCCTCTCATCCTTCCTTCTCTGCCAAGCCGCCCATCATGGCTCAGATCGAGCGCATCACAGAAAAGCTGGAAAAGCCCGAGCTTGATGATCGGTCGTATCGTGTGATTCGTCTGCCGAATCAGCTGGAGGCTCTTCTGGTGCATGACCCGGACACGGATAAGGCGAGTGCTGCGGTGAACGTCAATGTGGGCAATTTCTCAGATGAATTTGATATGCCGGGGATGGCCCACGCGGTAGAGCATCTACTGTTTATGGGCACAAAAAAGGTGGGGTTGCGTTCTCTGAATGGATGTATGTCGTGGCGAAGCTGACAAGGGTCGACTGCATTAGTACCCCAAGGAGAATGCTTACAACCAGTACCTTGCCTCCCACTCTGGCTCATCCAATGCGTACACGGCAGCCACCGAAACAAACTACTTTTTTGAGGTCTCGGCGACAGGGAATTCTAGTGAACCGAAATCCACCGGGCAAAACACCCCTACCGAATCTACAAATGGCACCAACGGCGTTAACAGCGACGCCTCGTCCAATGGGACTGGGGAGTTGGAAGGCAAATCTCCGCTGTATGGGGCATTGGATCGGTTTGCCCAGTTCTTTGTCTCGCCGCTCTTCCTCGAATCGACATTAGACCGTGAACTCCGGGCGGTGGATTCGGAGAATAAGAAAAATCTCCAGAGTGATCTGTGGCGGCTGATGCAGCTCAACAAGTCACTTTCGAACCCTTCCCATCCATACAGTCATTTTTCCACAGGTAATCTACAAACCCTCAAGGAAGATCCAGAGAAACGGGGCCTCGATGTCCGGAGTGAGTTTATTCGATTCTATGAAAAGCACTACTCCGCCAATCGGGCGAAACTGGTTATTTTGGGTCGGGAGACACTGGATGTGCTAGAACAATGGGTGTGGGAATTGTTTGCCGATGTTCAGAACAAGAACCTGTCTCCGAACCGCTGGGATGATGTGCAGCCCTTCTCCGAGGCTGATTTGTGCACCCAGGTGTTCGCAAAGCCGGTCATGGAGTCGCGCTCGATGGACATGTATTTCCCTTTCTTGGATGAAGAAAAGATGAACGACTCCCAACCGAGTCGGTACATCAGTCATCTGATTGGCCATGAGGGCCCAGGAAGTGTGCTCTCCTATCTCAAGACCAAGGGCTGGGCCAATGGCCTCTCCGCGGGCGCTATGCCGATTTGCCCTGGGTCGGCCTTCTTCACTATTTCCGTGCGTCTGACCCCAGAGGGACTGAAGAAGTACCAGGAGGTTGCCAATGTGATCTTCGAGTACATTGCCATGATCAAAGAACGCGAGCCAGAGCAGTGGATCTTTGACGAGATGAAGAACATGGCCGAGGTGGACTTCCGATTCAAGCAGAAAACCCCAGCGTACCGTTTCACGAGCCGCCTGAGCAGTGTCATGCAGAAGCCTATGCCCCGCGAATGGCTGCTCAGTGGGTCGCTGCTGCGCCGTTTTGACCCCGACTTGATCAAGAAGGCCATGTCATACCTTCGGGCTGATAACTTCCGTTTGATCATCGTATCCCAGGACTACCCCGGTCAGTGGGACCAGAAAGAAAAATGGTATGGCACGGAGTACAAGGTCGAGAAGATTCCGCAGGACTTCTTGAGTGAGATCCAGAAGGCTCTTGACTCGACATCGTCCAATCGTATCTCGAGCATACACATGCCACACCGCAACGAGTTTGTCCCGACGAGGTTGTCCGTGGAGAAGAAGGAGGTTTCTGAGCCCGCCAAGACGCCCAAACTGATTCGTCACGACGATCGTGTGCGCCTTTGGTTCAAAAAGGATGACCGTTTCTGGGTCCCCAAGGCGACTGTTCACATTACACTGCGCAATCCGCTCGTGTGGGCCACGCCTATCAACTTGATCAAGTCCAAGTTCTACTGTGAGCTGGTGCGGGACTCGTTAGACGAATACTCGTATGATGCCGAGCTTGCGGGTCTGGACTATCATCTTTCTGCCAACATTCTGGGTCTGGATGTTTCTGTGGGTGGTTACAATGATAAAATGTCGGTCCTGCTGGAGAAGGTCCTGCACACCATGCGAGGCCTGACAGTGAACCTGGACCGCTTTAACATTATCAAGGAGCGGTTGACTCGAGCTTTCCGCAATGCCGAGTTCCAGCAACCCTTCTACCAGGTGGGAGATTATACCCGTTACCTGCTGTCTGAGCGCAGTTGGATCAATGAACAGTACATTGAAGAACTGGCGCATGTCGAAGCCGATGATATCACCAACTTCTTCCCGCAGCTACTGGAGCAGACGCACATTGAGGTCCTGGCACACGGCAACCTTTACAAGGAGGACGCGCTGCGAATGACCGACTCGGCCGAAAAGATTCTCCAGGGCCGCCCCTTGCCTCCGTCTCAGTGGTATCTGCGTCGCAACATGATCTTGCCCCCGGGCAGCAATCTTGTCTACCCGCGCACTCTTAAAGACCCGGCGAACGTTAACCACTGCATCGAATATTACCTGTATATTGGAGTCTTCTCCGATCCCATTCTGCGATCTAAGCTCCAGCTATTCGCGCAGATGACCGATGAGCCTGCTTTTGATCAACTACGCAGCAAAGAGCAGCTTGGATATGTCGTGTGGAGTGGGTCGCGCTACAATGCGACCACCATGGGGTATCGGGTGATTATCCAGAGCGAACGGGATGCACAGTACTTGGAGTCTCGCATCGAGTCATTCCTGCGCGAGTTTGGCTCGACTCTGGAGGGCATGCCCGAAGAAGAATTCGAAGGGCACAAGCGCAGTGTTATTAACAAGCGTCTGGAGAAGCTCAAGAATCTCGGCTTGGAGACTGGTCGGTACTGGTCTCATGTTGGATCGGAGTACTTTGACTTCTTGCAGCACGAGACCGATGCGGCTCAGGTGCGTACACTTTCCAAGGACGACTTGATTGCCTTCTACCGGCAGTTCATCGACCCGGCCTCAAAGACGCGGGCCAAGCTGGCGATTCATTTGAATGCACAATCTGGTCCCCATGCCGAGACGACCGCCGATAAGCGCTCTCGTCTGGTCAACCTCGTTCACAAGCAGCTGGATCAAGCCGGATTTGCCGTGGACAAGTCCATCCTGGCCTCTGCCTTCCAAGAAGTGGACATTGCGGTGGTCGACCAATCGCAGATTCTATACATTGTGAAAACGTTCTTGGCAACTGAGGTGAATATGTCGCCGGCCCAGGTTACCCCCGTCATTGAAAAACTGGAGGGCAACCTTGCTCAACAGCTGAAGCAGCTGGGCCCGGAGTCAGATTCAAACAATGAATCTGGCAATGACACTCTTGCCTCGGAAGCCATTACCATTACCGATGTTCCTACATTCAAAGCCCGCCTGGCTGTTAGCAGTGGACCTGTTCCAGTGGTGGATCTCACTGAGTATGAGGATTTCGACGCGAAACTGTGATCGTGTCCGTCTGCTTGGGTGTAGGTGTTGGTGCGGAGCATGAGCCGAGAGTTAAGGAGTCGAGTCTAGAGTAAATCCGAAAACAATGCAATAATACGATAAATTGAATCATAAGCTAGCGCTCTTCATTGTTCCCATAAATTTCCATTCTAAATCTAATTTGTTTATCTCGCTATTTTATTTCATGCGTGGTCCATACTTGTTACTTTCTTGGCAGGCGGTGTCTGTTATCGATAACATACCGCGGTCAGCGTGAGCTTCGTCCTTCTTGACCTTCGTTCTCCAGATTCGCAATGGCTACCACAACAGCAACGGCGATCAAGAGCAGTCGCCCGTGAGTGATATTACCTTGTGGAATTGATTGAGTGGTTGATTTTCCCGAAAGCTGACATGGGCCTATGCGCAGACCAATCCTCCCCAAGGATTTCTCCGCACAGCAGCCGGAGACAATTCGACTGTATCCCCTCTCGAACTACACATTTGGGACCAAGGAGACCCAGCCAGAAGAGGACCCGTCGGTGCTGGCGCGTTTAAAGCGTCTCGAGGAACACTATGAGGAATATGGCATGCGCCGCACCTGCGAGGGTGTTCTGGTCTGCCACGAACACAACCACCCACATGTCTTGATGCTACAGATTGCCAATGCATTTTTCAAATTGTTTGCTGCTCTCAAGATTTATTAGATGAAAATGTGGGTCTTGCTAACGTTATTTTGCAGGCCCGGTGACTACCTGCACCACGAGGATGAAGAAGTGGACGGTTTCAAGAAGCGGCTGAACGAGCGCCTCGCTCCCGTTGGCTCACAATTCTCGGGTGAAGGAGTCAATGAGGATTGGGAGATTGGTGATACTTTGGCGCAGTGGTGGCGGCCGAATTTCGAGACCTTCATGTACCCATTTTTGCCGGGTCATGTCACACGGCCCAAGGAGTGTAAGAAGCTGTACTTTATCCAGCTGCCCCGGAAGAGTAAGTGTCCACCCTATATAAATACTGTTAACGAGCCATTCTCATATATCTGCAGAGGTCCTTTCCGTCCCGAAGAACATGAAGCTCCTAGCGGTGCCGCTATTCGAGCTGTACGATAATACCGCTCGCTACGGCCCACAGCTTTCGGCCATCCCACATCTACTCTCGCGGTATAACTTTGAATTTGTGGATGAGAACGATAATGTGGTGGCGGCTACCCCGGGTACGCCTCTCCCCGAGCACCAGATTCCGCGCACCAAGGTGATTGCGGGCGGTGATGATGGCCAAGACACAGGGATGACGGATATCGGCACGGAACATAAGGCTGAGGAGCAGTAGGAGAAAAGTGTCACGGCAATTTAATGCAAACGGTCATGGTGTCTGCTAGTTTCGACTCCACGGAGTTGCACGCTTGGAATAGAATCGAATTCATCTCTCTCATCTCGCTGCAGGAACCGTGGGCTCACAAGGAACGACGATTCGTCTCCACGAGGCGCAGATGGACGAGTATACGAAGTACATAAATCACTCAATCAATTCCGACATGATCAAATGAGCCAACGAGGAATCATCTCGTGCAAAGAAACCCCCACTCGGTCTTGGGGGCTATGTCGAGTTGCATCGCCAAAACCTGGAGGAATGCCGATCTCTGGAATCTCCCAGTCACGATGTGGCATGGCGCTTCAGGAACGGACCATGAGCCGGTTTAATATGAATCAGCTGGCTTGGCATGAAATGCAGAGCCCCGCTCGTGGATGGAAGTAGGAAGACTTCAAGACGATACTATAGACTGATTATAGTAATCATGTCACGGCTCTTGAGATATACTGCCTGCTCTTTCTCGTCTCTATTGTCATCGACATGGATGAATAGACTCAGGCCGATCCTATCGATATCTGATGAACTCCGATGCCCCACCGGAATCAGCCAAGAGAGCTGAAGAATGCGAGCGAATTCCGAATCAGCACTAAGCGGGACTATGACCAACATGGTATCTACATTGAAAATCCCCGGCGGACTTATTTCTAGAAACTGGTGCGGAGACTGGCGTAGTGGGCAATTATAAAAAGCAAGCAGACGCAGAAACAAGAATCAGGCAGATTGGAAGTTGGGATTGACCTGATCAATCACCCTATACTCTGATCCCCAAGGACTTGACTTTGACAGTGACAAAATGTGGTCTCTCGGTCGTGTATGGACTCTTGTTGCAGTGGCCGCAAGTGCAGTTGCGGTGCCCATGCGTCGAGGTATACACTGGTCTTCCCGGTTCATTCACTCCGACTGACACGTGCGTAGATGTCTCGTCCAGCGATTTGAAGCAGTTGACGCTGTTTGCGGAATATGCCTCGGCATCATACTGCACGAATAACCTCAACTCGACTGGTAATGCGCTGTCGTGCGCCGAGGGCACTTGTCCTACCGTGGAGTCGGCACAGACCAAGACGTTATATGAGTTTGACGAGTTCGTTCATGACTTGTAACCCTGTGAATAAACATACTGACACGAACAGCACCACCGAGTATGGCGATGTCGTCGGCTTCGTCGCAGCCGATGAAACCAACAAGCTTCTCGTCGTCTCCTTCCGAGGCACCCGAACCGCCAGCACTTGGGTTGCCAACCTCAACTTTGGTCTGGACGAGACTGAAGATTTGTGCAACGGCTGTGAAGCTCATGGGGGATTCTGGAAGGCGTGGAATACCGTTGCCGACGATATTGAATCTAAGATTGAAGCCGGAATGGAGAGTTATCCGGGTTATACCGTGGTGATGACTGGTCACAGCTTTGGCGCAGCGATTGCCACGCTGGGTGGAACTGCCCTCCGCAATGCTGGATATGACATCTCGCTGGTGAGTGACTCCTTCTCTTCATACCTAGGTGTCAACTGTGGCTGATTGAGTGATAGTATACCTATGGAGCGCCCCGGGTGGGTAATGAGGCGTTGGCAGAGTACATCACCAAGCAAGGAGACATTCACCGTGTCACTCATACCGAAGACCTGGTTCCCAAGGTTCCCCCGGCCTCGTTTGGATACAGTCATTCCAGTCCCGAGTACTGGATCACCAGCGGCGACAACGAGGAGGTGACCACATCGGATATCAAGGTCATCCAGGGAGTTGGATCGGAGGAGGGCAACGCTGGGACAAGCAAGCCGAATACTGATGCGCACAGCTGGTACATTGTGAATATTTCTGCATGTCAGTAGAGTAGATGAAGATATTACGTTGAAGTA
This sequence comes from Penicillium sp. PG113-03A, assembly GCA_037042135.1. Taxonomy (NCBI): domain Eukaryota; kingdom Fungi; phylum Ascomycota; class Eurotiomycetes; order Eurotiales; family Aspergillaceae; genus Penicillium; species Penicillium sp. PG113-03A. Next base: position 293,773 of record JAXQJW010000163.1, read on the forward strand.
TAAGTATACAATGGCCCCACTCTTTCGGGTGGGGAGAAGTTCATTCCCGACACGTTCGGATTTCGCATTTCGCATTGCGCTCATCTCCAATGCTCCCCACGTCCTGCCTCGATCATGTTGTTCGCCCCTGGTGGACCTCAGAGTCCCCGTCGGCGTAGCCGGTTAAAGGCTATTTTTCTCACCATCGCCATCGTTTTCGCCCTGTACTTCCTCTTCTTCGCGAGTCCCGATTCCTCGCCGCGCGTCCAGAACAAGACCGCCAGCTATGCCCAACAACATGGATCCAAATCCAAGGCTCGTCCAGCAGCTCGTCGTCACAAGGAAATGGTCGTCGCGAGCATGAAGAACGACGACACCTCCTGGCTAGATGAGAACTTCCCGGACTGGTCCAAGAGCATCTACGTGGTGGACAATCACCGGGCCCCGTTGACCGTGGCCCAGAATAAAGGGCGCGAGTCAATGGTCTATTTGACGTAAGTGTGATCGGCAATTCTCCAATGGTCCGACTGTATGCTTACGCGCGCGACAGATATATCATCGACAACTACGAGAACCTCCCCGACGCGATGCTATTCATCCACCCCCAACGCTACCAATGGCACAATGACGATCCTTACTACGATGGGGTGTCCATGCTACGTAATTTCCAAATACCCTACCTGCTTGAACAGGGATATGTCAACCTCCGATGCGTCTGGACGCTCGGCTGTCCGGCTGAGATTCATCCCTTGAAGGATACCCATCGCGAGGATGTACACGCGGGTGAATACTTTAAAAACGGCTTCATGGAGCTATTTCCGGGCCAGCCAGTGCCGGAGGTGGTGGGCGCCTCGTGTTGCGCCCAATTCGGTGTCAGTCGTGCGCAGGCGCTCCAGCGACCTAAGAGTGACTATGAGTGGTTCCGTCAGTGGCTCGTACAGACGCCGCTGGAGGATGACCACAGTGGACGTATCATGGAGTATTCCTGGCATAGTGAGTCACTTTCTTTCTTCCCCTTGACCCTTCGATCTCCCTGAAATGGTGGTATTAACATTCTCGGCAGTAATCTTTGGCCAGGATTCAGTATATTGCCCGACAGCTCGAGAATGTTATTGTAATGTGTTTGGGTTGTGCGACCTCGATTGTCCCAATGAAGGCGTCTGCGACAATCGCTATGTGTTGCCGCCATTAGCGTCGCTTCCCAAAGGGTGGCCATATGTTGGATGGAAAGGACAGGCGCAGGACCCGAGTTATGGATTGCCAGAGTCATGAGAATAATCTGTGGAATGAAACGAATCTCTTTGACGCGACAGTCAAGACGTGGCGCTATTCAGTGCCTCGTCCAACGCATCACGGTGCAACTACAACACCGGAACTGAACTTGATCTGATCCGCTATTTGACAGAACCGATGCCAAAAGGATAAGATGCATCGCACGGCATCATCGGCATCTCGCAATAGTAATAAAGTATATAGTACCAAATCCAATAGCGGAGCCGAGGTAGTGGAGCTCCCCGCATTTCTCACCTCTGCAAAACCAAACCACCTTCATCTCTTGTATTCACAATGCTTATCATCGGACTTACCGGCTCCATAGCCACCGGGAAATCCACCGTCTCTACCATCCTCTCCTCTCCGCCTTACTCGCTCCCCATCATCGACGCCGATATCATCGCCCGCAAGGTCGTCGAGCCAGGCACCGCCGGCCACAAAGCAATCGTCAACTACTTCGGTCCCACCACCCCAGATCTGCTCGTCCGCGATAGTAATGCCCTTAACCGTCCCGCGCTCGGCCGGCGCGTCTTCGGCGACACAGAAGAGCGCAAACGCGACCGACAAGTACTAAACGGGATCATCCACCCAGCCGTGCGATGGGAAGTCTACAAAGCGCTCGTCTACCACTACATCCGCGGACAATGGGCCGTCGTCCTCGACGTACCCCTCCTCTTCGAAAGCGGGATGGATCTCATCTGCGGGACGGTGATTGTAGTCGGGGTGCGCGATCCAGCGGTGCAGATGGCGCGGCTCCGAGCACGCGATGCACATCTTACAGCCGAAGATGCGGAGAACCGAGTACGGAGTCAGGGCGATGTCCGGAATAAGGCGGCGCAGGCGGAGTTTCGGGGGACGTCGACTGCGCGGGGGGTTGTCGTGTGGAATGATGCGGATAAGACGGAGTTGGAGGGTGCGGTTAGAGATGCGATGACGAGTATTGCGGCGTCGAGTCCTCGGTGGTGGGCGTGGATATTGCTGGTTGCGCCGCCGGTTGGAATGGGGATTGCGGCGTGGAATTTGGTTGTGAATTTTGCGACGCAGAAAGGGTGGGAGAAGAGGAAGAAGGAGGAGAAGGCCCGGCTGTGATGTGATCCATATACCATGCTTCTGTTGTGTATTCAACTTAGATTGCAACTATACAAATGCTAGCCATTTAACGCCGTGATATGCCCAATTGAACGCCATGCTGATCCCGGGATATCTAATGAAGCAGAGGTCTCGCCAAACTTTACTGACTCTTGCGCTTCTTTTTCTTATTCTTGTTCGAGCCTCCGCTTGACCGTTGAGTATGCGAGCCGGAGATTGAGGTCAGATTCGACAGCTTATCCTTGCCGGGTTTGTTCTTCGCTTTGTTTTTAGCTGCTTTGGCAAGCGCTTTTTGTTTCCTCTTTTGAATTCTCGCCTCCACGCCCGCCGGGTCTGTTGGGCCGTTATCCGTGTCGTCATCATCTAAATCTTCAGCGTTCTGGCTCTGGAACGGGAGAGAGAACTGTTTGAAATCAGTATTGTCGTGAGGTAGGAACTCATCAGCGTAACTAACCGAAGTCTTCTTGCGCTCGAAATTGCCGTACGCACGACGGCCACCTCGCGGGATATCCCCCTCGGCATCAAGAGAGTCAGCTGCTACCACCAATGGCTGCGCGGGTTGTGTAGCAGCAGGGACATCGAGTACCCATTCTGTCTCACCCGCCTCGGCCGCTTGCCGCGAGATTGCCTCTCGGCGTTTCTGCTCTTCGGCAGCGAGAGCGGCCGAGATGGCTTCGAGATCCGCCTGTGGATCAGCAGATTTACCGGCCTCGGTGGACAATCTCTGACGTTTCGGCGTTGGTTGATCATCGTCTAAGCTGGACTGGGCATCTTTGGCTACCGCTGATGCTGCAGCGCGTTGCATGAACTGTAGAAAATCAGTCTGAGCTCATTTCATCCAATTTTGCGGGCACTACCTTCATAGAGAGCAGCCGGGAAGACATGGTCTTTTCCGGCTTTGTAGCCGCTCCCGTTGACGACATGATGGACAAGGAAACAATACAGTTGCAAAAAGTAAAAGTTGAAATCGCAAAAATGTAGCGGCAGAAAATCCGCAGTCTCGAAACGGAGAAAGACTCCAAGCGGCAGGCGGTGGAGCTCTACCAAACCACACCTCGCCGATTATTCAGTGCTCCTCCTCCTTCTTGCTCTCGCCTGTACTATCGCTCCGTCCCCGTTCAGGACTCCGTTTGCCCAGCATGATGTCCTGCAGTCGCCGCCTCACGGCCTTTGCGTCGATCCGTCCGCGCTTTGTTGCCCGCACCTATTCTTCGACCGTGCCCCGTCTGGCCGACCGACAGGCCAACGACCCGGCCCCGCCAGTGACCACTCCCAATGTCTCCGGAACCAATGCTGCGCCGACCGACTCATTCGGCAGAGATGATGGTGTTTTGCAGGAGGATCCCGCCACTGGAGAGCGTCTCCGGACTGTCCAGGCGCCGAACCGTGCCTCCACCTGGGCTGCCAGCCAGCAGCCGCGTGAGCAGGCAATGATCGGACCACGCTTCGAGCAGACTATTATGGACGCACAGGTGAGTAATTGGGCCAAAGCGAGAGGGTTTCTGTTTTGGTGGTACAATTCAAGATAAGCGGGCATAACTGACTGGTAACAGCCCCGACCTTACGCCGCCATTGAGCTCATTCACAAGCAACCTGTGCGATGGACAAAGTCCAAGGTCGTCAGCTGTGACGGTGGTGGTGGTCCTCTCGGCCACCCGAAGATCTTCATCAACACCGACAAGCCCGAGATTGCGACCTGCGGATACTGCGGTGTTCCTTTTGTATGTCTTTTCCCGGGTAGAATGCTTGAATCCGGCTAATCTTTGTTCTACTAGGCGCACGAGCACCACCGTGCCTACCTCAAGTCCCTGCCGGCTACCAGCTACCCCCTCGAGCCTACTGGTGATGCGGCCGAGGTGAACGAGTCCCAGCGTGTCACGGAAGGTGGTCTGGAGCAGCGGTAGACTCCTCGCATCAGTGTTCCTTTTGTTGGCGTTGATTCCTTACGCATGTGTTACAAGATTTGTTTTGGGCCTGAGGCCGTGTACAGAATATCGAATGGATTGTTCACCGATCAGACTGCTGGACCTGGGCTTCGTTCTATATAGATTGCTTGCAAGTCCAAGACAGTCATCATCGGGTCATCTCGCAACGTTCAGACTTTCCACATATATTTCATTATAAATGACATGATGCATCATCGAGTCACGACTTTTGACCCTGGATAGTCGCAACGACCTTGCGCGAGTGGCGACTGGTGCGGAATTCCAAATACCAAATACCCTGCCAGGTACCAGTAGCCAAGCGACCATTCGAGATGGGGATATTCACCGAGGCACCAACAAGCGCCGACTTGATATGCGCCTGGTTAAACCATTAGTACCACCCAATACTCTGCATGAAAAGATCCAAGATTGAACTAGCTGGTAAAGCGGGGTATAAACATACTGGCATATCATCTTCGCCCTCAGCCGAGTGACGGTACAGATTCCCCTTCTTATCGTAAGGAGCAATACGATCAAGGGCATCGCTCATATCGGCGCGAACATCGTCGTCCCAGTTTTCATTCAGTGAGAGCGCACAGCTCGTGTGCTGGACAAATAGGTTCAACATGCCGACTTTGTAGTCGCGGAGCTCGGGCAATTCGGACACGACATGATCGGTGATCAGGTAGGAGCCGCGGCTGCGCGGGGGTAGAGTGAAGTTCTTCTGGAACCAGGACATGGTTGTGTATGTTGGGAGAAGAGAAATCGAATCGAGTGGATTTGATTGGTGCGGGGTGTGATGTCATTGGTGTTGAGCAGGGTAATTAACTATATGCCGGCAATACTATGGGATAGTATTATCAATACTTTATACATGAGATATCCTCTTGTATATGGATAGATTTAGAAATCAATGATTCGACTGGGTGTGGGACAGAGGCTTATGGCTTTGGTTACTCGGCTGAATAGGTAGCACACATGCCTATATTGCTGCACCCTCGTTACTAACCCGATTGCCGTACTTCTCCCGGCACCAGCACTGCGGACATTGAAAAGAATAATCGACATACCAACACCTCACCGCGCCTTCCCAATGTTCGGGCATCACTCCTATCTTGAGCCAGTCTTTTTGGTACGTTTTCCAGAATTGCTTTCGCCTTGTTCGATGCCTCAAGCAGTCACAGCAAAGGCCCATACTTTTGTCAATACGACCATTATCATCGCGAGGTGCGATTTGCCTCAAAAGAAGAAATATATCTGCACAGGTGGATGGTGGGCGGAACCTATGCTTGGCTATTGACGGTATCCGGATCCTCACAAGCGATGAGACCTGGAGCATCCGTTTACAAGTCAGGGCGAGACACATTCGATCTAACGAAGTACTGCAATTGAATATCTCAAGTAGGACCTCTGTCGGTAAGTGCGATAGATCACCAGTAATCTGTGGCACTGCCTTCAGGAGCTAGGACTTGTCAGACAATACACATTTTCACAATTAAATGGAATGGTATTGCTCACGTTAGCTGGCCGGCGAAATCGGCTACGACAGGAGTGACGTGCATCTGCATCTATTGCCATTTATGTCTTTTTCTTCTTTTCTTGGGGGGAGGTTTGTTTGCGCGGATGACTCGATGACATGGGATGATGGATTACAGAAGACTGCTGAGTAGGTAAACATTCCAGTCGGGAAAATATAGGCCCGGCGATCATATGCCTACGGAGTACCACTAGACCCATTGCTCATATATATATCTTACACAGCTCTCAAATCTTCAATTACCTATCCATTATGTAACCCTTAGCAAAACATCACCTCTCTCAGTTTTTAATTCGGGAGCGTTACACATGAAATTCTACCTTGGTACCTAGGTAGGTACCCAGGTAGTGTAGCCAAAGGGTACTTATGCCTGGGGCACCAGTAAAATCTATAGTCAAAAAGTAAGCTGAATTACTCTGCGAGTCTATTCCCCTCCCCTCGCTATCCAAAGGTCTCCCTACTCTATTGACTTTGCATCGTCGACTATTTAATGAATACTCTTTTCAACAAGAGGAGAAAACAATATCCGAATCACATGTCAGTTGTTAGTTAACTACAGAAGCTAGCTTAGTCACCATCCACTCACCGCCACATAGTTAGCTAGAAGAATGAGAGCAACTTTCCCCATCTATTCGCGTGCATCTAACATCAGTTTGACTGTTCATTCCTGGAAGTATGTTCTGCTGAGCCGCTTCAGCTGACTCGTTGTCGAGGTGTCGCATTGACTCCTTGGGGGCAAATGTTGCATCTTATTCCATGAGGGCGATGGCAGACGAAAGCTCTCCGGATTACAAATATCTCTATCTGCAGGCAGAAGAGAGGCGAAGGCAGGCAGAAGAGAGGCGAAGGCACGCAGAAGAGGGACGAAAGCTGGTGGATGAGAGGCGAAAGCTGGAAGAAGACGAAGGAAGACGAGAGAAAGAGCGCACCCGACCAACTACTTTTACGGAATTGATACGCCTTTCTCACAACTCGCTCTCCCGACCGCTGAGAGCCGAGACACCATCTCGCTCAACTAATGGAACAATATCTCAGCCCACCAACAAATACTGCCCGATACGGCTGGAACGTTGGGCCGAGTGCCCAGCACAACTGTCGGAGCTTTACAGGTCCGTCCAGAGCTATCTTCAGCCGACGCTAGGAGAGGCACTACGTCTGTTTACATCTTCACATCAGCTAGAAGGATTAGGCCGGCGCCTAAATCGCAATCCTATTAGCAGTGAGAAAGGACTCGAGGTTTATGAGCTGTTCGCTGTGGAAGAGCACGTCAACGATATCATATCAGAATTGTACAAGATACCCACGGCTCGAGAAGAGTTTGGCCTAAGCGATGGTATCCAGTTCAGCAATCATACAAATTCATTGGATAATTACGATGCTATTGAAGCAGATGCGAGCCAACCGTCAAATACACACTATCTAAGGCCTCATCAATCCTGTATCCACCGTGTCGATGGGCGCACTAACACTCTCCACACGAGCGTCGAGTATAAGCCACCTCACAAGCTTCCTGTGGCAGCCCTTCGGACAGGCCTTCGACCGATGGACCTGTGGAAGGAGATGGTCAAGTCGAATGAAATACCCACGGATAAGGACGCGAAGTTACGGTACAATGCAGAGCGTCTTGTCTGCTCTGCAATTGTTCAAGAGTATCATGTGATGATTCAAGAAGGGCTCGAATTCTCCTACGTTACCAACGGCATTGCTCGAGTTCTCCTCCGTGTTCCAGAAAACGATCCTAGCACACTCTACTACTTTCTCTGTGATCCTAACAGTGAAGTGAATATGGAAATGGAAGCAACATTTGCAAAGACTTCTCTTGCAAGAACACTGTGTCTGTGTCTGATGGCATTCCAATCACCTGTGCGAGATCAAGAGTGGAGGAATTCCGTACGATCAGATATTCCAATATGGAAAACCAGTTTCGATCACGCTCGTTCTCACATCCCCGAAGACGAATACCGGCAACTTTCTATTCACTCCGATAGTACCACCCCAGAGTTTTCAAGCTCAGATTCCGGTTCAACTTATAAACCATCGTCATCTTTGCCAGATTCCCCTGAATCAACATCTCGTCAAGTGTCTACTAGATCTCGAGTTAGCAGTGTCCCATCCGATATGAGGCATCGCTCACGGTCGTCACAATCACCAGACCCCGATTCGAAACCAGCAACACACCACAAACGGAACTTTAGCCAAGTTCCATTTTCTCCATCTGCCCAATGCGCGGCTCGACAAAGAGGCAAAAACCATGATAATGGCTCAGACAGCCAGCACCGCCACCGCGATGCGCAATTTTGCACCCAGCGATGCCTACTCGGGTTGCAATCTGGCGGTCTTCTAGATGACTGTTGTCCAAATGTGATGCTCCATCGTCGAAACGAAGACGATCCGCGGCATCCGATCACGTCCGAAGATTTAGTGCGTTTACTAAAAGTACAGTTGGACGAAAACATTGACCGATGTACACCCCTTGGAGGCTGCGGAGCGTATGGTGCACCGTTCAAACTTACTTGTGTCGATTATGGCTACACAGTCATCGGAAAAGGAACTACGTCGGGTCTGTGGAAAGAAGTCTCCTGCGAAGCGGAGGTATACAGAATTCTGCGGAAGGCCCAAGGGTCTGCTGTGCCTGTTTTCTTAGGTACGATCGACTTGGCAAAAATTTATTTCCTTCACGGGGCTGGAGAGATTCGCCATATGCTCGTGATGGGTTGGGGAGGAGAAAGTACGGTATCGATGGAGCTAACGCCTGAGCTTCTCCGAGACGTTCGTAGATCGAACAAGGAAATAAGAGCTTTGGGAGTTATTCACAAAGACCTTCGGTGTGATAACGTCCTATGGAATAAAGAGCTTGGACGGGCGTTGATTATCGACTTTCATCGGTGTTCACTAAAGCCTCGGCCAACTTCAAAGCGATCACAAACAGCGAAGAGACAACTATATCGGACCGAGTCGGGAGATGTGAAACGTTTACGCACAGAGGCTGCTTAAGATTACTATATTGATTAGCGATTGAATAATGCAGGATTACGAGTCATTCCTATGAGATTGTCGTATATCCAATAATGTGGAACGAAGATCGGAAAGACTAACTCGTCGGCCTTACATCTTCTACTCGACCGAACTTCTCTGATACGAGGTTGGCCATATCATCGTTAGAGATTACCTAGGTAGATTCTATAGATGAAGGATGATTGGCTTTAAGATCTTAATAAATAGTCCTGCGAGCGAGTCACGTACTTGAACTCTCTTTTATGAAGTTTGGCCATCTACTGTCCATCCAGAACAAGAAAGACAAAGTGTACAGAGGTGATGGTGAAGACCAAACTCGCTAACAATTCACATAGAGCGTTCCACCTCCAATGCCAATCCAGATATCTTAGTATTTCTAACAGCAAGGGATCAGGGCATTAACTATTGGTATCAACTACAATTCTACTCTCTAAACTGGAGTCTCAGACTCGTTTCTGAGGCAATCAATTTGTTACGCTGTCAGGTGATTTCATATTTACCCAAACACGTCGTTGAACGAATATTTCGATCCAAGAAACACATCTCAATTACATGTCAATTCACACCCTCTTCTTTCACATAGCCATGTTTCATATCTCTCTTCGTCACACGCAAGCTTCTACACGTAGCATCGCAAAGATGCTAAACCGCCGAGCATTTTCATTCGTCTCAACACACAAAACCTTTCCAGCCAGTCTATATCGCTTCCAACTTCGCCGTGACTCCAGACTATTCGACAGAGCCTTTGACCGCGACGACCTGGAATACGAGGACGGAGTCGACATCTCCCCCGATGGCCTCGTGCACCAAAACATCACTATTGACTGTACGTAAACGCCATAATCATCTTCGTCACTAACAATCCAGTTTCCAACGGCGCATTACTCATGCCAAATACGCTCTTCTTCCAGAAGATCTCCCGAATGTCTTATGATAATTACTTGGACCGTGTAGATAGTGGTCAAACCACTGCCCACCCTCACTACTTATGCATACCCAAGGGTGATGGACCTTCCTTGTTAGGGTGAACCGTGTTGACTTTTATACTAGGTACTGCGATTCCAAAGGCGTTGACGCTTATTCGGGAGCGGACTTCTCGCTTCTCGCTTCAACCTGCGTATCCTATGTCTGTGAATGGTATGTCTGTAGTTGTTGTTTCTTGGAAGGGGTCTCGCTGATTGGGATAGATCTGAATATGGTGTTGACTCGATTCTATGCTGATTCTGGCATGTTTGTTAATGCGGATGATTGGCTTGGGGAGCGTCCCTATCATGAGGCGCTTTCTGATGAAGAGGAAGAATGGATGAAGCAATAGTGCAGGAATCGTTGATAAGAGCTTGATGTACTTGTTAGAAATTAAACTCTCTGCTTCGGATTCTTGAACTTTAAGCTGGCTCATGATAATCTTATTAATTAGATGAAAGTAAAGAATAAATTGTCTGATCAGTTAAAGTCATCTTCTGATTCTGTCCAGAAGTATTGCGCTCCTCAGGCACTTGATTCCTCATCTTCTTGAGTTCTGGCCTACTGAATCATGATACGTCGATCCGTTCTTGAATACAAGTACTAATTGATAATAGTGAATCTATTCGTCAGAAGCATCGTTTACTCAAAGCAACGCCTATCACATTCACCATCATGAAGCATCACACACTTTGTCGTGCACCGATGGAGGATTACTGTCAGCACTGCCCCAATCAGCCGCGCCGAGCTCCTTTCCAGCTTTGGTACTGTCATCCGAGCGGACCTATACATGTTAGCCAAATATGTCCAGACAGGCAGTGTGAATGTCCTACATAATTCTCAGAGTCGACAAAATGCCACCAGTCATCGCTCCGGAACGCATTGTCGAGCGACTGGCTAGCTGGATCCGTCCAGTCCGTGTCGCGGGTATCATAGTGAGGATGCTTCGACCAGGCCACATACACCTTGGGGTGGTCATTATTCTTCACCCCGTCTGGATCCTTCGCCTTGCCGGCGTTGATCTCATCGGTCGTGAGAGTATTATGGATATCACCCCAGGCGAGATTGTTGTAGCCATCATGCGCCGACAGCAACGCACGCGAGGGCGCCCACTTCTTGTCATCTCCGCGCGAGTGAACTATCACCACGCGTTCCCAGTCGCTGCACGGGTTAGTCTATTGCCAGTGTATATCTGAGAAGCTGATTAAGACTCACTATTCGTGGCCTGTGGGAATGGGAATCGGAGCTAATTCTGCGCCATCCTTCTCATAGAAGAGATTATAGACGACGCGAATCTCCGTGTCATTGCAGCGCCTGTACGTGTAGTAGATGGGGAATGCTGGACCGGGATTCCCAGGATCCACGTCCGGCTGGCGACACTTGCACCCGACATCGGGATATTCGCACTGTGGTGCCGCAGCGGTCTTGTGGTCCGCGTCGTAGACATCTGGTTTAGTCGGAGATCCGCCAAAGGCCCAGGTCGGATAACACGGGGGTTGGTTCTCGGCCTGGCCGAAAAACCACAGGGGTGCATAGCGGTAGGCAAGTTCCGCACTCCCGGCATTGAGAAGAGAAGTCATCTCATCATCGGCAATCTCCGTGACGGCCATCACGGGCGCGACCAGCGCGGCAAGACAACTCCACGAGGCAAACCACATTGTGTGGGATGGAAGAGCAGACCAGAATGGAGACTTATTCTCGGGGGATTATCACCCTTTTGAAGACTGGAATGTGACATCGTGAGGTCTGGTCAGCACGGCCCGTCGAACTAGACGGAAAACTCCGAATAGATTCCCAGTCGGGGAAAAGAGAGAAGCAGACAACTGATTGGATCCGACTATTTACGGCCCGAACTTTGCAGATCGAGGGATTTGTTTTTTGGACCTTGCGGAGTTGAGGGGCCAATTTTAGGCCAATCTGATTATTTAGTGACTCGGCGTGGCTGAAGATGAGTTCCACATAGGATAGAGGGGAAAAGGGGAGATCAAGCTGATCAAGCTGATTTGTTACAGAAGTTATGCAAGATTCATTGCTACGTACAGTAGGGACAAACTGTTCCTGATATCTCGGAGACGCCGTCTCTCCTTTTTCATCATTGCTCCAATGCTTGACCATAATCATCCAATCGCTGACTGCTCTCATCCATGCCAGACCATTTCGGAGTTCCATCGGGGAAATCGAGCATGCGCTGCTCGTAAAAGATATGGCAACTAATGAGTAGGTTAGCACATGTTGACCCTTTTCTAGCGAGATCCATACCTCGGTCGAAACATCTCTCGCTGCTGTCGTTGCTCGTCCAGCGAGCCTTGGAATTCAATCAGTTGCGGAAATAGCAGACACATATTGCGTCCTTCATCCATGATCGGAGTGCGACAGAAGGAGCAGGATACTTTCGTCGGCACGTCATATTCCTGGGAATTTTGACTCGCCGAGTAAAAGGAGAGACCAGAAGGACCTTTGAAGAAGGCCATATCCTCTTTATGAAAGATCGCTGCCCATTGAAATGGTGCGCCATGCATGACTTGACAACCACGACAATGACAGAACTTGGCATTTAACGGTCGCTCTCGTTTTACCACAAAGGAGATCTTTCGGCATTGACAGAATCCTCTCCATTTGGCAGGACCGATATCCTCGGGCTTTTGAATGTTGTATGGAGGACGATGTTTCCAAGATTCATCCTCCAAGGTATTTTCCGAGGGATTGTTGGTAATGGCCGGCGTTGGCAGGGGATCTTCCGTGGACTGAATTCCCATTTCCGCCATGATGAAGTGGAATGATAGAGAATTTGTTGCAGAGAATGAGAATTTTCATCCATAACTATAACCGGGATGGCAATGATGTCAGTCAACAGTGCTATCCAGGATTTGACCGGATCGTGACCTGCGACTGCGTCATTGCTGCTTTCCCTAGGGATATGAACCTGATATATATATCATTTCTGAATCCGCTAGATTTTCTGCATTTTTTACTTGTATCCTAGTGATTTCATGATGTCATTTGGATCAATTCACGAGATCCACTTGAATCCGGGGATATCACACTATCAACTATGACTATCAACTATCAAACTGTATCAATGTATCAGATTCGTATTCTCTTCTCTTTCTGCCAATCAGCGATGCACGGAAGCGCCTCAAGCGTTTCATCCCTGTTCGGGCGGACCCTGCGCCCGTGTCGATTCTTTGTCCCTGAATGCTTTTAAGCTTTGCATCTTCCTTCATCTCCCCTCATCGTCACCAGGATGGGTCTGTTCGATCGGATCCGGGCCCGCCCTAGACGTAGCGCGGGCTCGGCGACTTCTGCAGATTTCTCCTCGTCCCGCATTATCCGTCGCGATTATACCAAAGTTTTGCCCCGGGCGGTTCTGGCGCGCATCTTGACCCTGGTCTGTCCACATGCCGTCGATAACTCCTACAGCACCGCGGAGCAGTCCATGTCCGATGGCTGCATGCTGTGTGACATGCGCGACCTGGCGCATTGCGCACAGGTCTGCAAACGATGGTTTCTCGAGGCTCGCGTTCTCCTGTAGGCAATTCCAGCGACACCAAGCAATTCTCGCGATAGGATGGAACAGCTAACAGGTCCAGCTACGCCAATATCCGCATTGACCCCGTTCACTACTGCGCGCGTGAAGAAATGTTGGCGGCAAAGCGAAAACGCCGCTCCTTTTTCGATCGCAACGGGGATCCGATTGATGTCCCGCAAGCCCGTCTCGAACTACTGATGCGAACGGTCCGAGAGTCTCAAGGTTTGGCGAATATGGTTCTCTCGCTGCGGATGCCATATATGACCCGCGAGGCCAACAAGGCCAATATTGCCCGCACAATCTCAGTACTGCCCCGCCTTCGTTATGTCGATCTCCCGACCGGGCTCTACAGTGATGAACCGTCGTGTATGGCGTTGAAACAGGAGCTGATGGTACGATGTCCGGATCTCCGTTGCATGAGTTATTATCGGGGCGCCGAGGTGGGATTCGCGCGTCTCCCGGGGTCTCAACTCTGGGGGAATCTGGAGCAGTTAGAACTATACAGTCTGCAGATTGAAGCCGGTATCTTTCGCAATGGCCTTGCCTCGTTCCCTCAGTTGCGAGTGCTCACACTGAAGGATCTCCCATGGCTGGATGACGATGCGCTGGCAGTCCAGGGATCCCTGCCGCCCTTCCCAGCACTCCAAGAACTAACGATTCGCGATATTCCAAATGTGACGGCGAGCGGGCTTGCCTCCATTCTCTCCGCTCCGGTCAATCGCTCGGCGATGGAGTCGCTCACTCTCGAGTCGACTGGGGTGGTGCCTGCGGCATTACACGAGATTCTGTCCCTGACCCCCCGGCTCCAACTTCTCTCAATGAAGCAGATAGTGGACCGGTCATTCTCTACTGTCCCAGTCCCTCCATTGACATCTGGGTCTCTTCGTCTTTTGCATTTTGAAATCACCTCCAAGACCGACAATCACGGTCTACCTCCCGTCGCGGGATCATATTATGCCTATCTCATTTCATCCCTCATGTCTCACTCGTTACCGGCACTGCGTGACATCTACGTTCAGGACGCGCACTTCCCGGACACGCTGCTTCTGGCTCCTCCCCCGCGACTCTTTGGAGGAGGGGAGGATGGCCCGCAAGCGGTGGGCGGGGGTCTCGCTCAGTCTTTGAACGTGTACAGCAAGGGATTAGACGAGCTCGATTGGAACTTGACACCGTACGACCCGGATCCGAGACTTCGCCGGACTGCCAGGACTCGACCGGTGAGTTTCCAGGAAGCTCAGCTGAACCGGTCATGGGGCGGAGACGCGCGCAGGAGTGTGCTCGTGGGGAATGGATTCGGTGGATATCTCGCGGTGCCAGCAGAAGACGAGCGTCCATCGAGCAGCAGTGGATACAAACGGTCCAGTCGGCAGGATCTTTGGCGATAATCCGGAATAACTTCTGATGAATATGAACGATCCACATCTATACCGATCTACTAGACACTTTAAACCCTGTACTCGCACCGCTATTTCTCACAATAGCCAACTGCAACTTCCCACTCATCAGTCGTAATAGTCCCAAGCACATTCCCACCCGCCTTCTCGCCATCTCCATAACACCACGGCGTATAAACCCAGCCGGGCCATTCCCATTCTTAGAAATAGGCCCATTACCATACTGCTGAAGCAGCACCCGAGATTCTTACATGGCCAATCTATAGTACCTAGTACTAATCGCGTGCCAAACGAGGAAATGTGCCCGTTGGTCCAACGGGAAATGGATTTGATTCGTGTGTACAGGTTTTGGCCCCTTAACTTGTAGTTTTATGTGTTTCACGTTTCCTGATTTAGATTGGTTGTGGTCCTTTCAACGGAGATATAGAATGAGATGGAGGTGAGATATAGACCCGGCTACGTCCAACGGTTTGGTTTCTTTTGAAACCACCTTTCCACTAGAAGGTGCTCTTGATTCAAGTCAACTGATAGTAATTGGCTGAGTTAGATCTCATCTCATGATGGCGCGTCAAAATCTATGATTCTGACCAAGGGAGAGCGTCGAGGCAAGACCGATTTTGATGGTCTAACCTAGCCTTTAGCTCATATTCTCGCCCAGAAGGATTCGAATCGATCCGGGGCTTTCGTACAGCCTGGTCATAATCTCCGTCACCCTGAATCATCGTTACGAGGGCCAGATGGGGACCGAGGAAGGGATTGGACCAGGCTGGAAACATTTCATGCCACACTTTCCATGTTTTGATTTCCAGCGTGAGGTCCGGTGTATTCAAGTCGGTGCCAGCGCAGGCGTGCCTGGCGTACTGTGCGCGGTGATAATCACAATCATTGGGGATCCAACATTGGATCATGATCCGGCCAGCCTTTCGGTAATTCAAGACCACGCCAGGTCCATTGATTCTCGAGCTCGGCGTCGGTCATTTTACAATACCCATAGGTCTTGCAGTAGCACGTACGGGGATCCGGACAGAACTGCGCCGGTTTGCCAAACATGACTGGAGACGTCAGCGATGATCAAAAGAGGAAAGTGATGCAAGGACCTACTGTGCCATGCATATTCTAGCACACGGCCACTAACCGCGGCATCCTTCGTAGTGACCAACCACCGCTGCATGCGAACGTAATCCTCCCGATCGCGCTCATGCACTTTCTCCCGCGATACCGCGAATTGACTACAACAGGGAGTTCCGACCACTTCGGGTAACTCCACGCCGGGGAATAACGCCTTGAACCCCGCTGGGAATGCCACGGCCGTTGGGTGGTCGGGGTCCTTCGGTCGGTCCCGGTCGTAACGGGCGGGTTCGAGTTCAGCGGGACAGCCGATTGTCCAGGCACAGCGGAGATTGACATAGCCAGCTTTCCGGACATAATCGGTGCGAAGATCTTTGATGGAAATCGCCGAGTCGTAGAGGGGGTTATCGTTGTGCCATTGATAGCGACCGCCGTGGAGAAAGACGATGACGTCGGGAAGAGTCCAATAACGATCGATCAGGTATCTAAGACACAAGACCAGTTAGCATGATCGGGAATCAAAGGATCAAGACGCACGTTAAGTAAACCATCGCTTCATTGCCCCGATTCTGAGGAACCGTGAGATCCGCCCGTCCCGGCGCAATATCTGCGCGATAGATGTTGGCCGGCCATTGTGGCACTGTCTGATTCACCCAGGACATATCACTGTTGCGCATGGCGGCAAAGACCAGTTCTCGATCCACCGGGTGAATAGGCTGGGGGCGCGAGATGTATGAATCGAGATCGGCATTGTCGGCATCTCCCAGGGGAATGTAATGCACGGAGTGGCGGGACAGCACGAGGTGATATGCAAGTAATAGTAACACGGCCGTCAGGGTCAGGTAGAACCAGCGGGAGCGACCGGACCAGCCGGATAAAGAGAAGAATCTCATAGTGCCGTCATGTCGAGATGAGAGAGGAGAGATAGATGAGAGGAGATCAGGAGAGACGATCAATGCCAAACCGAAGCCGATGCCGCAAGCGGGAAATTGTGGATTCCTTCGAAGTATATTCTTCATACTGTTACTACGGAGTATTTTGACCTTTTCTATACACTCTCAGTGCAAATAATTGAGAGAATATATTGCGGGAATCTAGATAACCAAGTCTATTCTTTTCCTATTGCGCTTTATTTCAGATCCTCGACCGGATCTGGTCCCCATACATACAAGGTATTAGAGTGGCGGACCTGACGTAAAACACTATCCTGTACGAGTAATTAATACGATCAGCTTCACTCGTCTAATGCAACTAAATAGTGTCCGCTCTTCTAATTCATTATTAACTTTCCTAATAGTATAAATCTTGTAAGGAAAGTCCTTCGGTAAAGGACCTGAATGACCAATTCGATCCATGTCGATAATAATACAGAACCTCATATATATCCTAGGCCTTCAATTCGGCAGTTGGATGTAACAGAAATGTTTTCGTTGCTCTAACTCCTTCAGCAGGGCGATGAGTGAAGATCAAGAATGACTTGATCCATGCAATGATATCTGCAGACGACAACTTGGAAAGTCGTTATCCCGAAGCGGTAGGATCACTTTCCAAGGTTCTTAGGATCCCATCAATCTTATCAGTCCTGTGATCTATATAAGACGACTCTTGGCTGGATCAATACTGTCCAACGTACATATACTCGCCATGCTCGCTCTAGAGGCGGATTTTGATGGCAAATGCTGAATATTTGCACATCCCAACTCTACAATTTTACCCAAAGGAACACTGATGCTGCACGCTTGGTCGTCTGGTTTGGCTTCCTGTAGTCAAGAGGTCCTGAATATACAGGCACATTGAAGATACCTTTACGGAGTAGTACGGAGTATACAGAGTAAAGAAATAGCCCCACCTTTCCAGTATGTTATCTTATCATGTTTGACCAATCAGAGCCATGGTTCTATATGGGGCTGGGTCATGTTGGCCTGGACTACAACTACATTCAATTATGGTGTACAGGGACAGGAAATGTCTATGAAATAAAACTTTAATTCATTGCAACTGAAGCAAATACGTAGACCAATGAAGTCCAATTTTTCTAGTCTGACATCAACAAAATGAAACTCGAAATCAACTAGTATCAACGATAAGCACGAATCCCAGACCTCTCCGCGAAAAGACGCATATGTCTACATAAATCCGGTGTTTCCCTTCGTAATACAGCCAGCCGTTCTTCTCTCAGTAACGCCTCAAACGGCAGTATCATGCCAGCCTCCCAAAACATATCACATCGCATGCGAAACTCCGTGATAAACCGCACAAACATCGGAACCACCAAGTCAGCCCGGAAATCATGGGTCAAATCCTTACCAGTAGTAGGGTCCTGGATTAGATACTGAAGGGGATACTGCTCGTTACTCGGCCATCGACGGTGGTATACCTCGTAGGCCATGATGTGAAAGACGCACTCACTGGCGGACTCGAGGATCTGCACGAACTTCTCCATCGCTGTCAGGATTAGACCGGTCATGTCGAGATACAGAGCTGCCTGGAAGACATCTAGATGGTAATTGAGTACTCGGACATAATTCATGCATGTCCCGCAGGCTGCGATATGTGGGAACCTGTAGAATCGGACATCATCTTCTGTGACGGCGTAGTCATTGGTGTAGAGGTACTGCCAGACTGCTTCCATGGCTCGTGCTGGAATTCGTGGTACTTGGATAACCTGATCTCTGCATATCTGAAAAGAAAAGTTAGTCATGATCAAATAGTTAGTAGGGGATTGGGGAATGATACTTACGATCCATGATCTCAGAACCGGCGACTCTCTCATCGCCTGCGACATCTCCACCTCGAATTCTTGTGGATCTCGCTCGTGACTCTTCAGGGTAATAATGTCAGTGCTTGTCTCTCGATAGTGCATAATAGCTTCGAGAACCGTACCCCAGTGTTCCTCGTCCTCATCGGGACCGAGGTATATTGAATCGGGGAAATTTTTGTGCTCGAAGCACCCGTTTCTGAAGTTCTCCGTATCCCATCGATGAGCCATGATTCGTGTTGAAAATGCAAGTCTTGTAGGACAATGGACAATGGATTGTACGAAGTAATCACTGGGGATTGATACCAAGCCTGTGGCAGTTCATTCTGGAGGGCATCGGCGCTATTTATCCTTGGAGATGTCTCAGACTAACTCACAATGCCTTTCGAGGGATCGAGCATAGACAAAGGGATTTGTTCCTCGATAATGCCATGCTGCTTGATTGAATACCCGAGTATAAAGAGATATGAGACATTGAATTATCCGAAAGACCAATTTACAATGCCTTTCGAGTGATCGAGCTTAGATAAAGGGGATTGTTGCGGGAAAATGCCATCCTCATTGATTAAATGCCCGAGTATAAAGAAATATAAGACATTGAATGATCCGACAAAGACCTCGGGACGAGTCAATTATAGACTCGGAGAAGGTATGTCCCATTTATTATCGGAGACCATTTACAAAGCACAGACGGTTCTAGATTCAATCATGATACATGTCTATCGTGAAAATCGTTACTCATACAATATACACGTAACCCTTATAACGGAAATGGACGCCGTCGCAATGCTCGAGCTGAGATCCAGACCCGAATCGTGGCACTCTACTTTTGGCCCAAGATCAGCCCTCGTGCTTGGCGGGGATCAGTGCCGAGCACAGTGATGAGATATTCAATGCTAAGACACGTTAATCAGTGAAAATATAACGGACAAAAGACACGGAATGCTTACCTTGCTTCAGAAGCCAGCCGTCGCTTCTCATCCTGGAACTCCTGCTGGCATGCCTCCCACACAACAGCCCGTTCTTGCGGCAACACCGTCTTCACACGAACCTTGAAAGTCGCACTGACAGGCCGGTGGTCAGAGGCACGCACCTCGTGTCGACGGTACTCTAACTGTTTGACTCGACCAAGCCCACGGTAGAGAACGCGGTCACACCAGGCGGGCGAGCGTTTCTTTTCGCTCGAATCGTACTGGTCCGTACCAACGTCGTATTTATAGGTCGGGGCAAAAGTAATCGGGGCTTCGATGAAGCTGCGCAGCCGGAACCCGGGATTCTTTCGTCGTGAGGCAAGCAGCTGATCGCGCTCGAGAAGCTTGCCGAGGTTATTCTGGCGAATGGCGTCGATAATGACATTGCGCGGGATGGAGTCGATGCGGTAATTCAGGTCGCCGTTGAGAATGCAGACCTCATGGTCCATGATCATAGATCCGTCGCCACCACTGGCGAACTGATCGGCGCGCGCCTTTTGGCTGGTTTCAGCAGGCAAAGATTCCGCCTCTAAGATGGCCGCAATGTCGTTATTACGATTAGCGGTCTGCGTTTGCCCCGCTGCAAGATGGCAGTTAATAAAACACATAGAGCTGTCATCGAGAACAAATCGGAAGATGAGAGCACCCTAGCATTTGGTTAGATACTTTCCTGTTGAAAACGCGAGAATCTACAAACCTTATTACCATGCAGCCCACCCATGCCGCGTTTGATCTCCGATGCACTGGCGTTCTTGATGTTATGGCGTTCCCGATGCTTCACAAAGATACACGTGAAAAGCCCGACCATGTTGGCAGTGTGCAGAAGAATGTAGGACTCATCGAGAGGCATGCATTCATTGAGAGTCCGAGTCAAATGATCAGCCCATACTCGGTACTGCCGACTCATATGCTCCTTCTCGCCGTTTTCCTTTTTCTTGCTACCCAGCAACAAGCTTTCTATACATGAATTAGCAAACGGAACAAATGGACACAGATCGAGTGGCACATACTGGCCGTGATCTTTTTGTTTTCAAGGTCAACCAATTCTTGAAAGCCAAACACCACAATCTCTGGCGGGTCTTCCGGGTGAACAGCATCTCGAATAAAGTCTGATGTGCGCACACTGCCCGGCGTCGAAGCACCTGCATTCCATGTGATGATGACGGTGCGGATCTCTCGGAAGTTGCAAAACTCGACGTCTTTGCTTTGCATGCGAGTATCTGGCGGCTGTTAGAAATGCTTTGAAAGCACCACAAAGAGAACTTACCCAGCCAATCATCTTCCAGCATACCATCCCAAAGACGAACGCAATTATCGGCGCCAAGCGAAGTCACTTGCAGACGGTTCATCGTCCAGACGCTGCTTGTATCCAGCACGATACCAGTGACAGGACCATCGTGGGCGCGCCAGTCTTTCTTCACAATCCACGGACTGGTCTTGGTATCGTAGACGTAGATCATCCCTGTCTTGAACCCTGCCCACAAATAGTTCCCAACAAAAACGAGACAATTGATCTTATAAACACTGACATTGACCACCGCAAGGCACGCATAATCAGTCGACGAATAGACCGTCACCTTTCCGTCTGCGTGTCCCAGGTAGATCCGCCCCCCATCCTGGGTGGTATAAGTACCAGACGTCACATCACCTGAATGTTGCAAGCCCAAGGGCCGTTTGAACACCTTAAACGAGAAATCTTCGCCGGCGTTGGGTCGGTAGACATGAACATCCTTACCAGTGGCGAGCCAAAGTTTATCGTCCACAACCATGGAAAAGGTATGGCCCCGGGCAACTCGTTCATGGGGACTATGGTAGCTATACTGCAGACTGGGGGTACCAGTCTCGTCGGGCATCCAAATCAGTAAGCGTCCTTCATCATCTAGTGTCCACATTTCCTTTTTGTGGCGTAGAACCTGAATTACTTCACGGCGCGAGGGATATGCTCGTGTGGCCACTATAGACCGAGCCCGAATATCCACTTCATGCAGATCTCCAGAACTCATGCCAAGCCACAGTCGCTGGCCTTCCTCCTCCAGCGTCCTACCGGGCTTGAAGGCAAGAGCCAAGCTCTTGACAGTCTCGCCGTGGCTGATGCTGACTACTTGCTCGCCGGTAGTAAGGTCCCATACACGAGTGAGATACCCGGTCGTGCACACGTATTTGCCACATACTTGGACCAAGCGAGTGTCATATCGAGTGAGAATCTCCTTGGGTCCTATCTTGAGGTATGGAGGTCGTCGATTGGTTTGAGAGGCATCAGGATAATCCGTTCTTGAGATAGGAGGCTCATCAGCTGCCACTTCTTCCTCTTCGGTGTCTGTCCGAGCCACTCGACGCTCCAGATGAGACGGGGCATTTGACTCGGGCGGCAAGGATGGCTGGCGAGGAATTCTTGGGGGAACCTGTGTCCCATTTGAATGGAAAGCAGGCGCGGACCGTGCAATAGGTGTCATCTGGGCTGGACTAGCCACATTCTGAGGGGCCTCTCGGATAGGAGAGTGATCGCCCCGACGAGGTGCCCCGGATATGGGTCGAGGAGGAAGCCCCGGGCGATCAAATGGACTATCGCTTGCCCTTAACCTTTGCGCAGAAAGAGGTGGAGCAGTTGAGGCAGCATCTGCCGATGGAGAAGTCGGCGGTATTTGTACCATTAAAGGTTTGGTAGCTCTCGAGGGCTCCGGAGCAGGACGATTTCTTGACCCCAACTCCCAGGCATCTTGCCGGGCGCGGGGAGCTGGGGCAGGGGAGCGATCATCAAATGAGCGTCGACCAGGTGGTTCTGTAGTTGGCCGTGGAGGAGGGGGTCTAGAGTTCGCCTTCCCAGTAGACACCGACTTAGCTGGTGTCTTTTCCGGGCTACTAGGAGGTGTATTGAAAGGGGACACGGGATCCTCGAGGACTGTCTGGTCGGACCGCGGAGCTAAAGAGTTGGCATCTGCATTAGAAAACATCGCAGGTTTCGCCGGGATCTTCGGCTTCTCTGCTCGGTTAACTGGCGGAGGCAGCGAAGCGCTCTTTGGTTTCCGGTCTGTCGGACTACCGCGCCTACTCGCATCGGATGTATTCAAATCGGGTGCACCGGGTGATAGGCGCTCAGTAGATTGGCCTACTGGACCGGATGATGCAAGCTGTGGGGTTGTTGGTCGTGGTGGCGGTGCCGGAGAGACCCCGGCGGAAACAGAGATTCTGGGACGATGAATCGAATTTCGGGCTAGGCGGTTGTCCTCCGGAGATGATCGATGATCCGGCTCTGCGCTTCGCGGGGGCGACTTGGGTGAATGGACCGCTAAGGTAGGTGGGAGCTGTGGTGGGGAGTTGCGCAGGTTCATCGAGATAGGCCGGCCAGGTCGACTGCCAGGGGATCCGCGGGCTCGCATATGTTCACCATTTGTATCACGCCCTTTCCTTTCATCGGATGCTGTATTCCACGGAGAATGTGGCCGCGGCAAGTCCAGGGAGCCACGGCTCGAAAAGCGCTGCTCATCGCCTGGTTCGGGGGTCCTCAGGAAGCGATTGGAAGAGTCATGCGAGCTGGTACCGACATTCGACTGGGTCTTGCGATGCGAGAGGTTTTCGAAATGCGATAACAAGGACGACACCGGTCTCTGTTGGCGTCCGTCAGAACGACCATCTGCGGGTAGCACCATGGGGGGCAAGCTGTGTATACATACAATGGGACCATCATCCGCCCTATCTTCTTCCTTGCCGTTTCCCTCCATGACCATAGCCACGAATTCCTCGCCGAAACCAGGTATACGAATCGATCATAAGCTTGAAACTCAAGATGTGGAGGTCTTGTTATGTAGTCGTGTGGCAGTTGAGTGCGGGATGAACTCGGAGGGTGAAGGCAATAAAGTTGCCGAGAGAATCCGGGGGAGAAGACCGGAGCAAATCGTAGAGCGGCACAGCGGCCGATGAAGCGCAAAAGTCGACCGTCAGAGAGTCATGGGGAGTTGAGAAGAAGTGAAATGGAGTGGCGGGGAGAAGTGGAGGATCACGGGGCAGATCATCGGTGCGGACAATGGCTGCGACTCCTTAATAACAACGTCTCGGCGACTCTGCCGGTTGGAGAGTTTCAGATTTACCCCTACTTTGCCAAGTAGTACATCAGATTGTCGTCTACGAGAGATGAGCTGATTATCTTGTCACCTGTATGCAAGTAGATCTAATTTCAAAGTGTAAGTCCCTCACTGTTGCATCCCATGAGCTTCGTGGGCATGGTTATTATTCTCAGACACAAGGAATTGGTACAATGAATGCGAACAAAACGACCAAGCAGATCAATATTTACTCGCGAGTCATTCAATCTGTTCGGATGTACAATCAGTGCATGATCGCCAGACAGACGGACTAACGATGATCCAACTTGCATAGCGCATTCCTTGTGGCAGCGAACTACAGTATGTAGCATCAATCTTATCATGAATTGCGCATTGGTTCATTCTCACTCGACAATGATCAAAAACGGATTCAAGTATATCAGCAATGATAGTATTTACCTTTGACAAATTATTCATCTCGAGTGAAAGAACAGAAACCACGAAATAGTTAACTAAGTGGAATCTGATATAGTTGATTACTAATTTATCGAGGAGTCGCAGCTCCTCGTGCACCACATTCATTGCCCACCTGGAATCTTCCTCGTCGCCCAGAACCATGTGGTAAGTCACGATCAGATAAACTCGCAGAGCGAAGACAATGAACCTTTCCAACTAACATTCTCGCTTGCAGTAAACACATCCTCAACGCCCAAGTGGCCATTCGCTCCGCGTGCTGTACGCTTATCGAACCCCTCCCCCTCCAAACCAAAGCAACCATTTATTGAGCTCACGTAGGCCGAAAATGGTTCGACTGCGCGGAATGCCACCAAGAGCAGGAGTCACATCAACTACAAAAGTCCGAAGAAATGGTATGACTCGAAGGTGCCCTATTAGCCCGAGAACTCCCCAAGAGTCTGATACCAATGGCTTAGATATTCGCATGCAAAAAGTGCAAGAAATGTTTCCGCAAATACGCCGCCGAGTTCGAGGAGAGGTATGCATCTGCAGGCCCTATTCCAAAAGGGATAGCATGTGGTGGAAAGAGCTAACACGTTCGTTCACTGGACAGCGATGAATACTGCCCACACTGCGATAATCATTTCGTTCTCGAAGCCGTCACACCGAACGCGGGTCTCCAGGTGGAGGGTGGGGATGCACGAGTGGACAACCGGTATGTGCAGGGTCTCGAGGGTGTCTTGGGGTGCATGCTGACTAGTGTCTTTAGAATGCTGAAAGATGACCGAGTTCGCGGCGAGCAAGAAAGATCTATCTTCAATTTTCGCGATGTGTCAGATCGCATGGGTTAAGGGTGCTGGTCTGGACTGGCCCGGAAGGTCTAGTCTCTTACGATGTTGATGATCTGATGCATTTTTGCTCTTGCTACATACTTTCTAGTCTATTCCTCGGGCAATAGACCGCAAACATTGGTGAATATTGGTGACATGAATACCCAGGGAGCTGTTGTATGATTCCAGAAACTTGGAACAATGATTGATGCATTTCCACAAAAGCTACTCAATAAAATACTATATATCATAACGATGCATGCATTAGAAGTCGGCCCTACAAGCTTTGATTACTGTTAGACTATTCACTTAGCTACTCATGTTTGGTCATCCTAGGAACCTTGGAAGGAACCGCCATGGCCATAGGTCTCATGGAATCGGTCTTTTCTTGGGTACACACCAGTTATCGACTCGTCACGGACAAATGTTGAACGATAAGATTTCATGATTCGAATTCTCGTCAAGAAAAGAGACCAGCGCTACGGTAAATCGACACAAATCACAAAGCCAGTCATCTCTCAGACAGCTTAGTCGGCCGATTCACCACCGCCAGGCCGGGTGAGAATCGCCGCAGTCGTGGTTCCTGTCCGGGTCTTCTTCTTCGCAGCCTCCTCCTGTTTCTCAGTCTCGATGCTCTTCACATAGGACTCGATCTGGTCATCCGGCAGCATCTCCACAGTCTTCCCGGGCGCCATGATGGCTACTTCAATATTCTTGGCGCCTGTCTGCACCACCTCCAGCAATGACTTGATGGTCAGCTGAATCGTCTGCTCCCGATCCATGTCCTCCTGGTGGTTGCGCTCGAGGAACTCGCGCACCGTCTTGCTAGACCGACCGATCGCATTGGCTTTCCTATAGGGTGAGAAAATAGCAATTAGTATTTCAGCTTGACAGACGAGCATTCATTTTAAAGGCACCCACCAAGCCGAGTAGATTCCAGATGGCTCCGTCTGGTACAGTCGCGGTGTGCCGTCGTTCTTGTCAAATCCAACCACCAGCGTGCTAATACCGAATGGACGGACACCACCACTCTGTGTGTATCGCTGTTGCACACTAGCAATGTGCTTGGTAATATATTCGATGCTGACAGGGTCCTCTACTGTCAGGCGATGCGACTGAGCCTCTAGCCGGGCCTTGTCGATCAAGATGCGGGCATCGGCGTTCAGACCGGCAAAGGCGAGACACACATGGTTGTCGACCAGGGCAATCTTCGACGGCGTAATGCGGGTATCTTGGAGTTTGAGGGCGGATCGCTTTTCACAACCGAGGACAACGATGTCTTTGCCTTTGACACCAACAGCACATGTTCCTATGGTAAACGGATCAGTAATGGTTTACCTGGAGCCATTGCATTGAGAATGAAGAGGAAAGAGCTTCGAGCTCGCAGTGGGTGATTGTCAAGTGCATAGAGGATGCTTACCGCGCTTCACAGCTTCCATGGCATATTCGACCTGGAAGACATGTCCATCGGGACTGGCTGAGGTTAGCGAGAGTTCTCCTGAGCTGGAGCTTCAAATTATCGGTACATACCTAAACACTGGGATAAGTTAGCACGAATTGTCATCCATCGAGGACAGGAGCGAAGGGAGCTGGCAGATGAGAGCTAGCTGGCTTACCTGAGAGAGCTCGATCGTAGCCGGACATTGTGGCGGCGTAACAAACAATTAAACCCGGTGGCAAGAAAATAAAATCAAAGGGCGAATCAAGCAGTCCGAAGCGATAAGCCGGGGTAGATGGGGCACTGGGTAGCGAGGACGATGATTGAGGTGCGGCAGCAATGACGGGGATCTCGGCGGGCGGTGGACGCGAAGCCTGAGGTTGCCTTGGCACCACCTCAGATTGGGATACTACAAAACAACACAATAACATCCAATTAGGAATGAGTGAAGTGGCAGTAAATTGGAAAGAATCCTATATGAATCTCTCTCTCTGGGATGCGCTATATTAAAAAGAAAATGATTTCATTTGAGTATGGTGGCACCCGCATGTTTTCTCGCCTGCCAGACTACGATCTAGAAGATCTCAACAGTAAGTCAAGTCAGTAGCACAAAACCAGCATTGGGTCAGGATAAATCCTGAAAATGGAGTCAAGACAATTGCTCATGTACTCAATCCATTGAAGTTTCGGAGAGATTCCTATGTAGTCACAGCCCGGAAGCTGAAAGACATGGTACAAGATGCAAAAGACCAACACATATAGACAGAACAATCTTTTTTGGTTGCAATTCACAGGGCCTGATGGATGGTCTTCTCAGTTCCCAAGAGACCGGCGTAAGCGCAAAAAGGAAATCCCCCAACACCCCCAACGGAGTCCGAACCGGTGTATATCCCACCCGTGAGATCAATACCATGAAATTCTCCAACGCTTGCCATGACCCAACGCAGAAAGGGACGACCAAAGATCTAAAATGCATAGCAGGTCGAGTACACAACCCAGGCTCACAATGCGTTCGCGTCCGAAACTCACGAGACAATGGCTGAACCAAGAAAAAGAAAACCCCCACGCCCCGGCAGGTCTCAGCCGCCGCCATCCTAAACACATAACACAGTAAAGCAGACCAAACCAGAGCTCAAGATGGAATCAAAGGGGAGCGCAACCGCTCAATGATCAAAAAAGAAGAAAGAAACAAAAGGCATTCGACAAATCAACAGGGCGAGGCGAGAGAGAAAATCGGAACCATCGACACGCGCTACCCGCCTGCTCCTTCCAACCCGATGCACCGGAACCGCAGAATTCCCTTATACAAATGCGTATCAACGAATATCAACCAACGCATATACCTGCCACAATGCAGGGTTGCAATATGGACAATGTAAGTGTGACTACCCGATGAGACCGGGCGTTTTTCGAGTAGGTACAGCGGTCCCTAAGCTTCTTAAGCCGGCGACTTGTTGGCTCCGGAGCCGTTGCGCCGAGTGTGAGGATCATCCGCGACAGTCAGGCCACCAAGACCGGTTGACAGGAAAGCGAATGGGTCAGTCGCACCATCGGAGCCGTAAAATGCACCATTGGAGGCGCTAGTGGACGGTACACCGTGATCGGCTCCGGAGAAAGCTGCCTGGGTGGCGGGATTCGCGAAAGAAGCCGCAGAGTGGGAGGTGCTGGACGAGCCGTATCCCGAGTTCACCTGTCCCATTGGCGGGTACGCCGCTGGGCCATTGCTCAAGCCTCCTGGGGCGATAGCGTAGTTGTTAGGCGGGGCGCCAAACTGCTGGTTGAAGCCACCAAAGCTACCGGCGGTGGATGCGAAGGGGCCCGGGGCTGGAGTGCTCGCCATCGAGTTGGGTCCCATGCCGAATCCCGACGGAGGATCCATGGAGGAAGAGAAAGCCGAATCGGCCACCACAGCGGCACCGGAACGCGGGGCACCGCAACGGAGACAGTTGATGTTCTTGGCGAAGTTGTGATATCCACAGCCTTCCGAGCCGCATTTCCAGTCACCGGCACGGAAGGGAACCATACCACCGTTGCCACCCATGCCTCGTGTGTGACCCATGCTATGGTTGTGGTTCATATGGGGAGGCATCATCGATGGCGGCCCGTAGCCGTAGCCATAGCCCATTGGGTCCGGCGCGGCCGCCATCGCGGGGAACGAGCAGCGGAAGCAGGCGGTGCGGCGTTGGAAATTCGAGAAGCCGCAGGACGGGCAGGTCCAGTCACCGGGGCGAGGACGGTTCTTGGAGGGTGGGAAGGGTGTGAGAATCTCAGCCGCACGGTCAAGGACGCGGCTTGAGGAGGGAGACACCTCAATTGCCTTCTCATTCAACGCCCGGCCGTTCATGCACAGGCTTTCAGCGGCCTCCTCGTGCGATGAAAACACAGCGAATCCGGTGCCAGTGGGCTTGTGCTGGTCGGGGGTCCGCAGGGTCCAGAATGCAATGGGACGCCCGCCGAACTGAGTGAACCAGCTCTCCAATTCCGACTGCGTTGTGTCGTGGGGAAGTCCACTCAAATGCAGAACCTTACTGCGCTCAGCAAGGAAAGCCCGTACGTCGGCATGGGCATCCATGGGACGGGTCAAAATCTCGGGATGCTCGTGCGCCGGCTGCGACTTGCGAATCAAGCCCCGGAGGACACGGGCCAAGGTAATTGACTCCTCCATAGCACGTCGTGGGGAGGCAGGGGCCAGGGCTTGCAGATGAAAGGGAAGGTTGTGCTTGATGGGGGCGGAAGACTGGACGGGCTCGACCTCGAGGGCAGCGCAGATGTTGGAGAGGGAGCTCGGGCCGAAGGGCAGGGACTCGGGGTGATGGGTTTGCCAGCGCTGATACTCGGTGCGCAGGTCAAAGGTCCGAGAGTGCTGCAGGTATGCGGGCAGCACAACGGCCTTATCACGGGCCTCGCGGGGTAGCTGCACGCGCAGATCCCATGAATCCAACGTCACAAAGGCAAACTCCAGGTGTTTGCTGGTGAGGTGTTCCTGGGCGAAGGCATCAAATCGGGAGATGGCATCACGGAAAGTACCTGCCGAACGGACGTGCTCCCAAGTCAAGGTGGTCAAGCTCGCTGCATCACTGAGGTCAGCCATTGGGCCCGATTGCCGATGGAGATTTGGAGATAAAAAAAATGGAAGCTTACTGCAGAGCGGCGTGATGGGAGTGTTGACGGGCTTCACCAGAACACTTTCACGGTGCAACTAGAAGAATTGAACACAATGATCAGTCTCGAGAACTTTCAGGCTTTCATGGGTTCACTGTGGTTCTGGGGTTGGAGGCATGGCCTTTGGGCCGTTGGGGCGGGCGGGATTTGTGTGTACCTCCTCGCAGGTCTTGGTGTCCAACAAGATCCATCCCAATTCAATCACCTCGGCCGAGTCCTTGGTGACATAGACGCCATGCTCGTCGCAGGTGGTTGCAACGTGGATGACAATGTAGCGATCCAGCTTGGGGGTGGGTGCTGTGACGGCCGCCATTGCTGACTTGGTGCCAACGGATCGGCAAGGGAGAGCCCGGGGGAAATAGAGAAAGGAGGGGTTCTCTCTGCTAAAGCCAGAGACCAAACGACCGGGGGGAAGCGGACGTGGTAGAAACGAAAAGAAAAGAAAGAAGCCCGGGAGGAGAGAGAGAAGGGAAAGGGGAGGAGGGGGGGAAAGAGAAGAAAACGCCCTCGAGGTGGAGTTTCGAGAAAAGAAAAGTTTCGGGTTCACGGGGCGGAGATTACAACACCACAATTCACGATGAACCGATGATAAAGTACGACTTTTTCCTTCTCAAGATCTTCTTCGAGACAATTTTTGGGATTCCGGATTCCCCTGATCTTTTCTTCCCCTCCCGTGCAACCCCAACCGCGGGAACGGACTTGCTACAGACGTCCGAAAAGC
This sequence comes from Penicillium sp. PG113-03A, assembly GCA_037042135.1. Lineage (NCBI taxonomy): Eukaryota > Fungi > Ascomycota > Eurotiomycetes > Eurotiales > Aspergillaceae > Penicillium > Penicillium sp. PG113-03A. Next base: position 323,920 of record JAXQJW010000163.1, read on the forward strand.
ACCACCGGAGAGACGTGGATTTCGGACTGGGCTAAGGGATTCCATACAATGCCTCGACGAGGCGATCCCGGATTCTACAATGAATATCGCAGCCTACATCGATGCGAAACCTGCTGGACATACCACGAGTGGACCCGCTGTCAGAATTTCAGGAATGGGCCCATGCTTCTCCCCCGAGCGCAATTGGCTCCGATGCAGCCCGGAGAGTGATGGGAGAAATCAACTTAATATTCGCATCGAGTCACAGAGTCACACAAATTTGGTTTGGTCCAAGGTGAATCACCTGACGACTGACTGGCCATGTGGAAGATTCGATGCCGTTCACAGCCTTGAACTTTGATGAATGATGTGTTTTGAGTATAAGGTTCGATCCCCTTAATATACCCAATCAATAGTAATAACATAGTCAGGCTTATTCAAGAAGCAGACAGACCTCTTTCTTCCCAGACAACCAGTCATGTCATAGTGCCACCTCATGCGGGGCAGCGGGATGTCAGAATGGTACAAAGTACTCCATAGTATATGTTAAGACCATTCAGAGCATATCATCCATCAATGAGGATCAGGGCGCAAGAAGTGCATGGTCTAAATCAGATCAACTTCAATATACAGGCAATACAGTGTACCTAAATAGCACTGCGAGCAATATTGTATCGCCCGTGGGGTCAAAAGCATACAAAGGGCGTGGTCCCATCTCTACAATCACACAATTCCGACGGAGAACAATTGACGAGATAACTAATACTTGAGTCTCTATGAAATAATACCACATATCAAAATCTCACCATGCAATTCTCAAGAACTGACAGGGAAAATATGGATACCACAATGGCATCACGGAGTTGTGACAACGAGGATCCACATCCCAAAGATACATTCAATCTCATCTCGAAAGCATGACTTCCATGACATTCATATCTTCAACTAGTTTCAATCCTCAAGGTCATAAGCACTAAAAGGATTCAATAGACTACTCAAGACAATATAGACCGTTATCGACGCATGGACTCGTTCGTGCAGACAAACAGAAACAAGAATCACAATAAGCCCAAGCCAATAATAAACAGGTCAATGAAATCAAAATAAAGAATCAGATTCAATCGGAAGACAAGTATAACCCGGTTGACATTTGACAATCATGTCTCTGACCCACATGCGATGGATGAACCATGGAAGCGCAAACCTTCCGACTCCACTTGGGATTTCTTTGAAGATAAAGATCAAGATTCTTTGCTGCAATTGTTCTAACAACGTGAGTATATTTGAGTAGATACAGACTTAGCTGCAATATGGTACTCGTATCCGTTCATCTATGGTCCACCACGAGGTTATCTCATGGAGCAATTCCCGAAGATGTACTGAAGCGAAATGTCCGTAGGATCACAGCTGCCTAAAGACATGTGGAAACTTTCTTCCGCAAGAACTCCACCTCACAAGGTATCGAACTACTTGCCCAATGGATGAGGCAGAAATAGATATGCAGATGATATCAAGTCATCAAAATAAACACTGAAAATGTACATTGAACCAAAGCCTCCACCCAGAATCCGTAATCCATCCATACAGCCAAATCGGAAATCCACATACAACGCCGACCCAGAACCCAAAGTAAATGTCATTCATCACTCATCACCAATCTCTTCCTTGATCACCGTCCCTCGGCTTGTATCATGGTCCCCATCTTCATCTTCTTCCATGATACTGGGCTCAACGGCAACCGCACTACGACTAGCAGCACCACCTTCAACCGATGGGCGGGCACTACCAGCTCGAACGCGGCTGTCATCATTCCCGTCCTCATCTTCTTCCATGATGCTGGGTTCGACCGAGACATGCCGGCGGTTGACCCCTGTAGGCTCAACAGAGCGTCGAACGCTAGCAGAACGAACGCTTCCCGCATCGCTTTCAAGATCCTCCGTACCGGCACGAGGATGCACGCTGGCCGCACGAGCGTCTTGAGCAACAGCAAGAATTTTGAGCACCGAATTCTTCGTCTTGACAAGGGCATTTCGACTGGAAGCCTCGGCAGCCAATCCTTCTTCCATCACCTGGTCTAGCAGCTCCTTGACTTCTTCAGCCAACTGGACATTGTCGGGATCGATTTCGACCGTAGTGGCGCTGCGGATACTCGTTCGGAATTGATCATCACCCTCAGGAGCCCGAGACCCTGCACGAGATCCTCCCCGTGGAGGCGCAAGTACGGTCGGGGCAGAAATGTAAAGCTTGCTCAACAAAGAAAACAGTAGTTTACGCTCTTCCTTGGAGCAGCGATTAGTCCCAGCACTGACACCCAGAACGCGCTCGAGGATGTCTTTGATGAGAGCCAGATGTACCCATCCGCACGCAGTCGAGCTGGCTGCTCCTCCAACCAAGACGCGCTCCCCACCGAGACCAACCACCCGGCGTTCGTCAGTCCATTCAGCCAGCATGCCAATCACGCCTGTCATAAGGGCTTTGACTTCCCGATCACCCACACTCTGGTCAATCTCACCATCACTGTCTTCTTCGGCCTCAAGCGAGTAGTGTTCCTCGGCTGCGTTCATCACACCACGGACAATAGGCACGGCCACATGTCGCATATGGTGAGTGTTCTCCAAGCGAGAATGGCAATAGACCGGGAAGAAGTATGCTAATGACTGACGGAGCGCGGGGTTATCCCGAGTGCGAGGGTGGAAGAAGGACACAACGAGAGACTGGAGCAGAGATTCCACAGCAGCCTGGTTGTATTCTTGAATGGCGTGCGGAATATTCGGCCCGGCGGGCGTGAAGATGTTGTTGAGCAGCAACTTAGAAAGTGCTGAAACGGCCGCAGATTGCACAGCCGGGGGCGAGTTGTTTTTCAGTGCTCGTGCAAATACCTTGAGCAAAGGCTTCTGGACAGCAGGCGGCGCAACGCTTTCACCATCGGCTTGGGTGGCTGGCGCGAGCAGGGAAGGATGGGTTGTCAGCATGTCGCAGATGATCTGCAGCGCAGTCACTTGAAGGCCTTCGTGGCCTTTGCTGAAGCAGTGGATGAAGAGCGTCATGTTCTCCTCGGCCAGATTCTGTTACTGATATTAGCGTGTGGACATTCTTTGTAGAGGGAAGGTTGACTGACCTTGTCTAGAAGACAACAGAGACCCAGGCAGTAAAGGCCACGCTCACGAATAGGCGCTTCATGGCTTCGTACGGCTGGAACAACCAAGTTGTTCAACATTGTTACAAGGTTCATGCTCTCTTGCAGATTTCCTTCAATATTCTGGAGCATGCATTGGGCGATATGAAGGCACTTCATGTTGACCACAATCTCACGCAGAATCTTTGCCTTCGCCTCTTCTTTGTTGAAGGGGGTCTGCTCCTCATCTCCCGGGGTCTCAGACCGGTGACGGCTGCTGGCATCATCACTGATCTCTGACTTGGCGGACACAAAGCTGTCCTCGGTGATGATCGTGTCGTGTACCTCGGCAATTGCTTCGAGAACGACACTGCAGAATTCACTCTCAGCAGCAAGGTCAGGACCACACACACATCGCAAGGTCTCGACAGCCAATTTGGTACATTCTTCTGGAAGTTCTGGCACAGCCAATGATTCTCTCAAAAGAGAGAACATCTTGCGTCGACCGACCTCGTCGCTGTAGTCCAAGGTCATGGCAATGTGCAAGAGCTGCTCAACAATGAACTCATGTTCTACGGCATCCTCATCATTTGCATCACCAGTCTCCTTGGACAGCTTCTTGCGCTGAAGAAGATCGGTCGTATACTTGGAGAGGTAATAAGCAAGCGCAGTGACTTCTGGCATTTTCTCATCCGCCAGGTCGTCGTACTTGCCCTCATTCTCGACACGGCAGAAATCGTTGAAGGAGCGCAATAAGAAAGCGGATTCGCCGGTTAAAGATTCCCAGAAAGGCTCATCAAAAATCATTGCCTCCCGGTAGTCCGCGCGGCCCTCCCAGAAGCTGCGCATGGCTTCGTGAGCAATTCCACTCTCCATCCCAGAGTTGACGACATCAATTCTCTCCAGCAGCTCCAAGAGAGCATTCATATTGGGGGCAGAGCGTTGCCCTGTTCCCGCATTCTCGCCATTGTTGGTGCCGGCACAGTCTTCTACCCAGCGGTCGTAGAATAACTTGCCAGTGGCTTTGCGAACGCTCTCATCACGGTCTCGAAGGCCCCAGCGGAGCAACTTTTCTCTCATACTGAGCGACAGATGGCGGAAATCACCCAGAGTCGGTAGGAGACGAGAATATAAAGTCCGCCGAGTGGCGGCATCAAGGTCACGAGCTCTTTCGAGCAGGTAGGGCAGAGTCACTTGGGCTAGCGGAAGATTGGTGAGCAAATTCTTGCGGACATCGGCACTTGTGTCGTTTTGCATGATTTCGATCAATTTCTCGAGAAGCGCGGTAGAATTGTCATCATTGCCATCCTCGTCATCATCATTCCCGGCCAATCGTGCAAGGCCCATAACAGCTTGTACTCGCACGGAAGCCTCCTTGTCGCGGATTCGCTTCAAAAGGCCTTGCCTAATGGTATGATAGAGTTCATCGTCAATCGATTCGAGCGAGTTGACAATGTGTGCAAGAATTTGGGTTGCGCGAAACCGGATCATTTTGTCCTTCGCAGCAAGAACGGGAACTATCAGGGATACAAGGCTAGAGGTCAAGCGCAAGGTTGGATTTTCAGAAGCAGTCTGCATCTCGTCATCGTCGCCATTCGCGCCAAGCAGTTCGTTATCCTTTTCCGACGCATGGGCGAGGAAGGTGTCCATGAAACGGACAATGCGGTCCCCAACCGGTTCCGACTTTTTAATCGGAAGAATCCGAAGCATACAGCGGCCAATCTCCGCGTTCAATTCTTTTTCAGCAAATGTCTCTTCCTCAGGGATCACCACCGGCTCCGGCTCTTCATCTTTCCCCTTCTTGCTTTTCGGGGCGATGCCACAACAGTTCTCTTGCAGCTTGCGCAGGCGCACCACGAGTTTCCGATGACCGGTAGTCGAGCGCTGGGCATCAGCAAATATGACGCACACATCACGGCGGAGGTTCGGAGAAGACGTTGGCAGAGCCGGTTCATCTGGAATGGCAAAGGACGGGGTCACGGAGGGGGCACGCCCCGCGGAGGGTTGTGCGGATGACCTGCGCGTCGTCGCGGAGGTTGAGCGGGCGGCGACTCGGCCGGGCATGTTGGGCGTCGAAATTAAAGCGCAATTATTGAAGGACAAAAAGCATCGCAGGCGCGCTATCAACAATCAAGCGGAGGGAGAATTGCGGGCGGTAAACAAACACCCCAAACGGGGAAGGCACGATAAGAGTCACGTGGTGATGACTCAGCCCGGTCATCGGAAAGCCGCCGATCAATGGCCGATGGTGCAATCGGCTGGACTTTTTCTCGCATTGCACTGGATCAAGATGTTTCGCCAAAGTGTCCGTCGCTTTGGTACTACGGCCATTCGTGCCGCGACTGAGGGCGCATCCTCTTACACTGCCCGAGTGTCAACAGCCCAGGGTGTAGTCCATGGACTAACGGAGGGTAAGTCAAGCTACGATATGATCGCGAGTGTATGGCTCTAATAAGTAGAATCTATGCAGCAATTGGAAACACCCCTCTTATTCGAATGAAGCGGCTGTCAGAACAGACTGGCTGCAATGTACTGGGCAAAGCGGAATTCCAAAATCCCGGCGGTAGCGTGAAGGATCGAGCGGCGCTTTTCGTCGTCGAGGATGCCGAGAAGAAGGGCTTGCTTCGCCCTGGCGGTACTGTGGTTGAGGGGACAGCCGGCAACACCGGTATTGGACTGGCCCACGTTTGCCGATCCAAGGGCTACAAGCTCGTGATCTATATGCCCAACACCCAATCTCAGGGCAAGATTGATCTGCTCCGGCTGCTGGGTGCCGAGGTATACCCGGTCCCTGCTGTGGCATTTGACAACCCGGAAAACTACAACCATCAAGCACGTCGACATGCCGAGTCTCTGGATAACGCTGTCTGGACGAATCAATTCGACAATGTTGCCAACCGCCAGGCACACATCGAGACCACCGGCCCTGAGTTGTGGGCTCAGACCGGCGGCAACATCGATGCCTTCACTTGTGCCACTGGAACCGGTGGTACTCTAGCCGGTATCACCCGTTACCTCAAGACAGTCAGCAACGGCCGTGTCAAGAGCTTCCTGGCTGATCCGCCAGGCAGTGTGCTGCACAGCTACATTCAAAGCGGTGGCAAGCTCTTCGACCGTGCCGGTGGTAGTATCACCGAAGGCATTGGACAAGGTCGCGTGACGGACAATCTTAAGCCTGACATTGAACTCGTGGATGACTCGGTCAACATCAGTGACGAAAAGACCATTGAGATGGTCTACCGCTGCTTGGACGAGGAGGGTCTTTACCTCGGTGCTAGCTCTGCTCTGAATGTCGTGGCTGCCAAGGAGGTGGCCGAGAAAATGGGCAAAGGCAACACTGTGGTGACTATTCTGTGTGACGGCGCTTACCGGTATGCTGATCGACTGTTCTCCAACACTTGGCTGGAGAGCAAGAACTTGCGTGGTTCTATTCCCAAGCATCTGGAGAAGTATATTGTGCTGCCTTGAGCTAGTACTATCTGTGAATAGAAATGTATTATTGATATCAACATCTGAGTTGCATAATCTGCATGTCAAGTTGCTCGCCCGGTCATTGACTTGATTAAGCCTTGATATTTTTGACCGTACTAAGGAAATGGGTATTAGCAGAATTACCTGTCCGGGTTATGCTGACACGTCATAAATGAACTGATTGTTCGAACAACAAATTTATGTGGAGGTTCATTGGATGTAATTTCGGCTCTTCGACATCATGCTACTCAAGGATAGGTGAGCTATGCCTATGCATGGTCATCACTTCCTTCACATCTTAAAGTATACATGATTGCAGCAGACCTGGAAACTTCTGATACAACTGTATGTTCATATGGTACATCAGGTATAATACAGGGAGTGGAAAAGAATAACGATTTAGAACGAAACAAAATTGATCCGCCTGAACATTCAGTGACCCATGCCGAGGAAATAAGACATAGAGTAGCTGATGCGATGCAGCAAAGCCCCTCTCAAAGCAGCCGTACGAGGCACAGCATGCGCAAAAGGTTAACGAAGAAAATCAAACGCCTTACATGCTCCCATTGTATCCCAAAATTCGCCGAGCTGCCGTGAAAATGTACAAGCAAAACAAAAGGGGTCGAGGTATCAAACCAAGCGGACCGAGTGGAGATGAAGTCAAGCTGAGGCATATTAATCCTCAGACGGCATACGCATGTAAGCATCGATAGCAGCACTAAACGCAGCAAAACCCGCACAGCCAAAAGCAGCGGCCTGCGGGCCCGCCTTTGCGCCCAGAATACCACCAGTCAGACAACCAGCGGCAACGCTGTTGGTAAGGTCGTTCTTGGCGCGCAGACCCTCGATGCAGCATTCAGTTCCGGAGTAAAGGGCGCCGACGATGCCGAAGTTCTTCGCGGATGACCAGGAACGTGCGCCCATGTCCTTAAAGCCGCGACGTGCTTGCTCGCGCCAGGGGAGGTCGGCGATGGCGCGACCTTGCGGGGTGAGGGGAGAGTCGTAGGACATCTAGTAATTATGATGATTAGCATTTTGTGGCGTTTGTAGAGATAGCCGTCACTCACACTGGCCATGAAAAGACCAAAAGCACCACCGAGACCGAAGCCCATCACACCCGAGATAACTGTCTTGACGGGGCACGACTCCATACCAGCTTGCATCTATGGCGTAAACCTGTCAGTAAAGAGACATACAGATCTTTTCGCGAATCGGTGTCCTACCATCTTGACCATCGCTTGCTCCTGCTCGTTCATTCCAGCCATTTGCTGGTTTCCTCCGAAACCGCCGCCCATGGGCGGTGTCATGTTGGGGGCAGTCATGAGGATGGTTGTAGGTGGAAGACTAAAAAGGAGGCTCCAGATGCACAAGGATATCTCAGCAAAGAGGGTCAGTGGGCAAGGAATTTGCCCTCGGAGGTGCTAAGTGGACGTGATCAATGGAGGGAACGCGGAGATCTTGCGGAGGCGGCGACTCGCAAATTTATTTTTACGGCGGGCATCACGGACCAACCACGCAGGTTTCACGTGACAGCCACTACGAAGTAGATGTAAGTAAATGTAGATGGGGTATTATTGAGGATGCGATAAGTTGATGATTGGAAATCGACGAGCCTCAAGATTTAACCTAAGTGCTCAATATCAGTGCAGATTACTCATTCTTGCACAGCAATGGAACCAGACGCTCCCAATATAAGCAAGAAAAACAACGCTCTCGTGGGTTGAACAGTCATAGCCTTGCATAATTCCGTGGTGTTCGTGCAAACTTGCCCAACGGAGACCCTTGTTAATGGGCAAAAAAAGGGGATAGAAAGAAGTATATACGGAAGAATGAAAAGAGTAAAGTTAAAAGGCAACTCAGTCCTTCTTGCTGGTTTTGCCTTGGCGGGAAGAGGACATGTCCCTGCGTTCTGGGGAAGGCGAGAGACTGCGTTCCCATTCAGCCATGAGAGTAGACGCAGTGCGTTGGAGCTTGGAAGGCGTCATGTTCTTGGTGATAGCAGGCCATGGGATGCCCTCAGTGACGCTCGGGTCAGGTGCGGCAGAACTCGGGTTCCACTCGCCAAAGCTAGGGGAACGGCGTCAGCTCATAACGAGGTTATCATAGATGAAATCAGAAAAAGTCGAAATGTACCTAGCGCTCGTTCGTGGGCTGCTACCCTGGGTCGTGGGGGACTGGTCGTGCTTCGAGGATTCCACGGTCGAACGACTGGATGAGGGGGTGTGCGTCTTCGTCGTGGACATGGGAGTATCCCATACATCCCAGTTATCTGCCGTCTCATCCTCCGCGTTGGCTGGACTGCCGGAGCGGTGATCGGGGAGGGCGGATTCGTTCACGCCCCGGGGGGTCGTGGCGTCGATTTTGTCGGAGGGGCTGCGGCGAGCGCCGGGAGACTTCTGCGCTGGGGAATCAACGCCAAACTCATGCCAGAAGGTCGCGTCTATGTTCGCTGGCTTGGTGTCTTTACCGGATGATGACTCGACCGGACGGCCCCTCCCCCGCGATGACGAAGAGGATGATCGTGAGATATTATTCCCAGCTGAGAGCCGCTCTCGACTTCGAGACTTGGCCAGCGAGTCGCGCTTGCGTGCGTTCGGCGGTGCTAATGAATTCGGTGACCTGGTCCGCGAATCCGTGGCGTTGATACCTTCTTCGCCAACTGTCGCCTGTCGAATATCCTCCAAGAATGTCCAAAGACCCTCGCGCAGATCCGATGCCATTTGTTTCCCAGTCCGCATCAAGGCTTCGCGGGACGGAGGCGGCATGGTCTTCCGCCATTGGGCGAGCAGATGCTCTGGCACTTGACTCTCATCAACAGGCGCTGCCATGCTGGTGGAGGTGTTGTTGCGTTCTACTGAAGGAAGTGTAGCTGAGCGCGGGGTGCGAGATGTACGATCAACCTCCGGTGCTCCCGGAGTCTCCGTCGAAGGACTGGGGGCAGTAACTGGAGACAGCAATGATAGGGTTCTGGTGTGAGAGCCATGGAACACACGGCGTCCATTGGAAGAAATCGATGTGCCAGGAGCAGGCACAGCACGCATGCTACTGCGTCGATCCAGCTCCCTGCTAAGTCGCTTCTGTGACACCGGTGAGCTTCCAACAGAGCTCATACTTTGCTCCCGGCGATGCGAGCCCGAGCCATCCGGTCCGGTGAGATCGGGAGACCGCAGCGGTTGCATTTGCTCGGCATGGTGGCTGATCTCGGTCCGCTTTTTGGATTTCTCGGATAATGCCCACTGCTTCTTCAGTGCATTCAGGTCTGTCTCCGCTCGCTGAAGCTCCTCCCGAAGCTCCAACACCCTCCGCTCCTGCGAGGCGATCGCCCGTAGGAAGTCATAGCCGTCATCCGGAACATCAAACGGCATAGGTGTACCCGCCGGGACGGCGGGAGATGGACGAGTCGAAGAGTGAGTGATTGGAGTCATCGATCCCGGCGAGGAAACAGTCGGATCGGACGCTGAGGCTGGGGACAGGTTCGGAGGGACGTTGATGGGAAAGTTTAAGGTTAGGCGCTTAGTATGCCGGGCCGCGCCACGGGCACGCGGAGGAAGCGATGACCTTTTTTGCTGCAACAGTGATGAGGAGCGAGAGAGCGTCGGTTGTGAATGCTCCTCGGAGGCAACCTCCGGTTGAGTTGCGGACTCGACCGAGGACGCGGCCCAAGTCCGGGACGCATGCGGCGGTGAACCATGGATAAGGTCGTCGCCCGTTCCCGGGGAGCTCTCCATGATGGGCCAGCCAGCAGGGAGAGAGACTATGGGGGAGATATGGACATCAACGAGCGTATACCGTATATACAGAAGAAGTTTGGAAGAAGGAAAAAAGATGGCCGAGCCAGACGAAGTCTCCTGAACCCACAAGCGGGTCTCGGCAACGCGCATCATTGCCACGAGTGTTTCAGGGGCGTGACTTCGAGGCGGATGCAAATTTCCCAAGCTCCAGTCGATGCTATTTTTACTTCTCTAATCATTGTCCCGTAAACAATTGGGTGGTCCAGATCCCGAGCATTTGACATTTCATGGAGCTATCTGGATCAGGGTCTTGTCCGGAATCAGGGGAAGCTCAGCTCTGCTTTAGTATAAAGATCGGCATCCGAGGATATTAATCTGATGCAGGCCAGTGCCAGTCACACGAATTATGGGAATTTTTCGAGTCTCGAAAGTTTTTATCACATGGGAGTTGAACCGCTGAGAGCTGATTACGTTCACAATACGATAATTATCTCCTGTACTCAACACTCTTTGATCTATGATGGACCTCGTATATGCGGGGTAAACTCGAGCTCCAGGCTCCAGCCTCTCCAATTATACTGTATATGCGGAGTTGCAAGTGAATGATTCCTGGCTATTCATTCGCGCGGCCAAAGCCAGTCTTAGTATTCAATACTGATCACTTTATGATCACCGAGTGAGTTCGCGTACTCTCAGTACCTAGGTAACACCTTTTCAAACGACCTTGTTGTAACAATGGTACCTAGGTAGATATATATATATGCACATTTCAATGACACCCGATTTCCTTGCAATTCGAATCACCTCTTAGTATGATAGCAAGAGAAGTTATTGACGTAAATGACAGCCAGGAAAAGAAAAAGCTATCTACCTAGGTGAGGAGAAGAAAAGGTCCAAGGCCGGGTTGCAACCCGTACAACAATCAATATCCACAAGTTCCTATCACAACATATAAGACAAAGCACCATCAAATATTACACAAATGATCACACAAAAACCCCGGGACCCGTCCCACGGGAGAATGACAAGAATTGAACAGAATGATCGGACACCAAGAATGCAAGGGCGGTGGTAGAAGCGAAAAAGAATGCGCAGAGGGTAATACCAACAAGTCCAAGCGCCAACATGGTCTATACAGCGAGCGTGAGAAAGATTGACAGAAAACATTAAGGTGTGATGAAGGGCTCCGTCGGGAACTGGTTAGATGCCCCAACGGTTGCGAAGTCCCTCGGCCCAGCGCGAGTAGAGAACATCAGACAGTTGCTTGGTGTGCTCCATACCGGGCACGTGTTGACCGGGCAGGCTAGAGGGAGGAGATGGTGATTGTGGCTCGGCCACAGATTGCCGACGTCGATGGGATTTGAGGTGAGGATTGTTTTGCGCCAGCACTAAGCGTGGCGGCTGAGGGGAATCGGGTTGTCCGGATGCAGGAATCAATGTGGAGAGACGGGAATCACTGAAAAAGAAGTCAATAGATGTTGGAGGCGTCGTATGCTTGACAGTAGTAACTTACGCATGGAGCCTTTCGTTCATGGTCCGGATGATATGGTATAGTCCCTCCGGGTCGACCATCTCAAGGTCACTCCAGGCCTCGGCCAGCCGAGCAATAGCCTCGCGTTTTTCACCATCACCAGTCGTGGCGAGGACCTCTTGGCAGGAGAGCCCTACGGCCCGGCTGTAAGCACGGCGTCCCAATTGGGCTTCCTTGCTGGAAGATTCAGGAGCGAGAGGTTTGGGACTGGTGTTTTCATCAAAGCCAGGCGGAGGTCTAACATGGCTGACATCACTAGGCACTCTATCCGACACACGGCGAAATTGCCGGACAGTCGATGGGCTATTGCCATAGCTCAAATCAAGTCCCAATGGCTGCTTGACACCACTTGATCGGCGCTTGGTATTTGCTCGGCGAATAGAGGGTGACCGCTCGGCAGCAGCTGCTCGCCGAACCGTAGAGTTTTGACGTTTGGGAGGTGCTGGCGGTTGCGCCGGGGGTTGAGAAATATGCATATCCTGCAGTAGCTGGGAAGGGTCTGAGTCGTCTTCTTCATCCAAGGTCGTCCAGTCTGTGCCCTTGGGCACCCACATGCTCGGTGCTTTGACTGTGTCGAAAACCCAGTCATCGTCATCTTGAACGACTGGCTTGGTAATCGTGTTACTGTACAATCATAATGTTAGAAGTGTATTTCATCATGTGTCCAACAGGCGACTTACAGAGATTCCGCATAGTATTTGACGTCCTTGGTGACTCCCCGACCAGCATCAAAGTCTTGCTTTCGATGAATCAGCTCTTGGAGAGCTTCAGGCTTCCCCGCATTCCGAATGAACTTGTGTCGTAGAAGCTCTTTGGCGCTGGGCCGGCGATCCGGATCCTTCGTCAAACATTGAGCGATGAAATCCTTAAAGGTATTGCTGTATTCATTACCCTCCAAACGCGGTGCAGGGTTCTTTGGGATGAGGAAGAGCACTTTCATCGGATGTGTGCTTCCGTGTGGTGGTTCGCCGTTGATCATCTCAATGGCAGTGATGCCCAAAGACCAGATGTCCGCCTTGAAGTCGTAACCAGCCTGCTGGATCACTTCTGGTGCCATCCAAAATGGAGTTCCGACGAATGTATTCCGCTGGGATTTGATGTTCACCAGCTGAGCCGCCACTCCGAAATCCGCAAGCTTTACTTTTCCGGTATGGGAGAGGAGGACATTGGCAGCCTTGACGTCCCGGTGGATCTTCCCTTCGGCGTGAAGATAGTCAAGGCCTTGAAGTAGCTCCCGGCAGACAATCGATACATGCGCTTCGTTAAACACCCCTGGTTTCAACTGTGGAGTAGGTCAGCAACGCTCCGGCGCAACCAACGGACAAGGGCCTCCCGCGTACCAAATCCAGACAAGATCCTCCTCCCAAGTATTCCATGACAATCCATAGTTTATGTCCTTTCAAAAAGCTGGCTTTGTACTGTGTAACATAGGGACTGGCGCAGGTTGCCAGCACGGAGATCTCTTGCTGAATCTCCTGGATATCATCCTCGCTGGACTCGAGATCGATCTGTGGCGGCACATGAGATTAACGAGGGGTCAAGTCACAAGGTCCGGAAGGGAGGCTGCGTACATGCTTCACAGCGACAATTTCGCCAGTCGATTTGTCAATCGCCTTGTAAACGGTGCCAAAACTTCCGCCTGGTAAACGAAAATCGACCGATTAGCACATCAAATGCAGGGGGAACCATGGGTTTGATCGGAGACTCACTTCCCAACTCTTCCATCACCTGGTAACGGCTCGCCATGTCATCCGCCATGGTTGCGCAGCGATCGGCCCCAGCTATCGACTCCGATCGGACAGGGCTGCAACAGGGACGATAGGGCTCATCCAAGGACTGATGAGCTTAAGCGTAATTGCGAGGCACTGCCCAAGCTTCAAGTTATTTGGAACAATTGGTGTTCAGAAGAAAGAGTTGAACTGGCAAAGGGGTGGAGCATATAATTGCCATTATCCAGTCTAAACAACAGCTCCGTCTCGCATGGCAACGGCTAGTGGGGAGACACTATCCCAGATATGGACTAGTGTGGAAGCAAGGGTCCCGATCTCTCAGGTGTCAATCGGAATTAGGTTATCCCGGACCCGCGGTTCCGGTAAGGGACCGTTGCTGTGGGTAAAGTATCTGCATAAACACGATTATCGTGGGGACTTTTTATGCTTGCGGTCATGAATAGTACAAGCCTAGTGAGATGAATATGTACACAAATGCTATATGTAGGCACACCGGTCACCAGTAATTGGAAATGATCTATTGAGGGAAAGTAACTAAGAGATCGCTTTTGTACATGATGGCTTTGTTTCTGCTGGTTAGATGTATTTGTATGGGTTCATGATTCCATTCTGTAGAGCAAAATTAGCACAGAAAATGCTGTGTATCTCAGAAGTGTACTCACTGGATCATAGAGGGCCTTCAGCTGCTTCATCAGCTTGACCATGGTCTCGTTCTGGCTGTAGCCAATGTAGTCCCGCTTGGCAACACCCAGACCGTGTTCAGCACTGATGCTTCCTTGTCGCTTCTGGATCCATTCATACACCCAGGGCTCAATGGCTTTTTCAACATCCTTGTTGTATTGCCGTACAGACACGTTCAGGTGCAGGTTCGAGTCACCCATGTGGCCGTAGCCAACCACCGCCCGCACAGGGAAGGAGTCGTCATCGCCAACAAATCCCTTCTCTGTCAACCGCTGCTTGCAGTCCTCCACGAGCTTGTACAGCTCAGGCAGAGGGATCGACACATCGTATTTGTAGGTGCCACCGAGATGACTCAACGCCTCGGTGATGCCCTCACGCCAACGCCACAGAGACTGGAGTTGGGTCTCGTCTTGCGCCAGCACACCGTCGGCCACAATGCCCTCGCTCATGACATGCTCGAGGAATGACTCAAGCTTCTCCATGTCGTGCTCGGCATTAGAGCCACTGGTCTCAACGAGACAGTAAAAAGGGTACTCGCCCTCAAGAGGATACTTGTTGCCAGTAGATTCATGTACCAGAGTCTGACTACGAGCATCCATAAGTTCAAAAGCAGACAAGATTTCCGACAATTGACCCTTGGCTTTCAGGAAAGCCTGCTGCAGCTGTTCGTAGCTCTCAACGCCAAAGTAGGCAACGTTGACAGCCTTGGGACGGGGAGGACACTGAATGGAGATGGCGGTCACCAGACCGATGGTACCCTCGGACCCAATGAACAGCTGCTTCAGATCGTAACCCGTGTTGTTCTTCCGCAAGGTGGAGAGGGAGTCAACGATGGTCCCGTCCGGCAGGACCGCCTCGAGACCCAGCACGCTACCGTGGAGACTACCATAACGCAACAAACGTAGACCACCAGCGTTGGTCGACACGTTGCCGCCGATGTGGCAAGATCCCTTGGCTCCCAAATCAAGAGGGAACAGGTAGTTGCGTTCGGCCAGGTACTGGTCGGCCGCCTCGAGGATAACACCGGCATCAGCGACCAAGACACCCGAAGCTTCATCGAAGGAGCGGATGTTGTTCATGCGCGAGGTGTTGATCACGATCTCGTCGAAAACGGGAACGGAGCCACCCACTAGACCAGTATTTCCACCCTGAGGCACGACGGCCAATTTCCGCTCATTACAGTATTTGAGGACCTTGCTGACCTCCTCGGTATTCTGTGGCTTCAGCACCAGCCGGGTGTGACCGCGATACTTGCGCATCCAGTCACTGTTAAACGGCTCGATATCATCCGTCGCATCGGTCGTGACGCCATCGACAATCGCGGACGGGGAGCCCAATAGCTCCTTAAAGAACTTCACGTCATCGGCCGTTAATTCGGCGAAGTTGGGGTCGCGCTTGACATGGGGGTATGCATCGCTGGTGTACTTGATCTGCTTGTCGGCTCGAAGGGTGGAGCTGCCGCTGAAGCTGCGCAGGGCGGTCACACTCAGCGATTGAGGACAGGCAGGTCGAAGCGCGATGCGTGGTCGAGGCACGCGAGCCCGGCGGAGGGCTGCAGTAAAGGTCCGAGCACCAGACATAGAGGGCGGAGGTGAAGTCAGAAGGGGAAGATAAATTTTGAGGTGGATTGCCCTGATCAATCGATTAAGTGGAGATTCCGCCTTGATCTGCGGATTCTTTTCCACGCGCTCGGTGATTTTCGGTGATTCTCTTTGAGAGAATCCATGCAATTCATGGAGTCCATTTACAAGGTTGATTGAATGGCTTCATTTTTCAATTCTTATTTCGGTCCTCGTTCTTGAAACCTTGGAGTCGTCGCTGCTCAACAAATAGTTCTATGCATGCCACGGAGGAACGACCATCTTCCAAGGTTTCTAGAAAGATTCATATTTTTAGCAAGTGACCTGTTTAGCTGCAATCAGTCATTGCAGGATGAGTTATTAATGTGTTGAACTTCCATCAAGCCTGTTATGCTTGCTCCGAAATGTCCTTTTTGTTGTGTTTTCATTTCATATACCTAGTTCGCTCATATCGAGCAAGGCAGATTGCAGTTGTAATCGAACTCCTGTCTGTTATGATTTTTTCTTTTTGACAAGGGAATTGTACATGAGGATAGCTGATATCAACCTCATAATGCTGGCTATGACTTTGCTCAGTAGATGAACTATAAAGTCACTGAAAAGCCGATCTCGCATACTAGTAGATAATCCAAACAAGGACCTTATAGCCCAATTAAAGTGGACACGACGTTAGACTATCATGATCAGGATGCTCATGAGCCCGACTAATTCGCCACTAATCAAACATTGACGAACCCTGAATGGCTGAATGAAATGGTTCAGGGAGCAACTTTAATTAAGGCTAAATGCAAGGCCAACCACCTGGCAAAGCCACACCTTGACAACAATCACGTAGCCACGGTCGATTAATGATCCCACACAGCTTGCAATCTTCGAATCTGAGCAGAGACTTCCATTCATCCATCACGCAAAACCTGTCACCCGAGAATTCAGTTACGTCATACGAGTGCCCCGCCAGAGCTCTCGCCCAACAAGCCCAGTTTGAGTTCTCCGCGAATCACTTTCCCTCTCTCCATTGCAACAATGTCTTCCACGGTGCTGGTTACGGGGGCTACCGGCCTTCTTGGCCGTGCTATGTTCTCCATGTTCCAACATTCGGGGGTTCTGGTGGTCGGCCAGGGCTTTTCCCGCGCTGTCCCGCCTACCCTGTTGAAGGCCAATCTGGAGAAGAATGAGGAGATCAGAAATCTTCTGGAGGAGGTCAAGTACATAAATCAATTGATTGCATGGTAATTGAAGTGAGAGCTGATCTATTTTCTATCCATCTCTAGGCCGCAGATTGTCATTCACTGTAAGCATGATTGGAATGGTGGCTAAAAACCCCAACCGCCAAGCTGACGAGGAATAGGCGCGGCAAACAAATCCCCGGATTTGTGTGACAAGGACCCCGAGCAAGCGCGCAAGCTCAATGTTGAAGCTACCCGCTATCTGGCAGAAGAATGCAATGCACGCGGGGCCTTCTTGATCTACATCTCCACCGATTATGTGTTTCCAGGCACCGAGGGGGAAGCACCGTATGAGGCCGACGCCGAGACCAAACCGCCCAACCTGTATGGTCAATTGAAGCGTGACGGAGAGTTGGCTGTGCTGGAGGCGACTAAGGATACTGGTCTCGGGGTGGTCCTGCGGGTACCCGTGCTGTATGGATCCACCGAGAACAATTCGGAGAGTGCAATCAATACTCTGGTGGATAGCGTGATGAAGGCTCAGGATGCTGATGCTGGAGTCAAAATGGATGACTGGTCCCGACGCTATCCCACAAGCACAGAGGATGTGAGCCGAGTCTGCCGCGATATTGTCATCAAGTACCTGCAGCAGAAAGATCGGTTGAAGGAGCTTCCCCACATCTTACAGTACACCTCCGAGGATTGCATGACCAAGTATGAGATCTGCGAGAAGCTGGCCAAGGTGTTGGGAGTGCCACTTCCCGGTATGATCCGCAACAAGCAAGGCAACGATCCCAATGCAGGTGTTCAACGACCCTATGATACGCACTTGTCCACCAAGGCACTTCAAGACCTGGGGATTGATGTGCGTAGCAGTGAATTTAATGCCTGGTGGTTAGTGGTTCTTACATGATTGGTCAATTCGAGACATTCACTGACAACATTGTTTAGGCGCCGTGAATTGGGGGCTTACCGGAAGTAAAGGAATTGGGAATGAGATTTACGACGAGCATCAATCAAGCTAAAGAGCTGGAGCTCTTCTTCCTTCTGGCTATGACCTAGGATAGCGATCAAAAATGAATTCATACTCCAGTATCCCTTCATGCCCGTACTCCGTATTGGCTCCAACTCCCTGCACGAGCAGCCAATAGCCTATGTCGATCACTTTGGTGGGTTCCCATCCGAGACACACTATTGACCTTGGAAAGTTTGTCCTTGATTGATATTTTCGATCTATCGTTGCGGGATCGAGATGCCAGCCACTTCCACGTTGCATTGTATACAACGTACTCGGATATAATGGGTGAGACTGCCAGGTGAAGCAAGCATAGAAACATTATCCTGGGGATTCCATGTCCACCAATCAGACAGAATAGACAAATAGGTCGATCTCCCGACAAATTCGGTCGATCATCGGTGGTTCCAAGGTTATATACAAAGTACACGGAGTATACAGTGTGTAAATGCGACACCGCGATTCGGCCCGCACTTGATCAACTGTAAGCGGAGAATTGAAAATCTTTCGTAGATTCTGCATCAGACGATCAATTCAGGTACATGAGACATGCTCACTGCAGTTTAGGATTAGTTATTGGCAAATCCGCTAGTTTGATCTCAGCCCTGTTTCGATTCCGTGCCTTGGCGTTGTCCTTTGCCCCTCTCGCCCCGTCACTTTTACTTTTTCTCGTGTTTCCCATCTCTCTCCTACATTCGACTTTTTCCTCACTTTCATGACTGCTGCGTGATCTGATCAATACACCAACTCGCAGGTCTCTGTAATCATTGAATGAAAAAGCAGTGACAACGACACGAAGCTATCGCGAAACTGCGCTTGGCATCTGTGACCCGCTCCCCCGTGGGGCGTCTTCAACCAACGATCACGGCTTCTGTGCAGCAATGGGAAGGCACCAGATCGGTGCTGCCGTAGAGCCAATGGCCCCGAGTTTGGTGGCGGATTATTCTGGTCGGAAAGAAATCGGACGGGGCAAGGCAAACGAGATGAAAGCGACACCGACTTTGTCTGGAGGAAGCCAGCCAGACCAGTCGAACCCATCGATCGCAAGAAGCATGTCGCGCTACCGGCGAAATCGCCCCACTGCCAACGACAGCTCCTCCGTTCCTGCGATCCTGCGCCAGAGGAGGGCACAGCCTACGTCTCTGTCCAACCATTCCAACCACAGATCGGCAACGGAGGAAGAGGAGCAGGCGCGGGAGCGGCACCGACAGCATGCGATGAATCAGCTCACAGGTGGAAGTCGGAACGATCAGTCATTTTCAATACGACCTGCAAATCTCGAGAAACACTCAGCATGGTCGAAAGAACCGAGAGCGCCAGCGTATGAGCTGGAAAGGAACCAGCGTGCCGATTCTACCACTGTGGAAACCACCCGCAAGTCTTTCTTGCAGAAAGTCAAGCTCACGAAAACCAAGGAGTCGGTTGAGCAAGATGAGCCGTTGCCCAGATACATCGGGGTTGGCGGAGGAGGCATTGTCCCGGGCACCGATGCACCAGTCTCTGCTGTCAATGCCGGGGAGCGCCATGTGCGCGTGCGATATAGCGATACGGCGATGGATTTCGTCGTTACACCTGAAACCCGGGTTCAAGATCTACTTTTAATCGCTTCGCAGCAACTATCTCGAGATATTGACCATGAGCGATCTATTCTCCTGGAATCATTCCGTCAGGTTGGACTCGAACGACCTCTCCGACGATATGAACACGTGCGGGATGTCATGAACTCATGGACTCACGACGCCGCTAGTTATCTCATTATCATTCCTCCCTCAAGTATTGAAGCCCTTGCCCAGCTCGACCTCCAACAAGTTCCAAGCGAAAAACCCTCGGAGACAACGGTACAGCTCTACCACTCTCAACGTCCCCGTAAGTGGGACAAGAAGTTCGTCACCTTACGACCTGACGGCCAAGTTACTGTTTCGAAGAAAGAAAATGGGAAAAATCTCACCAACATATGTCACTTATCTGACTTTGACATCTATTCCCCTAGCCCACGGGCTCTAAGCAGGGATATTAAACCTCCCAAAAGATTCTGCCTGGCTATCAAGAGCCAGCAGAAGTCCTCCATGTTCTTGTCGACTGAGAACTTCATCCACTTTTTTGCTACCAACGACCGATCTATTGCGGACAAGTGGTATTGCGCCGTCCAAGAGTGGCGAAGTTGGTACATGGTGAACAAGTTGGGCGCAGGCCAAACAGTGAAGAATGAACCCTTGCTCCCGAAACGGTCATCGACCCAGAAGAAGACCTCGCAGTCGCGACACAATGCATCTATTGAAGAATCTGCGGCTGACCGATCGATCGTCAAACCTGAGCCCCATGTTGGTTCGCGGAGCTCGATCGACCAGAACCACCCAACAAGCTCCAAGGAGCTGTTTTCTCGCAAGAGAGGGGTGCGAGAGCATGCTCCTCCGCCGCCATCAAGCTTCAAGGCTCTGACGATCGATACTGGAGTAGCTACGCCTACAGACAATGGTCCGTTGTTGCAAGGTATGTCAGTGGAAGAAATGGATTCTGCGACGTTCTCTCCTGCAGGACTGCTAGGCCGTACATACACCCAGAGGAGAAATGCAATGCGAGAGAGGGAAGAACAAGAGAAGCAAGCAAAACAGGACCCATTTTTCGCCCATGGTCTAGTCAATGAGAACCAAATGGGTACCTCAAGCGGCGTTCAAACCCAGCAAAACATCAACACTAAAACGAAAACAGCCGATACTGCAAGCCTGCTGAGTCGGACACATTCCATCAGCCAAAGGAATAAGCCTCTCGTCGATCTAACTCCTGTCTTTCAAGAGCCACCGCAGCACAACCGCAAAGGCCGCGGTGTCACCATGGAAGCCGGCCTTCCGCTCATCGAGGGCGCAACCGGCCCCGACCTCGCGCCAGGCACAGTAGCCATCCCACCAGCCACGGCCTGGCGTCGTCCATCCATGGATACTCCACAACCTCGCAACCGCGCAAACACCATGCGCAGCACACGCCATACCTCACACCCTCTCAAATCATCCGGATCCGACTCCGCCGGCGCCAGCCCAAGCTCACCCAGCGTCCCATTCCTCCCAAATAGTCTCCTGGCAAGCTCCTCCAGAATGCCCTGCAGTCAAAACCAATCAACAACAGGACACGGCGTGGCAACAGGTGATCGCACAGCTACTCGTCCAATGTTGGACATGTCATCAGAAAATCCATTTGCGGAGGGAAGCTTGCTACGCAAGCTGTAACTGTCAGCTTCACCATTTTTTTTTGAGACTGTTTTGTTTTCAGGTTCACGATGCCACGATGTCATTAAAATCTACCATTCGGATTTGCATAGCGATTTCTTTAGCCTTTGTTCAGGGTCCATCGTGACTGGCGCGTACTGTTTGATCTTTGTTCAGGATACCCTTTGTTGATATGGAATATTTGAGTCATTTCGAAATGTCACCGGTTTTCTTAAGACGAGATTCGATCTTGGTAAACTGTTGAGTGCAACATTCATCCTAGGGAATATCTCGGCTGTTGTCCGTGTACATCCTCAACATCTTTCTTAGGGGGAAATTTGTTTGTTCCTGATTAGAAGTAAATAAACTTCCACAAACAAATACAGCTTACAAAGGCAGGATGCCGCAGAAATATGAGATCAAATAGTCATATCGATGAAATTGCCCATTCCAAGATGCTAAACGCTTAATAACAAGATGCCGTATATGTAATCCGAAATCCCACCTAGACGCCAGACCTTTATATGTGTACAAGTGAAGAAATAGCCAGCCAATTATCTGTTGGATCTGTTGGAGCGAAGAGTCGAAGACCGATGCACCATGCCATCTGGGTTAAGCGATGGACGGGCATGCCAGTCGCGTGTCTCGAGGCTCGAGGTTAGACCAGCGTCAGCCCGCGCTTGAGAGAGGGTGCGAGACGGATCACGACCAAGGGATTCGCCGCCGCCGCTGAGGTTGGAAGTGCGACGACGCGTGCGGCGTTCCGAGTCGGCAGCCTCGGTGCGGTTGAGTGCATCGGATGGAAGCAGTACGGCACGGTCCAGCGCGTAGGGCAAGCCACGGTGACGACCGCGAACTTGCATAGCGATGATAACCAGTTTCGATATTACCTTGAACTGGCCAGCAAAGGAGGTGGTGGCGGTGGGGTAACCAAAAGAGAGACCAACCGTACCGTATGCCGACACGACTTCGAACAAGACGGTGAACAGTTGGAAATTGTAATCCTGAGGGGTCTCTAGACGGTTGCCTTCGACGATGGCAATGACGAACAGCCCTAGGAAGACGTACCACAAATCGAAACTGAGCTGACGTCGCAAGTGAGCTCCGATGTAGGTAGGGGCGTTCTGATTCTCCTCATCGTTGTCCTCATCGTATGCATCATATATGCCCAGGCTTTTTTCTTCATAGACGTTGGTACGTCGCATAGAGATAGCAATCGGAAAGACCGAGATATACATCATGATGAGGTAGGAGACTTGGATTGCAGGGTGAAGGTCTGACAGACTCACAACCCCGAATCCAGCGGTTCGAGTTGACGCAGCTTGGAAAAAGCCATCAAGAACCCGAATTCCAGGTGGAAGTGCGGTAACTGTCGGATCATTTAACTGTTCAATATGGTTTAGCCTGGCGGAGTTCAATAGCTGGAAGTATAGGGAGACTCACATCGAGAACAATAAAAAAGATCACATCGATGCCGTTCAGCGCAATTAGAATCGCAAACAGCCACCAGGTAGCATTGCGGGGAAAGAGAAGCGTGAAGCAGCGACGAGGGTGATCGAGAAGAAAACGGAGCTCTTCCCAAAGTGCAGTCCCTTGCCGGGCGAACTTTGATAGGATCCAGATTATCAAACGAAGCATGCACGGGAATGCCGTATTGCCAATGATAATCAGGAAAGACATGAGCAGCAGAGGAAAGACTGCTCTCTGAAAAGAGTTCATCGAGTCCGGGGTAAGAGTAAACCCCAGATCGTTGAAGGCAGATGCCGAAGTGAAGATTCCCCACCACGGACGTCCAACTCCAGCTTCTTTGACCACACGTCCCCATTGATCCGTCGTCAGAATCCAACCAACCAAGCAAATCAGGCCGAAGACATGGAATCCCACATAATAAGAGATCAGCACCACCGCCAGAGTTTTCAGAGCTCGATACTCAATACCACCCAGTTCATCACGCTGCTCTTCGGTGAGGTCGACAAAGTTCGAGTTTCGCGCCACCGTCGCATTCCAACTGAGATATGGCTGGGTCGGAGGTGCCCTCTCCTGCGTTATCGACCGCCAGATCCCTCGAACAGTATTCCTAGTAGTCGATGGACCAAGCCCTGTGTCATCAGGGTCATTCGTAGTTTCTCTGGTCTCTCGAACTGTGGGCCTGGTGTCCAAGCGCGGGAAAGTGTTTCCACGGGTGCGGGTGCGTGTGATGTTCGGCTCGTTGATGGTGATGTGCGGGCCTTCCAGAGGCCCAAGTCCATCCAATTCATCCGAATGCGTAGAACTTGGTCGCCGTTTGGTCTTAGGACTAGGAGGGCGAGCCTGCTCAGTCTCCTCGGGTTCTTCGTCCAGATCTTCCGGAACGCCACCGCGGTCATACTCCCGAGGACTGGGAATTCGGAGCGCGCCTTGATTCTTTCGCTGTTTTTCCAAGAAAGCAATGTGCTGCTCCGGACTCAGCTGGGTGGGTACTCGTAGACTACCCAGGCCGAAACGAGGTTCTGGGGGACCATCAGGCTCATCTGAGCTAGGACTTCCATTGGCAACTTTCCCATCTGGCGAGGCTGGGTCGGTAGGAAATCGATTAATCTGCTTGCCGGTGGGGTCTGGTAATCGTCCATCGCGCGCATCGCCAGTATTGCTCCGTAGCACCACGATGGGCCGGCCACTGACACCAAGCTCTGCGCGATTGATTTCTTGGCTATCCTTATCCTGGCTGACCGTATCCATGCGCGAGCGGGTCGTGCGCAACGCACGAGCATCGCGGACCACGTGCTGGAATCGTTTCTCGAACCAATAGAGGCGAATGAAGACGAGGGCGCTATGGATGAAGATTGGCGTGCATAAGAGGGTAATAAAGTAGAGGACGATCTGCTGGTAGAGGCGCAGCTTGTTGAGATCGACGGTGTTCAGTCCACTCTGGGTGGCAGCGCCGACCGACATGAAGAGGGCATCGGTATAAGAGATATCGCTTCCGGGATAGACGATGACGGAGCCCAGAAGTCCCCAGGAGATGATATAGGTATAGTGCACCAGGATGAAATTGAGGTGTAGCTGGTTCAACAGCGGAATGCGTTGTTTCACCTTATTCACCCGCCGCACGAAACCAGCGAACATATTCGGCGGACGCAGACGTAGACGACGTCGCCGATTCCAAGCGAAGCCATCCATCCGCGGGGGTGATGCCGGAACGGATTCTTCTCGATAGGAGGGGAATTTCTCAATCCTTGGGAGATGTGAATTAGCGTTTGGGGAAGAATCATCCGCACAGTGATCGCATACATGGATACCGTCGATCGTCGATCGAGAAGTCCGCACCGGAGAGGAAGAACACGAGCAACGGCGTTAGCCGCGTGGCATTGGGCCACGAAGAAGCGAA
Source organism: Penicillium sp. PG113-03A (assembly GCA_037042135.1). Lineage (NCBI taxonomy): Eukaryota > Fungi > Ascomycota > Eurotiomycetes > Eurotiales > Aspergillaceae > Penicillium > Penicillium sp. PG113-03A. Next base: position 348,486 of record JAXQJW010000163.1, read on the forward strand.
GGATGAGAAGACATGATCGGAAGAGAAAGTTATTTTAACTCCTCGCAAAAGGTAAAAAAAAGCTCACGTCGAGGGAAAAAAAAGTGCAAACGGAAAGCTGCGACCCGAATTGGCAATACCGTACAGGTATTGTCACGGCTGCCAAAAACGTGTTAGCGCCGATCGTTCCATTTTGGGATTAATTTCCTAATTTCCTAACAATTTTCCTATCGCAGAAGAAGGCTGTGTTTGTCGAGCCAATGCCAAGTCTCGATTTCCAAGTATTTTTCAGGTTTGCTGGACTTTGCCCCGGCTTGTCTGATACCCGTGCCAAGCTTTGTTCTAGACTGACTCGATCCATCATGCTCCCGTTGTGAATTATCAGCTTGAGATCCCAACTGCATCGTGGTGCAGTTGGTGGCGGTGGAGGCTGAGACGCACCATGCACGGTGCTGCATCTGGCATGTGAAGCTAATCTCAAACATTCTACACAAACCTTGGAAGGTTTTTGACTCGGTATATCCAGGTGGATTTCTCTTGGTCAGGGGAAGAGACGGCCCACTTTTCATTCCGCCTATGTCGTGGCCCGTCCCTAGGCTGCCTTATTTTTTTTATCATGGCTCTTTGACCCCTGCAGAATCCATTGAATCCAACATGTGCCGAATGGTCAGCACAAGCCATTGTCTCCTGATTGGTCCAGAGAGAAAGAGACCGAGTTTCCATTCCAGCGAGTGAATACTCAATTGATCATGCTCTCATCCGGGAGATTTCCCAATGTCTCGGCCCTACAGGGCCAGAATGTTGGATCTCACCGCGACATCTTGAATAGATTCTTGCGTGCCCGTGGTGCATCGGCATTCCAGTGCCAAACGCCCGATAACATGCCGACAAACACCCGAGTTTCCTTAAGCTGCGGTGACAGGGATCATAGCGTGCGCTGATAAGAAGCCGAGATCTCTACACCGACATCTTGTCAACATTCTTGCCCAGGATGACGGAATTCCCCGGATCTTCGGCAAAGAATATGAGCGATGTGACGGTTTAGCCGGTTCTCATTCCGTGGTTTGTCTGGGGTTCGATTTTCAATCCGAGCGGAGATGTGGAAGGTAACATTCATCTTGGCTCTTCTGGGCTGCCCATTAATAGGGAAATTTTCGAATATTCAATTCATACAAATACTCAGACATGCCGAGTTATCTTGGCAAGACGGGTTTGGGCTTGTTGAAGGTTATCTGGCCAAGAGAGTGCCAACATATGTTGTGCAGATGTTCATGTAGCTGTATCATTAAGTAATGGTCTAAGTAATGCTAAGATAGTCCCAAGGCTTGTTTGCTCTAGTGGACGGACACAACCCACCTCTGGACAAGAGTATTCGTCCGAGTCCATGAATGGGACATGGCCCTTGTCTCGAATTGTAGATAGAAGGCATACAAAGTCAACAATTCAAAACTAGCTGCTCCCACCGAAATAGAATAACAGGCTGAGCTGGCATCAGTCGATGCCCTCGACAATATCAGCGGGCAGCTCTCATGCACGCATGTTCTTCACCTTATGCCGCAGGTCTATCATGAATATATAGATCAGCACTCGGCGCAGAAGAAGCATTTGATTCGCGACGAGGTCCGTGCCCCACAATCTCCAATTCGTTGGAGTCAAAGTATCATGAGCATAATATCACTTCATGAATCCATTCTCTTTCATCCAAGTCTTCAGTCTAAACTATCCAGTTGATTCTTCAATGGCACCCATTCATCGTGTAGCCACCATTCAATGGCACATCAAGGTATGCCCCATCAACTCCATGCTCGTTCTATTGACCTTACCTTGTAGGAATTGGCCATTGAAGAAAACCACGCCATAGCATGTAAATATATCAACGACGCAGCTGCACAAGGCGCTGAAATAGCCGTTCTCCCAGAGTATACATTCACTTGATCCATGCAAACAGAGTTAACTCATCTAATACATCGACCCAGATACCATCTAACCGGCTGGGTCCCGAATGATCCAGAATGGCCCAAACAGACCAGCGAATCAGCCCAATATATCACGAGATATCAAACTCTCGCAAAAGATCTGAACATCTGTTTGGTTCCTGGGACAATCGTCGAGCAACACGAAGGACCCAATCAGTCCGTACTATACTACAACACGGCATACTTCATCTCCAACGACGGCACCATTCTCAGCTCCTACCGCAAGAAAAACATCTGGCATCCTGAGAGAGAATATCTGACTTCATCTGGGACGGAACCTCACGTTGCTTTCAACACGCCGATTGGCCGGGTTGGGATGCTGATCTGCTGGGATCTCGCATTCCCCGAAGCATTCCGGGAATTGATTGCGGATGGGGCTGAAATTATAATAATTCCTACGTTTTGTACATTGACCATTCGGTATTACCAAGTGATGTTTGTCATTAATCAGTATCTAGGGACTCCACACGATGCATCGGCCGAGGCTCGACGGTATAATCCTGCCTCGGAGGCGCTGTTCTTGGATTCCACGCTCACTTGTCGCGCATATGAGAATACTTGTGGAATTATCTTTGTTAATGCTGCTGGGCCAAAAGAAGATTTTCTTGGCATGTCGCAGGTCACATTGCCTATTGTCGGGACGGTGGCCAAGATGGGGAATGAAGAGGGAGTGATGGTGACTGATATAGACCTTGGTCTGTTGAATATCGCCGAGCAGAACTACAAAGTGAGGGAAGATCTGCAGAGAAAAGACTGGCACTATACGTATCGACATTCATCGCGATGAATGCCGTCATAGAAAAGGCTCAGAAATATGAAACTTCATAAAGCATATCTCCTGTTTCTGCCTGAGAAGCTCTTTGTAACTTACATCTGCTGCCCTCGACTGCGGAGAAGCAAATTCCCCTCGGCATCCTCCTCGAAAAAGTCCACGTCTGGAAGATCCGGCAAAAGCTCCTGATTCCACGCTTTCAACTTTCCGTTGCTTTGATCCTTGAACTTCTGGATTTGATTCAAAATCAGCCGCAATCCGAGACTTTCTTGAGTAGTCACCGGGCGCTCCTTCTGCTCATGCTGTGCCAAGCAGCATCGGTTCCAAATTGGCCAGAATCCCGGCGGATTAAAGATGTTTTTGTAGTAACGCGGATCACAGGTGAAATCCTTACATGGCTCGTGGTATGGTGGTCGAATCAGGTCGGGAAGACCGGGGTCTTTGAGGATCTTACCATTTGGTAGGGCTGCGTAGTGAGCGGGAAGAAGATCATGGTCACCCTGATGAGAGTTAGCATTTGGTCTTGAGGAACCTTCTCGGGTAAGGGCCCAAAAGAATTGTTGATGTACTCACACTCAAAGCTTGGGCTTGTGTCATGTCGCCATCACAGACCGGGCAGTGTTGATCTGAAGCCGCCTGGATGCGGACAATGACAGTCCTAGCAGAGAATGCGTCCACGACTGTACACTCAGCTGGTGGGCAGAAGGCGAGATTGACTCCGATCAATGGGGGAGTTGCATTGGTTGTAGGGCCATGAGCAGTCTGTGCTTCATCCATACGCTGGACGCAAGGCTCGGTGTTAGTGACGAGGATAACGTGTCTGGAGGCAAGCTTCTTGCATCCATTTGGGATGACAGGAAAGCGGGTGATAATGCACATGATGGCTGTGTCGGGGGAAGGACATTGAAGAAGGTGAGTTTGAGTCTTGACACCACAGGAAACAGCTATTCCTACATACGGATCAACTTCCCAGGCAGATGCTAGGCGGTACATTATGGCTAAGTGACCAGATTCAAACTGACCTGAATTTCTAAGCAAGTCATACAACAGACAAAAATCATTAGTGGATACAGTCGTCATCTGAAAAGGTGAAGGGAATGCTGCAGCACCAAAAGAAACGGTATAGAGCTCTCAAATTCGGGAAAAGCATCAAAAGAAAAGAAAAGCAGCGCCACACAGATCCCGCCCTGAACACGCTAGACCAGAAACCAAATAGCTCTAGAAAGTCCAACCTGGAGCCGACATGAAGCCGGGACAGAGTGGAAGCGGCAGTGCGAAGTACGAGTTATAGTCAAGATTGCCTTGGTTGCAAAAAAATCAGCCAGCGCGAGTAGTCTTCATACAATCGACTGTCTTCTCTTGCTCTCGTGGTGTCACCATTGGTCATAACCCCTTTTTACTGGACCTGGCTGACAATTTCGCTAGCGCGGGACAGACTCTCCACCATCTGCTGGCATTCCTTCCGCCGGCGGATGGTGTAGTCACTTTCCTTCAAGAGGTCATCGAGCTCATTGTTGCGGTACATGTTCTCCAGTAGCTCGCCCTGCATCGTGTCCTTGGTGAACCTAGGATGTTGTTAGTTAATGGAACGGATCTCGAAAGAGAATCACATACTGCACAAGGGTGTACATGACTGCCTTGGGAACCATGTCGATCATCGTACGTTTGACAATGTTGAAGTAGGAGGTAATAAGGAGTTCTGCGTCGGTGATCAGCAAAGGTCATGTACTATAATGGCGAAGTGGCACTTACTGATGACTTCAACCTCAGTGGCTTCCCGCTCGGAAAGACTAGCAGAGGCCTTAAGCGTTGGCGGCGGGGCTTCCATGGCCGCCATCTTCTTCTTGTTCTTCGAAGCCCAGAAACTACCGAAAAACCCACCGCCATTGGCGCTCTCGCCTGAGGTATCCAGTGACGGACTTTGGGCGCGGGCCGGCAGGGGCTTGCCAGTCTTGGGATCAACCTGTGTGGGCTTGGCCGCTTGCTGTCGCTCGTTCACAATGGTCATGGCCTAGTAACCATCAGTCTCAAGCCTTGGCATGTGTTCTTGCATCATCTACTTACGCGGTGTCCATTCAAGAAATCGGGATGTCCAGTGTTGATATAGGTTGCCTCCATGGAAATCAAGTCCTTCACCAGCTTATTGGTGGGCTCCATGCACTTCTTGAAGAAGGCAACAACCACCATGTGAAACTTCTCCTTCAACATGGGGTAGCGACGGAAGAGCTGCTTGTTTAGTAGCTGGCCCAGAATGCGCACCAATTCATCGTAGACCAACGAGATACACTTGATGCTCGGATCTTCCAGGCGCTTGATCTGCTGCTTGACAATCAACTCGAATGCGGTGGTGCCGACAAAGAGTGCCGGAGAAGAACCAGATGAGTTGTAAAGAATGGTCCGAATATCAATGTCCTTGACTTGGTCGAAGGGGTCAACGGCTTTGACACCGTTGGAGTAGAGCTCGTGGAAAACAAAGCTGATACGAGCACCACCCGAGAGTTCAATGCTGGAAAGCTCCTGGTTATTACCCTCCAGAACAGTTCGGTACTCATTGCTGAACTCCGTAATGATGTTGAGAATGATGTTGGCACTGTTGCCAAGCATGGAGTCACCTAGCTGGGAAAGCTCGGAGCTATACTTTTGAAGAGAGGAGGAGATGCGGGCCTTGATATCGGGCAAGGTTTGCTTGATGTGCATCATCAAAATCTGCCAAAGCAAAATTAGTTGACTGCTCAGTTTCTTAGCAATGTCGACAAACGTACCAAGTTCAGCTTCCGAGCCAGATAGGGAGTTCCGCAGTAGGAGGCCTTATTCCGGTATGCTTTGTGGTTCTCAAAAAAGTTCTTTTCGTTTTCCAGGGCATAAGCAATGGGCCGCTTGTTCTCAATGTCGCGCTGACCACGGTTGACGACGGGGACGTAACCCAGGCGCAAAGGAATAATCCGCCCAGCAAGAATATCCACCACATCGGTACCCTCGTCCATCAAGTCAACCTTACTCAACACACCAATGGTGCGCTGTCCCTCGGGATCGACCTCCCGAGCCAGCTTAAGACCATCGGAGTTGGCCAAATCCTGGTTGGCCGAGGTCACGGCCAGGATGATCGCATTAGGCTTGCTGATGTACTTGAGTACCATGTCTCGAATTTGACGCTCGATATCTTTCGGCTGGTCGCCGACGGGCACCTTGGTCAAACCGGGCAAATCGACGAGAGTCAGGGTGAGGACATTGGGCGAATAGATGCGCAGGTTGATCGGGACAGGCGAGATACCGGCATTCTTGCCGACCTTGGTCTCTGTCTCTCGCACAATCTCCTCTCGAATCTTGTTGAAGTCGTGGAACTTTTGGCCGGGAATGTGGAGGAACTCGCCGTATTCGTCCACGTTGGACTCGCTGTCTGTTGTCTCCAACTTCTTATCGCCATTTGCTTGCGCGCTGGGGGTCTTGTTGATAAGCTGCAGGATAAGAGGTCTCCGAGTAACGATTCCTGAGCCACGAGGCAGGCTACATGAAAAGAATTGGAACGTTAGAAATCGCTGGCCAGGACTCTGTCGAGTGTGTCCTCGCCACCGCTGGTGCAGCGACAGGGGACTCGGGGAAAATTGGGAGCGCATACAAGTCTCGACCCACAATATTTTCTAGTACCGAACTCTTTCCGCTGGACTGCGATCCGACGACGACGATCTGAGGCAGGTCGATAGGGTTGTGCACCTAAATTGAGGCGGCGGTGTCAACTCCGAGGAGCAAGACTATGGGTACCAAACATGTAAATGGGCAATACTCACACCAACTGTCGAGAAAACATCTTGGAGCTTGTTGACCAGCGAAATCAAGCTGGGGTCATTAACATTTATGCTATGCACAAGGTTAGCTTGGCTGTGTCGGGTGTGGAGGGGACAGGGGGATCGCGCACGAGTAGCCAGTGGTCGGGCTTGCCATGGCTGGCGGAGAGTAGAAGAGGACTGCGAAGAGAAAAATAAAAATTCAAATCTAACCCCGAACCCAAAGGAGCACAAGAAAAAGAGACCTCGGGGGAAAAGTGAGTACAAAGAGAGATGGAAGCGGGAGACTGTTTGTTGGTGAGCGAAGGCGGTGATGAGAGTGGCGGGCCAGACTACGTCGACTCCGAACCCGCTCAGGGTCATGACGGACTGCCGCCTGATCTATGGCGTTTAGGTAGCGACATTTTGGTTTTGGTTGATGAATCCCCAAATGAAATTTCTTGAACATAACTACAGGGTAACGTAGGCGTAGGCTAGACAGTAAAGATAAAAACCGGAAATGTAAGGTAACAAAAGATGTCGCTGTCCCCCGTCTACTCATCCGAAACTGAAGCAAAACGCTCCGACATAGATTGGAGAATCTTCTCATATTTGGCCGAGATTGCCTCCTCGTCTTCGGGAACCTCGAATTTCATGCTCCGTAGAGCACTCTGGAGATCACCGGTGGCATCACGGACCTTGTTCCAGTTCTGGCCCTGTGAGACGGCCTTTTGGGCCTCGTCATGGTATCCCATGAATGCCTTCATCATATATTCCGTCTTCCACAATGGGCAGAACTGATCATAGTCACTGTAACCGTTCTGCTGGAGGAAGTCGTCCTTGAGCATCGCGGCCACGTCCAGCGTGATCTTGTCCGAGTCTCCCAAAGCAGCTTTTCCAACCAGCTGCACGACCTGGTCAAGATCTTCCGACTTGGATAGCAGCTCTCGAATCTGGTCACGGAGGCGGGGGAAATCGGGGTTGTTCTTCTCGTAGTACTTGTCCAGAACGGTGTTGTACTTGCTGTAGGACATCGAGGTGTTGATGGATGGGAAGTGCTTGCGCTGGGCCAGCTTCTTGTCAAGACCCCAGAAAACCTGGACAATACCCAGAGTGCTACTGGTGACGGGGTCGGAGAAATCACCACCAGGCGGGCTGACAGCACCGACAATACTGACACTGCCCTGGCGCTCGGGGCTACCCAAAGAGCTGCTCTTGCCGGCACGCTCGTAGAAGGAGGCCAGCTTGGCACCGAGGTAAGCAGGGAAACCTTGGTCTGCAGGCATCTCACCCAGACGACCCGAAATTTCACGCAGAGCCTCGGCCCAGCGAGAACTCGAGTCTGCCATCATGGCAACGTTCTTGCCCTGGTCACGGAAGTATTCGGCGATCGAAATACCCGTGTAGATTGAGGCCTCACGGGCAGCCACGGGCATGTTGGAGGTGTTAGCAATTAGACAAGTACGTTTCATGATGGGTTCCTTGCGACCCTCGATGTTGATGGAAAGCTATCGGAAGCAAAATTAGCTTATGCGAGGGACTGTGGTAACCATAAAAAGAACTCACCTCGGGGAAATCCATCAGCACTTCGGCCATCTCATTACCACGCTCGCCGCAACCAACATAAACGATGATATCACTGTTGGAGAATTTGGACACAGACTGCGAAATGACAGTCTTGCCACATCCGAAGGCGCCAGGGATACACACCGTGCCGCCCTGAACACTGGGGAACAGAGCATCCAGCACACGCTGGCCGACAATGAAAGGCGCATCGGCAGACAGCTTGTCACTGACGGGGCGGGGAGCACGAACGGGCCAGGTCTGCATCATGGGGTACTCGGTCTTCTTGCCTTCGAACTCCACCTCCAGCAGGTTCTCTGCCACGGTATAGCTGCCCGCCGGGGCTATCCGAGTGATGACACCCCGTGCACGCGGGGGCAAGAGGATCTTGTGGTCATTCACCAGACTGTTCTCGAAAACGGTCCCCCAAATGTCACCACCGGTAATGTGGTCGCCAACCTTGAACGAAGCAGGCTTGAAATCATACTTCCGCTCGCGGTCCAGAGCATTCACCGAGATTCCACGAGGAATGTAGATACTCTCGGATTTAGTGGAGATCGCACGGAGGGGTCGTTGGATACCGTCGTAGATTGTCTCCATCAGACCGGGGCCCAATTCAACGGACAGAGGTTTGCCGGTCCGAGTAACAGGGTCACCAACAGTCAATCCAGCTGTTTGAGAAGGTATTCATTAGCCAAAGTCCGTTCCACCAGCTCGTCGGTAACAGTTGATACGTGGCATCGAATGGAAGGACCGTACCAGTTTCTTCGTATACCTGAATTGTTGCTTTGTCTCCATCAATTCGAATAACTTCACCGACCAGTGTATCGTGTCCGACATGACACTTGGAGTGAAAACGTCAGTAAAGGCAAGTCTTGGGGAGCTTCTTCCGAAGTCCATACCAGCTCGAACATAGCACAACCGATCATATGCTCGGCCACGACGACAGGGCCAGAAACTGAGAAGATGGAGCCATGCTCCTGCTCATCTTTTGAGGCCATCGTGGGGGTGGATTGTGTGGAGGGAGAGTAGATGGAGGAGGTCGAGGTGGTTGAAGCGGGCGAGTCTGGAAGTGGTGGCAGCTCGGGCGGTGACGGCGATGACGGGCGAGAGTCGAGCTCACGCCTACGAATCAATTCCAGCAACGACGGTCGTGCTTTCAGTTGTGGCCTTCCCAAGCCTAACATGAATCGTATGGGGATTGAGTGAATCTCGCGGGGCTCATCACGGCGGATCGACTAGCTTTGTTTGATCGTGGAACCCCCCCTGAAGCCGTCATCCAATCCTCTTGCACGCCGCCCATCAAGAAGGATCAAACTTACCCTCCACAAAATGTGCCGAAAGGATATTTGTACTTGCTGCTATTTTGATGGTGAATCCATGAGATAATGATTTCCAGCTCTTAGGCATGTAGGATGGAAGCCCAATGCACCATTCTTATGGCTTGGCGGATAGCTACAGCCAAATGCCTCGGTATGGATGAAGGGTTGCTTTGTGGCATAATACCTAGATTGCTTGAGAGAAATCTCTTTGTCTGATATGGTTTTCGTTCCTTGAAAAAAAAATTTCTATATAGGGCTAAAATGTCATTTATTTGATAGTCAAACTACACGGCATGCTTCTCAACTTGTTTATTATTCATCTCAACACGTAGCGATCTCGCTTGGTATATTCCTTTTGCTGTAGTTAGATGGGAGGGTCAGGACTATCTAGAGGTACCTAGGTACCATACTAGGTATAATAATTCCAGTATTCATGTAATGACGTCTACACTATATGGAAGACCCGACTCATAAACAACTCCAATATGGATATTGGTTTAAGTTTTCAGATTTTCTGCTTGCAAGAGCAAGTGGTCACGGAATGAATGTCACATCACAGGAGAAATTATCATTTCAGTGCCTCATGTTGTACATCTGACAAGCCACAGTAGACAAAGAGTGGAAGGGCCTTTATTTCTAGATGTTGTATATATGTCAGCCTTGAACGTCATAGACCTTCATGCACATCTATTCAGATGGGGAAAGGGACTATCACATACTCCGCATCCCTTGCAAGCACAGCTGTCAGAGCAAGTGCAGCCCTGGGCACCTGAGCAGGTGCAAGTAGATCCACAAGAGCAACCCATCGTGGTGTTTAATCAAAAAGTATTGTGTTTTGAGGTTCCAGTCACTATAAGTGTTAAAGTGCAGTTATGAATGGAGAGCGGTCTCTAGGTATTCTTATATCTGGAAGCTTGCGGGGTTTGGACCACGGGCATCATGATGGCGTCAGCGGAGCCAGGAAATAGAAAGTGCTCGAGAGCTAAGGGCTCTACCGGATTTTGTATCCACGGTACAGTCAACTGCTCCCGGGAGAAATGCAATTCGCGCAGGAAAGTGGAACGATACACTGGGTAACCAGTTTCGTGAGGCCAAGGTGAAATACAGTAGAAGACTATATTATTGGCGCACTGTCGAGATCCTTTTTCCAAGCGGATCAAAATGGTGCCCAATATTCCCTATCATGTTATATAGATCGGGAGGGTTTTGTATTCGTCGGGAGTCAATATATGGCGTATTGATGAATCTGATTCAACGAATCCCAACGGTTTTAGTTCACGGGCGTATTCCCCCCTTAAACCCTAACGAGATCGACGGCCTCAGTCATCCAGATCAGCTGAAAATTTCCAAACGTTGAGGTCGGGACGCAAGCTCATCTTGTGACGCCGTGTGGATTCCCCGATAAGCTTCTCCGCCCGGAGACCCAACAGACCCAACCTCGATCACCCCAAATTGAGCACGTACAATCTCCTCCAGAGATCTCCTTCTCTACTTCGGCTCTTGAATGGTCATGGTTGCCGGCTGACATCTGTGAAGTCCCCGGCTCATCAAACATCCCTGGATCTTCCGGGTGATCTACCTCTCCGCCACTGCTCGGTCTGCTCACCTGGTTCTTTATAAGAGCCAGGACACTGGGCAGATCACCGACACACGATCGACCTGGCAGACAATACTCCCTTTCAATATATCACCACCGACCTCCCCGACCTACCTTACCCCCTTGAATCGACGACCTCAGCCGCCAACTCGGATCCCTCTCCGGCCGCCTCATTCTTGACCGCGCCCTCCCAACCGACTTCTGGTGATCTTGCTCCCTCGAACCTTGGACGTCGCCGTCGGGTCCAGTCGAGTAGCCCTGAAAGCCCTGAACGCCCTGAATCTTCAACGGAAGGGGCCGGCGTTTCATCAGAAGACACAAGGGCACGTGAAGCTGTGTCCCAGGATATCGTTAGCCACCCACCCGGCCGAACCGACGGCCAACCTCCATCTCGCAAGCGCAGGCGCCTTGCAATCATGAGAGCGGATGCACTTTCAAGCACAAATGGCTTTTCACAAGCTTCAAATGGCTCGACTCCCCGAAAAGCCAGCCTCAATGGTCGATCGACGGTATCCGCCAATGGAGATTCTCACGCCAACGGTGCGGACAAATCTCCGACCAACTCCACATATTACGGACATAACCGGGAGGAGGTAACGCGGATTTTGATTCAGAGCCTGTACGAGTTGGGCTATAATGAAGCCGCAACCTCATTGAGTACTGAGAGTGGCTATCAGTTGGAGACATCAGGCGTCGCGACGTTTCGCAATGCCGTATTGGGAGGTCGATGGTCTGAAGCTGAGCGGATTCTGATCCTCTCTTTCCGAAATGGGAGCTCAAGTGGCCGGAAGAGTCCCCCGGAGGAGACTCTCGTTTTAGCTGAGGATGCAGACAAAAACGAAATGCTGTTTTACCTGCGCCAGCAGAAATTCCTGGAGCTCCTCGAAGGCCGTGATTTGGCTGCCGCGCTCGCGGTTCTTCGTCAAGAGCTGACACCGCTAAATTTTGATGTCGATCGTCTTCATTCGCTTTCCAGGTGAGTGCAATCCATGAATGTGTTCGAGGCATGTTATGCTTACTTGATATCGGGATAGTCTTCTCATGTGCCCACCAGAAATGCTTCATGAACAAGCGGGGTGGGATGGTCCTGTCAGTTCGTCTCGAGAACGATTACTGGCAGATCTTTCAAGTAAGATTTTTTTTACCCCGTGTTCCGCATTGAGACACTCGCTTAGTCGACATAGAATCCATCTCCCCCTCCGTTATGATCCCGCAGCACCGACTCGCCATCTTACTAGATCATGTGAAGCAAACCCAGATTAGCAACTGCCTATACCATAACACCGCTGAATCACCATCACTCTACTCCGATCATATGTGTGACCGGAGCGACTTTCCCTTGGACGTCAGCATTGACTTGAACCAACACTCGGATGAAGTCTGGTACTGCGAATTTTCTCATGATGGCACCAAGCTGGTCACTGCTGGCAAGGACAGGACGGTGCTTATCTATGACACAACTGACTTCAGCTTGCGTCATAAATTAACAGATCACGGCGATGGAGTTGCTTTTGCAAGCTGGAGCCCCGATGACTCCAAACTCATTACCTGCTCCCAAGACAAGAAAGCGCGGGTATGGAACGTAGAGGTAAGGGAATCCTGGCTAGGATCTCGGCGAGCGAATGCTAATGTTCACTGCAGACCGGTCGCTGTCTTCTCACCATTGACCATCATAATCAACCAGTGACGGCTGCCGGCTGGGCCCCTGATGGCGAGTCATTCGTCACAGCTTCGTTTGACTCCAGCTCGCAGCTCTGCCTCTGGAGTATCCGAGGTCCGTCTTTGTACATGTGGAAAGGTGCATTTCGGGTAGCAGATTGCGCTATCAGTCCTGATGGTCGACGGCTGGTGGCTATCGATACAGAGTCCAACGTACACGTTTTCGATTTCCGCACCTATGAAGAAGATTACTGCCTCTCGCTCCCATGCAAGGCAACATCAGTAACAATCAGCCGAGATTCGAAGTACATGCTTGTGAACTTATCCCAAGGCGAGATCCAGCTGATCGACCTGGAAACCACTGCTGTGGTCCGTCGATTCCGAGGTCAAAAGCAAGGCGAGTTTGTGATCCGCAGTACTTTCGGTGGCGCTGGTGAAAACTTTGTCGTCAGTGGCAGTGAGGGTGAGTTCCAAATCTATGTTGACCCCTTGATACTTCTCTGCTAACCATACTCAGACTCTCGTGTTTACATCTGGCACCGAGAAAATGGGTCCCTGGTGGAAACCTTGACCGGCCATGTCGCAGGATGCGTCAACTCAATAGCATGGAACCCGATAGACCCGGGGATGTTCGCATCAGCGGGCGATGACCATGTAGTACGCATGTAAGCCAACTACCCCTCCCTTTGTTTTAATGAGAGCATTCATTGACAATCCTCTCAGCTGGTCCCGAGAACAAGATCGCCCTCGGCCAACAGGAGCACCCACTCAACGCAGAGGGTTATCATCAACTGGATTCCCGCGGACGAGCGCATTAAGAACCACTTCTGCATTCTAGTTCCTAGTGCAGACAGAATGATACCTGGTTTCTTTTCTACAGTATTACGCGCTCTCTTCGTTTCACGGGGGCAGAAAATTGTTCCAGGAACCCAGAAGGACATATCGGAAGCTTCTGATTGAAGGACCGATAAACCTGGTTTCTTCAAGTCCTCCCCATCATCCACAAGCACACTTCCCTCTTGTTTGGACACGACATACACTATGAGCAAATCCCTTCAACCCCCGCAACTAGCAATCCCTCCCAGCATCTCAGTCAATACGGGAAAGGCGGCAACACAGCATTTCATCTTTGGCAAGCTTTCATCTACTTCATGCCCTGCAAGGCTCATGGGTCACGGCTGCTACTTTTTCTGGTCTACTTTGGGCGTTCTGGCTTAATGCGACAGTGCTACCTTAGGTATCCGGTGGAATGAAAACAGAGTAAATTCAATTCCAAGTTCAGAGAATAAGCAAATGGGAGAAATTTAAGACCTAGAAAGCAGCATTTTGAATTCCCAAATTTCGAATCTCAAGTGGATGTCGTAAGTGCAGGATTAAAGGCGAATGAAGGCCTTCCAAGGTAATTTGCAATTTGAACTGAGGATAGTGGAGTGTCAGTGGTGGCAATGAGGCTAAGACCGTGATATTCTCTCACTAGATTGTGTTGTTTTCCCTTTCCTCCACGCTAGAACCGGTCTCGCAGTTGATCTTCAACTGGGCTCAAGTCTTCCTGATGACCGGACTCCAGAGATTCTGCGATTGAAAGCGAGCCGGGAACAGGGGTTGCAGCAGGTCACTTTTCGATGTAGGTAATGGACAAGCTCATGCATGGTAATTACGAAAGGAGATCAGCGACTGTAAACATGATTAGCAAAAATAGTAGGATCATCATAGATGCGTCGGGACATACCGTTCATGGGCATCTCATCGATCTGGGTCGAGTAGTACAATTCAATGTCACGCAGGATGCGGACGTCATCGCTTGTGACAAAGTTAATGGCCACACCTTTGCGGCCGAATCGACCACTGCGACCAATACGGTGGATGTAGTTTTCACGGTTTGTGGGCAAGTCGTAGTTGATGACCAGGGATACTTGTTGGACATCGATACCACGGGCCCAGACATCGGTGGAAATGAGGACTCGAGAGTTGCCTTGGCGGAAATCTTGCATGATACTGTCACGCTCCTTTTGGGGCATCTCGCCATGCATGCTGGAAACGGTAAAGTTGGCCTCACGCATCTTGTCAGTGAGCCAGTCAACCTTGCGGCGAGTGTTGCAGAAGATCACCGCCTGGGTGATGGTCAAGGTGTCGTAGAGATCGCAAAGAGTATCGAACTTCCATTCTTCTTTTTCGACCGCAATGAAATACTGCTTGATACCTTCCAGAGTCAACTCGTCACGCTTGACCAGCACGCGCACCGGGTCTGTCATAAACTTGGTTGTCATGTCCAACACATCGTAAGGAAGAGTAGCGGAGACCACCACAACCTGCGTGGCTGGTGGCAAGTAGCGGTAGACGTCGTAAATCTGCTCACGGAATCCACGGTTGAGGAGCTCATCAGCCTCATCAAGGACGAGCATCTTAATATGTCGAGTGCGCAAGTGTCGGCGGCGAATCATATCTGCGACACGACCTGGGGTCCCCGAGACGACATGCTGCCCATAATCAAGCTTGCGAATATCCTCGCCAATATTGGTGCCTCCAATGCATGCATGGCATTGGACATTCATGTAGTCACCGAGGGCCATGACAACGGACTGAATCTGGGTTGCAAGTTCACGAGTTGGGGAGAGGACCAGAGCTAACATGAATGGTTAGTACCCGCGCTCAGAACTGGATGCACAAGAATCTGCATACCTTGCGTTTCTCGCACAACAGTATCAATGACCTGGAGAGTACTGATCGCAAAAGTCGCAGTTTTACCAGTACCAGATTGGGCCTGCGCAATGGTATCGCGACCCTTGCAAACCTGCACAATAGCACGGGACTGTACCGCAGAGGGAGACTCGTATCCATAGGCATAGATTCCACGGAGAAGACTTTCCTTCAGGTGCATATCCTCAAAGGTCGGCGCAACCGTGACCTCCTTGGAGGTGCTGAACTCCATCCGATCTAAGCTGCTGTTAGAAAGTGTCGATCGACCAAGTCTCTCACGATGCTTACCATCGGCACGTCTGTCAATTCCGTCCGCCATGGTGGAAGAAGTGAGAGTTCAACTGGCGAAAAGAGAGGCTTTGGATATTCAATCAGGTTGGAAGACTCTGGCGAACCACAGCGCGAATGACTTTTTGCGATGGAAGCGGTACACTCACGTGACTACACCCGTAAAGCTGCAGCTTTGAATCCGCCAACTTCTTTCCTGAGGCGATTCCGATATTGCACCACACTTTTCACACTTTAGTGCGAAGAGGCAATTGCAACGGTCGCACACATACATTATGTTGCTGGAAGACCAAAGATTTATCCATGAAGACCTCGAGAGGTTGGAGCAGGCGGTTGCCGATCGCGTGGCCGAAGAACCGCGAAATGTACGTCTTTCCCTTGGAGACTTATTGCCTCATTGTGTACTGACAGAAATTTATTCTAGATTCGAGAACGCCTCGCTCGCGATCATGAGTTGGCTAAATTTCTAAATCGGATTGAAGAGCAGTCTAAAAGGCTTCTGGAGATCTACAAGGATGCGGACGGACTGCGCGAGAAGGAAGTGCAGTCCATCACAACAGGCGATCAGTTTGAGGAATTCTATAAGCAACTTGATGGGATCAAGGATTTCCACAGGCGTTACCCCAATGAGCCCACCGAGAATCTTGAGCGAGCATACAAACGCCGACAACCCGGAGAAGGCGAACTACCTGGCATGGAAATCGACAACATGTTCACTGGAGAAGAGGGTTTTGGTCAATACCTTGACTTGACAACGATTCACGAAGATTATCTGAATTTGCCGGGTGTGAAGCGACTGTCATATATCCAATACCTCGACATTTTTGACGCCCTCATCCCGCCAGTCCTGTCCATCAAACGCAAAGACAAATTGTCTGACCGATACTTTCGCTACGTTGGTGAGCTTGCTAGCTATCTTGAGGGATTCGTCAAGCGCGTAAGACCTCTGCAGGACTTAGACAAATTGTTTGCGAGCTTCGATGCAGAATTCGACCGGCAATGGTCGGCCAAGGAGGTCCCAGGCTGGACGGAAGAGAAAGCGGCAAACGGGGATTCCGGACCGAAGACTGAAGGTACAGGCGAAGGAGTTTGGTGCGCAGACTGCGAGAAGGAGTTCAAAAACGACAACGTCTATCGGAATCATTTGACTGGCAAGAAGCATATCCGGGCCGCTGAAGCCCGCAAAGCTGCCGGTGATTCAGGAGAAAAGCCAAAGCCTGCACCATCGACGAGCAGTTCGTCCATTTCTCATAGTTTGAAGGAGCGTGCTGTTGCCGAGCGAGAACACCGAGTGCGATGCTTGGCGAAGGAGCTTCTTCCCGAGCGACAAGCGACACGTATTAACGTGGAGCGGCGACAGGGAATGACAGAGCGTGAGCGCCAAATGGAACTAGAAGCTCTGATGGCAGAGCCCGAGGCCCTTGGCGAGGGTCGCGGCGGGGACCAGTCAGACGATGACGATGAAGAACGGATTTACAACCCTCTCAAGTTGCCATTAGCATGGGATGGCAAACCAATCCCGTATTGGCTGTACAAGCTTCATGGTCTTGGTGTTGAATACCCGTGTGAGATTTGCGGTAACTACGTCTACATGGGCCGCCGCGCATTTGATAAGCATTTCTCGGAAGCTTTGCATATCTACGGTTTGAAGTGTTTAGGGATCACATCGAACACCAATCTCTTCCGAGAGATCACCCGTATTGAAGATGCCACACGCCTGTGGGAGAAGATGGAGCAAGACCGCAAAAAGGAGCGAGAGTCCCGCGATAATGTGGT
Organism: Penicillium sp. PG113-03A; assembly: GCA_037042135.1. Taxonomy (NCBI): domain Eukaryota; kingdom Fungi; phylum Ascomycota; class Eurotiomycetes; order Eurotiales; family Aspergillaceae; genus Penicillium; species Penicillium sp. PG113-03A. The sequence goes on from JAXQJW010000163.1 coordinate 365,876, forward strand.
GCAGATGGAAGATGCCGAAGGCAATGTTATGCCGGAGAGGATCTACTTGGAGTCGGTTTTCATCCCCCATATTCTGTTGATGACTGATACTAACTATTTGCAGTCTTCAAAAGCAGGGCATTCTTTGAACGATTTTCTTCTTTATTATTCTGGCCAGGGTGTGGGTTTTCGTTCCGCGGTTGCTCTAATCATACAAAAGCTCGGCGTTTGGCGAATGGCCCAAGTGGCTACTCTACTTTCAAGTAGATAGGCATGAAAAGGAGCAGGCTTTTCACCTGTAGCATATTTTCAATCACATTCAAATCATCATTCTGGTTTAGATTGACCGAGTCTTGGTCGTAGAGTATCACGTGTTTTCGTGTTCCATGGAAACGACCCGCACGCGAATTCTCGCGTCACCCACTTTCTTCTATCCCAGATTGGGCGTGAGATTGACCAGACTTGATGATAGTGGATGCTCACGTCGTTGCTCGGATGGGAGTTAGACAGCACATTCCCTGATGGGATTTCAGTTCTCTTTCCTTTGCGACCTGCTGTCCAGCCTCGACGCCAATCGGACGGTGAAGGCGACGACGACAGCCAGGAAAGAGAAGCCGGACAGTCGGACAATTGCACAATGGTTTGCGCGTCATGGCCAAAAAATCCATCATGCAGACACGGACCGACTGGCCCTGCTGTCCTGCATGTTCCCGGAGAAGCGTGTTGACCGGGTATACTGGTTGCAGGCCACTTCTCTTGCCCGAGTAATCGGACGTTGTCTCGGCCTGGGATCTTCTCGACTATCGGAGCTAAATCAATGGCAAAAGCCAGGTGGTCCAGATCTTGGGCAGTGTGTTGAGAACGTAATGCGACAAGCCGAGAACTATGTCCCGCAGGATCGAGAAGTTACTGTGGAAGAGCTTGATCACAGTATGGGCTTGATTGCTTCTCGGTGTCGCTTTTCCGGGCCTGATGTGCGCCGACAAAGAACTGCTGTTGATGTTGAAGCTTGTCTCTCGCCACTTTACCGTCGGTTGAGCAGCCGAGATGCGAAATGGTTCACCCGGATGATCTTGAAAAGCTACTCCCCAGTCACACTCCCGGCCAAGTACACACTTGAAAGATTCCATTTTCTTTTGCCTCGCCTTCTTCAATTCCAAAACACTTTTGCGGGAGCATTAGAGATGCTTCTATCTGAGCCGATGAATCACTTTCCCGCTCATCCGGACCCTAAGCTTGCTACCAATCTGTGTTCGATTGCCATCCAACATCTGAAGCCTCAAATTGGGATAAAAATCGGACGGCCCGAGTATTTCAAAGCCCGGAGTATCAAACATTGCATGCAGATGACGAAGGGCCGTCGTATCAGTATCGAACGGAAGTATGATGGGGAGTACTGCCAGATTCATGTTGATCTCACAAACTCTCAAAGGTCTGTGCAGATATTTTCTAAGAGTGGCAAAGACTCTACGGCAGATAGAGAAGGAATTATCCCGATTCTGCAGGAGTCATTGTCCATTGGGATGTCTCGGTGCAAATTCAAGCACCGCTGCATTCTCGAAGGGGAGCTTCTCGTCTGGAGTGACAAGCACGATGGAGTGGTTGGCTTCCACAAGCTTCGAAAATTTCTTTCTCGTTCTGGAAGCTACATTGGAATAGACCAAGATTCCCCGTAAGTACACTCCTCACTCGCAAGGATCATTGTATTGTATTGACTCGTCCAGGCCCCAGCCCTATGAGCATCTGATGATTGTGTTTTTCGACGTGCTTTTACTAGACGACGATGTCTGTCTCAAGGAGCCTCATCGCAAAAGACGGCTGCTCCTTCGAGATATAGTGCAGCCAATTCCTGGTCGAGCGGCCATTGCCGAACAGGAGATATTAGACTTCAACCGACCTGATAGCCAGGATCGACTGGAAGCCAGCTTTGCCAAAGCCATTGCCAAACGATGGGAGGGATACGTTCTTAAAGCCTGTGATGAACCCTACTTCCCATTCTACACTGCCGGAGTCGAAACATCATTCGGAAGATGGATCAAGCTGAAAAAGGACTATATCCCTGGCCTTGGAGACACGGTTGACTTAGTCGTACTTGGCGCAACTTATAATGCCCAGGAATCCACTGCTCTCCCGTTCATTGAAAAGCTGCGATGGACCCATTTCTTGGTAGGATGCCTTCTAAACAAGGATGCCGTCACGCAGGGCGAGGATGCCCCTCGCTTTCGAATAGTGGACGTGGTCAATCACCACTGCATGCATCGCCGATTCATGCAACAACTGAACCAGTTCGGCGAATTCTACGCGTGTGATCCGGATGACTTCCATGGATACCATGTTGAATGCGGACAGCCTGGTCTACCAGCACCATCGGTAATCTTCAAGAAGCCATTCGTCGTGGAAATGATGGGAAGTGGATTCGAGAAACCCTCCGGCGCGAGATATTTTACTCTTCGCTTTCCACGCATCCTGAAGATCCACGACGATCGAACTTTCGAGGACGCTGCGTCTTTCCAGGAACTTCAGCTCCTGGCAGATGAGGCCCGATCGGTACCAAGAGAGGACTTGATACAGGAGCGCGCGCAATGGCAGAAACGCCTCAAAATTGGGAATGGCCTTAATCAGTACATTGTTCAAAGATCGCCGAGCCCAGTATCGCAAAGTTCAGTCTCGGGCTCAGACATGGGCTCAGAATCCGGGGACGATGGAGATAAGCAAGATCCCTCGTCAAGACTTCATAATACGAATCATCACTTCTATGGAAAAGAGCTTGTCGCCAGTGATATCAATGGCCCGCCTGCACTTTTTGTCGATGAGACAGCGTTGTCTATGAAGCCTGATGGCCCACCCAGTGATAGCTATGTTTTAACAGAAAACGACAACCTGTCATCTCGCCATAATTCAAGTCAGAAAGCAACTAGTCTCTCCTCTCCACCGCACTTGAAGCCCGTGGGAAACGAACCGCAACTAGCTACAGCAGAGGTGGAATCGCCAACATCACAGCCGACGAGTCTCGCTGCACTGCATACCAGCCAAGTCCAACGAAATGCCTCAAGAGACTCTGCCAATACTAGAGATCCCAAATCGCCGTTGACGACAATCCCGGTATATATGTCAGGAGCCATGCCAGGCAACGATTCAAGTGAGGAACACGGAATTACCTCAGGTATAAGCAAGTTCCTTCACACGATCGGTTCCGACAATTTGATATCCTCTCTTCGACAATCAAATCCACATGCTGCATCTCAGGGCAAAGCCTATGGTATCGTGCTTGTGAATCCCTGTGAAACACCACTTGGCCACGAGATACATCGAATCTCAACAGCCGTTCATCAAGCCCTTCACGGCGGATTATCAACGACTCTTGAAGGGAAGATTTTCTTCTTAGACTCATTACTCTTGGAAGAGAATATTCATCCTGAGGATCTCCGGTATTGCCTGCGAGACACTTGGTCTGATCTTGGTCACCAGTATTATTACACAAGCCTTCAGTGGAATGCATACAATATATCGACACACCACCGAACCGGGGACGGATTGGATCATAAGGCTTTCGTTTGCAAAGATCGCTTGGCGATTGACGTGAGTTTTGATCAAGGGGAAATACTCTCTTTAGGAGAATATAGCTCTATTAACCCTTTTGTACATCATACCTAAGTAGCAACCTCTAATATGAGTATATTACGATCATCAAAAGAAAACGAACAAGTTTGATGAGTTTCATTATCATTGTGGGCATTAACACTAGCAACGTCACCCATGGATGCTCGATGAATCAGGACAAACGCGCTAGTGTGCATCTTCTCGCCTGGCTCGAATATCTCGCATCAACGCCTTGGCTTCCTCCACCTCCATTCCATCTTGACACAGCTCCGCGGCTAGCTGGTCCGCACGATCCAGATCCCCGGTCCGTAATGAATACTGCGCCAGCCACAGACGAGCTTTTGATGTCGTCGCGGTGGGACCTGTGCCATGGTGCCATGTATCACTAGCCATGGAATCATCATGCTGCATACTAAAAGACGAGTGTCGAGCGCCCTTCTTCTCGCGCCGGCGACGAGAACGCGAAGGTCCACCATTGGTATCATCATCGCCAGATCCCCCATCGTCACCACTGTGAGTGGCCTGCTCCGACGCGGACGAGTACTCGTCTTCATCCACACTGTCTTCTTGATTAACAGGCGCACCGCCCAATTCCTGCTGGAGGGTCAATTCCATGTATGCCGCGGCCTCGTCCTCATCCCCAAGGCGCTCGTAGAGAGTCGCAATTTGATGGAGAGTTTCCGGATCGAGAACCTTGCGAGTTCCTGAACCGGGGCTTGCACCTGGGACTGCGCCCCCGTCATCGGCGTAGTAAGACCCTGCCACTAGCGCACGCTTCAGAGCTTGGATACTCTGCTCCATGCGGCCCATTTTGGCATAGCATGATCCAACGGCTTGCCACATTTTCGGATCGTATGGCCTGAGGGCGGCAGCGCGTTGGTAATAGAAAAGTGCATAGAAAGACATGTCGAGGACTTCGTAGGCCTGTCCCAAGCCATACCAGGCGCGGTAGTCTTTGCGGTTCACATCGACAGCGCGACGATAGGATTCAATGGCAGTGTGGGTATTCTTCATCTCGATGTACTCGTGGCCCATCAATGTCCAGGCAGACAAGAAATTGCGGTCGAGTGTGAGTGCGCGGCGGAAATACATGACGGCTTTTTCGTGTTCAGATTTGAGAGAGTAATAGTTGCCGACAACGCAACATGTCTCTGGCCTGAATTTATCCGTGGCCGTTGCGATTTGGGCAACGAAAGCAAGTTGGGGACGCGCTCCCATGACATAGAGGATGTTAGAGTAGTGGTCAAGACTGTCGAGACGATGCGGTGATGTGGTGAGGATTTGAGTGAAGATCTTTGAGGCTTCATCGAATTCTGTCGATGGTAAGCATTGGGATCAAATACAAAGGAAAGCTTATTACCCTTGGAGTGATAATGCAGCAAGGCTTTCTGAGTTTTCAGGAAAGCACTGCTGGGAAAGATGGCCTCGAGCTCGGCCAGCGCTTGATAAGTATCTTCCGTGGCTTGATACAGTTCTTGGCTGCAGTAGACGTGGAATATCAGAGTCATAATGTTCTGGGGCAGGTGGTCCACAATTTGTTTCAGCTATCCGCCAAATTAGCATCATGGTCAACGTTCTCGATGTTGGATCATTTACATCTTCGGTGCTTGCTAGCAAATCATTCAGCTCTTGCCATGCACCCCAGTGGAATGGGTTCTTGTGCACGCTTTTGATGAGCCATGTCTTCGCCATCTCTTCGTCTCGTCCTTTCAGCAGCACAATCGCATAGAGGTATTCGAGCCATCCTTGCCCTTGACCTTCTAAGCCATTTGCACTTCGTTCCGCCATCCATCCCCCCAAGCCTCGACCAAGATCGTCCACCTCTCGGTTGGAAGGCATGCCCCCATCGGCGGGTCCCAACACCATCTCAGTTTCTTCATCCTTGCGCTTCTCTCCGGCAAGATATTTTGCATAAAGCGCTAAGAACAGTGACTTTTGACTGAGCTTTGGGTATGGATTTTGACTGGGTTGGCCTTTGAGGCCTTGGAATGGAGAAGCTTTCTCTTTGCCCTTTACCGATGTCCGTTGTTTGGGCTTGGAGCTGGGTGAGGTCATAGAAAGGGGTACAGGAGATGTCATTGGAGGTAGGAATACGGCTGCACAGCGGTCGTATTCGCGGGTATCGAAGTAGGATTTGGCCAAAAGGTACTTGTGCGCTTCCTGCGCTTCAAGTGCAGCTTCGGCGGGGTCCTGCACACCGAGATACGGGTTGACAGGCGGAGAGGATGGTTCGGTGATTTCCATGGGAGACTCCGAGTCAGTGTCTTCATGATCGATTGGTAGCAGTGAATCTAGCATCTCTGCTGCCCTATATTTCATTAACTTCTGGACAAGACGTAGTGATCAAAGGCTCACCATTTGGCCGATTGATAGAGGCATCGCTCAGAACACTTAACTGCTGCATCCTCCAGTCGATATTTCAGCTCCTGGAGATCATGTTCGGTGAACTCCATAGCTGCCATGGCCGATGCAGCCGATGCAAGTATTCAAGGCGATTGCTGGCCTCTTCTGGACCTCAGATGAATAGTGTAGAATGAATGAAAAAGTGCTATGCTCAAAGGTGCATGAAACTCATTCTTGACGCGATCGATGCTATGATTATCGCAATTGAAATTGGGGAATTTCGATAAGCGCGAATCGCGTCAATATGCAAACAATACAAACATGCCAAACCGCCCCTCTCCGCGGGGGAAGATCATCACTCAATAATTTATGCGGTGGATCGTCTTTTGACTCTTCGCCCATTTTCAATCCCTCCTAGTCCCTTTCATCATGGCTACCACCACGAAACGTGCCGATTTTGAGGCTGTTTTCCCCTCTCTGGCTAAGGATATTGTTACTCATGCCAAGAAATATAATCTCCCTGACAATGCTTTGGAGTGGTTGGAAAAGGTGGGATGAATGCCCCGTTCAAAATTACCAAAGGAATGTCCAATTGTCAATGCCAGTTCATACTAATGCTGCTGTATAGTCTTTGAACACCAATGTCCCTGGTGGCAAACTCAACCGTGGCCTCTCCGTCCCCGACACCGGCCTTGCCCTCCTGAAGCAGCCCCTGACCGATGAGCAATTCGAGCACCTGAGCATCCTGGGCTGGCTCACCGAGTTGCTCCAAGCCTTTTTCCTCGTCAGCGATGATATGATGGATGGTTCAATCACCCGCCGCGGTCAACCTTGCTGGTACCGCCAGGATGGTGTTGGTATGATCGCTATCAACGACTCCTTTATGCTCGAGTCTGGCATCTATCTGACCCTGAAGCAACGCTTCCGCTCCCACCCGGCCTACATTGACCTCGTTGAACTCTTCCATGAGGTCACTTGGCAGACTGAGCTGGGTCAACTGTGTGACCTGATTACCGCCCCTGAGGATAACGTCAACCTCAACAATTTTTCTATGGAGAAGTATATGTTTATCGTCACCTACAAGACGGCCTACTATAGCTTCTACCTCCCCGTGGCTCTCGCATTGCACTACCTGCAGCTCGCGACCCCCGAGAACCTCCAGCAGTCTCACGACATTCTGATCCCACTTGGTCAGTATTTCCAGATTCAGGATGACTACCTGGACAATTTTGGCGATCCCTCCGTCATTGGCAAGATCGGTACCGATATTCAAGACAACAAGTGCTCGTGGCTGGTCAACCAGGCCATTCAACGTGCCACCCCGGAGCAGCGTGCCGTGCTCGATGCCAACTACGGCCGCAAAGACTCGGCGCATGAAGCCAAGGTGAAGGCGTTGTTCAACGAGCTGGAGCTGGAGAAGCTCTACAAGGAGTACGAGGAGAGCGTGGTTAGCGACTTGCGGACCAAGATTGCCGCCGTTGATGAGGCCAAGGGCCTGAAGAAGGAGGTCTTTGAGACTTTCCTCAGCAAAATCTACAAGCGTACCAAATAAATCATTGGACTATGGGCGTGGATGGGATGTACAAAGTTGATACCCCGGCGCTTAATTGATGGGTGACGAGGACTACGGAGGCAAACTCCGGTTGTAAATACTCCATATAGCGTTCATAAGACTGATATGCAGTTTTCTCAGCAATGCGTTTCGTAATGCTGGTAGAATGTTCAGTTGGACCTCACGTATTAGATGAATTGTAAGTGACTAGAGAAGCCCGCAAGGTTGGAGTGCACGCTCCAACTACTGGCCTGGGGTAACGATGGCTGTTGGTTCGCCAGGATTCTTAAAGGAACAATGAGTCGACACTGAATAAAGTTCTTTAGGGCACGCCACTTACTTGATCGTCGGAAGAAAACGGATTGCGCTTTGTTCTACTACATCTTGGGGACTTAGAACAGCTACTTGCTTTTTTGAATTACAAAATACGAGAAGCACCATTATGAAATACGCAATATTGCAGACAAAGCACTTGATTTCATCTGCTAAGCAAGTCCCAGCTAAAGAGTGAAGCCGGGTCAAAGTTCAATACACATCTGAATAAGATAGCACCTCCTTAAGCAGAAGCCGACACCTCCAGACGTTTGAAACCACCCTTGTCAGCGACCTCCTGCTGAAGCGCAACCATACGCTTCTGGTCACCAGTAGGATCGGCAGAATCAGCATCCAGAGCCCAAGAGAGGTACTCATTGGTGTAGTTAGAGACAAAGCTCTCGTCAAGGATACCAAGACGCTTTCCGTAGTTAGTGACCTTCATCCAGTCACGAGCGACATTCTTAAGGTCCCGGCTGAAGTAGGCATAAGAACGCTCGAAGATCTTCCGGTTGACGGGAGTCGCCATGATAGGCTTGACATCGATGTACTCCTCATAAGAGGCGGACGGGTTAGCCAGGACATAGTCCGTAGCACGCTTGACGGCGCGCATGAACTTGTGGATTTTGTCCGGGTTCGCGGCGATAAACTCGTCATTGGCGATGTACAGGATAGAGCAGAAGCAGCAGCAGCCCAGCTCGGCGAGCTGGTCGATGCGCAGCATCTGCACGTCTGAGCGTGGACGGCCCTGCTCCGCTAGCCATTCGGCCAGCTCGACCATCTGCACGTTTTCCAGACCGATGCCGGCGTCGATGTCACCGCGGATGATCGCTTTGGTCACGTTCATACCGCAGCGCACGGCCGTGTAGTCGTCGGTCGACATGCCGTAGTACTTGGTCAGCTCGTCAATCTGGATCTTGCCAAACTCGCCGACGTAGCCGATCCGCTTGCCCTTCAGCGAGCGGAAGTCCTCGGTGATACCGCTGGACTTGAGGTACACGACGCCGGTGAAGGGCTCGTCCAGCAGGGAGCCGATGGAAGTCACCGGGAAGTTGCGTGCCTTGGCCTGGAAGCAATTAGCATTGAGATCCGAGCTGTAAAGATTTTGAGAAACGCACGGCCAGGGTATGGATCATAGCCTTGAAGCCCATGTCGACCTTGCCGCTGCCGATGATCTCGGTTACATCGGAAGGGTCATTGGGCTCCAGCAGAGCCACCTTGAGACCTTCATCCTTGAAGTATCCCCGGGACTGGGCGAGGTAGAGGGGGGCGTGGTACGGGGTGGCGTGCCTGAAGCGACACTTAGCATGATTCTGATGACATGTAAAAGACATCTACTGCTGTGCATTAGCATACCAGTTGGTCAGGAAGGTGATCTTGTCAGTAGCCATGATGACGGAACAAGTTCAGCTGTAGAGCTTAGATCGAGTCAGTATGCCAAACAGAAGGCATCTCAGATCGACCACGGAAGTAGCCATAAGATGCCGAAAACAACAAAAGGGGAACAATCAAAGTCACGCATGTCCTTTCGCTAGCATTGTCTAGAGCAAGTTATGACAGTATAATCTCAGAACAGCCAGCCGGGTACATTGATATCGATCTTGCGATCAATGGCAACGCACCGGCTGAACTGAACACCTGTCATGCGTGGGCATTGACTGTTATACTTTGTACGATACCTTGACCCATGATGAACGTAGCGAGGACCCTGTCCAGAGATCCCCCGAGAGGGGGATGGCAACTAGGACGTGCGCGGCTCCATTGTAGAGTACCGTACCGATGATAGAGTTGGTTGACGGGAGGTGGAAGAAAGTGCAGAAAGGTAAAGTGAGATGGGAGGGAAAGAAGTCAACACGGAGGGGTAGAAATACTAGAAATACAGTGGGGACAAAATGTACACGAAAAAGACTCACCGAGCACGTAACGGATCGACGTTGCTCAGTGGATTCGGGCAACTCTATTCCACTTGTACATCCCGAACTTAACCGGCGAGGTTAGGGTCGCAATCCTCTGCTTGACTACATTTCTACATATTGTAGGGTCTATGGGAATGAGAAAAAACAGTCAATTGCATATCCAGGTCCATTAGAGCAGTTGAAATCAAAACAAAGAGTCAACCAGATGAAATGAATGGCTTCAAATGCAGGGCAAAGCTGACAATTACAAGGTGACGTCAAGACGGAGCTGTCTCCTCCGGACCAAACCAGAAATAAACACGACTCCAAATGCAGGCGAATGAGGGGAAAGGTCACCAGGCGTTTGCCTTAGGAATTGACATCGGCCTGGGTGGGTGCATCGGGGGTGATCGATATGCGGTCCAGCGGGGATTGCGCACGATCAGACAATTTGCGGGTGCGGAGCGTCAATGGATAGAAGTGTTCCTCGGGCTCCTCTTCCTCACTGGGAGCTGTTAGCTGTCGTGGTCACGATCAAGGACGGCAAATCACGTACGGTAGTTTCCAGGCAATGTAGTCGTCTGTGCTCAGCCCTTCGCGTCCTTCCTGGAGCGATGCAAAATCACCGGGGGTCATCATGCCAGACCGGTCTCGAGGGGATCCTGGCACAGAAAGCGGCCGAGAAAGCTTCTGTTCAGTGCCGCCAATGATGTTGAAGTAGTCCTCCGACCCATCAAACGAGGACGGATAGGCTAGAGTGACGTTAGATTTTCAGTTCCAAACGGGCAAAAGCAAGTGATCATACCTCTTCGCAGAGCCAGTTGACGAGCCTTGACGTACTCCATTCCCATCCGCTTCCAATCGAGAAGATCGCTCAATCGCTCCGTGCGGTTACGCTGATTGATCCGTTGGCGACGACTCTTTTGGGTGAAGTTGAACATGAACTCGGTCAGCTGGTTGACCGAATCGTCCACCCCCTTGGAGCGACGATCGACAATGTAGATGCCATAGTCCGAAGAATTCTCGATAAGTTCTTCCATGTAGCACCCAAATCCGGACAGATTAGTAGTAATACTGGGGACACCCATCACAGTGCACTCGGCGGGAGTGTATCCCCAGGGCTCATAGTACGATGGGAACACGCCTAAGTGGGTTCCACGAACAAAATCATCGTAGTCCAGGGGAAGGACGGGATTGGAAGAATTGAGGAATTCCGGATGGAACACGATCTTCACTCGGTCGTTGGAGTTGTTGAACATCTCGACGCGACGCAATTGGTTCAGGATCGGGTCCTCATGGTCATTAACCATGTTGTGCGTAACGATCGGTGGGAGACCGTGGCGCTTCATGGCAAACAGGCGACGCCGCAGCAATACTCGATCCTGACTGGTGATCAGATCTTTCTCATCAGGCATGTTGTCGCCTTCCTTCCACGAGAGGCAGCGCTCATACATGCGTCGACCAATGCCCTTTTCGATGTTCTCAATCGTTTCCCGCAAGGACTTGACGACCGCCTGGCCTTTGAGAGATTCCACGGTCAAGGACGATGTCTGCGCGGGCATGATGATAAACGCAACTACAGTCATGGTTGACCCACTGTTCTTGAGGCGATGGTTCAGACGGGCCAACCCCTCGATGAACATATCGACTCCCTTATTCCGGAACTCATACCGACCAGCGGTGAACAGGTAAAGGGTGTTGTCCAGATCGAAGTCATTGTGGCCGTAGAAATGACCACGGACAAAGTCATTGATCTTCTCTTTGGCCTGTGAGTGCAGATTCTGGAACTCATGCATGGCGGAGAACTTCTTGACATTGAGTCCATTGGGCAATACGCCATCAGGCTTACGCTTGAGCAAATGTTCACTTTCAAATGCGGTGATGTGCGAGACGGTCGTGAAAACGTCCGCGCTATGGGCAGCGGCACGCTCCACACAGTAACGATGGTAGATGCCACGCTTGCCTGCCTCGGAATCCACGTCAAAGTGTTGCAGATTATTATAGAAGTCAACGGAGCCAGCACACAGGTAGCGACCCAGTAATGTTGCATGGGTGGTGAAGATGGTGGTCAAGTCCATGTGTCGCTTCTTCGTCAAAGGCAGGGCCACGCCAGCCAGCCATTCATGGAAATGGGCAACGACAGCCCGGCGACGCTCGTGGGCGATGTACTACGGAACGCATAGGGTCAGTCATCTTGGTTGGACTGGAAGAGAGGCATCATGCAATAATTGACTTACCTCGCCCAAGAACCAGGCAACCAGGTATCCAAAGACAATTGCCTCATTTGTCTCATGATCGGCATCTGGGGATGGAATGCCGGACGTGTTCCACAGATCGCCCTTCCACTCGTCCAACCACCCATACCCCGTGCCGGTGTTGATGAGTAGTACCCGCGGAGCTCCCTCGATGAGCCAGCGACCGTACAAAATCTCAATACCGCGTTCCTGCATGGACTTGATGGTTTCGCGCATCGGCAGGCTTGACGGGGTGAGCTCCTCAACCTCGACATTAGCCGACGCCTTATTCAAAGGCCCAATCAAGGTATAGCGCTCCCCATATTCCGCCGTGGTGACCGGCGCCTTGGACTTGAGGACTGAATAGATGCCGCCGACTCGATTGGCCACTTCCGTAGCCACTTCGAACAACATGTGGTTGCGCACATCGCGCTTGATAGGCTCGACACCATTCTCATCGGCCATTGTCAACAGTCAGAAGAACCACGGTCACAGGAAAAGAGAAAAAGTCGACGAGAGAGAAGAGGGGAAAGAGAAGCAAAGCTTGGAACGGGGGAGCTCGGGCACTCGGTCTGTGCGGGGGAAGCGCGGGATTCACTTGGACGGAGGCTGGGGATTCAAACAATTCCTCCAGAATAGAGTCTGATTGGACTTCTTTTCGGACCCCAGTTCTCGTGCAGATGGTTCAAGTCGAATTTTCGTTCTTGCACTTCCCTCTTCACCCGATCACGAGGTCTCTCTATTCTCGTTCCGGCGTTGCATTCGAGTTTTTTTCGGCCTGACAGCAGTTGTCCGGCTACAACGGTACGACCTTTCCACCGACTATATTAGAAGCCCGAAACGGCCACCGGTCAAATGCAGTGGTCGGGTATTTTCTCTATTTTCTGCGTGAAGTGCACGATCTTGAGTGAACATGGGTGGTCTCGCCCCCTGAATCCTCGGGTCTCGAGTGCTTCTCCAGACTCAGTACCCAAGTTCCCGTCACTCCGTCGATCCATTGATCTTGACTGATATGTCTTTGATCAGATATGTCTCATGAAGCATATTATCGAACTATTCTCCACGATAAACGCCGTCTGGGGAAGCTGACCCAATGACATCATCCCGGATTCACCAAGCTCGAGCCAATCAGGAGCAAGAACCTCAGTCAATGCGGATACGTACATGACGATCGGTCTGGAGCACCAATCAGAACCAATCACCATCAAAGACTCCTCCGAGTCTTAGACTCAATGGCATTGTTCATACAAAGATAATGCTTCTTTCATCATGTCCAAGGATGATGTTCGAGGAATCAAAGGAATAAAAGAATTTCACAATAAAGAAATCGAAGGACATTGCCGTTTTAGGAAATAGTATATAAGAATCGCGAGGATGGCGTCCCGTTGTGAAAGGATCACCTTTGTCCATCAAAGACATCATGAGGTCAGGGAGGGCATGTTGGATCCCCCAGCATGAACACTGGGGGTGGTTCGGGAAACTCAAGCGTCGTTTCCTCATCCCGTTGAGTCTTAGATGCCAAGATTTCATACGTAAATGGTATGAATACATGCATCCTTCTCGTCAAGATCAAAGTACTTACAGCAGGAGTAGCTCCCCCGAAACGTTCGATGCAATGAGCGCAGATTTGGAACCTGGGACTGGCCTCTATCCTATGCCAAAACCTGGGTTCGATTCGCATACAAAACCACTGCCTCCTTTGCCCATGCTCTCGCCCAGTCAAGATCAAAGGGCTTACACCAGGAGTAGCTTCCCCGAAACGCCTGATGCAATTAGCGCACATTTGAAACCTGGGACTGCTCCTTATCCTATGCCACAACCTGAGTTCGGTTCGCATACAAAACCACTGCCTCCTTTGCCCATGCCCTCGCCCAGTAAGTTCATGCGTGTGACACCTGCTACCGCAAAGCCGCAGCCGCCACCTGCCTCTGGCTACCGAGACCGACGGCCCGTCAATAAACAAATACGCCGAAAGCCCTTGCCATCACAGGTTGTGCAGAATCCACCATCCTCATCGAATGCAGCAATAGCGCCGTCTAGCTTGCCCAGGGTCTCCACAGATGAGACACCTGATATGGCAGCGCCGCCAAAGCCACCTGCTTCTAGCGACCGGATCCAGCAGCCCGTCAATAATTTCTCGGGTCGAAGTGCATCGTCCTCATCGGAAGGGTTCCCTCGATGGCCCCGGCCAGACTTTCGAAATAACGAGAACCTCCCACCCATTGACCAAAATCGTCCATGGAATAGGGAGACGCCAGGCACAGCGCTCTGTGATCCACCTTGTGAAACACCTCAAGAGCCGCCAAATCTCCGAAGCCTTTTCCATTCAGGCGAAATACCAAAACCACCGTCCTCCTCGAAAGGGCTCCCTCAACCGCACTGGCTAGATCCTTCAAATTATTGTGCATGGAATGGGCAAGCACCGGGTAGAGAGCTCTATCTTCCACCCCGCGAGACATCTCTAGAATCTCCAAATATCCAAAGCCATTACCGTCCAGGGGGTAAACCAAGACCAGCGTCCGTATCGGAAATGTTTCCTCGGCCGCCCTGGGAATCTCTCGCAAATAACAAGAGATCCCTTTCTACTAACATGCATGGTGCATGGCATGGGGAAATTCCAACTGTCCAACGAAGCCGTTTCTATTCAAAGGATAAACCCAAATCATCGTCCTTATCGGAAGAGGTCCCTGGACGGTCCAGGCTAGATCTTCCAAATAACAAGGAATCCCGCCCTGACAAGTATCGTGCACGGAATGGGGAAACTCCAGGCAGAGAGCTCTACCTTCCAGATCGTGGAACACCTCTAGAATCTCGAAATGTCCGAAGAAGCCTTCTCCGTTCAGGGGATAAACCAAAACCATCGTCCATGTCAGAAGGGTTGCCTGGACGGCCCTCGCCATATCTTCCAAGGAACCAGACATACCTACCTACTAACAAGGATGATCCATGGAATAGGGACACCTGTGAAACGCCTCTAGAATCTTCAACGGCTGAGACGGCCAATTCGGACAGTGGCTATTCTACATCGACCACGTCTGAAAGACGAGACTTGGAACTTCGGATTCAATCAATCGAGTCTCGCATCGCTCGCATGGACCCCCCATTCGACTCCAATCCGTTCCGTAATGATTGGCCGATAACCACAGTGGCCGAGCGCGGCAACTACGACGATTCAGCTTCCACTAGATTGGTTGTTGCCCCTGGAGATCTATCCCCATTCCGCGATGTACAAGCGACCACTGCTGCTGACCTTTCAACCACCGCCCCAAATGCCCAAAGCCAGTCATGTAGGGCATCCCATACCTGCTCAATTGGTAACCCACCTAGAAATCCTACACCCTCGCATGTAGAATCACAGGTAAGTGGCTATTGTGGCTGCAGCTGTCATGCACCGGTCCATGAGGACAAGCTCTCGAGGATTCCGAGCGTGCTCAAGCCAGGGTATCGAAAATCCAGACAGTAGACACAGCACCTAATGGAAGGATGGAGATGAGCTGTATCTGTAGAATAATGTAATAAATTAATTCAAGACATTGTGCTTTTTGATCAGGGAAAAGGTAAGTGATCAGGATTCAGAATGTACCACGTTTGCTCAGTTTGATTGATTTGCATGATTTGGGAAAGAATGATTTTTTTTTTTTTTTTTTCTTACTTTTCGTTCTACAGTAATACCTATTACGGAGAGTACATGAGCGTTTGAGTAGACAAGATAGGGATACACGTGATGGTAAGCTCTTTCTAGGACCGACGCGGCAGGTTGTAGACCGTAAGGATGAATGTATCGGGGCTTATCACGATATATTGAAGGTGGTGCTATTATTCAGACTAGACCGGGTGTCCCTTCGATATATTTGACAAACGATCCATTTCAATCCACATATATTATTCTGCTGTGGAAGTACTAGGTAATACCACCAAGGAAACAGATCTATGACTTGACTTAGTAATGGATCAATTTCGTGACATGAAACTCAACATATCATCCACGGTCAGGTAGAAAACTTGTTGAAGTTAAATGGGGCCGAAACTAAGCAGGAGTGGTAGAATTCTGAGACGAAAGATGAAGAAAGAATCTATTTCAGCTCTATGCTTCAAATCTTCTTCCATCCGTAGCTCTTCACCTCCACAAAGCCAATCGACTAGAGTTAGGCAAGATCAGAATTTAGAATAAGGAAAATACCAGATCTACCCAATTCACGACAAGAATGATGTTATTTGCACTTGACGTTCCTTCTAGAATGTACGAAGTAGAAAACCAAATCCGTACCTACTGTGGATAGTTTTCTATCTCCACAAATTGTCAACCAACCAATGATCGCGCTGCTTCCGGTGGTGAAGTCATTTCCCCACCATGACTTCATTATGCTGTCACTTCCTTGCGAAGCTTCACGACCAAGGTATTCTACTGTAGGTGTTATAAAGAGGTAGCTATCGCAACTTGGAGAAATCAAATTAAACCAATTCATCCACCTCAAGGTAATCATCGCCTATCTTCTTGCAACCACCGATCCGAGTCTAACAACTCCCAGCCAATTTATTCTACCACATATAACCGTCACAATGGTCCGCGGCGCAGACTACGACAACGGCGTTCCTCAGAGCGACAACCCTATTGAGAACGGCCCCAACAAGGCCCACGGTGTCGGCGCTACCGTATGTTCATGCCATCTCATTGCATCCGGCCATTCAAGTCTAACCGTTTAACAGGACGCCGACGTGAACCGCGCTCACAAGACCGCCCCGATGCCCGAAGAGACCGGCTCCCAGCGCGAAGTCTTCAGCGGCCAGGCTAGCGGCGGCTACGCCAACACCTCCGGCAGCGGCAAGGGCGGCCACGACCCCAAGACTCTTGGAGAGAACAAGGGCCAGGGCGCCCAGGGTGTTTAAACATCAATCATCTAAACATATTACCCCCTATTTCCGGGGTATACCGTGACACGAGCTACGCATCTGTTTTTGCCTACTGTGCGATGGTCAGTGGAGTTTGCGGGTTTCAGGCTTTAGCATAGCTGCATGAATCTAAAACTTGTACAATATTTGCATCGTATGGTAGCGGAATTTCTTTGAGTAGTGATTTCTTCCTGTTGTCTTGAGAAAAGAAGTAGGAGACGGGTGATTCGAGTTTACGACAACTCAGTGAATGTTGTTGAGTCATGTCTTTGGTGGCATTGACTACGTATATGAAAGGATCTTGGAGCGTATTCCACATGATCCAAACGTTATCCTTTCAAAGCTCTTCTTTTCAGATGAGTATTTGAATGACGTCCTATCAAAGCAAGTCATCACCATATATAGGCGGACCGTATATGACCAATGCCGTTATAATCTGCATCTGACAGTGGCTTCAATTGAAATACCAAGTACCACTCGCACACGCTGCCTAGTCACCAATACCAATTTTGATCCATCAGCCATGAATACCCTCGACAAATATTTCTCTGAGAAATCTCCCTCTTTTGATCCCAACAAGGTAACAGCTTCAGAATTCATTAGCAGTATAACCCCCCAGAATCTCCCACACCATCTAGACCAATTATTCGAATTCCACAAAGAGCATCCTTACTTTGACCAATGCGGGATCCATGTATTGCACAGGATCGAGTCCAAGTCGCAAGAACTCAAGCTGGCCCTGGACAATTGGATGAAAGACGCAACCACCCAGGAGGAACTGCACAATCCGGCCGGTCACATTACATCCTATGCCAATCTCGACGCGGCGAACAATAACACGGGTGCCATCACGAGATGGATAGCATCTGGAAAAGAATCGGTCCCACGCGCATGTATTGCCGAGTGCGTAGAATGCTTCCAGTTTCTCATTCGGCATGAACTCGTTCATGTCAGCGGGTATGATCGGGACGGGACAAGCTGGCTTAACATAGCCATCGAATGCGAGCAGAAAGACTGCATCGAATACCTGCTTAATAACTTGACTGGAAAACAAATCAACTCGAGCACGAAATTGTTCGAGGCGCTTAGTCCTTACCGGAATGATCCAGTTCCTGAGCCGGCGACCGAGCGCCATCAGTATCATCCGTTGAGGTGTCTTGCCAATTCGCGGAATGACAGAGCGTTTTTGAAGGTTTGGCGCAGGTTGAGGGGCGAGAGAGTTCGTGTGAGTCAGTTAGTATTGGATAATCAGTTGAAAATACAGCTGTGTGGCTTTGCTACGCCTCATTTTAGGGATTTGCTTCGAGCGGATGGATTTGATATCAATACTCTCCGCCAAGGATGATACTGTGAGATGATATAGTAGAGGAAGTTGCAGGGATGTATTCATAGGTATGCTCGATAGACAAGCTCAAGACTTGCTATTAGACCTATGGCGGAAATAATGAAATTTTTTGCGTGATCTTTAAGAAATTGAATGATTAGCTTCCTCTTCGTATAGCAGTCTGTATATTGACTGTCAAGTATCACCCAGTGTAAATCATGAAACCTTGGACCTATTAACCCATTCTTGTCAGAACATCACATTCGTCATTGGTATATCTTGTAACTAAATAGCACATCATTACCCTCGTGGCATATAAAACTCCACATCATCATCACGGTTATTAGAATTCTCATCCAGCGCCTGACCTTCCATCCATTCTGCCTCACGCTGCGACACCTCACTCACTTTATCACGAACTCTAAAAGGCAGAACTTGTCCCCGATGATTAATAGCAAGGAACAACACCCAGCCCTCTTCAAAGGCCTTCCGATCCGCAACGCAGACCAGTAACTTTTGCCGCTTTTCCAGCTCAGGGAGCTCTGCTTCGATCTGACTTGGTGAAAAGTGGCGCCAGTCACAGTGGCTTGGATGTGTGATGCCATCGAGTTGATCAGGACAGTGCATCAACGCCGTGATCAGGTATGACGGGACCGAGCCGGGTGTCCCAAGGGCAATACCATCGACGATGTCGGGGTTGACATCCCCATTTTCATCGCTTGTCGTGGGACTCCCATGACCTAATTCATCCTTTGCGTCAAAGGCAAAACCAGGCTGGATAGCGTAGCGGTACCCGCTCTCGTCGCCATCCCACATGGCATCGACGACTAGTCGCTGATAGGCAGCGTCCGCTGCATCCTGGCTTGCCCGGTCGTCTTTTTTCCCGAACCACGTACGGATCCAGAGTGTTCGAGTTAGTTGGCCATCTCTCTTGCGCTCTTCAGTGGACAACAAGTCCTGTGGAATGTAAGGTGGGTGTCCGTTGGGTGGGAAGAGGATATCCTCATCGGCGTATTTCTACATTCGTCAGCATCGTCCGATATCCAAAGCACAAGATGGGCTTACATTGCGGCCAAATTGACCAAGGCGAGTCCACGATTCAACGAGGGACCGTTTCTGCTGGTCTCTTGACAGCAGGGATTGAGGATCCCATTTTGCCTGGACATATATCAGTGGGCGAATGTGGAGATTTGCAGTTATACGTACGGCGACATATCCATCGAAGTATATCCAAATTCCGGGAGATCTAGCTCCGCCGACTCGGGAGAACTGCTCATTTTGGTTGAATCGAATAGAGAGGGAGGGGAGGGAAAGCAGAGTAAGCGCCTTGTACGCCAGATGGTGGTTCCAAGGTGGGATGTCGATGGGTCGAGATGTATGAAACTCCAACTGGAAATCTCTGCTATAGACTAGCTAATTCAGAGGAGCTTGTCTGTTCACCAAATATGTTCCATTACATATGAATATTCCATCTGAAATTAGGCGGAAGCGTTTATCGCCAAGATTTTTCGCAGGATTCAGAAGTTTATTTGAGGTGAGAAGAGGATACGATAAGATGATTCACATTGATTTCGTAACAACGTTTAAGCAGAGAGAATTGAATAATTGCCACAAAGTGACTACCAATAATGCATATGGGAAGGGATGAAACGTAAAAACAGACCAAATAGAAGACAAGATATTGTGGCATCACAGAGTGAGCAACGCAGCGCAATGTCGAGAAAAGCTAAAATTGCTGACTTTTTTTATGTTTTCCATTCTTCAATTTTAAAATTTCTGGAATAAAGTCTTCACTGAGAAGCCCATCACTGGCGGACATTTGCGACATTTTTCTTGCAACTTGGTCCGCCAGCATATTCCCCATAATGCCCTGATGTCCAGGAACAAAGTGCAACTCGACACTGACGCCAGCACGAAGTAACTCATGGGTGTAACTTGCGACCGCACATACTTGACGGAGATAGTCAGCACTGGTCTTCTTGCCAGTTAATTGTGGGTATTCGCTGATGCATCCGAGGGCATCTCTGGAGTCGGTGAATACCAAGACTTTCCGATTGAATTTGGATTGATTGGAATCATCAGCTAGCTTATCTTTGTCTGTGGAGCACCTTTCAAGCTGCCGTATTTTGGTCAGTGCCGTGCTCAAGGCTAGAGAGACTGCAAAAATCTCAGCGACAATAGAGTTCTTGGTTTTGTGTTGAAGCCATTGGGCATCGTACGACCAGGTTTCTGGAAAGACCGACACTTGCCATGCTACTGCTCCAGTTGCATATATATTTCTCGAAACAGAGCCGTCAGCCCAGAAAGTAAATCGGTGCTGTTCTTCATCTTGAATTCTGTAGTTGTGGGTCCTGACGGCAAATCTCATGGCTTCTTCTGTGGTGTTTGCAATGATAACGCCTTGGAACCCTTGAGGTTCAGAGACCACAAAGTTTTGCTGTTTGTCTTGCGTGTATTCATTGGACATCAGGTTATACTTTGTCGCTTGCTCAAAGGCCACTGCGGATAAAATACGTTTGAGCTCGACTTGTGTTTCAGTTGCGATCCAAGCTGGCCAATGATTGAACGGTTCATGATAGTTTCGTTTAAACCGAGCTAGCTTTGAGTTCTCATTTGGAGAGCTGATCTTTGATTCATTCTGTTCGCAATCTTTAAGCAGGGGCTCAACGACCACCGGCGCAGCTCTTTGACGTTTGACAGAATTTGAAGCATTAGTAGATCCCCACTTTCTTTAACCCCTTAGAAAAGCAGAATCTTTTGGGAAGGAATATGCAGCAGAGCCCTTTTTATCGATGGGTTTGTTCCGGTTGCTTGGATATTTGAAGGAACGAACGTGGCTCTGCTGCGGACAAGGAGGTTCAATGGGCTTTGTACCCCGCAAGCGTCGAAGCCAACTTAAAGCTCTGGAAAGAAGAGTAATGAGCTCACCAATAGGACCTATGAGAAACAAAAGCCACGCAATGGCCATTGTCAAAGGTGATGATGAATGCACTTGACAAAGAGAGCAGGTAGAGAATTCGAAGAAATGGCAAGAACAGTCAGGACGAGTCGATGACAATGACCATTTCTTGCATAATCGGAGCGTCGTCAAGTTGGGTCTTTCCCGTTTGAGATCGGATACACGACGATAAAGAGACAAAGCTATTTTCTACCTTCCCTTAATGCACACGCATTATTTCCTTTCCTCTGAAAGGTACTTTGACTTCCATTTGTTTCTATTAGTCCAAGCCGACGGGTGCTTGAAAGGAAACGCCTTCGAGTGCTCAAGGCTCGAGAGTCTTTCATGAAGCTTCTTGTTACTGTCTTTGCCATTGTGCTTCATCCACAATGAGACCTTATATAAGGACGACAACCCTTCCCGGTATAAGCATCAAGTACTCGCGATTCAATCTTCATATCAGTTTTAGACTCGTCACCGAAGATGGATTCAGACAACGTTCCTAAAACCGAGGCCTTTGAGACCGAGTTTCCCACCGAGGAGGAGGGGTCATTTTCGCTGTTGGAGGAGGATCCAGCCATCAACAGCGATGAGTCTCTTGAATTTCTTGCCCCCACGACTTGTAGGCCAGCGGCTAAAGTTGCCAGAATCTTGGACAATGCCGGAGTCCCCAACCTGTTGTGGGGCAGATGGGCTGCTGCTACAATTGGAAACTGGGCGCTAAGTATTGTAAGTGATTGTGAGACGTCAGATCAATTTCATGGGATTTACTAATAGCCTTCTAGAGTGTAGACTTTATCATCGCCGATGAACTCATTCCAAAAGCCGTTGATGTTCTCTCCAAAGCGGGATATGTGCCCTGCTCCGATTCAGAATGTAAATTTAATAGGCCCAGCGAGTCTTTAACTTCATTTGACCCTCATGTGCCTGCGGCGGTTCACTTTGAAAAACTCAACCACACACTAATTCAAGGCCCCCTCCGTCTCCATGCCAAGTCTAGCATGATCTGGTGGGTGCCGGACATTCCACTCGAGCACCCAGCAGAAAACGATCCCTTTTTCACGCTGACCAACAATCCTAACGCTCTACCCAGGATGGTCGGCGAGAACGGAGCCACTGGGTCATGGAGAAATCGCTATCCAATTAGAATTCTCAAGCCAGTGCCTTTTACGGAAGCCGCGATTCTGCTTTATTGTCGGGATTACCAACACCAAAACAGAATTTCCTACATCTGGCGAGAGCTCCTCTGGCTTATGGGAGAGGATGCTAGTCGAGGGCCCGGTTCTCACCATAAGAAGATTCTGAGACCTCAATTCCAGTCGTTTTGGAAGTTTTACAATAGTGCCGAGGACAAGGGCGATCATGCGAAACAAATTACTGAACTTTTGGGAAAGCTCCGTGCTGAGTTGGTCGCCAATAACGAGCTTCCGCCGGCTCCAGAGTATAAAAGCTACTGGTGAGCTTGATGAGACGGGTCAGATTGGGTTAACTGTACAAATTGAGATGTTGACAGCTAACCGACTCGAGTGATTTTTTTGCATTCAGGAGAACCTCCTTTCCTTAACTCGCTATATTTGACCATTCAAGTGAATATCAGCAAGTGGGACACCATCAGAACGCATGGGCCAAAGTTTCAGTCCATGGAAAGTCCTGTCGTTACCGTCTATGGTTGTTTGTATCGCTGTGTTTTTTGCATTTCTTTGATAGATAGATCCATGTTCTACTGTTTTCAATGAATTTGAGTTTTGGATTTTAAATGTATCTCGATGATAAGTATACCCTGTATCAGTTCTTTATAAACCCTTTCACGATGTCAACATTCAATTCCGTATGCCCACACGCAATCTACGGTCTTAAAGTCAGCAAGTGCCGTGC
Source organism: Penicillium sp. PG113-03A (assembly GCA_037042135.1). Classification (NCBI taxonomy): domain Eukaryota; kingdom Fungi; phylum Ascomycota; class Eurotiomycetes; order Eurotiales; family Aspergillaceae; genus Penicillium; species Penicillium sp. PG113-03A. Next base: position 388,818 of record JAXQJW010000163.1, read on the forward strand.
ATCAGTCCTCGTGTCGTTCCAGTATTAATCGTCCAAGTGGCGGAACCCCAGTAATATTACATGGGTCTATCACCTGATACTTTCCGTCTTCAAGTGTAAACTTCGAATGTTTGACAAGAGCGAGAACCCAGCTCTTGATCTCTGTAGACGACGTTAGTCAACATGAACAAGTCCCTTGTTGTGGATTCTTACCATTGACAGCCAAGAAACGACCGGGACAAGCCCATCGTCCAAGTCCAAAGGCAAGATAACCCGGTCCAACAGTGGCAGCTGATTTTCTTGTCCCCATCCATCGAGTTTCATCGAACTCGTCGGGGTCTTTGGTGTAATCAGGAGATCGGTAAGAAAGATGCGTGACGGGGAAGATCACAGAGCCTGAATATTGTTAGCCCCATCGATCAAAATCTTAACTAGGAATAGAAAACCTTTTGGAACCAAGTAGCCTCCGAGCTCGACATCCCGGATGCTTGATCTCACCACATTCACACTGTCGCCCTTCATGCGGAGTACTTCACGGATAAATGAGTCCGCCCGGGTGGCATTTCTCAAATCAAGGTAGCCAATGGCTGATCCTGCGTAGACAGCATCGTCAAGACTGCTTAGATCATTGATTTCCTCGCGAAGGGACTTCTGGCATTCAGGCCGTAGTGCAAGGTAATACGTGACCCAGACCATGATGGTGACGCTGATGATTGTCAGTTATGAAAAATGGCAGAATGGCGTTCAAACATATACTGACGTTTGGTGGACACTGCTGAAAAGAATGGTCATCACCAAGACCAAGATCCACAGTTTCGAGCCGATGGATATATGACCTTTCTCAGATTTGTACTTGCGAACGAGATAGCTAACAATGGTAGTGTCCTGCAAGTCTGTCAGTCTAGAGAGATTAACGGCATAAGAGGAGACGTACCTCGGTCTTTTGCGAAGACTCTTGTGAAATGTCCTTCCACAGACTCCATGCAAAGTTCAACCCAAAATCCAAAGGGATTCGGATCAGCACGATTTTGGCCCTATTCATGTTAGACACTCACCATATTTCAGAAACAAAGTCTTACCATCGATACATGAGCCATACTCGAGGAAGCCTCTGGGCTAAGAATGACTGGGTGTGGGCGAGACCCAGAAGCTCAGCAATATTTGTGGCGACGGCAATAACGCATTTCGAATACTCGGGAGTTTTATATTTCTTCGCATTGTGTCATTAGCATATTTACATCCGACTTTCTCAGGCTCACTCACTTGTCCAAGGAAAATCTCAATGGTCACATCGGCCATGGTCGATTGTAGGTATGGCAAAACATCAACGGGCTTCTGTGAAGCTGAATGATCCACAAAGTCGGAAGCACCACGCTCGAAGATTGGCCACACTGGAATAATATGATGAGAAAGGTACGTTTTCGACAATGATAGGTATTTACCTCGAGGGACAAGTCGATCAAATCTCCGCGTCAAAAATCCTCTCACCACGCTATCCATGTCCCGGAAGAAGCTGCCTCCATGGAGTTTCAGAATCCAGCCGAGACCAAAAGTCTGCCAAGGTTAGTTTCTATCGTAATGGAAGATGCATGAGACCGACTTCTGCCATTCCATCCTCAAAACTGAAAGCCGTTTTGTCCGTGAGAATTTGGCGGGTATGTTCCTCCGATGTGATCAACTCTCTCTGGACCAGATTGTCAGCTGAGTACGTGTTTTCGCGTAGACGAGAAGACACAGACCCTTCCACAGCGTATGATCTCAACAACCGAACCATTTTCACGCAAAGCTTTGGTCATCGACTCGACAGGTGTGCTGTTCAGCTCGGCCGTCTAGTTCATGTTAGCCACGGGATCTATTTTCAACTTCAACCATGATAGCAAGACTGACCGTCAAAGGGACAAACGGAGGCAAAGGAAGTCCAGAGTTCTGCTTCTGAGTTAGACTTGGATTCGTCTTCGAGGTTCACGGTCGCGTCCAGTTTTACCTTGGCCGTCTTCGCATATTTCCGCCAAATCCAATGAGCCAGAAGGCATATACAGCCTATGGCTGCGAACTCTTTATTCCACAGCAGCATTGGAACTATGTCGAGTGAAGAGAGCTAAAAGACAACAGAATCTGTTCAAAGACAGAGGCAATCCGCAGCTGGGCGACTTGCTGCTCTTGAACCCATCCTTTCTTCCCAGGTTGATGGCCGTTTCTGTCGGTTTGACTGGGATGAACCTTGCGTCATACATTGGTCGATTATCGATCCCAATGAATTTGGTGGGGCTACGCTACTCGCATTCTTTGAGTCTTCCCGCCAGATTCCGACTTTCCATGGCTTCATCTTGCATGGTTCTGTATGCATCCTTGAACATGGTGCTGACCTATGGATTCCAGATATACCCATGACACTACTTTGAATGACGGCTCCAAATTACCAACTCCAAGTGAACAAGGAAAGACACGACGTCAATTTACGAAGCCAGCAGTAAGGTATCGTGGACAAAAGTCCCAGCAAGGGATCCCGGGCCCTGCCATGCATCCGACCGTTTTAGGCACCAGATCCTGCATGGCAGACAAGATGCCAACACAGCCCAGATGGAGTCATGCCAATGAGACCAAGAGAAGCGACCCGATCGTGGTGGGCTGTTGGTTTAGTAGCTCTAAACCAATAGATCTCGATCTGATGCATACTGGGTACAGATGGCGCGTAATTAGAGTTTAGCGAAACCTTTTTTGTGCGCGCGTAGTGCTGGAATTAGAAATCCTGATCTCGGAAGGACCCGATCGAGGATCTTTAGGCATTCAGGCAGAATCGGTATCCGCTGACACATCTATTCTGCCTCAGGTGTCACTGACCTATAGTCCACTCAAGTTAGTTAACTATCTACAACTTTGTCTCTCTCTAATTGAGAAATAATAATCCTTCTGTGCATGACATCGAGGGAATATAAAATATCACTCAACTCTGAAGTAATTCTGAGCCCTGGTATTTCCCTTTGGCATCATCCCATTCCACAATGGCCCTGTGGAGTGATTGCCATACTTATGGATAGGGCCCTGAAACTAATTTGAAGCGTTTGTATAAGTCATGTTTAGTTGCCACAAAGGAAAGAATACAAGTATATCCCCATTCTGTTCTTTTCATTATTTAAAACTTCCCCTTTCCTCTTCCCAACCTTTCCACATTCAACATCTTCAATGCTACAAGCAACAATGTCAACCCACGCAAAACCAGTAGAGATCTCTCGATCTGATCTTGAAACCTCTCAGCCAGACAAAGCAACAATCACCAATGTGAAGCATCTGGCATCCTACAACTGGATTGAAGCGAAGAATCCCACCATCACTATCCCAGGCAGTCCAGCTCGCTGGTCCCCTCCCCACGCCCCAAGGCGAGTAAACAAGGACAGTGGACTGGTGTACATCGCACAAAATGCAGCTCGTCATCCAGACTGTCCTCTCGAGCCTCTTTTTCGCGCTCTCTATCTTGAGCATCCTTCCTTCGAAATCGACAACGTGGACATCGTGACTGACCGCAACAATATCCGCAAATTGCTTTCGTTTATGTCCCCAAGCTTTTCGCGTAACGACGAGCCTTTTACAGTTGATGTCGAATTGATCGGGAGTACCCTGATCTTCTGTCGAATGAAAACCGCCACTGTCGAATACATCGGGCCCCAAGAGTTTCGTGGATATGCCCGTGAGTTTGAGAAAGCTTTTACCCGCAACGAAATTGAAGGAAGCACCGGGCATCACCGCATTATCTCCTACAACTTTGGTGGTCTGAAACTTCTTGTGCGCTATGAATGTAATGCCTATGTTGCCAACCCGAGCTCTGCGTCCGAGGCCTTGAATGACGACATCCTCAGCAAACTCGAAGAACTGTCGCTATCCAAGGATGCCGAGCCCCCAGTCATAACCTTTAGCAACTCAAAACTGACAGCGAGAAAGGGCGGCGAAGCTTCACCGCTTGAATCGACGCTGGAGATCAAGACCCGAGTTTCACACAAGCCTCTGCGCATAACCGAAGTTGCGCCACAGCTCTGGGTTTCTCAAACCCCAAAGCTCATTCGCGCATATCATACGAAAGGCGTTTTTGCTCCCGCAAAGGTGGAAGATGTTCGACCGGAGATGAAAGTCTGGGAGGAGCTGCACCAATCCGAGCTCAAAAAGCTGAACGTACTGTTGAAAAAGATCCTGCCAGACGTGAAGAAACTGGGTGGATATGCGACAATCCGCTATTCTCCTGGGACTCATAAGCTTTGCTTGGTTCCAAGGTCTACCCAGAAGACAATGATACCGGAAGATTTGCATGCCAAGTGGCAGAAGATGACCCCGACGAAAGAGGATCAGAATCCGAAGTAGGATTCTCCTGACGCAACCGGAGGAGCAGCCTTTGAACGCATTGGCTGGAGGAGTTTCGTTGGTTTGAGCATTGAGGAATCGTAGCTACTATTAAGGTCTAGCCATTCGAATTGATGTTTTCTCGTTCTGAACTTCCCAGACTCATTGCTTCCAAGGTTGTGCACATGATAGTAACCAGTTGGCCATCACAAATTCCAAGTCTCGATTTACTGCAGGTGGCGAAGGTTACCGTGGATCTTACAACCATGCCATGAAATTGTATCGGTACAAAGTCCGAATGTCTGATAGTACTTTGAAACACGATATACAAAGCCAAATCCAACCCAAACGCCAGGCTGTTCTATCAATGCAATTCGTTGAAATGGCTATATGATAACAATGGCCGATAAACGGCAGTAGCGCTTCTGTACAGTTTCTCTGAGAAACCCATGCAACGGCGATAAACTGTGAAAGCATTATATATATGTAAGGGTCGACTGTGGATGCAGGCAAAGATCGTCAGGACTCTGCAGAGTCGGATCCCTTTCCTTCCTCCTGGTCTTGCTTGTCATCGGTCGATTTGGACTTTTCGTCGTTTCCTGCCGCGGCAACGCCCTTGGCCTGCACGAGCTCATAAAGCTTATCACCCAGGTCACCGGCGCCAGCGATCTTGTTCAGCTTGGCCCGGAAATGATCAATGTCGTTCAACATTCTAAAGGACAAGTTAGTGCCTAAACCACGAAATCACGATAGATGAGCACAAACCTCTTCTTCCCAGCCTCGGTCTGGACATTGGCTTCCTCAAATGCCTTGACCCATTGATCACGATAACTGTTAAAGACAGGACCCATGATCATCTCAACTGTCATTTCCGGGAGATGCTTGTTCAAGACCCGGTGCAGCGTGCCCGTCTCCTTGGTAAGAGTCTCCATATAAGGATGAACAGCAGTGGACTCTCCGTCGGCATCCCAGTCAATCTTCTTCATAGAAGTAACATGGACTGTCGAGCGCGAGCTCATGATATCCACCAATTTTTCGTGGATCCCGTTCTGATGCTCCTGGCAAAGTCGCTTGACCTTGTCAAATTCGGCCATTATTTGGTTGCCTTGTCCATGACGTCGAACAAATTCTCGTGCGTACGGTACCAAGGCGACAACAAAACTCAACGCTTGGGATGAAAGAGCAAGATGTTTGGTCGTGATATTCTTCAGTCCCGCACTGCGTGTAGCACCGGCGCCAAGAATCAGCTGCGAGGATCGTGAATTGAAGAGCTTCAGGATCTCCAACAGCTGCGGCGCAATGTCTTGGATCATGCTGGGGATATTTGCCATAAGATATTCAAACTCCTCAATACTGCGCATGATCGCAACAGCTGAGTCAGGTAGGACGTATTTCTGCTCGTCAATCACAGCACTGCGAACCTTCTCCTTGCCAGATCCGTTGACGGTGTTTGAATCTGAGGGGCTGGCCTGCTCATCCTCGGTTTCCGGTACCCAAATTTTGGCAATTTCAACCCAGGCCTCGACGTCCTTTGTGCTGGCATCCAGGATGCGGGTGAGAATGGTCATTTCAGAATCACCAAAGTCGCGCGCATCCCACTTGTCCGAGTCCATAACTTTGACAATTTTATGACGCTGGGATTCGCCAAATCGTGTAATGAAATCACGAATCTGATTTCCCACAATCGTCTTCAATGCCGTACCGCCTCGCCCGGAAATTGCCTCACATTCGTCTGCAAAAAGGCGATTCAAAGTAAAATATTTCAAGAAATCTTCCTTTGATAGCTGCGTCGTCTGCTCCGATCGAACCTTGAGAATTTTGGTGATTTGAGATTGAGCAATATCTACCGCTTGGCCCAACAGACTTGACATGTCCAGAACCTGCAGGATCTCATCCTGAGCCATCGCGGACGCAGACGAGCCATTTCCGGCGGACAAAGCAGATTGCTCCATGTCCTGAGGGTTAGGACTTCGGGGAGGTGATTTGGCACCAGAAAGCGCAGGGGTTCCAAGGCCGCTGGCAATATCCAATAGGATCTTGACTTGAACACTAAGTCGGCGAAGACTTTCACTGACACCAGTGTAAATCGACACAAACATTGCATAAGAATCATCAGCATCAAGCGCTCGCAGGTTGCGCGCAAGAGTTGACGACTTTTCCTGCTGACTTCGTTGTCGATCGGCGACCGTGGACACAGACGCCATGGATTCATTGTCGTCATCACTAGAGCTAGGTAAATGCTTCCGAATAAGGCCCTTCACTTCTCGCAGCACGGCAGCTTTGAATGAAGTTGCCGCGGGTGTTGTGTAGTGGGCGCGTGCCAGGCCGGTTAGTTGTATATGCAATCTTGATCGCAGTTCATTGCCAAAATTCATATATGTCGGAGACACTGTAGATATCGGGCGTTGACTACCGCGCTGTCGCTGAAAAGAAGATCCCCACCTTTGCAGTGTGATTACCGGGGAAACATTTTGGACGTGCTGTCGCAGATCCTCCAACAAATCATTCAAAAAGCGGGTCTCGTACCCCATGCCAATACGCTGTTTGAGTTGTAATAGATCATCAGATGCTCCTTCAAGTGCTTTGAGGCGCCGGAGATCGATGGCTCGTTGAGGGAAGTCATGTTCGCCATTCTCAGTAGGGCGATCTCTCACTTGCTCGCCAGCCATCAGACTTTCCACCGTCTCAAGCTCATCCGCGGCAACTTCAATATCACCTTGTTCCACCAACTCTTCGCAGCGAGATACTGACTCGACCACATCCCGAAGCTGAGATACTGCAGCACCCAGCATGCGCACGTTTTCTCTCCGCCTCCGCAAATTGACGATCTTTAGACCACCCAAAGCCATTTCCTTGTCTATTTTTTGAAGATCACGTCGCAGGACTTGTATCCGATCCACTGAGTCAGCCGCTTCTGCGTGCAGTTCTCGAAGAGAACCCAATGCCGTGAAAAATGACTTGGAGGCCGTGGAGATGGAAGAGATCAAATGGATTTCGACAGTGTCCATATACCATGAAAGTTTCTCTTGAAGAATCGCATTGGTGGCCAACGCCTTCCTTCCGGTTTGAACTGGTTCCGCGGCTCCTCCGTTTGAACCTTTGTCATCTTTTATGGGTGTTCGTGGAGGCTTGACCACTTCCGACTTTTCTGATATCACATCAAAAGTCCGAGGATTCTCCAAATGAAAATCCTCTTCGAAGTAGACAGGCGGTATTGTAGATAATGGAGTGACGGAAGGGCCGCGGCCGCGGCCGCTCGAGGATTGTCGGCGACGGGGTCCATAAGGCGAGGTCGGCCGTGAACTTGTTGACATGATCGAGGAACGTCGTTCGGGGCTCCAGGGTTTCAGGGAATCCATCGTATCGGGCTTTGGGGACTTTATAGCCGGCGTGGCCTGGGCCTCTTCACCAGAAACTTCCTTTGATTGCTGGAAGACATCATATAACGAACCGACTTGCGACAGGTATGTTTCGAAAGCTTTCGACTCAACAGGCGTAATGTTCGTCAAAGTTACCGGTGGAATATCACGAGACGATGGGGGTTTATATCCGTTGGAAGGCATGGCGGTATGTGGCGTCAAGCCGGTGCGAACAATCGGTGCTTGAAGGAGTGTTGAGATAGCTACAGAGTACCAAATTAAGAACTGTCACATTGACAGATAAGCCCGTTTCCAACGTACCATTCTGGCCTGATTCAGCAATAGCACCATGTTGCTGCGATGTGTCCAAAATTCCCCCAATGCTGACAATCGAGCTCGCCGTTGACCCCCTCCTCAGGGGGTACCCTGGGGGTACCCGCGGAGACTCCAGCTGAGGAGTGGAATAGTGGGATATAGACGGCGTCGATGTCACAGAGGCAAGACTGTCAATTGACTTGCGCGGGCTGGATGGCGCCATCTTGTTGACGTCCGCGTGGCGGATGCGACAGCCACCTGGGGTAGATCGTTGGGGAAGCTCGCAGTTATCTGATCATGACAGATAGGACTAAATCGGAGAGCGCAGCTCCGCCCAGCAGCAATTTCCTTCACTGAAGATCGCACAATGGCCGTCGATTCGAATTCGTCGATAAGCCGAGGGATTTGGGCCAAGGGCGTCGAGGTGGCTTTGTTTCTCGATGCCATGCGCTGCGGTGCCTAATCAGGAAATGCGCTAACCAGAACGATCATCCGCCGGATGAACTCTTTCTCCGCATTTTATGCCTCAGGCTTTACCACTTAACGCGTGGATTGGGTCGACGCGACGCGTTGGTGTTTCCCACCTAACCCCAAAAGTTCTCCCTTCCTGATCTCTCCCCCATCACCACCACTTGCAGTATGGATAGACGTACCCCCTACACATTGAGTGTTTTGGCGCCGAGCACCACTGGTGCTGATGAATCTCGCACGACGGTTCAAAATCGGTTGCGCGACTTCGTGCTGGAATTCCAATTGGATAATGCATTCATCTACCGGTACGCATCCCACATTCATATTGGCCTACACATCGACTCAGAATTGACATCACTGGCGTAAAGGGATCAATTACGGCAAAACGTCCTGGTCAAGCAATACTACTGCGATATTGATATTGCCCACTTGATTTCGTACAATGAGGAGTTGGCGCACAAACTTACAACCGAGCCCGCCGAGATCATTCCCTTGGTACGTGATATACCCTTTCGCTCGCGGTCTTGAGCTTACATCAAACAGTTTGAATTGGCCCTGCAAGACTGCACTCGCCGAATTGTCTACCCTGGTCAGCGGGACATTACACTTCCTTCCCATCAGCTCCTTCTACACTCCTCCGCATCGCACATTTCCATTCGCGACTTGAATGCCACCAACATCTCTCATCTGGTCCGGATCCCAGGCATTGTCATCGGAGCCTCAACGATCTCGTCCAAAGCGACCAATGTTCACATTCGCTGTAAGAACTGTGACCATAGTGAGAACATTCACGTGGAGGGTGGTTTCTCTGGTCTGTCGCTCCCGAGACGCTGTGGGCGTTCAAAAGAGCCTGGTGACCAGCCTGGTGAACAATGTCCTCTGGATCCCTACATGGTTCACCATGAAAAATGTCAATTTGTGGATCAGCAGGTTCTCAAGTTGCAGGAGGCTCCCGATCAAGTGCCTGTGGGTGAATTGCCCCGACATGTCTTGATCTCTGCGGATCGGTATTTGGCAAATCGTGTGGTTCCCGGCTCTCGCTGTACCGTCATGGGAATCTTCTCGATCTACCAAGCCAAGGGTGGGAAAAAGGAAGCCGCTGTTGCCATCCGCAACCCATACTTGCGAGCGGTGGGCATCAACACCGACATGGATCAGACAGCTAAAGGTAACTCTGTATTTTCGGAAGAGGAGGAGCAAGAGTTCCTGGAACTCAGCAGGAGACCCGATTTATATGAGGCGCTGGCCAGGAGCATCGCCCCGTCCATCTATGGCAACATTGACATCAAGAAGGCTATTGTCTGTCTTCTGATGGGTGGCTCCAAGAAGATTCTGCCCGACGGAATGAAACTTCGTGGTGATATTAACGTGCTCATGCTGGGTGATCCTGGTACAGCAAAGTCCCAGTTATTGAAGTTTGTTGACAAGGCTGCCCCCATCGCGATCTACACCTCTGGAAAGGGCTCTTCCGCGGCCGGTTTGACGGCGTCCGTGCAGCGCGACCATACTACTCGTGAATTCTACCTGGAAGGCGGTGCAATGGTCCTTGCGGATGGCGGTGTCGTTTGTATTGATGAGTTTGACAAAATGCGTGATGAAGATCGGGTAGCCATTCACGAAGCCATGGAACAGCAGACCATCTCCATTGCAAAGGCCGGTATTACGACGATTTTGAACTCCCGCACATCGGTTTTGGCTGCTGCCAATCCGGTCTTTGGTCGATATGACGACTTGAAGACCCCGGGCGAGAACATCGACTTCCAGACTACCATTTTGTCCCGTTTCGATATGATTTTTATTGTTCGTGATGACCATGAGCGAGGCCGTGACGAGAAAATTGCCCGTCACGTCATGGGTGTACACATGGGTGGACGAGGCATGGAAGAACAGGTGGAAGCCGAGATTCCGGTGGACCAAATGAAGCGCTATATCAGTTACTGCCGAAGGTTAGTTGAACTTGTCCTCAGACCAAATGGCTGCATACTAACAACTTTACTAGCCGCTGCGCTCCTCGTCTTTCGCCCGAAGCCGCTGAAAAGCTTTCTTCTCACTTTGTCTCTATTCGAAAACAAGTGCACCGAGCAGAGCTCGAGGCCAACACCCGATCATCCATCCCCATCACCGTTCGTCAATTGGAGGCCATCGTTCGTATCACAGAGTCCCTTGCCAAACTATCACTTTCGCCCATCGCTACCGAGGCGCATGTCGACGAGGCGATTCGACTTTTCCTGTCATCCACCATGGACGCCATTACTCAGGGTGAAGGCCAGGGCAGCAAGGAACTCATGGAAGAAGCAAGCAAGATTGAAGACGAGTTGAAACGCCGCTTACCCATTGGATGGAGTACCAGTCTGGCCACGTTGCGACGCGACTTTGTCGATGCCAAGGGCTACTCAGAGCAAGCGCTCAACCGGGCGCTGGTGGTCCTGCAGCGCAGGGAAACGGTCCAGATCCGCTCAGGTGGTTCTCAAATCTACCGCAATGCCCCATAATGGTCCTCTCCGTCGAGCCATGATTCTGACGTGTTAACTTTAATATCCCGTGTACGTGTTATGGTGATGGTTTCTTTCGAATTTGTGCATCTTTGTGGAACGGGGGTTTTGAGCGGTGTTTCGGCGCGGTCATGATATCAAGCATTGGGCATGATTCATCCAAATACATGTTTTCACGACTTTTCATCATTCACGGACCTCACTCCATATGACGAGGAGTAGATGCATGTAGTGCGGAGTAGATCCACCATCCACCATCCACCGACAACCTTGGAATCAGCCACAATGACGAGCCACTGTGGACTTGTGACTTCGCACACCAACAATCCAAGCATCTCCATCTGAAGCTGCATGTCTCATGGGCTCGGCGCGGGGGCTGTCCGTTTGTCCCGGGTTCTCTTGCTAGGCACCAGGATTTCCCCACCGAAACAGAGATGGAATGCTCAATGACAGGCCTGTCGAAGATAGCAGTTACAAATCGCGACAGCCCCAGCAGGAAACCCTCCTTGGCATGCATAACCGGTGCAACGTCACTCAATCCTGTGGCTGAGAAATAGGGCTGCGTCCTGCGCCACGATAATGGCTCATTCGGTGATTTCCACGCAGTGATCTCTGAGATTACACCGCAGTTCAACTCAGGGATTGCCCATACATGTTTCACGGGCGCCTGCGATGAAGTCGACTCGTACAGCACTCGGGGCTTTTTGCACGGGCACATGAGTATGTCAGACAATTAGACATTAGCCCCGTTTATGGCATGTCTTTGCAGCTCCTGCTAATCCTAGTGGGATCCACTGCCAACTGCACTCGTCGGTCCACTTCACGATGGATAGCAAATCGTTCTATGGCAGGTGTTGGACAGAAACCGGGGTGACCTGCTTGGCCCTTTCTTTGCATTTGGGCCAAGTTCCGGGGCGAAAGCATGGAGGTGTATAAAAGGATGTCCTGTCATTGACTTCTATCCTACACAGACAGAGAACATTTTTCCAGACAATTTCATCTTCCTCTCTCGCAATGAGTTTTCACGCGTCAGCAACTAAGATTGAGCTTCATGATGGCCACATCCTCAAAGTGACGCTCCTTGATGGAGATGGCGAAGAGCGTGACGTTGAGGTCGACCTTAATCTGCACATTGGCAATGATAATGGTATGTGCTCCAGCCCTACGATCATACTATTCATGATCTGACTTGATTCAGGCGCATTCTACTGGGACGGCGAGAACTTCAGCCATAGTGCAGAAGACATCGAGCTTCACCGTGAGGGCGATGACGAGCTCCCTATCCTGCGTGCCAAGCTGGGCAATCTAGATGGTGATAAGGTTGATTCGAACATCAATTTGTCAGAGCGGTTTACAAATAGCAATGGGAATCTGGTGTTTGTTTAATGGATATGGTTTAGTAGAAGCGTGGGCTACACTGGTCAGGTGGCAATGCAGGATCAGTGCTATTCAAGAGAAAGTCATGTATGAGACATACTTGAATTCAACTTTTTGGTCTGATTCAACAGTGAATAATTGTCATCTTTGCCCGAAAGCAAATCAGGACCCAAGCTCAAAGATCACTTCGAGGCTTCCGTGGTCGTTCGGCGTTTCCACGCTTTTAATGCAATCATTTTGACGGCATCTAGCATCAATCCTTCACTAGGAGTGACATAGAATCCCAGAGGTGGTAATTTCACATCGATAGTCAATCCTTCTTGGTGCCTCGCCGCGCGGCCAGCTGCAAAATCCGCCAATTCATTTCCCAGAACTCCCGCATGACCAGGAACCCAATGAAGCGCGACCCAAGCCCCAAGTCGACGGAGCTGCTGACTCGTCTTGATAATCAGGTACTTTAAGTCTTCAGAGTTCGCAGCTGCGTGACGCTTGAATAAACGGAGGGCATTCTGACAATCAGAGAACACAACCACCTGATATCGGCGTTTGGCCTTTTTGCCTTTTTTGTGATTCGTGACGTGATCCACGGCGAGCTCTAGGGCATGTGCAATGGCGTGTAGTTCACTTCTCAATGGGTTGTCCGTCCATGACAAACTGCGAGCCTGGATCTTCCACCCGTCTGTTGCTAGCGGACCTTTCCAGACTACTGCCTCGGCGGCTCGATGGCCTCTGCCGGAGCCATCGACCCAATATGTCAAGCGATGTGTTGTGGGTGAGTTGAGTGGGACGACTTCTATTTCAGCAGCGTACTTGATGGCGCTATTTCTTTTTCTGCATGTTAAAGTGCCTTGGAAGCCTTGATGCTTTTTGTCTGACTTAGTAGTTGTGTCGCTTGTGCTGTCGGTGTCCGACGAGAAATCATTGTCTGATGTAGAGTCACAGTTTGAACAATCACTATCGGATGAAAGGTCCTCGGGTGTGCTATCGGTTGAAGGACCATGTTGTCCGGATAGACTGTTGCCATTCACGAGTGGTCGAACACTTTGTTCTTTCTCCACGTCGAGCTTTGTTCCATTTACGGAGATAAACCCCGGTGGACCTAAAGAAAGCGCCACTGATCTTGTATGCTGTACTGCATTCTTTAGTTCAATGAATTCATTTTCGGCTTGGGTATTGAACATAGACAGTTGATCTGAGAAATATGTTTCCTCAAAGTTTGGATTGGTCTTGGACTTCTTGAATGCGTTGTAGAATTCTGCAGCGCAGATCTCTCTGCATTCCTCGTCTTCTGGCTCGGGGGCAAGAGATCTTTTTCGACGTCGCTGGTTCGCCCTACATTCTTCCAGGCCTGGAGGGGAGGGGCACGCTCGTATCTGCGACAGCTCACTAGGATGGTCAGTACGTGTTATTCATGATGTCATTCTGCCAGTGCTGGAGTCTCTACTCATTTATGTAATCCTCAATCGACAAAACTTTCGAAGCTGGAGGGTTGGTGTTGAAGAAATTCATCGGAAATGAGGGAAAGTGAGATGTTGGCGGAGGTGAAATCAAGCAGGCTCAGTCGAGCTGCGGAGATTATTATCGGATGAAAAGCAAGCTTCGATTTCATCGACACTTTGAACGATAAAAGACGCTCCTTAAAGAGCATTGTTCTTTCTATGATGTGGTCCATGCTATACTTGGCCTTGAAAGAATACCTCATGAGCCACACTTTTCATACCATATAGTTAGAGCAGTAGACAGCGAATAAGCGTTAAGAACTTGAATTTAGAGTTGCGGTTTTGTGCCAGACAACAGAGAAACTAAGCCAATCTCGTTCATCTAAGGAAGCGCGCTTACTCATTCCGCTGGAATATCTATGCCGGCAATACTAGAACTTTTTGGGTCTGGCTATCTTAAAATAGTCAGTATACAATTCAAATCATTAGGTATAGACAGGGCATCAAATTCTTTCTGATAAACACATCAGTTCGAGGCATAATCAAATGACAAAACAAATTATTCACATCAGACGCCTCTTCTTAAAAGCAAGTTCCAAGTTTGTCACATATTCAAAATAGCTTTAACTGGGCAAAAAATGGAAATAATATCATGTCGATCAGAAAATGCTGAGATAGAAAGTCGGCTGTGCTTCAAAAGAATTGATTTGTTGCTCATTACTCCTCCCCCTCCATCTATCAAGACCAATCTATAAGTTCCGTCCACTGATGAGGCGGCTCTAACAACCCACCAGGTCTACTAATCAACTTCATCCAAGTCTTCCTAGCGATCATATCATCCGTGAAAGTCATGCCATAAATCCGACAGTGGTCAGGAGGCACTCGTTGCTCCACCGGCAGAGACAAAAGCTGCGATTCCTCCCACGCTATCGCAAACTCGCCGATCCGAACCGATCGACGCCAGTCCCACAGGCCTTCTTTCCGAGGATAAGCTGACAAAAGCCGGATGGCCTCGCGCCGAACCACTGGCTGTCGACATCTCGTCGCGACCCACTGCAAGGGGCGCACAACACCATGGTCCAGATTGAAAAGCAGGGACTGAGTGTTGGACGAGTCGTTGAGAGAGAGTAGCTCAGTCGCTAGCTGCACCATCAAAGTGTAATGCCCAATCCATTTGTCATGGTCGGTTTCATGGCGCTTTGTGAAGCTCAGGGTCCATGTCATAGCAGTCAAATGGTCAATTCGAAGTGTGAGAACGGCAGGTCTGTCGCTTGCTTGGCCTTCTCTTGTCTGCAGAAACTGATCGAACGAGGTTTCCCAGGCATGATATCCTTTCTGAAGGGCCAAGAACCCAGCGGGCACTTGCTCCCAAGCGAGATCATCAATGGATCCGCCGTAATACATGGGTCTCACCCAAAAGCCAAATTCTTGAATGAGTCTCATGCTCTGCTGAACGAGTTCCGTGTGAGCCCTGCGGGCGTGTGCTATGTCTGTAAAGGTCGTGGGGAAAGGAGTTTGCTCTGGTGGCATGGAAGGATATTTAGTTGGTCGTCCAAACATGGGGAGCTCAATTTCATGCCGAGCGAACATGTCTGAAACCTCGCTGTCAATACAGAGGAAATCTGCTGAGATTCTCCTCGGTGCAGCTCCCCTGCAGTTGAGAATAGCCAATCCGGCCTCGATATGATTGAGTGCTCGCTGGTGGTCCTCTTTGAGCATTTCCAAAGTCACAAAGAGAGCACATGCAAGCAGTGCTAGATCAATCTGACTGACGCGGCTGACTTGACTACTCCGAACCGCTTCATTGTGCTGGATAAGATGTCGAATTGACTTATTGTATTGCTCAAAAATGAATGGATCCACTGCGGGTGGCTCTTGAATGTTGAGATACTTCCGATGAGCCGCGCCAACGGCAGCGATGGCATGTTGAATGGTTGGTTCGTGGAGCGTGAGCTGCGGTAGTAGACAAGACCACAAATTTGACCGGAAAGAGCCAGAAAGGGCTTGTGATGTTTGCGTGCAGAATAGATGAATGTATTTACGCTCCTCGGTAGTGCCTGGAAGCGTGGGAATCTCACGACTCGGCTTGCTGGTACGTTGATACATGGCCGACACTTGATCCCGTAGCCGTCGTTGCGACATGGTTGGCTCGTAGCCATCACATTTACGGCCGGTTCGTGTGCATTCGTTGCAAGATGGTTTTTCCTCGTCACATCGGACATGGCGGGCTCTGAGGAGAGTCAGTGGCGTGTTGGCTAAAAGAGTTTGACAAATGACCCACCTACAAGTAATGCACCCAGTGCGGTTTTTAGGTCGACTTGCTCTTGAACGCATTTTGAATAATGTTTTCTTCGAGTACGACGATTGTTGACTGATCCTTGATCATATAGAGATTGGGTTGTGTGATAGCAGAGAAAATGTAATAATCCAAGCAGCCGATTTCATTTTTAAATGACAAATTCAAGCTGACGTTAAGGGGATGTGTACTGAGGATAAAGTTGAGCCGCACTCTTGGCCCCATATAATTTAAAATAGAGCCATTGCCTATTTAGGTAGGTGGTATCATCGACACTGCTTAGCTTGGGGGCCGGGTCAAAACAACCTCTAATTTATAAGACTTGCCTATACTTTGAGCTCAACAATTCCTACTACCAAAAGAGGTCACTGATTTATGAGTGTAAAGATACAACAAGGAGAGCCGGAAGACAGACAGTAAAATTGAGTGTGCAGGAAAATCATATAAGTCTGGTCTTCAAGAACGGTTTCGTGTCGACAAGCGATTCGCAAGTGCCAAGATAAAATGACACTATAGCCCCATAGGCATGAATTCATACGACTGTGGACGTTAAATTAGTCATTTTCCACTATGATTTATGTTTCTCAGAGTGGAGCTGCTGGTTAAGATCGACAGGCCTACGGAGTTCTCCGTGCATAACACTGCTTCTGCACTTATAGGTCGTATTATTTCAAAAAGACCACTTTGTTTCAGTGCATTGATTTTGAGCAAAATGAAGACTGCGCCACAAAAAGCTGTCTATTCGTTCGAAAATGATTATGGCACCGGAACTATCTCACTGGGTTAGTGGAAAAGGTGGGTAGCGGGTCAACTCGAGATGTTCAATTGAAGAAAGCGAATCCACATATTCTGGTACATACATTGTTGAATGGCCCCGAGTGGTAGTCTGGCGGCGAGTCTCAAAGGTGGGTCGCGCCAGACTGGATCGGCAGAGACTTACCGGATTAGGCGATCCAAAGCTTTGGTCTGGCGGCTGATCATTTCGCACTAAACTATTGTCGGTAAGGATCCTACAATTCTTGGTGGGGTTCTTGTTATATTTCATAGTAATTACACACCTAGGTACTACATAACTTAGAAGAATTTTTATCCCTCTCCCTTATCTTAAATTTTTTTTCTAAGAAAACACTAGATATCTATTAGATATCTATTAGATATCTACTAGACGTCTAGTGGATATCTAATCCTAGAAGCTCTATACTATATATATATATCCTTAGTGAGAGATATATATATTTCTTATAGTTTTGCAACCTTCTAGAACTAGATGATCTACTAGAACTAGATGATCTACTAGACGTCTACTAGATATCTAGTGGATATTTAGTAGATATATATATATAAATCTCTTAGTGATATACCTAATATCTATATAGTATAGAGCTTATAAGCTTAGATATATGCTAGATATCTAGTAGACGTCTAGTAGATATCTATCTATAATTATGTAGATAAGAGCTTTAATTAATAAAACCTATCTACCTTAGCTATTATTTCTTTAAAGAATTCGAAAGACTTACTAGATATCTACTAGACATCTAGTAGATATCTAGGGATGGTTTATTCATCTTCAAAAAATCGACTTAGAAAGACGCTAAATATTTGCTAAGTGGATCTAAATTTACCTAGTTAACCAATAAATAGTTATATATAGAGAGAGTGGATACACTAGGGCCTACTAAGTGGAGCCTAGACTAATCTATAGGGAGGTAGGATCTTCGCTACACAAATTGCACAAAACAAGGGAGTGTAAAGGGAATTTCAAACTAAGTGGGCCCTCGCTTAACCTATTATAGTAACTAGATACCTTATAAATTAGGCAGAAGTCTTGGTCTGGCACGACCCACTTTTGAGACTGCTCCTTTACTGCTCACCCAATGGCCCCCACGTGGGGCAACGTGAGACTTTAAGACTCTAAGATAAATTAGGTTAATAGGATGAAGAAGCGGTGAATTGTGGACTCATAGATCAATTCAAATCAAATGTCTAGATGATCCTTCAGGCACTTGGAGCTTGTATCCTGGCTAGCGCAGTCAATTCAGCCAGCACAAACAAGAATGTGGGATCAAATGTTGATGTGGGGAAGAATATCATAGTCTCTCGCCGGTCTCAGCTGCAGATACTCTTTTTCTGTGTATTTGATAAGTTCGAGTCACTGGTGGACCGAACTCTACGTTTGAACGCTATGTTAGTCTCATCTATCTTCTGGTCGAGTACAAGGACCAAGACAAGGGGTATCTCCCTGAGTATGACTGGCCAACTTACAGCTTGGATTCTATCATGAGCTTCAACTACGAAAACGTGGTGTGTCACTCATTGACTGACCATGCTGATCCAGCTGATCTCCATTAGCTGCAAATAGCATGATGCACACAATCAGACAATTGGACTGTCTTTTGCGCCAGGTGGAACGCTCTCTCTTGGCTTTTTCGTTTGTCGCCCCAGCAAATCTGGAAGGAAAACAATTTAGTGACATTTGACCGTGACTGGATTGTAGAAGATCTCGTGATAGTGTCAGGCAGAGACATGCCGGGATCCTAACCTGTACAAGATGTTTTTCAAGAAAGCAGAGTATGTCCTCTAAGTGGGACAATGGATCTCAACTCAGCCTCGGTCCACATATATTAACGGCCCCGCGAACTCACGTCACTTCTTCCTCCACATTTTCCGTTCTCACCACTTGATACGGCAGACGCCAATTCCCTGGTCATTCCTGGGGCTCCTCGTCAATAATCATCTACTCGACCAAATCTTTTCGAGTCCCGCCAACGAGATACCCCTCACCCCGCTTCCTGGCGCCAAACTAAATCGCATTAAATAAACCACCACCAAACCATGCCTCCTCTCGTCCGGGTAATTGGCTCCCTCAATGCCGACATGGTGTCGGTAACACCCCGTTTCCCCGATCCCGGCGAGACAATTACGGCCTCGTCTTACTTCACCAGTGCCGGCGGCAAAGGCGCCAACCAGGCTGTTGCTTGTGGGCGCATGTCCAGACCACAGCCCAAATCCGAGGGTCTGAATACACAAAGCGATGTCCATGTGGAAATGGTCGGCGCGGTCGGTGCCCTCGACGGCCACTTCTCGGCTCTGCTGAAGCCGACGCTCGAGAAGTCTGGCGTGGATCCTTCGCGAGTCCGAGTGATTGAAAATGCATACACGGGAGTGGCGGTGATTATTGTGGACTCGTCGGCTGGTGGTGAAAATCGCATTCTGTTCTCCCCCGGTGCCAATTACGAGGGTATGCAGCCACTTCCAGAGGTGTTAGGCACCGCTCTCGCGGCTCCTGTCCCGGACGTGATCGTGATGCAGGGTGAGATTCCCGTCGATACCGTCATTGGAATTCTACGCGAAATCGCGGCATACAAGGCGAAGAACCGTGCTGCGGGCACGCGGGGCATTGAATGCGGTCCCGACGTCATGCTTAACCCGGCTCCCGCGCCGCCAGGCGGATTGCCCGAGGATGTCTACAAGGCAGTCGATCATCTGGTTTTGAATGAAACCGAGGCCGAATTGATGACGCCGCCGGTGGAGGAGCTGCGTCGGGTGGTTCCTGACGCAGATGGGCTTGACAGCAAGGAGAAAGTGGCCCGCTACTTTCACCAGCTCGGGGTGACCTACGTGCTGATTACGTTGGGAGCCAAGGGCGTCTGGTATAGTGCTACCGACGGAGGGTCCAGTGGACCCAGCGATGGAGTGCAGCGGTTTACGAACGAGATCCCGGCCGCCCCGGTGTCTCAAGTGCTTGACACCACCGCGGCGGGAGACACGTTCGTTGGCGCATATGCCGTCAAGGTTGCGCGTTGGCGCGAACTAAGACGCGCCGATGGCAAAGCCGGGCAAGACATCCAGGAGGCTGAGAAGCCGCATCGGTACCAGACCGTCATGGACGAGGCGATGCGGATGGCAGCGCGCGCGTCCGCCCGTGCGGTAGAACGTCAAGGTGCCATGGATAGCATTCCCTTTGAAGATGAGGTCTAGCGGCGAATTTCAGGAGAGTCTGGGCGTCATGTACAGTAGATTGCAATAGAGCAGATCGACAAGCCGATCTATAGTTTTTGGATCCAATGCAGATGATCCACCACATTTTTGCCACATCGAGGCACACCGAGTCAGAGAATGGCAGCCAGACTGGCTCCGCACCTCTCACTGCGACGGGGAATGCGTAATGACGGGGCTGGCGTCCACGAGGAAGAATCGAGGAGTTTCATACCGGGGCAAATTCCCGAATTCCCGATTGCTGGGAGAGGGAATCACCTAAAATGCCCCTTTAGAGTAGACGCCCAGCTGGAACCAGAGCACATGCATAAGCCAGTTTCATCACGGTGCGATCGGAACCAATGGTGGAGGATGCGTTGGCATCGCGCACGTAAGGGCCAGGAGGGGTTGAAGACGCGAGGCGCGGATGTACCCGGTACTTACGGTTTCCATACTGCGCCCGGCACATTCCGCGTACCCGCGACTTTCAACGCGTCCGTATCACCTCGTACGCAGTATCGAGTCGAGACTTTGTATACGGGAATCAATGAGACTTGAAGATAGTCAATTCTTTGTCTTCTATATGAGTAGACTAGCAATTGTGCTATAGTCATTCTAAACACGCTTAGAACTATTATAGACCTACCCGCCGACTCCCTCTCCTCCCATCTGTCGCGACCCGCGTCGCATGGCATCCAGAATGACAGAAAGAATGGAATTGTATACGCCCCCGCAGATGCATGGCGCCTTGCATGAGAACGCGAGACGCGCTCAAATGCTTGAAATAGTTCCTCTAGTCCTCGAGGAACTTCTTCTCCTTACTCCACCAGTGTCTCCTATATCTAGCCATCGGGTCTCCGCTTGATTCATCCCTGTGTAGTGTCTCCCATCCACCCAGGCCCTTCTTTTGCACTCTACCCGACCGTATTCAATCTTTTATATCCATCCGTGTCTTCTCGAGCTTCACTGTGATTGTGGGTGAAGGTTGATCGTCAATCAATCCATCCCTCATCCCCACTTGGCGCCAAAACAAACCAGGCTGCACGCGCACCTTTTCGATCCTCCATCATGGCGACTCTCACCATGACTCCCACCCGCCAGCCGTTTGCCAGTCTGGACACTCCCAGAATGCACAGTGTGATCCGCTCCGGCTTGAACCGTCAGAACCGGCAAAATAGTATGTCTAGATCAATTAGATGCCCAGTTCATCTCTAACATTCATTCCAGGTGCGGCTCGAGCTGCAAAGCCCTCCATCTTCGCCGATGCAGATTCCGAAAACATTGATCCTTCCACTCTCAACCTGTCCACCAAGCGCAAGCGAACCGTCGATGACGATGATGATGTCGCCAAGGGTTCCCCGAAGCCCCTCAAGAGCTCCCGAAGGGCCCTAAGTACTCGCGATATCAATGTCTCCCCCCGCCTGTCGACCCCCATTAAGATTGCTCCATCGACTCCCAAGTCCGCCCCAATACTCAAGCCCGCGGGTCGATCACCACCGCCCAAGTCATGCAAGACATCTGGTCGTCGCTCGACAATCTCCAAACCCCGGCCAGAGGCTAGCAAACGGGGTGTGGCCCGTCCCTTTTCCATTGCCACTGCTCTATCGCAGAGCAAGCCCGCTGAGCCCCAGCCCAAGCCCAAGGCGCCCGCTTCGTGGTTCTTTGATATTCACGTCGACACGGAGCAGGAGGAAATGACCAACCTCATGCAGCACTCCACCGGAGTCCTGGATATCAGCGATGATGAGAGCAAGAGCTCGCCTACTGATGGCCGTGGCAAGGAGAACGTGCCTCCCTCCGAGCTAGGCATTGATCTCCCTCCCTCCCGCCAGTCGGTCTCTCTAGCAGAAACTGCTGCCGCTCGCAAGGTCTCCAAGATGGAAGAGGACCGGGCTCCACTGGGCGAGCTCAATCCCTCGGATTACTACCCGGAGGACTGCAATGCCTTCTCATATGCCGTCGTCTATGATGACGATGACGAAAATGTTCCCGAGTCCACAAAATCTGATCCCACCCCTAAGACTGTCTCGATTTCTCCAGCCATCACCTCATCTATTGCTTCCCTTTTGGAGACTGCTGTGCCACCCGTGCCGACTACTGAGTCTGAAAAGCACACCGATGCTAGCGATCAATCTGAGAAAACAGAGTAAATCCTTTTCTTCTGTTACAAAATTGTCGAACGCATTTGCATCTGGTGGTCTGGCGTCTCCTGGACTTTCATATTTCGGTTTCTTGTTTGCATGGTGTTGATTGTAATGACGTTATGGGCTCCGGTGTCTTGTTTGAAGTTCTTATCTACTTGTCTGAAATACCCTCTCTTTTTGTTTGATTTTGATGTCTCGGTTTGACGTTCGCTTCTGAATTGCACATCGATTGCGATCTTTCCTTGTTAATGACTGCGTTATGGTTCATGTCTGATGGATTCACGATGTATACACCATGAGTTGATGGCTTGATAATACAATGATTGGAATGATTTGAACAACACTTGAATATCTAGAGTTACCACCTCTAGTCATAGTTAAGACACTGCTGGTGATTATTCCTCCAAATCTGGATTCTCATCCTCGTCCTCCACGTTCTCATTAGCTTCTCCTTCGCCTTCATCCTCCGCAGCTTTGTCCCTCGCCGCCATAGCAGCAGCAATCTGATCCTCAAATATCTCCGCACGCTCAATCTCCTCTTCTTCACCCTCACTCTGATCTTCAACATTCTCTTCATCCTCGAATTCGACCTTTTTCTTCTTCTTCGCCGGACCCTTCCTCTTCACCCGCTCTTGTCCCTGCGGGTCCTTCTCATGCTTCTTCCGCCACTTCGGTGCCCCCTTAATGGCAGATCGCACCTCTGCCGTTAACGAAATCTCCCTCGGCGTCGCGACAGACGGATCGAGTTGAAAATTCACCAAATCAGCTTCCGAATACGCATGTTCCGGCAATGCCATGATACGCTCGAAGTCTGCATCCGAAGGCTGTCGATCATCAATTAACGACTGGATCTTTACCCGCATCACCGTCTTCACTTTGGCGAGCGTGCCGTTCCAAAACCAGCCGTCCGTCGCGATGTCGCAGGTCGATCGAAGGAAATTGTCTGGTGGATTAGGCGGATAAAGCGCGCTCTCGAGAAGAGGATCCTTGATGTCGGTTGCCATCCAGATCCGTCCGTCGCGGGCGAGAGGTAGTTTGCCTTTGAAAATGTGCGTGTCTAGCGGGGCGGACGGAGTCCCGGAATCCATCAGATTGGCGTCGGTCCTGACCTCGCCGTCCATGCGGGGATAATTGTGACGGCGGCCGCCGCTGCGCATCATTTCATTCTCTCGGGGGAGGAGTCGGAACATGAAGGTCTGGTAGTGGCGGTATTCTGGGTCGGCGCGCGGATCATGGCCGTATTTGATGATGGCATCACGCCACGGTCCGGAACGGAAGATATATCCGACGTAGGGGATTGCATGGCGTAAAAGATATTGTAGATCGTCAGTTGGGAGATAGTTGCGGATAGCGCGGCGGGTCCATGCTGGTCTTTGTTCAAAGAGATCCTGGACGATGTTGAGGACAAGCCGGAGACTGCTGTCGAGAGACTCGATTGGGCGGAGATTCGCCGATGGCCTGTCTGGTACTTTGGGGGTGTCGTATGGGATCAAATAGGTCCGGACTTTGAGTGGTTGTTGAGAGTTGTAGGTTAAGTGTTGGCCAGCTTCTCCTTCGGTTTGGACCACTCCTGGGTTTTGACGGTACCTAAACCACCATTAATCTTAATGCTTCCACATTTTTAACATCAATGCGATTTTGCACATACATCCACTGGAATGGGACAGTCTCATGGCTGAAAGAGGGCGGCGGAATCAAATCAGCGTCTTTAAGCGCACCCTTGTCCATGTCGATATCAAATTCCTTCAATTTTTCCACTGTCAATGTATTAACTGACTGTTGCTGTATCTCAAGAACAGTAACATACATTCATATGGAATTATAAGATGGCGAAACTTGTTCGAAAAGGCACTGTTTGTAGTCGAGTACACGAAATCCGGCATATCTGGGAGTAGTTAATATCAATACGTGATACGCAGGTGGGACCTGCTACTAACTTCGAAACACATGTGTGCAATCAACTTTTCCAACGGGCTGGACAGTGTACGAAGATGAATTATCACGCAAACTGCGCATCAAGTCATTCGCAGATCGTCGCAGGGGCGCCTGTGAATCCTCCTCGGGTTTGGGATCAGTAAACGGCTCATCTGAACCTCTCTTGCGCTTGCGTCCTGTACGTTTTGGAACAGTGACTTTAAGTAGGACATTATTTGACTGGGAGCTTGTGGACTGTATTGGGCGCGCCATGGCGTCCTCGGGCCGCAGTATAAGATGGGCCGGTGCATTGACCTTGGCTGGGTTGAGAATCTATATGGAGTTAGTACAATTTTCTGAAAATTATAACGTATTTGTGAAGCTTGCTTTCTCGATTCCTGTATTTCCTTGTAGCGTGTCCACTGCCCTGTCGACATTTTGTACCACGGCAGGATGCTCGACGCTAACCAGGCGGCGCGGAGGGACGGAAAAGAAAGAGGCGGTCCTGGCCTCGCGATTTGCATCCATATCGTTCTTTCTTGCAAAGGTCCCTCGGTCAAAGCCTCACTGGGGAGACCACGGATGATGTCGATTTTGTCTGGGAAGTGGTGATGTAGATTGTCGTTAGACAACCATCAACGGTGAAAGATCATTGGGTGCCCGTTTCCAGCTCCTTTTCTCGATACTTTCAACAGACAATTCGACTCCGTGCAAAACTGGTACTCGACGTCACCACAACATTGAAGCGCATCCCGCACTCTGGAATTCATCCGTGAGCAGAGATATGATGACTAATCATGCACCTTGTCCGGACGCTGTCATGTTCTCGCGGTGGTTTGACGAGATGAACATAGCAAAGGATGGTTGTCTATTTGAGAAACTGCTTGGGGACTTGAGTATTCATATCGTATCATTATTAATGAGGGCCATAAAGAGATTGTCCTGCAGATTGGTCACTAGCTTTGGTACCACGCAGATCTCAATTATATATTGTGCGAAAAATGGCTCGAAGCTTTGTTGCTGACGATACAACACAGACCACCGAATTCTTTCTTTCTCATTCTCCAGATTCCACTTTTATCCCCCGTGAGCCCAAGGCCATAAACGTAAAACTATCACCAATTACATCTTGAGCATAGTTGAAATCTTGAAATCCTAGAATCCTCATGCCCCTGATAACCACACGTGATCGGGATGACATAAGCCACCAACGAAGCGGGAAAACGCATACCAAATAAGAAAGCGATCAAGAGAGATCACTAGACGAGTCTCATGTAGTTATCATGTAGAGACCATTGACCGCCAGTAGCTGAATCCCATGTATCAAAGACTGCTTGCGTGCCCGTCGACAAAATTCCCCCACATGGCTGTAGTTGAACCCCCTCCCATCGCCATCACAGCCAGGAGAACCCGCCTTTCTCTTCACCTCAACCAACCCCCAGTGCTTCCCCCCTTCTCAGACCGACTAAGGGCACCCCTCACTGCCAGCAGTTTTGAATTGTTCCAAGGTCCCACGACCGTTTGTCGCCGTTATCTACTCCGTCGAGCTCAGTTATCCTAACTGGTTGCGCCTTGCAATCAGGTGGCTCTGGCGCTTTCGAATACCCCCCGCTCCCAACCTGCCACTAAGCGACACGGAGATCCTTTAGAGCGGACCCAGCACGCCCACCCTATACCGACCTCTGTCTTGCTCGGCCAGCACTTCCATTCTCCGAACGTCAATTGTCTCATCACAGGCCCCTGAGGTACGTTTTGTTCGCCCTCATTGTTGTCTTCGCCCGCCGCTGGCCCTCCAACCTCTAAGTGCCTTTGCCCCGTGCGCGTGCCGCTACATCACCCGTTCTGGTCTGGTTGAAGCAGCCGCCATTGGTTCTAAGCTAATTGCTTCCAAATGATTTGGGATCAATCAGCTTGGAAGCACTCTCCTACGCTCCTTTTAAACATCTGTTTTGATTAAAAGCGCTCATGATCGTCTCCTACTAGGTCGATACGAACACATTTACCCCCTCGTGGCCCCGTCCGATTCGCTTTGGATCGAGTGCAGCGCCCGGCTGCACTGGCACCGAGAATCTCAAGTGGATTACATGTGGCTGTTTTCTCAGGAGTGAAACAATGAAAGGATTCAGACAGAGAGTGGTGAGTGTCCCGTCCTAGTCAGACTGCGTTGCGCCTCACCGCACGACCAAATCCTACTACCCCCTCCCCCACCCTGCAAGTGGTCAACCCCCTTGCTCAGCCCAAAATAATGCTAATATTGCTCGCATTTAGCATGAGCAGTTGTCGCGGGCGAAGGATGCGAACAAGTCGTCGAAGAAGAAAGATTCGTCCCAATCGTCTTCACAAAACCAGGCATCCCTCGGTGTCAACCCTACACAGCAGTCGGCATCCCCAAACCAAGCCACTCCGTCATCATCTCAAACCTCCCTGAGTGATGCGCGTGGAAAGTCGCCGGACAATGCGTCCCCGGCAGGAACTCCATCCGCGGGTGCCCCCGGTGCACCAGGTCAGCACTATATACCTCAAGCAGCAGGTCAGCCTGCCAGCAATGGCCCGGGAACTCCCACAAGGCAGGGGTCAGCTCCAAGCGTGATCATCAGTCCTAGCGCTCCGGTAAGCTTGTATTGCCCGTCGGCATGGGCATCATGTGGACTGTTGACTAACCCAATCTGCTCCGATAGCATGTCCCCCCGCCGGGTGCCGCTGAGACGATGCCTGGAGACCTAGCGCCTCCGCGCAAGTCACACGTCTTTGATCGTCTACAAACTACTCCCAAAGATATGTCGGAAGGCATTCGGACACCTAAACGGCAACATTCGTCGCGGTTCGACATCTCCGATCAGCGCCAGAGAGAACTTGAGAAGTTGCCTGGCTTCCACGAAGTCCCGCCAAATCGCCGCCAGGATCTGTTCATGCAGAAGATTGATCAATGCAATATTATCTTCGACTTCAACGACCCAACTGCCGACATGAAGTCCAAAGAGATCAAGAGGCTGGCTCTTCACGAGCTCTTGGATTACGTGGCCAACAACCGGTCGGTTATCACGGAGCCAATGTATCCTCGTGTCGTGGAGATGTTTGCCAAAAACCTCTTTCGACCTATCCCACCCCCAATGACTCCCCAGGGCGAGGCGTTTGACCCGGAGGAGGACGAACCCGTTCTCGAGGTGGCTTGGCCGCATATTCAGGTCGTTTACGAGTTCTTCTTGCGTTTTATCGAGAGCCAGGATTTCAACACAAACATCGCGAAGGCTTATATCGACCATCACTTTGTGCTTCAGGTATGCGCTTCTTTCTTGTCTGTGGGGTGTCTTGAAACTGACAATGATAATAGCTGCTCGATCTGTTCGACTCAGAAGATCCTCGGGAGCGTGACTTCCTAAAGACGACATTGCATCGTATCTACGGCAAATTTTTGAACTTGCGCTCATATATTCGGCGGTCTATCAACAACGTCTTTTTCCAGTTCATGTATGAGACGGAAAGGCACAACGGCATTGCTGAGTTGCTGGAAATCCTGGGCTCCATCATCAACGGATTTGCGCTGCCCCTTAAGGAAGAGCACAAACTGTTTTTGACCAGGGTCTTGTTGCCCATGCACAAGGTGAAAAGCCTGAGCATGTATCATCCCCAGTTGGCCTACTGCATTGTCCAGTTCTTGGAAAAAGATTCGACTTTGACTGAAGATGTAAGAGCAAAAGATTCGAGACGCGGCCACATTTTTGCTGACTAGTCATTGTAGGTTGTTCTTGGCCTGTTGCGTTACTGGCCCAAAACGAACAGCACCAAGGAGGTTATGTACCTCAATGAGGTTGAGGACATCTTCGAGGTCATGGACCCTGCCGAGTTCGCTAAAGTGCAGGAACCTCTTTTCCACCAGTTGGCCAAGTCTGTCGCTAGCCCGCATTTCCAGGTAAGCATCAATTTCGTTGTGATCTCAGGAGATGTTCTCGCTAACATTGACATCAGGTTGCTGAACGGGCTCTTTATTTCTGGAATAACGAGTATTTCTGTAACCTGGTCAGCGATAACGTGGAGACGATCCTCCCAATCATGTTTGCGCCGCTTTACGAGAATTCCAAGGGTCACTGGAACCGGTGAGTTGTGGTACGGTGTTTGTTGTAGGTCCGAGGCTAATGCTCTTTGTGCTATAGGACTATCCACAGCATGGTGTACAATGCGATGAAAATGTTTATGGAAATCAACCCTCAGCTCTTCGATGAGTGCTCCCATGACTACACCGAGCATCAAAACACCGCCGAGCAAAGGGAGAAATCCCGCCAAGATCGCTGGGATCTGGTGGAAAAGCAAGCCAAACGCACGAATGGCGCCCCGGCCCTACCCCCTCCGGTCCTCAGCGTGCCGGAGCCTATCGACGAAGTTGAGGCCATGACCCATGAGAGTCAGAAGCGTTTGAACACTCTAAAGCTCCAAGAGGAGCCGGAAACGACTAAGGAGCGGCCCTCTCGGGAGGGAACCCCTAACTCGGTGAGTTCTGAGCGTCTCTAGCTTCTTAGCACAATACTATCCTGCACCCACTATCATCATACACTTCGCGAGGGTGTCTGTTCACGTTCGTTGGCTTTTCAATCCGCTGCCCTGATGTTCGCCTTTTGCTAAGAAACCACGCCCACCCGTGTACAGCCATCGTGATTCTAACATGGAACGTCCGTTTGACTCCAGACACGACGCCGTGGCTCTATTCGAGGTTCCCGGAGGCGACGGAGCGGCAGCGGCAGTGAGATTCGCCCTCGACGACGCTCGGTTGGCAGCGGCACCAGTGCAACCAATGTACAGATTTTGCATCGAAGCAACTCCACTAAATGATGCCTCGGCGAAAATTGGAGCTGTTGATGGATATGTGAATTCCGTTGATATTCTACAACTTCATGGCATAGCGAATAGGGGCCTTGCAGCCATTTTTCTCCCCTTGAATGTCTTGATTTGGGCTCACCCAATTTATGCCCCTTACTTTGCGCCTTCTTGCCTCACCATTTTGTTTCCCCTCCTCATCATTTCCTTTTCTGTTTGTGTACATGGAACTTATTGAACTTTCCCCCTCTGTGTTACTGGCTCATGTGAGTCTCTGATCACTGAGCGGACCTCTTGAGTTGGATTCCGTCTTAGAACCGTGTTCGGGTATGGAAAATGGGTGTGAATGGCGTTTCCATCTACCGGGCCTCGAGGCCGGTGAATTTTGATATGTTTGCCAATTCTTCTTCACTTTCCTCTCTAGATAGTATCGAGACATTGTATTCGCCTTGGAAATTACTTTGAATCTTGAATGTACTTTGTACGGAGTAGAATTTGATAGATTTGATGGTCAAATACCGCACACAGCACAGAAGAGCATGCACGGTCCAGATCTGCCTTTGGTTCCTGAATAACGCGCTTAGTCGCTTGTTAAGCGCGCGTCTCGCGGACCGGATCAACCATGACCGGGTTACCTAAATAGGACTAGTGTTTCTTTCGGGGTCTCTGCGATGCCCGCGCTTTGGCTGCGTTCTGATTCTGGGTCTCGCGCGCTTCAATCTCCAACCTTCCACCCCCGTTCTCTTAGCTTCAAACTCTCCCCGCGGGGCTTTTCCTTATTAATTTGCCCCAATCTCTCATTTTGACGGGGCAATTCATTTACTGCAATCAAATGACTTGACGAAATCACTGCGCTTTTTCCTGCTTCGATCGATCTTTTCGGCACAGTCACTCCAGGTCCGCAGAGCTTCGACCGCGCCGCGAACCTTGCCTATGATACCCCGTGCCTGACCTAGCAAACTTTTCGCAGCCTGGGAATCCATTAGCCGGCCACAGGGCCTGGCCGCGATTGCTGTTCATCTTCCCTTGACTGGCCCTATCGAGGGCCCTGTTCGCCGCGATCATGGAGCGGAATATCGACATTTACGCCAGCAAGCTGGGGGATGAGAAGCTGGGTAGGCTCAATCTGGCCCTTTATGAATACTTCTGGTTTTATCGTCCAGCTTGGTTGACATTTCATTTGGTTTCGCAGATGTGAAAGTGAGAGCGAATGTCGCAACCGAATTGCGAGACAACATTGAGCCACTATGTTCCGGTCCAAACTATCCCATCTTTTTGGCTAAAATATGGCCTGTTTTCAAGAACATTTTGAAAGGCGATCCTGTGTTCTTTAGCATGTCGGTTGAGCAGGTGAGATCCCTTGGCTGGCAACTCTCAGGAAAATGGGCTGCAAGAAGCTTTTTTTCTGGATTGAGGACCTGGGCTCTAACATGGTCTAGAAACTCCGTAATTGTATCCTCGAAACTCTCCACAGACTTCCGATGAATTCCACCGAAGTCGAGCCCTACGCCGCTGACATGGTGGATCTGCTGATGGACCTCGCACGAATCGAGAATGAGGATAATGCAGTCATGTGTATGAAGACTATCATGGACTTGGAACGGAATCAACCAAAGGCCACCGCATCCCGTGTACAGCCCTTCTTGGACCTCATCCAGGAGATGTTTCAGACCATGGAGCAGGTCGTTCGGGACACCTTCGACACACCTAATCAAGCCACACCTTCAGGAATGCCATCAACACCGAACGCAAGCGCTCAGAACTTCCAGTCTCCCCGTCCGAGTTCCCCCGCTACTTCTGTATCTGATCTCGGACCTGAGCAGCAGTCCAGCAATGTGATTTTGAAAGGCATGCAGTCATTCAAGGTCCTTGCAGAGTGCCCCATAATTGTTGTTTCGATCTTCCAATCCCATCGCCAATCGGTACAAACGAATGTGAAGCTCTTCGTGCCCCTCATCAAGACAATTCTGCTGCTCCAGGCCAAGCCACAAGAAAAGGCCCACGCAGATGCTGCCGCGCAGGGCACCATATTCACAGGCGTGTGCAAGGAGATCAAAAATCGCGCTGCATTTGGCGAGTTCATCACTGCCCAGGTGAAAACGATGAGCTTTTTGGCATACTTATTGCGTCTGTATGCCCATCAGCTCCAAGATTTTCTTCCTACACTGCCGACAGTCGTTGTCCGTCTTCTCCAAGATTGTCCTCGAGAGAAATCTGGCGCTCGGAAGGAGTTGCTCGTGGCTATCCGACACATCATCAACTTTAACTATCGCAAGATTTTCCTTGAAAAGATTGATGAGCTTCTGGATGAGCGAACTCTTATCGGCGACGGTCTTACCGTTTACGAAACCATGAGACCTCTCGCTTACAGCATGCTTGCTGACCTTATTCATCATGTCCGCGATCATCTGAGTCGTGATCAGATTCGTCGCACAGTTGAAGTGTATACTAAGAATCTCCACGATGACTTCCCTGGGACAAGTTTCCAGACCATGAGCGCCAAGTTGCTACTGAACATGGCCGAGAAGATTTCCAGGCTTGAAGATAAACGCGAAGCGCGTTATTTCCTGATCATGATTCTGGATGCCATCGGTGATAAATTTGCCTCGATGAATCATCAATTCAGCAATGCAGCCAAGGTGTCTAAGGCTTACAAGGCATCTCGCAAGGACACGGAGCCATCCTCTGAGAATTATCTTGCTGATAAGGACCAGCCTCCCGACTGGGATGAGATCGACATTTTCTCAGCCTCCCCGATCAAGACATCGAGCCCACGCGATCGCGGGGGAGATCCTGTGTCGGACAACATATTCCTTTTCAGAAACCTCATCAATGGACTCAAGAATATCTTCCACCAGCTGAAGAATTGCAATCCGGATGACGTCCAAATCGATCCAAACAGTGTGCCCATCAATTGGTCAGAGGTTTCCTATGGGTACAATGCCGAAGAGGTTCGAGTCATCAAGAAACTTTTCCATGAGGGTGCTCGCGTATTCCGCTACTATGGCGTGGATCAGCCTCCACCGGAAATGAACTACGCCTCTCCGTTTGACTTCCTTGCGAGTCAATACACGGCACCCATGTCACGGGAAGAAAAGGAGCTCCTGGAGAGCTTTGGTACCGTGTTCCACTGCATAGACACCGCAACATTCCATGAAGTCTTTCACTCTGAGATCCCTTACCTCCACGAGTTGATGTTCGAACATGGCGCTTTGCTTCACCTACCTCAATTCTTCTTAGCTAGTGAAGCGACTTCGCCCGCTTTTTCTGGAATGGTGCTCCAGTATCTCATGGAGCGCATTCATGAAGTTGGGACATCGGACATGACCAAAGCAAAGATTCTTCTGCGGATGTTCAAGCTCTCGTTTATGGCCGTGACGCTGTTCTCGGTGCAGAATGAGCAGGTCCTCCATCCGCATGTGACGAAAATTGTGACCAAGTGTATCGAGCTTTCGAACACTGCTGAAGAGCCCATGAACTACTTCCTTCTTCTGCGTTCGCTGTTCCGCAGCATCGGCGGTGGGCGTTTTGAGCTCCTGTATAAAGAGATTCTTCCTCTTCTGGAGATGTTGCTGGAAACGTTTAATAATCTGTTACTCGCCGCACGGAAGCCTCAAGAACGTGATCTTTATGTTGAACTCACACTCACGGTGCCTGCTCGTTTGAGCCATCTCCTGCCGCACCTTAGCTATTTGATGCGCCCGATCGTCGTTGCATTGCGTGCTGATTCGGATCTCGTGGGTCAAGGCCTACGCACCTTGGAACTTTGCGTGGACAACCTGACTGCCGACTACCTTGATCCCATCATGGCTCCCATCATGGATGAGCTGATGACAGCACTGTGGGACCACTTGCGACCGCATCCATACAACCACTTCCATGCCCACACCACCATGCGCATTTTGGGCAAGCTGGGTGGTCGCAACCGGAAGTTTTTGAACCACCCGCCCGAGCTGTCCTTCCAACAATACTCTGATGATAATCCGAGTTTCGATATTCGACTCATCGGTCCAAGCGAGAAGCGGCCTTTCCCCGTGGATACTGGAGTTGATTTGGCAATTGGAAAACTTATGGAGAGCCCGAAGTCCGCGTCAGCCAAGTCGTCGGATGTATACTACAAACAGCAGGCGTACCGAATGCTCAGCTCTCATCTGAAGCTGCAGATTGGGTATGAAAATCTTCCCGATGATCTTGCGTCCCTCATCCGTCTTCACGCCAACGACTTATTCGAGAGCAAAGCCGGCGCGATGGGTGACATTCTTGAGCAGTCAGAGCGATCAGCATCGATCCCGAAGAAGGTGGCGCAGGAAGCTACCGTGAAGAAGCTTATGAAGGCGTGTATCTTCGCTACAACAATCTCTGAACTCGAGCCGACCGCGACCGCTTTTGTCGGTGATGTGTGCAAGCATTTTACTATCGTTGAGGTTGGCCGCGCTCTCGCTCAAGCGCGGCACACTCGCAAGCCCTTTGACGTTGCCAATGGCGAGGGACCCGTACACTTGGATTCTCGAGTCCTTGCCGAAGCTATCGTTGAGACTTTGGCATCCGACAACGTTCATGTGCGGGATGCTGCCGAACAGGCACTGTTGGTAGTCAAAGAAGCTGCTTGTGTTATTTTCGGTACTCCCGAGAAGGCATCTAAGCTTCCATTCTTCCAACATTTAGGTCGCGTCTTCTGCCACAGCTGCTACAGCGAGGAGTGGTTCACAAAAGCAGGTGGGAGCTTAGGTATCAAGCTCCTTGCCACCAAGCTGGATCTTGGCGAGCATTGGCTTCATGAGCGACATGTTGACTTTTTACGATCTCTTATGCATGTTATCAAGGATACGCCTTCTGATCTCCCTGCTTCTACTCGAGTCCAATCTCAAGAGACGATGGCTTTGATCCTTCAGCGGTGCGGCAAGCTCATCTCCAAAGATGATCTCAAGAATGAGAAGAGCCGCTTCTTTAGTCTATGTGGGTTCTTCATTTACGAGCTTGGTCATATGAACAAACATGTCCGCGAAACCTCTCGGCACTGCTTTGCTACCTTGAAGGAAGTTCTTGAAACAGAGATCCACGAGCTTATCCTCCCGGTCAGAGACCGGCTTCTTCAGTCAATTTTTAACAAGCCTCTTCGTGCCTTGCCATTTCCAACGCAGATTGGATTCATTGATGCTATCACATATTGTCTGAGCTTGCATCATGACATTGTCACCTTTAATGAGCCGTTGAATCGATTGATGCTAGAATCTCTCGCTCTCGCCGACGCCGATGATGAATCTCTGGCTTCCAAGCCGAACGAGTTCAAGAACGCAGACATGATTGTGAATCTGCGCGTTGCATGTCTACGTCTGCTGTCCATGGCTATGAATTTCCCAGAGTTCGCTAATACCCCGCAAAACACCAGCCGTGCGCGCATTATCTCTGTATTCTTCAAGTCTCTTTACTCTCGATCGCCCGAAGTCATCGAAGCTGCCAATGCTGGCCTAAAGGATGTTCTTACTCAGACCAACAAGCTTCCCAAAGATCTGCTCCAAAATGGATTGCGACCAATCCTGATGAACTTGCAAGATCCCAAACGTCTCAGTGTTGCCGGCCTTGATGGTCTTGCACGACTTCTAACGCTATTGACCAATTACTTCAAGGTCGAGATAGGAGCTCGGCTGTTGGATCACATGAAGGTCATTGCGGATGACACTGTCTTGCAGAAAGTCTCGTTCAGTCTTGTTGAACAGAACCCGGCAATGAAGATTGTCGCAGCAATCTTTAATATCTTTCATCTCCTCCCTCCTGCTGCCACATCCTTCATGGAACATCTGGTCAACAAAGTTTTGGACTTGGAATCGAAGCTTCGGAGAACCTCTCACAGCCCCTTCCGTAAGCCTCTTGTCAAATATCTCAATCGGTACCCGAAGGAGAGTTTGGCTTTCTTTTTGGCACGGTTCAAGGACGAGCAATTCGGTCGCTTCTTCGGTCAGATCTTGGCTGACCCCGAGAGTGAAGCGCTTCGTAACGCCATAGTGGCCGATACCGAAGGGTTTGCTTCCAACACTTTCGGCCAGGAGACGTCCGATGGCAAACATACCGCTGCTATCAATGGAATTCATGTTGCTCATTCTGTTTGTTCCCACAGTTCAACCAAGAACTGGCTGGTCTCTCACGCGGACTTGAGGTCCAAGTTTCTGACATGCGGGCGGGAACTGGAGCGAAAACTTCGTGGCGACAGCTTGCCTCCTGATGAGCGCCTCAGGGTGGAACAAGCCGAAGATCAATTGATGGATGTCTTTACGACATATTTGGGAGAAGCCGCGCATGATTTGGACTTCTTGTTCGAGGTAATCGATGGCCTTTCCGCCGATGAGCTGAAGCGTACACTTGCGCTCCCAAGGTTCATTTTCCGCCACATCATCACAAACGAGTCCATTGATTATCGTCGCTCTGTCATCATGCGGTGCCTTGATCTCTATGGCCAACGGGCTTGCTCCCAGAAGACTAAAACTTATGCTTTCCGCAATTTGGTCAACCCTATTCTTGCCATGGATGTCCAGGTAACTTGGAACAGCCCACCCAACACACCCAAACTCATGGACAAGAGTATGACGGAGTCTATTCAAAGCCGTCTTTGGAAGCCCCAACTGGCCGATCTGAGTGAAGAGTCAAGCCAGGCCGGAGTCGACCACTCGCGGATGGAGTTGCTCCAGCTGTCTGCTCTCTTGATCAAGTATCATCACCAGACCGTTCAAGACTCTCGCAAGGACATAATTAAATTTGCTTGGAACTACATTCGTCTTGAGGACATCATCAACAAATATGGTGCCTATGTCCTGATCAGTTACTTCATCGCGCACTACGAAACTCCTTTCAAGATTGTGATCCAAGTCTATGTTGCACTGCTGAGAGCTCATCAGAATGAGGGTCGTGCTCTCGTCACCCAGGCCCTGGATGTCCTGGCCCCTGTGCTTCCGACCCGAACGGCGGGTGCTCCTGGACCGGAAGCGCGGTATCCGCTGTGGGCTAAGTGGCCTCGTCGTATCCTAGCCGAAGAGACTGCGAATTTGCAGCAGGTCATGAGCATCTTCCAATTCCTCGTTCGGCAACCTGATTTGTTCTACGAGTCAAGAGAACACTTTGTGCCGCTCATTGTTCCATCGCTGATTAAGATTGCTGGTCCACCGAATACTTCGAATGACAGCAAGAAGTTGGCTCTTAACCTTATTGGTCTCATATGGCACTGGGAAGAGAAACGGGTTCATGCAATGGAAGCCAATCCTACACGATCAAGTACGGGCCCGGAATCGCCTAATGCAAGGAAGCGGAAGTTGGATGAGTCAGGAGAGTCATCTTCTCCTGCTCTAGGACCCCCGGCAAGCCGTTCCGATTATGTGGTATCCGCCGAACTTCGGGGTGCATTGATAAAGTACCTGATAACTTTCATCACAACAATCCCAGAGCGGTTCTTGGTCCCTGCAGCTCGAATCCGCCAGCTTCAGACTTCCAAGCAAACCGCGATTGTCCCCACTGGCGACATGATCAACAAAGCAGTCAGCTTACTGAGAAATCTTCTTTCAAAGGAATACTGGGGCGATCTTGACATCGACCTCTACCAGAAGGTTACTGATAACATTCTGGCAAGTGAAAAAGCCGATAAGCCCGATGAAAAGCACATTACTGCCATGATCAACACGCTGCAAGTCTTGCGAGTCCTCATTGGAGTCAAGCCAAACGATTGGATCACAGCTCGCCTCCCTGTGATTCAGAAGCTTCTTGAAAAGCCTCTCAAATCGGATGACCCCGAGATCCAGGATTGCTTGCATGGTCTGGAAGATGAAATGGACATCTATCCAAAATTGCCCCCGCCGGTCCGTCGTGTTCTCGAGGCTATTCCAGATGATCAGCCCGACGACGAAGATGCCATGGACACCGAGAGTTCACCTTCGGAGTTTGCTACCTACCTGTCTACCATCGCTACTGAGACCCTCTCCGCTAATAACTACGTGTCGAGTTTGAACACACTCTGGACACTCTCCAAGATCAAGCCTGCTGAAATCGATACTCACATTCCTGCGATCATGAAGGCGTTCTCGCAGAAGCTTGCCAAGGACCACGTCGCTGCGTCGACAACTCAAAACGGTGGCCAGTACCAGCAGGGCCAAAAGCCTGCTGAAGGAGTCCCTGATCAGCAGGAATTTGAACTGGGGGTCGATCTGATTTTCAAGACCATCGAATTGATCTCCGTTCGCATGTCCCACCTGGGAGATCAGCGGCGCCCGTTCCTCAGCGTGCTAGCGTCAATTGTCGAGCGGTCTCAGAACAATAAACTGTGCAGCAAGGTACTAGGCATGGCGGAATCCTGGATCTTCCACTCCACAGAGTCTTGGCCGACTCTGAAGGAGAAAACGGCCGTCCTGCACAAGATGCTTCTTTTCGAGTCTCGCCCCGATCAGACGATGCTGAAGAAGTTCCTCGATCTTGTTATCCGCATCTACGAGGACTCGAAGATTACTCGTACCGAGTTAACTGTGAGACTCGAGCACGCTTTCCTTATCGGAACTAGAGCTCAGGATGTTGAAATGCGCAACCGGTTCATGGCCATCTTCGACCGAAGCTTGACCCGTCTTTCCAGCTCTCGGTTGAGCTATGTTCTTACCTGCCAAAACTGGGACACACTTTCAGACTCCTTTTGGCTGGCTCAAGCTTCGCACTTGGTTCTTGGATGTATCGATATGAATACTACCGCTCGCCTGCATCAAGACGATTTCACACTTTATCCTCTGAGCTTCCTTTTCTCAGGCGGAGAAAAGGACCCCCGGAAGTCTGATGTCATGGTTGACAACCAGCTCGAGACATTCGTTTCTGAACGGAAGCGATTCATGTCAGATGTCGGCGAAGTCAAGGTTCGTGACTTGCTCGAGCCTCTCTGTCAACTCCAGCACACGGATCCGAGCGTGTCCTATAAGCTGTGGACCACACTATTCCCCATTTTCTGGTCCACACTTTCCAAGGACGATCGCATCGACCTTGAAAAGGGCATGGTTACATTGATTACTCGCGAATACCACAACAGACAACTGGACAAGCGACCCAACGTCGTACAGGCTCTTCTTGAAGGTGCTGTTCGTGCCCGTCCACGCTTCAAAATTCCTCCACATGTCATGAAATACCTTAGTCGCACCTACGATGCCTGGTACACTGCTGCCACCTATCTTGAGGAGAGCGCTATTAATCCTATCATCGACACCTCTACTGTCCGGGAGAGCAACCTTGATGCATTGGTCGAGGTTTATGCGGGTTTGCAAGAGGATGATTTCTTCTACGGCACATGGCGACGCCGTTGTAAATTTGTCGAGACAAATGCCGCATTGTCCTATGAGCAGCAGGGCATGTGGGACAAGTCCCAGCAACTTTACGAAAATGCTCAGATCAAGGCTCGCTCTGGAGCCATGCCGTTCTCCCAGGGCGAATATTTTGTCTGGGAGGACCACTGGTTGATTTGTGCCCAGAAACTTCAGCAGTGGGAGATTTTGAGTGATTTCGCCAAGCACGAGAACTTGAACGATTTGTTGCTCGAGGCTGCTTGGAGGAACATCGAGAATTGGCAGAGTGAAGGCAATAGGGAGCAGCTTGAATCGCTGATTAAGTCTGTTTCTGATGCTCCAACCCCTCGACGGACGTTTTTCCAGGCCTTCATGGCCCTTCTTCAATACCACGTGAAAAAGGAAAATATGCAGGACTTCAACAGCGTTTGTGACGAGTCCATCCAGTTGTCCATTCGAAAATGGTTGCAACTACCCAAGCGCATTACTAATGCCCATATCCCAATCCTGCAACATTTCCAATTGCTTGTTGAGTTACATGATGCCAGCCACATCTGCGGTAGCTTAGCTCAAACGAATGAGCGCAACCTGGATACCAAATCTGCGGAGCTGAAGCTTCTCCTTGGAACTTGGCGCGACAGGCTTCCGAACCTCTGGGACGACATCAATACCTGGCAAGACTTGGTCACTTGGCGACAACACATTTTCCAGCTCATCAACGGCACATACCTCAGTCTTCTTCCCCCGCAGACAAACAACGTCGCCAGCAACTCCTATGCCTACCGCGGATACCACGAGACTGCCTGGATCATCAATCGTTTTGCTCATGTCGCTCGCAAGCACCAGATGCCGGAGGTTTGTATCAATCAGCTAAGCCGCATCTACACGCTGCCAAATATCGAGATCCAAGAGGCCTTCCTCAAGTTGCGAGAACAGGCCAAATGCCACTACCAGAATCCGAAGGAGTTGAACAGTGGGTTGGATGTTATCAACAATACCAATCTCAACTACTTTGGACCTCAGCAAAAAGCCGAGTTCTACACTTTGAAGGGCATGTTCCTTGCTAAGCTTGAACACACCAACGAAGCAAACGAGGCTTTCGGTGTTGCTCTCTACTATGACCTCCGTCTTGCGAAGGCTTGGTCCGAATGGGGCCAGTTTAGTGACCAACGATTCAAGAGCGAGCCAAACGATTACGAATTGGCCAGTAATGCGGTTAGCTGCTACCTGGAAGCGGCCGGTCTCTACAAGAGCGCGAAGTCACGCAAGTTGCTCAGCCGTATCTTGTGGCTTCTGAGTCTGGACAACGACGAAGGCAAGATTGCCAGCGCATTTGAGAATTTCAAGGGTGACACCCCTGTCTGGTACTGGATTACTTTCATCCCCCAGCTTCTAACCAGTTTGTCTCATCGCGAGGCACGGCTCTGCAAGGCCGTCCTCGTAAAGATCGCCAAACTGTATCCGCAAGCCCTCTTCTTCCTTCTTCGCACCAACAGGGAGGACATGTTGAGCATCAAAAAACAACATGATCAGAAGCAAGAGAAACTCAACCGCGCCAGACAACAGCAACAGGGATCTTCGCCGGGTACAAAGCCTACCGCTAGTGGCGACGCATCTCCTGCCCAGAAAGCTCAGGTCAATGGGTCAGCCCCCAGTGCTTCGCCAGCTGGTGGTCAAGCTGCCAACCTCCCAACAGGCCAATCGCCTGCCCAGAACCAGCAAAGTCA
This sequence comes from Penicillium sp. PG113-03A, assembly GCA_037042135.1. NCBI lineage: Eukaryota > Fungi > Ascomycota > Eurotiomycetes > Eurotiales > Aspergillaceae > Penicillium > Penicillium sp. PG113-03A. The sequence continues at coordinate 428,743 of JAXQJW010000163.1, forward strand.
ATCACCAGCTCAGGGTCAAAATCAGGTGCAAGCATCACCTCGCCAAGGACAAAACCAGAGCCCAAACCAAGGTCAACCAGGCGCGCAAACTCAAGGACAAGGCCATCTACAGGTGCCCGGCCAAAATGGAACCCCGCAGCAGCCAAATCAGGGTCAAGGTCAAGGTACCGCTGGGGAGTCTGAGAAAGAGCCTCTCAAGAAGCCATGGGAATATTCGGACGAGATTATGTCCGGTCTTAAGACTGCCTTCCCATTGCTTGCTCTGTCTATGGAGACAATGGTGGACCAGATCCACAAGAACTTCAAGTGCCCACCTGACGAAGATGCTTACCGACTGATCGTCGCTCTTTTGAACGATGGCTTGGCATACGTTGGACGCATGCCTGGTTCCTACGCGCAAGATTTCAAGTTGCCGTCTGCAACTGAGGCAAATATCACGCGCTTTGCTGAGACGATCCTCCCTGCTCATATCCGCAAGTCTTTCGAGGCAGACTTCGTTGTCAAGAAGCCCACTATGCACGAGTACATCCAGAAGCTTCGCCGGTGGCGTGACAAGTTTGAAGAGAAGCTTGACCGCCGACCCCAATCCGGATTCCTGGAAAATTACTCGCCGCATCTCAGCGAGTTCCGTTTCCTCAAGTTTGACGAAGTTGAAATCCCCGGGCAGTACCTCTTACACAAGGACAAGAACCAGGATTTTGTTCGCATCGACCGTTTCCTTCCCGACGTGGACTTGGTGCGTGGTATTGGTGTCTGCCACCGCCGTCTCAGGATCCGTGGTCACGATGGCAGCGTTCAAGCTTTCGCTGTTCAGCACCCGGCAGCACGCCATTGTCGTCGCGAAGAGCGGATTCTTCAGCTTTTCCGGATCTTCAATGGTCTATTGTCAAAGCGCAAGGAGAGCCGGCGCCGCAACCTGTACTTCCATCTTCCATTGATGGTTCCTTTGGCTCCGCACATTCGCTTGGTTCGCGACGACTCTTCGTACATTTCCATGCAGGGCATTTACGAGGACTACTGTAGACGTGTGGGTATGAACAAGGACGAGCCGGTGCTCTACACGATGGACCGGATGCGATCTCTTGCAGAGACGAAGCAGAACGTGAGTACTACAGCATTCTCCGCTTCGTCAACCACAGCTAACGCATCCCAGCGCTCGCCCGATCAGCAGCATGTTCTTCGCACGGAGATCTTGACCGCCATTCAAGACAAGTGGGTTCCTCCTACGGTGGTTCTGGAATACTTCCAGCAGACGTACCCCAACTTCGCGGACTTCTGGCTTTTCCGACGGCAGTTTGCTTATCAATACGCCGCGGTGGCTTTCATGACCTATGTGATGCACATTGGCAACCGGTACCCGAACAAGATCTTGATTTCGCGCTCGACTGGCGACATCTGGGGTTCGGAGTTGATTCCGACCATCAGCCCTGCCAAAGCAATCTTTTACAACCCAGAACAGGTGCCTTTCAGATTCACTCCCAATATTCAGACCTTGCTCGGCCCAATTGCTACTGAGGGTCTCTTTGCCTGTGCAATGATGGCTATTGCCCGCTGCTTGACGGAACCAAGACATGAGCTGGAGCAGCAGCTCAGCATCTTCGTGCGCGACGAAATGATGTTCTGGGCCACAGCCCAGCACCGTGGCGTTCTGCCGGTGCCGCAGCTGCGCGATCTGGTCTTCAACAACAGTGATATTATTGTCAACCGAGCTGTCAGCCTTGCAAGTCCACCGGACGGCAACCTGCCTGCCAACCAGACCACGATCGATCTGGTGTCCAAGGCTGTCAACCCCCAGCATCTCGCCTCATGCGATGCATTGTGGATGCCTTACCTGTAGGTGGACCTTACACATATGCTTCTGCTCTGTTCTCTTTGCTTCGAGCGTTGAAGATGAGTTTTCTTTTTGCATGGGTTCATGGGGGTTTCCTAAGGCTGGTTTTGGAGGTTCTGTGCTTGCTTTTGAGCGTGGCGCTATGGTGAGGATGACCTTGTTCTCCTCTTTTACTGGGATATTAAATTCTTGTGTTAAGGAACTTCTTTTTTATTCGTGTATTGTTCAGCCCCTGTTTTGATTAGCTTTAATGTTTGTTCTCACTGAAAGGACTCATGTAGTATATAGTAAATCATAGGCGTCTTTCTGAAAATTTGAATTTCAACAGAGGCATTTGATCTACCAATACCTCAAGAGCCTCGATCTTGATTTAACTCTATATCAAAGCTTCATTTGGTGTTTTGAGGCAGCTTGAAACTGGCCAATAAGACGTCGCAGCTTGGACGGAAGTCACGCAAGAGGCCTATGGCATGTTTGGGTAAGTTTAATGAGGACTAGACAATGATTTTTTTTACTATGATAGGTATCTATATCTCAAGTAGAAACTTCCACAAGACAAGAAGGTCGGTTGCGCTATGTGGCGTTTTTCATGCACTAAACTTGGAACTAACAAATAATCCCAAAAAATGTCTTCTAATCGTCAAGTGATCGAAAGGTAGTTCGACAAACACCTTCGATAAAAGCCACCTTAAAGTTTGAGAACTATTGCATGCACGTTCCCCCTAGGGGACTGGGAGACTAGGGGAAGTTGTCATTCATACGCTGACTTTTTGCAATAGGGGATGTGTTCATGTGGTTCAGTAATTCATCATGATTGTCTTTAAATTATTCCAATTCATTCATTTACCCGCCGAGAACGCCAATGCCAATGGTATCCAAGCATAAAACATTAAACCAAAGAAGGCTTCTTCTTGATGCCCAAGCTAGTCACAGCTGGCTTTTTCGGCCGCTTCACCCGCGCGAAGGTTGTAGATGGCGGGGGCATCTGAACTTGTGAAGCCTTAGGCGGTGCTGATGATTCAGCTGCTGGGGCGATTGAGTCTTCTTCATCAACGATTCGTTTGACACGTTCACCCGAGGCTGTCATGAAAGCTTTGCGCGCGGCTTCTTCGTCTTCTCGCTCAGCCTGGAGCTTGGCTTCATCTATTTCATCACGCACGACGTTCAAGGCCGCTTCATCTCCCTTGGTCTCGTTGCGCTGAATGCGCGCGTTCCGGGTTCGAATTTCATCGAGGGCGTCCGCAATTTGCATTTCTCGTTTTGAGTCTTGCATTTTCTCCTCCAGCTCGGCCATCTTGTCACGCTCAAGCTGCTCTTGCTCTTCATTTTCCTCGCGCTCAAGCCGGTCGAGGGTTTCTTCTTGAGTCTCGTTATACCGTTCGGACTTCGGGTCGCGCCATGGCTCAAAATTTCGCTTGGCACCGCGCTCACATTCATAGTCCATATCTGTGTTCATGTTAGTACTGCGACTATGGAAAGTATACGGGCATCATCACTTACTTTTTGGATCCGTCCGGAATGTAATCTCCCCGCTGCATCGTGTACATCGAATGTAAAAGCGGTAGATGGGAATATTGAGATATCTCTCCTCCAGTGACTCTTTGCGCGCATTGAATTTGCGGCCCCGGTAGATGTATTCGCCGCAGTTGGTGCATTTCATTGAGAAGGGTGCCATCAATCGGACTGTAATGACCTTCGGACCCTTTTGGCGAAGGTGCTTGGGCGTACGCCCGATCGCCGACGGATCGAAGTCGGGTGGGTAGTACTTGCTCAAGACCTTTCGCTCGGACATTGTGACGGGTTGGAGTCTTGTAGATTGAAGAAAGTGAAGTGGCGCTGAACTTCAACTGACCGCGGAGGCAGCCACGTGACCCTTACAATATCACGTGATCAATTGACTCACCACTGTCGCTTGCTTTGGGGATTTCAAGTCAACGAAATACTTGAAATAAAAATAAAAAATTGGTATTTTGATTCAGCCTACGTGCATGATACTCCTATGTCATTTTCTTCTATTTTCCTGTATAATTTTTGTTGATATTAATCTATTTTGCAATAATTGGCTCTGATTGGACGCGGTGCACGGACCAGTGTTTGTCCGCCTATCCAGAATCACCAAGACCGCGAGATTCAACAAGCGCCCGAATTCTCTAAGGGTGAATCGCTGGGGCCTATGTTTATCGTCTTTCTCAAGGTCCTCCGCTTGACGCGTCTGATATCTGGCGATGGAAAGGTACCTGCGGTCCTGGCGGCAGGACACGTTCAACCGCGGCCAACATGAATCAGCCCTCTACATTGGCGATAAGGTTCTTGCGCTGACCAGTATGTTCCCTGAAATGGGATCTATAAGGGAAGCTTGCTAATAGATCCTGAAAACAGATGATGACTCGGACGCGTTTTGGCTCGCACAAGTCCATTTCTCTATCAACAACTTTACACGCGCGTTAGCTCTACTGTCCCGCGGGGACCTCGTTGCGAGAAACCCCGCCTGTCGGTACCTCGCAGCCCATTGCTACATCAAACAGAACCAGTTTGAGCAGGCAATGTCAATACTGGGCGAGCACAATCCCACCGAGCTGGTTCGCAACAACAATAACAATGGACGGCGGAAGATCCAACACTTGAATGGCCAGAGCCATGTCACATTGCGCAATGGCAAAACAGCTACATCACGCGGGGATCGAGGCGAGGATGCCGATGATATGGCCAGTGTCCGCTTTGAAGCGTCTATGTGTTACTTGCGAGGGCTTTGCTTTGCGAAACAAAATGCATTTGACCGTGCTCGCGACTGCTACGAGGACGCGGTACGGATTGATGTGCAATGTTTTGAGGCATTTGATCAATTGATGAAAAACTCTTTGATGTCGCCTACCGAAGAGTTGGAATTCCTAGAGTCCTTGGATTTTGACTCGGTCTCGTCACCCGATCCCGCTGTTGCCCAAGAAGCGGCCGATTTCACCAAAATGCTCTATACCACGCGTCTCTCCAAATACTCCTCGTCCACCATCCTCTCGAACGCGACGGAGACCCTTTCAACTCACTATAATCTTGCTACCAACCCGGACATTCTTCTATCTCGCGCGGAAGTCTTGTACACACAATGTCGCTTCACCGAAGCCCTCGAGTTGACCTCTTCCATCCTGTCGACGTCGGAGTCAGCCGAATTGATCACCAGCAGCAGCCCGATCACTCCTGCCCACAATCACCTGGGACACTCTCCTTCGGTCTACCCGCTCCATTTGGCCTGTCTCTATGAGACTGGCGCCACCAATGCGCTGTTCCTTCTTTCGCACATGTTGGCGGATCACGCTCCTGAGGAGGCTTACACATATCTCGCGATCGGGGTATATTACTTGGCTATATCCAAGGTTGCCGAGGCCCGGCGCTTCTTCTCAAAGGCATCACTTCTCGATCCCCACTCGGCGCCGGCTTGGATTGGGTTTGCTCATACTTTCGCTGCTGAGGGCGAGCATGACCAGGCCATTGCGGCTTACAGTACTGCAGCACGCCTTTTCCAGGGCAGTCATTTACCACAATTGTTTTTGGGAATGCAGCACCTTGCACTGAATAACATGTCCCTGGCTCATGAGTATCTCTGCGCGGCGTATGCCATGTCCACAGGCGCCGCGCCAGGCACCCTCGTCGTCCCTGACAAGCTGCCTAGGGCTCCAATGGGAGGCGATCCTCTGGTTCTCAACGAATTGGGCGTGGTATTCTATCATCAAAATAACCTCGAGCCTGCAGCGGAATTGTTCCGACAGGCATTAGCCCTGGCTACCGCGTTGAATTGTGAACCCGGTGCTTGGGTTGCCACACGTGCGAATCTGGGACATGCATTACGCCGACTTGGTCATTTGCGACAGGCGCTCAAGGAATTCGACCAGTGTCTTCGTGTCGGCGCTGGAGGCTCTAGCCTAGGCTATACTCCCTTCCTTGGTGGCGGTGCCGGCGGTTCCGCGTCCGTGGCTTCCGCCTCAGGTGTTGCGGGCTATGAGGACCGGGGACTGATTGGATCTCTCCATACATCGCGTGGACTTTTGCTCCTCGAGCTCGGCCGGATAGGTGACGCGGTGACTTCTTTACATGAAGCGGTTCGTGTCTTGGGTTCTAGTGGCGGCGGGGATGCTGCCGGGGGCGCGGGAGTAGCGGGCACTCTTTTGTCCCGCGCACTTGAGCTCTGGGCCTTTGAGGGACGCGAAAAAGATCGCAAGGCCATGGAAAGGAGTAATCGAGCGCGGACACAGAGTAGCAGTGCTCGACCACGAGCACGGGAGCGCGCTGTCGATCAGGCCACCCAGCGTCGCCTTCGCCCCGAAGAGGAATGGACGGACGAAGTCGCTCATGCGGCGACGCCCGAGACGATGGACAACGAAACCATGGAGGACCGAGTCGAGATGGAGTTGGACGAGGAGGCGGATGGTCTCCTCCGCCGGGCATTTGTTCGAGTACGGCCTGGTCGTCATCGTCGCCCAGCTCTACCTGCCAGTCCGGACGTGACGATGGATGATACACCCGCACGCAATCGTGGCCATCGGGCGAACCGAAGCCAGTCGCAACAACAAGGACCATGATGGCGTTGTGGCATTGTGATTGGATGCATTGTAGGCGTTTTTTGGAAGAAAAACCGGAGCACTGGCCTCCTCGTGTATACCTTAGTATGTTTTAGCCCTGTCCGTATGGATGCATTTTGGACCCTAGATTCAGCATGTATGACAAGCGCTGGTCTTCACCTTTTCACCTCTTCACTCTTGACCCTTGCAACACGACTCCACCTTTTCCACGCCAATTGTCATCTCCACCCCCAGATTCTCTTGTTCCATGTCCGCATCGTATCCAGAATCGCCACGTAAGGACGGGAACTTGTGGGCCCAAGTGGGCAACGGGGGCCAAGAATGACGCCAAAACGACCCACTCCACGCCTCGCTGTGAGGCTCTTCGCCAATCGCCGTGACTGGAAGCGGCCGATCCTTCTGAGCTTGACAATCCTCCAAAATCTCCTCAACCCCCCCTAAATCCTCGGTCCCATCCCACGTCTCAGCATGTTCTGTCCGTCCCCATGACGAGCAGCTTCCTCCTTCGACCGCGACGCGGTCTGTCGCTTCTTCTCGGCATCGCGTGTCTCTCCTGCAGCGTCATCGTGGCCATCTGGTATGGCATGAACTCGGACCGCGACTACATTCATCCCATTCTCACCCAGTTAATCCCCGCCGGTCACTGTGCCTGTCAAACATCCACCACCTTCGAATGCTCCACGTGTCTTGCCGGTGCCGATGCCGGTCTTCAGCAGTCGCCCGCGCCCGCGCCCGCCTGGAAATTCGAGTACCCGCGCGATGCGCCCAACGACGCTCTGGATCATGCACAATGCCAAGCCTCATTCCCAGGGTTGTTCGAGGATATCGCTCGGGGAGAGAATCACTGGCGCGCGCATGCTAACGGTCTTGTGACGGAGGACCTGGACGCGATCAAGATCGAACAGGGCATGGGACGCGCTTTTATCACCAATGGCCAACTCTACGTGGTGTCTACGCGCGCGAAGGGTGAAGATCACCGACGGAAGATCTTAGGCGTGTTGAGCTCGATTCACCGTGCGCTGGTCGCCGATCGAAGCCGAGCCTCTGGTCGTGATTTCGAATTTGTGTTCTCGGTCGAGGATAAAGTGGAGGATGTCACCAACCCAGACTCTCCCGTCTGGGTGTTTGCGCGTACGCCGGGCGAGAAAGGAGTCTGGCTCATGCCAGACTTCAGCTTTTGGGCGTGGGACAACCCCAATAATTACATTGGTCCGTATGACCAGGTGGTGGACCGGATTCATCGATTAGATATTCCTTGGGAAGAGAAGCAGCCGAAACTGGTATGGCGTGGGAAACCGAGCTTTGCTCCGAAACTTCGACGGGCGTTGATTGAAGCCGCTCGTAATAAACCGTGGGGGGATGTGAAGCAGGTCGATTGGTCTACTGGTGCCAACGTCCTGAAGATGGAGGACCACTGCCATTACATGTTCATCGCCCATGTCGAGGGTAAGTTGGAGATCTGGTCTTCTCGTGGTATTAATGATTGACATGCTCCAGGGCGCTCATACTCGGCTTCTTTGAAGTATCGACAAGCCTGCAATTCGGTCATTGTTGCACATAAGCTTCAGTTCATACAACACCACCATTATCTGTTGGTTGCAAGTGGACCGCAGCAAAATTACGTTGAAGTCGAGCGTGATTTCAGCGATCTGGCCGATAAGATTGAACCGCTTGTCCAAGACACCGAGGCGGCTCGACGCATCGCCCGCAACAGTGTCAAGACCTTCCGCGAGCGATATCTGACTCCGGCCGCCGAGGCATGCTATTGGCGATCCTTGTTTGAAGGTTACGGCAGGATATGGAATAGCACGGTGGAATCGTGGTCCGAGAAACACGGAAGAGAGCGTGGACTCCGCTACGAGTCGTTTGTGCTTTTGGAGAGTCCGAAGATGTTCGAGTTTAACGCCGCAGCCCCTGTATGAACATATTGCTAGACAGTCACGACTATACATACACTAATATCGATACACATTTTATTGCTGGACAACCACAACAAGTCCGTTATTCCAGGCATTTTGATATATGTAGGTTTATTTGTATATCGACTATAGCAGTCGATCCCACGAATCAAATACAGCATGTCGAAATAAGCATGTCGGATGTCTCGGAGCCCCATGGTGGATCAGCCAGTCGGATGGCATCCGTCCGGTGGATTGCGAAGTATATCGAGAGTTTGTAGTGACATGGTTATGTTCATTATGGATAATGCTGCTTCATGTATTCTACTGGATTGCATCAAGAATCGGTGCTTGCTCGGCTGTTACTGTTGCATCGCTGTAGTTCTCAATACTTCTTGAACTCCTTGAATCTTGCGGGATGAACAAAGCATCATCGTACGTGCTAGCGTAGTCATGTTATGAACACGTCATAAGAGCTCGGACACGTTGTTTCTTGGTCTTTATCTTGTTATTTGAAAGTCCCTGAGGAAGAACGTCCGGTATTGCCAGTAATGCTATACAGCAGGTGCAATCTTTCAGAGTCATTTCTACCTCTACGACGCGGTATAGCACTGGCAGAATTTCTTTTGGTAATAAGTTTGCTTCTCATATGCTCCCCTTAGTCTTCATGACGCTATAATGTATGACAGGACAGGACATTATCTCAATTTTTCAACCTCTCCAGTGAGAGAATTTATACTCCCTCCAAAAGACTCGAGGCAAACGAGAACCCATACCACACAGTGGCGACAAGAGAGATCGCATTCAAATGGATAGACATGGCATGGTTGCGGGCAAAACTACGGTTCGCCCGATGCACCTTTCCATCATCTGAATCCGCCGAGTTCTTCTGACTTTCTGCGAAGGGAATCCCGACATCAGTATTGTAACCCACGAACACGATGAAACGACTCACCATGAAGTGCTCTGCGTACGAGCGAAGCCGTTGTCGTCCGCGGCCCATAAACAAACCAATTCAGCGACCCCGTGATCAGCACGATCACCAAAGGCGCTGTACTCCAACCATCCTGCACCAGTGACACGATGCTGTACGGTGGGCGAGTCGCTGCCGTCAGCGCAGCCAGACCAACCTGACAGCTGAAGTACACGGGGAAAATCTGTTTCTGAAGTGCAAGGAACTCGCGCATGGGTAGCGCGTGGAAACAGATCTTGGTATTGACAAAGCTCTACGAGGGGTTAGTCTTGTGTTGCGATCATGTCCTGGTACGGACGATCGAGACTACGAACCTGGAATAGCTCTGTCCCTAGGAGAGCACCATAGGACAGCAGATGATAAGGCAGGAGATTGCCTGCAGTCTTCACAATAGTTTCCATTCTGGAGGGATTGTGGTGGATGTTGGTGATCGTGAGTAGCGGTGGTAGAGGGAAAGATGCCAGGTTGCACCGAAGTTTCAGGAGATTCTTCTGACGGAGTTTGTTGACTTGGCGGCTGACGTTTATTTCTATTGTTTCCTGCTGCTGCAAGAATCTGCGCGGTGATTGGTTGCATACGTCTGCAGTGACGTGCCCTAACGTCTTGCGATAGGAAAAGCTTCATGTTGGACTTGACTCTTGACTCTGTACTTGATTCTTGGCTGGGTGTGCATATCTCAAAATATGCTATTCCAACGTTTATCCACAATTGCATTGATATCAGCACGCCAGCATAACTACGCATCGCCTTGCGATCTCGCCCAAGTCGCAGTACATGATGTCGTCCGCGAGATCGATCTTGAACGTTTCCAGCCAGCGATACAATAACCAAATCATAAATTTAGATTACTTCTTCGAATCCAGAAAGTCCATTCCTCAGAGACCGAGACCGGGGTCACACAATGTATCTGTTTCTCTGGTCCAAGCCCGCAGGCAAGTGAAACCAACCAATCCGCCCATTTCCACCAGGGTCTAATCTCACATGCAGCTCGATCAGATGAGAAATGCGAGTGCTAAATATGGTCCACATGGCTTTGACAAGGTTCTTTCAGCATTGGAAGTATGTCCAGGCCCTTCCTGGTTTCATCGCGACTTGCTAGGACATGGATCGCGGTAAAGCAACTGCCTCGTGGGATTCTGGACGATACATTGTGCCAAACCGTTCCCTCTGCACAACATTCATCGATCTTGTCAATCGGCCGGATACATCCTGCAGGGCACTGAATCTCCAGCGTGGGTCTGTCCGGAGCATATCCGGTCTCGTCATCATGGCATATTCTGCTTAAGGCCCGAGAGCATATTGTGATTGTCATTCCAATTGAAGCCTGACTTCCTCGCATCGCATACCCACTAGAAAGCCAAAACACGATCGAAGACAGATCGCTAACGTTCGCTTAGGATTTTACAAGCACGGATCCCTATCGGTATCAAACGCCCCGACATCATAGCTCCTTGGGCACAGCCGAATCACTATTCCCATCTGGAACTGAGGTCATTGACGGCTAAGTCCGGCTCCATCCGGGGTATCGGCAGGGTCTTTCTTGCTCATGATGGGACTTGGTGGGTTCACACGAAGGACCTGACTGGGGTTCATACCAGCACTGGGTAGCACAATCATCGCCACGCCAGGTGGTTCCAAACAGCGCCAGTAGCGCACAGCAGGAAGTCTCTTGTTTCCAGCAATAGTATCAAAGAGCACTCCAAATCCCAGACCGCCGGTAGCCATAGATCCAGGGCAAGCAGCATGGCTTGCTCTGGATAATCCCGGGACAACCCTCGATGCCTCGTGGAACAGAGTCCCACCATCACTATCCTGCATAACCAGGCCCCGCACCCCTCCTCTCGTGAAAGAAAAGAGTGTTCAGCCAGCCGAGAAAGCCAAGATATTGTGGCATGGACTTGAGCAATCACGAGGCTGAAAGATGGGACCTTTGATTCATCGCCAGTCGCTTTCAGACCAAGTCACTGCTTTCCCCGGGGGATCCGTTGCACAGGCGCGTGTCACCGTGAGATTGAGGGGCATCTTTTGGGATGACTTTTGCATTGACCGCTTGAAGATGAATACGATGCAAGAGCTCTTATATCCACTGGATGGCTGAGGCCCCGTTGCTGCCGAATATCGCCACCAATTTGACAATTTGAAGCTGTCCAATTCCACAAATTTGAGATTTTTCTTTTTCCTATCTCTTTTAGCAGAAAGAAATCTAACGGCACTGTCTTCTGAAACTGAATTTGGTCATCATGAGAGCGGAGCCAAACCCGGAGTCCCCGAATAGCGACGAGAATCCAAACCAGAAGCAGGATCCCTTGGAGCGACGTCGACTTCAGAATCGCCTTTCTCAAAGAAATCATCGTACGTTCTGCATATAATATGCTGCTTTGCAAAGCTCATCTCTCCAGGCCGCAAGATCAGAGACCGTATCGCCAAGCTGCAAGAACGAGTTATCGCCAATGAACTCAGGGCTGCAGCCGCTCTAAACGGCTGGGATCAGACATGTGCGCCATCACCTCTCGTTGCTCCTCGCTATGGGTCGCACCATGACGTATCTTTTGCGAACTCCCGCGATCCATCGCCTTTGGGGACAGAACCATCGACACCTTTCATCCCACCATATACAATGCCGCCAACTCCACCCTGGTCGAATGACTGGCCGTTGACACAAAACCCTGGTGCGCTTCCTGGAGATCCGTCATTCTTCATGAATGGGGATTTCATGGGAGATGCAAATTTCTCCGGTTCTTCCTTGACACACTTGATGAATGTGGGTCAGCTATCTACCTTCAACGGGTTCAAAAGAGCAGAATATCATGATTCTCTTTCCAGCGGAGGATCTTTCTCATCCGATTCTTTCCCCGTCACACCCCCAAATCAGCCATCATATTATGTTGCCACTGGTAAGATACTGCTGGGAATCTACGATAAATTCATTTGGCTGACAATGGAATTTGATGCACAGAAACCGCTTTGCCCCAAATCCTTCAAGTCCTCAATACGGTATCACCGCAATCGAATATCATCGTTCTCATCCCAGACTCTGCTACTACAGCAATAGCCAACTCGGTTCCCGTCCCAACACTGGGAGCAAGCAATCAACTAGAAGCCATCTCGCAACCCCAGGCAAACCTATCTACCCCCGCCTGTCAGTGCCAAACCCAAAATATACAAAGCGCCTCGCAGATACTCTCAAGGACATGGCAGGCCTCAGGGTCGTATTTGGCAGGTTGTCAGTCTTATAAGCAGCCAGCGACTGGTGAAGCTTTTCCAGTGGTGAGGCTGTAGCTCAGGTCGGGCAGGACAGATAGGCTCGAGGAGATGAAAAAACCTCAATATCCACCAGAAATGATAGAAATGACACGATCGCTACCACGGGGTACAGCCAAATGGTATACACAATACACAAAAAAGGGAGGCTACTCGCAGATTTGAGTTTCTTGATTTTAACGCAAGTATCGCGTCCAGAGAAAGGCTCTGGAAATCGGACAACCATGAAGCAGATGTGGTATGGACATCAATGAAAACATCAAATACTTTATGATCACTGTTTATCTACACTCTAGATGGTATCTTATTAACTACTTGCGACCTTGAGAGTCATCACTTGACTTTGTTGTTCAAAACTACTGTCAAATACTATTGGGCGGATGTTATCAACCTTGTTCAACAGCCTTTTTCCTGCCTGACAAATTTCCAATTTTCCTGAACACTGAGCCCATTATCTAAACCATATGGAGATTGACTTGGATTGTAACATCTGCCTGTTCATCCATTATACGTCCTAATGTCTGAATTCATACTTCTTGATCGCCCTTTGATTATGCTGAGTAATCACTCCCCACATCGACATCGACCATCAGCTCCTTCTTTTCCTCCAAGAATGATCAAAAGTGATTATCAAGGATTCAATGAATGACAGAAAGCGTCGATCACGGACAGGCTGCCTCACATGTCGAACACGGCGGGTCAAATGTGATGAAAGAAAGCCCGCATGTGAGCGTTGCGAAACCGCAAATGTAGAGTGCGCAGGATACGCCGAGAAACGGCGTCTGGCAACAAGTCGATCAGGACAAGAACCAATAACCTCGACCACTCCAACTCCTTTATCATCTCATCGGGGCGAAGCAGTGAATGTTCATGTACAACCGCGTGTCCGGGCCGATGGCCTACCGTTGATAGCTTTGCCGAACAACCCGACTCCATCACAGCTCCCACATCCCCGAGCTCGTGATGTATTGTCCTTCCATCAATTTCTGTTCAGGACGATGCCAATTCTATTTCCATCCAAGAGCCTTTGTTTCTGGCGAGATTATATTTGCCAGGAAGCGTGGGAAGTGGAGTATGTCTTCGACGCGGTCGTCGCACTTGGATGCATGCATCGAGCCACATTATTGTTGTCACAGCAGAGCGAACGCGACCGTGATTTGGGATTCAGTACCAAGGTCGTTGCTCTTCGGATGTACTCGAATGCTTTGAAAGGCGTGTCGGATAATCTGGCCCGCACACAAATTTCCATGCCACTTCTTTTGGGGGTGTTGATTCTTTTTGCATATGTCGAGGTGAGACACCCGTCTAGTTAGAATGTTCCTTACGATGCTGATCATAATCTAGTGCTTTGATGGGAATGTTCCGGCAACGATACGACATATTCATATGGCTAACCATTACTTCCAAGCCATGAGCTCAAGTCAAAGTCGGGGGGTGGATCGGTTCCAGGAACCGATACAGCTGTGTCTTCACGATCTGGATGTCATTCGACGTGTGACTTTGCCAGATCTCAAGATGATTCGAATGATATCGCCATTATATAATACACATACCATGCCTGATGTCCTGCCATCATCATCATCGCAGGATTCTCTGGATTCTTCGCCGTTAACGTTACTGCAGCAATTGCTCGATATGGCTTCAATGGACGGCGATATGAAACCGTTAATTTGGTGTCCAGTCGCAGCCCACCGGAGGCTAATGCCAGAGAAGAAGATAGTGGCCTTCATCGAGAAATTGAAAGGCTGGAAAGCTAATAATAGCATTCTTTTTCACAAACTAGGCGTTGGTGAGGCACTCTCGGAGCCCTGCAAATTTGATCTTGCATCTGTATCCGATGCTCCCATCCCTCCGCTGCCTCATTTGAATGTTTCAAAGGATTACTACCTTGTTCTTGCATTATACGCTTTCTACCAGACACGGCTATCCTGGACATTGAGCATCTATCATGATGGCGAAAGCAGCCTTGAAATGAATGCGTACTTTTTTCTTTACCAACTTTTACGATTTGTCACCACCGCTTTGAATAGCACCTCTTCATCTTCTCAAGATATTCCTTTTGGATGTGAGGCACTGAGAATTGGCCTTTCACCAATGCTCTTCCTCGCGGGGCAATCATGCCCCAGGCCGACTTGGCTCCGGTGGATATTATTCGAATTGGAAAGAGTCGGCCAAGAGGGAGTTTGCAATAACAAGTCCTTTTCCTCAAGCCTTGAAGTTCTTTCCTCGCTCGAGGAACGCGAAGCTCGAGAGCCGAGACGGGCTGGCACCGAGTACTTCACTGCGCCACACCAGCGGGTGATTTCAATTGTTTTCCCTGACCTGGATGGAAGGGGCTACCAGACCTACTATGCTCAGGTCCGACCCGACACAGACATGGATGCACAAGAGTCGCATATCCCTTTATGTATTTCCCGCTGGTCAGCCTCTTCTAATGGTGGCAGACCTGTTGTGACTACATGCGATGGGGCTCATGTGCCATTCAGCGAATGGGTCATGGATCAACCATTGGTGAAACAATGGGCACAATGGCTGACATTCTCGGAATTCGATCTCAACCAGACACTTCATGACCATATCAATGGGAGTCGACTTCTTCTCCACCGCGACGAGTGGTCTGTATGAGGGACTTGCCAGGATCTACCATCAAGCTCCCTGGGGTTTGGTTAGTGCACATCAATAAAAACGTTCCTTGTAAATATGGGTCATTGGTTTCCCAGCAACAGGCCAACAGGCCACAATTGAAGACTTCTCTTTCTGAAGATTCCCGCTCGCCAGGACTCACTCGTAGCACGACCTTTGCGGATGAAGATATAGCTGCAATATTGACAAAAGAAATAAAAATAAAATAAACATTCTATGGAATGTCCACGTTGACAAACAAAAATCAAGGTTCACTCGCTTGCACCGCGAATCTCGCGTAACTCGGGTAACTCGGTTCGCTCGCTAAATCAACGATCAAAGTATGGCATCATCGGGTTTCTTGCATGCACCGAACTTAATCAGCATTTTCTAAGATAAATACCAAGTCACTTTCACCCCGAGAATATTCTCAGCTGCAAATTATTCCGAACCATCATGGCTTCCCAGTCTACCCCCGTTTACCACTACTTCGACCTGGGTCGACTAGGCCGAGGCGAAGTGGTCAAGCTGTTTCTAAAAGATGCCGGCATCGAGATTGAAGAGGTCCGCTATCCATACGATGATACGTGGAAGGAGAATGGCAAGAAGCTGCAGAAGCAGGGAATCACACGAACGGGCAAAGTCCCTGCACTTGAATATCGAGGCTTGACTCTCACCCAGCACATCCCCATCCTGCGCTTCTTTGCTCGTGATCTGGGTCGCTATGATGGCGAGACCAATGCGGAGAAATATGTTGTTGATGCAGTATCGGATATCTACATTGACTGGCGAGTTCGTGTCTCTGTCTGCCACCGTGAATGCAATCACTAACTTGCTCCAGGCTCAATGGGTCGCTAATTTGACCGAGAAATCGGAAAAATACAAGAATGAGGTCGCTCCTGGGTACTACGGCATCTTGGACCAGTACTATAAAGACTGTTCTGGGCCATATCTTCTCGGTGATGCCGTCACTTATGCTGATTTTGCGGTGTATCAATCTATCGACAATGATGAGAGGACTGGGACCCTTCCGGTATGTTCAATCTCCATCGTTCTATTGCATAGCTAATTTTGGATTCAGTCGTCTCTCCCAGAGTCTCTGCGCAGGTTTCGGGAGGCGTTTGAGCAGCGGCCGAATATTGCTGCGTATCTGAAGGAGAATCGACAGGGCTAATATATAGTCCGGTCTGGCATGACTATTGCCTTTTTTTTGTTACATAGCCCGGCTCAATGGACAGGAATTACATGAATATGTTTCTCTTTAGGACGAAAAGGTCAATAATAATAAGAAAAAACAGATCGTTAGTCTAAGACAGCTTTTGGCATAGATTGTCTCAATTTGGCCTACTTCACACGATGACATCTTATCGCCACATCAAACGAATGCCCAAAGCCAAAGTTATAATATCACACGCTCTCTAGTCCAAATGGATTCGCCACAGCTCCCGATCACAATCACTCGTATACCCTGTACGAGTGTGCAGCATAGACACATTATCACTGAGCAACATATCTCCCTTCTCCCACGAGAATCGAAGACACACGCGGCGATCATATAAACCGTGATCGACAACATTCTTCAAACTGTTATCATCATTCTCAATGGTGACATCGCACGTCGAGAATTTGGTCTTTGTGGAATCCCACGGCTGGTGCCAACGGAGACTGGGCTGACCTGAGATCGGATGCTTCACAACAAGGGGTAGTTTCTTCAGTTTCGCGTCCCAGAATCCATCGTTAATCATACCCCAGGTTACTTTCTCAAGACGCTCCACAGTCCATGGAAGAGGCAGGAACCGGAAGAACAGACGTGAGCTGGCGAACAAGGTGTATCCGCTGCCCTTGGGTGCCGTGGCCGGACAAGTAAAGAATTGATACCCAGGCGCACGCTGGACTTTCTTTGTCTCGCCAGTTTCGGGATCGGTGACGTCTTCAAATTTGAACATCCCATCAAAGTGCATCGGCATCGCCTCATTGGACGTAACGTTGTTACCCATCTTGTGGGAAGCGCCGGCATCGCGCACCTTTTGCATTATTCCAAAGGTCCAGGGTTGCACTTCACCCATGTCAGTCGCGGCCTTGACAAACAAATCCTCGTCCAGGGTCTCGGCAAATCCACGCAGAATAACAGGCGACATTCCATTCGAAATTTCACGGAACTTGCGCATGGGCAAGGCGCTTAGAGATGGCGGTGGATTGACATTGTCGATGTCCGCCGGACGAATAATGAGACCGCAGGGATATAGATGCTCGAATTTCACCAAAACTCCATCCTTCGCCCAGTCGAAGATCTCAGACTTCTCTCGGAAATAGTATGGTTGCCCATTTTTATAAACAAGATCATGAGTATCTCGCACGTCTTCAGCATGAACCGTGCGATATGATCCGTCTAACCCGATCGCCACCGAGGCATGCCAGGGTGTATACCCCAGAGCACCACGTTTCTGCGGGATGAGCGAGACGGAAAGCTTCTTCTCGCCTGCCGACTCGTGGATGGAAAGTCGGACATAATCTTTGCGATTGGCTCGGATTGCAGCTGCGAACATCTTGCCGCGGACAATCATTTGGCGTGCAATTTGCGCAATCTGTGCTTGGCGTCCTCGTTTAGACATCGCCATTGTTTCTTCCTGGTGTGCCAGGTCCTTGGTCAAGAACTTAATATACCCGCGATATGTCAAGCAGGTGTCGTTATCAGTTTTAATAGCTTCATCCGCGTCGAAGGTTGGGTCTCCGTAGACAAACATCAGTTCCCGACGGAGGCAACTGGCATGAGCCAGATAATAAGACTTTGCAGCTTCTGCATTGGGGGCTGCAAACCATGGATGCTCCAGAAGCTCATAAAGACGGATAAATTTGATATGGTGTAGCTCTTGCTCTACGGCCATCTTTCGCAAGGCCTCTCCATAGTCCCAAACAGTCTCATCTGGGACACCGAGAATATCTGGTAGACATGGTTAGAGCTTGACTCTACAAGAAAGAGATATGAACCTACCATTGTATACAAGTCCATCCGAGCTGATATATACATCGGCTCCAGGTTTATATACCTGCGCGATGTTCTCACACAATCCATTCAAATGCGCGAGAGCCAGCTCTTCGCCAAAATCCGGCAAAATACCGAGAACTTTATCCCGCGCATTGGGCGATTTGAAAGGAAAAGCAGGTAAGATCATGCGAATGGGCTCCTGGCGCTCAACCTGCTCGAGAACAGTAGGGACGAAGGACTCCAGTCCCTTCCAGTAGCCACCATTCTTCTCATAATCCACACCGTATGTTTCAATGACTTTTAAGATCTCAACGGCCATTTTTCGGTTGTCAGATGTCGTATCGGAGTGGACAATGGTTGCAGTGCTGTCGGTGAGGCCATTTTGTTTGTGCTTTGTAGAGCCATTGCCGTTTGCGGCCGCTGGTGAGGGATCGGCGTGGTCCAATTCGGAAACTGAGCCTACATCTGCAGGTTCAGCGGCAAGTTTGGTCCTTTCCTTTGGTTGGATCTCGTCTGCATGGACAATTCCATTTTTCGTTGGCGTTGGTGGATATGGGGTTGGGACAGCGTCCACAACGGGTGCGAGGGCAACCATGATGACCGAGTTGGACGTTAGGCCAAAAGGGACAAAGTGTTTCCCCTGAATGACTCTTTTGAATCCTAGTAAAGTTTAGGAAGAGTCAAAGTAGAAGGGAATAATTTAATAATGTCGAGACAGGGAGGCTCTATGAGTCTAGACAACCGCAAAGGCAGATCAAGTCCCCACCAGATCGGCAGGGTGCTATATACCCGTTGCAAGCCGCGGACTATAGACACCGAGGAGCTCATACTGGATGACTGTATTCCTCGCTGCGGACTCAGACAGCGGGGACCCAGCTGAACCTAGAGTGGGAGGCAATTGACATTGTACAACTCTGCGTCTGATGCTTGTCGCTTATTCCATCCTGATAGAGATGTCTAAAGCTTAGACAATGGTCAAGACAATTCCAAGACACACTTCCCTGTACACAAGGTTCCTCGTGGTCGTCTAGCGGCTGGATGAGGAGAGCTGGAACTAGACATTGATGAAGTGATATGATCTACATGGTGTCAGCAAGTCTCGTATCTAGAGTTAATCGGAGTGGAAAGCACAGGATATCCCCGGAATCATGCAGACTTCCTCGTTAATGTCCCATCTTGGGATGACTAGGTTTGCAGTCGTGTACCACCGGCGGAAATTCGCGTAGAGTATGTCTCGACGCCACCCCGAGAGTCTATACTCCGGCTCGGCTCGATAGACACAACGGTGCATCTCGGCGTGGCATGAGTAGATGAATCAATGCTGCTTGGATTTCGTCAGATTTTCTCACGATGTGTCACATTCTTTAATTCGCCCAATGGGCTGTGTTGCATAGACTTCGAGACCAGGGAGCAATCAGTCAAGTCACTCAGGAATTGCGGACTCCGTAGTCTTGCCACATCCAGTGAATGCGCGAGAATTTGAAATACGAGAAGGGGTGAGTAGGACAATGGGTTCTTCCTCGACGTGGACGCCCACGCGAAGTTGAGACTGAACGACCACGGTGAGACCTGCCATGTACTTGACTCGACAGGGAAGACTTTGATGATGCACAAGAAACGTGGCATCCACCTGTGTCATAGAGATAGAATCACATTGTGGAGGAATACCGAGACACTCTGATTGGTCGGACTACTCTGCTCAGTAAATCTAGATATCTGCCCATACACCGTTTTCGAACAGCATCTGTCGACAACCATTTATTCCTCTATCTCCGTCCAGTTATACTCCATCACCCGGGAGATAAAAGCCGCCATTTCTGGTGTCGTGAGTTGACGCACAAGATAAAAAGTGGCGTCCATTCCAGAGCTGATTCCCCCAGCTGTGACGATCTGGACGGCACCGCCCGCAAGATAGCCTCCATCCACGTAGCGCCTATGCACGACATTTGTGGGTTGTTTGGACTTTTCGTTGAAACGGGCACATATATCACGAAGAAGATCGACGGCTCGGTGATGAGTGGTGACATTCACGCCAGATAGTATTCCCGCTGCACCGAGTAGGAATGCACCAGTGCAGATGGAGAAAAGTATCCGCTTTTTGTCTGGAGATGGTGGAAGCTCCGCAAACTTGCGGATTAGACTCATCTCCAGCATGTTGCCTTCAATTAGCCGTTCAACCACGGAGGGTGGTCCACCTGGAACGACTAGAATATCAAAGTCCGCAAGTCTTTCGATGGCGTCTTCTAGGAGCGTATGTATGTTGACTGTCAGAGCATTCGCGGCGCAAATGGTCGAGCTCCGGGCAATCGTCTCAATCGTAAACATGCGATCTGGATCATCTGGGTTGCGGTTGTGCGAGACATGAGACAAGATCTCCATCGGACCAGCAAAATCGAGAATGTCGACTCTCTCAAAAAGCAGTACTCCGACCTTGTAGTATTGTTTCTCCGTCGTAGAAGACATTTTGCACGAGCAGATACTCTGAGCTTCTGGATGCAACAGCAACAATCTTTGGATGCGACAGAGAAAATCGCCACCAGGAGAAACACCGTAGATGAAATCCACCAAAAGATTCTGTAGAAGAAATGAAATCCAGTGTCCTCTGCAGTTTTGCCGGCCACCTTGGACTTCGGACAAACGATAGTCGTGTTCGCGGGGGAAAATCAATCTTTGCTGACTCCAACGAGTAACAGCCCGACGCGGTGCAACTTTGCTTGCTCCGGGTCCGCCGATTCGAGAACCTGACTGAAACTCCAGGAGGTTGATTCTGATCCCTTCTGTGTAGTCACTTGGCGGTGTGTCGCTGCAGGGCTCATGGTAGGGGATCCTTGCTTGTCCGTTTTCGCGTGGCGAGGGTGAGGCGAGCAGTAATTCAAGTCGTACATCACTGCTTGTCGGAAAGGAATTGATATTCACGTCATAAACGGTGTGGTCGTTTCCGGGGAGCACGAAGTCTGAAAGTTTGGCCGGTGTCGCATTCTATTGCATCCAAGAAACACAGTCTGATTCCGGCAGGAGTCTTCCTCCCAGGCATTGACCCGATTTCCAGCATGGATCTAAAAAAATGAAATGTAAGTTGGAATCAACGCTTGCAAAGCAGACATGAATCATCTATTAGAGATCACAAGTAGAAAAATTCGACAAGATGCCAGCCATATAAACCTCTCCCAGGGATATCAGATCCTAAAAATACACCGATTTTCACCCAAAAAAACCCCCAGACGCCGTTGACATGCCCGGTGGCGCTGAAGCAAAATCATGAGAATAGACAAGGTTTTGATTACAGGTGGTTTGATGCATTAGCTCCATAGTGGTGGATGGATATATTCGGATGCACGGTCGAGGATATTAGGCATGGTCCATTCGCCACTGCCCGAGCTTTCAGGTGTGGGAGGTGGAAGAGACCCAACACTAGGCGTCATACCCGCAGAGGGAGGGACAAAAGCACCCAGAGCAGGGGCAGCTGGATTGAGGTTGGATTGAGGAAGATAGGCGGGGCTGCGTCCAGTCGACCGGGTGTGTTGGCCTCCGTAAGCCGCGAGAAGCTTTTGTAGAGCTCGATGTGTCTTGGCCAAGGATTTGGCCCATTGGGTCTGAGTATCAGGAGCAGCACCGACAGGTGATGTGGGATCGATTGGATGTGGAACGGTGCCTGATGGGTTTGTCGCGCCTGTAATAGGGTCGTATGTGCTGATTGGTTGAGTTGAGGCCGCGAGCTCGGTTGCGCCGGCATCATATGCACGCTCGGTGCTCGCTCGCTGAGCAATGATGGATTCGAGTTGTCTCAGGAGGTTCCAAACATTCGCATCGGACTTGGCTTCTTCAATGACTGCAAGGAGAAATGCAGAGCTGATGGCCCGCTGCAGTGCGATCCATGACCGAGCCGCGTGGGAGCTGATGTTGTGCATTTCAATATAGGCCTCCACAGTCGTCATGAGATTAGACACGCAGTCACCGCGCATGCTAGCGGTACCTGCATCGGTTTCCTCGGCGCTCGGCTTGAGCGCCGGTCGACA
This sequence comes from Penicillium sp. PG113-03A, assembly GCA_037042135.1. Lineage (NCBI taxonomy): Eukaryota > Fungi > Ascomycota > Eurotiomycetes > Eurotiales > Aspergillaceae > Penicillium > Penicillium sp. PG113-03A. The sequence goes on from JAXQJW010000163.1 coordinate 450,901, forward strand.
AAGCTCGGAGGAAAAATAAGACGAATGCAGTTTGAGGACAACCCGTTCCAGATGTTCCGTCGAGGTAGTACAATATTCTGCATTCCGCAAATGTGGTTTGGCCTCCACCATGATATGCTGGATCCGTTCCTTGTAGCCTTGGATGCTTTCGAAACTGATCTGTGCATGGGGACTCAGCATCCGAATACGGACCACTTCCAATGCAAGAGAAATGACGCGACAGAGGGTTTCGAAATAGGATAGATCGCCCGCTTTCGAGCCCTCTCGATAGGCAATATCTGGCTGACTAACGGCAGTTGTAGACGGACGATCGTAGGAAAGAGAAAAATGGCTATCCTGCCACGCCATAGACCACCTATATGCCAGTTAGATGATTTGAATGCATCGAAGGGGGAATAAAGAATCAGATCGTACCAAACATGCCGTCGACGATACCGCTCAAACGGTGAAAAACTTCTTGATTCAACATGCAATCCAAGTGCCAGTCCCATGCGGAGTGTCATTCCCAGTAATACGTATGAGATTCCAGGGTTCATGTTATAAGAAAGAACATTCCCAATAACCAAAAGCGTTTGAATTGCCTCGATCGTGGGTTGTGATAGAAAGTTGTTCATGCGAAGACATTGATAAGAACAACACACTACATATGAATCAGTCACAAAAGCCGGGTTTCATGCCCTGTCAAAACTCACCATAGACTTGAGATGTCAATTCTCTCTCTTTACTTCCAAGGTCGGAAGACTGGCATCCAGAAGCTAGGATGGCAAATAATAGGCCGAGGTAAGCAATGCTCACTCCGAAGGGATTTGGAGCCTCGTTCCCATCTTCACGATAGACGCCACCGGATGCGATTCGGCTTTGCAGAAGGAGTTCTAAGCTATTTTCGAATTCGCGAACATCCTCTAGCACTGGGTAAATGGCCCCGGAGATGTCCTTGTAGTAGTAGAAAAACCTGGGCCGGTCAATTAGGACAAACTTCAAATACATGATCCACTCAAGGAGACTTACTCTCTGCACTGTTCATCCGTTGGCAACGCACTGCAAACAGCACTTATGTCGAATGTCGACATATCTGATGACCATAAATCGACAAAAGGATAGGTCGCAGATTCATTATCAAGCCCCAGTTTGGGCAGTATACCCCCCTCCAACAAGGCCTGCAGTTGATCTGATCCGGACTTGTTATTGAGTATGTAAGCCAAAACAGAGCGTGATCCCAGGTGAACAGTGCCTTTGCCGAGGGTATTCGCCGCATGGATTCCCTCGCGTTCCGGCGAGGCTCCCTGAGATCGAGAACTCGCATCGGCGCTTTGTGTGCTTGCAGGTTCCGGTACAACAGCAGGCTCTTCGGCTCGTTCAAGACCCATCCGCAATGATGAAATGGTAGACTCCATCTCTCGCAACCGATTGCGCACATTATCCCAATCATCCCGAGCAATAGACACCATGCCTCCAGTGTTTGTACCATTTGTTCGACTCGGAATGAATTCCTGCTTCACAGGAGCTGGGTGGTCGTCATAGGCGCTGTGAATGGGTTGTTGATCCATAGTCGAGGATCCCGAGGCGCCACCCACAGGGCTCTCGCGGAAGGCCTGTGAGCGCTTTTTCGAGGGGCGTTCATAAGAGCAAAGGTCGGCATGATCGCGCTTGACACAGCCGTCGCAAGGAAGGTTCCGATCGCACTTGACTTTGCGTGCATGGCAGGGATAGCAAGCTTTAGGTTCGCGTGCTTTGCGCTTCCCACGAATAATAGCATCCACCTGGGCTTGCGGCAATTCTGAAACGGATCGATTGGGTGCACCAGCCATCTCTGCTGGAGAAAAAGAATTAGACTGGTGGTATGGCGACGCCATTGTGCGTGTGAGTCCTTCCTCGTGCTAACAGGGTCGTATTTCGCGTCGGCGACTGTGCGCCAGCGACCGTCAAGTCAAGATATTGTGACAACTGAACAGGGCTCGGGGATTTCAATTGCAGCATCAGAACAGATATTGAACAAGGATCGTCAATCCCATCACTGGAGACGGGATGGCATTTATGGCATTGCTTCACCTCGGCAATAGTTTGAAACCTGAACGAGTATCATGGCCGCTTTTATCCACTTTCACGTGACGTGGGGCCCCCAAATGCGGAAACAGCACTACGTCAACGCGACATGACAAGGAACCTTGGAATTAAGCGAATTGATGTTTGCTCTGAATGGTATATTGTTCGCTTCTAATAGCTGTGTTCATTATATAAAACCGTCTATATGCATTTGATTATCGACTAGACAACGCCACGCTCCAGTTCGTGGCTTGATCACATAAAAATTAGGTACAACGTAAAGACAATCTTCATCGCATTATGCCAACTTGGGGAATCTTGAAAATATGTGCAAAAAGCAATCCACCTCTTTCCATGCTATTATGATATTTTTGATTAGCATTAAGCCAATTAAGCTTTGATGCCCTTCTCTTCGTCGTCACTGAAGGCGAACTTGGAGAAGCGGCGAATGGACTCGCCCTTGAAGTAAAAGACGTATGGGATAGCACAGCATGCTAGCGCAAGGAACGCCAAGAATGAGCTGGCCCACTGGTCACCCATGCGGTCGTACATTTGCTCGGTGAAAAGGACGGTGGAGGCACCCCAGATCGACCGAAGGAATGTCTTGGCTGCCAGAGCGGAAGCGGCTTGGTGTTGGTAGGTGTCCACTAAATCTATGTTAGCAAAACTCGTGAATGCACTTCGATGGGTTCGAAAACATACCAAGGTAGTTATTTGCCGAATTGTATAGGAAAATGAATCCGAAGCCAACGGGCCATCCGCCAATTGCTGGACCGAACCAGTGGATCTGCGGGTATGAGGTCCACGCGAAGATGAAAAGTCCAATGGGGATGAGCCAGCATGACCACATCATAGGGATCAAGCGCTTCTCAGCTGGCGGCTTGCCATCGTATTGCTGGGCGATCTTGAGGTAATTATGGTTGACGAACGGAGCACATGCAGCGCTCATGACAACACCGATTGCCAGAGGAATGAACATCAAACCCGTGGATGACGCACTCCATCCCTTGCCGCTCTCGTACACAATAGGGTAGGCGACAAAGAACATGTACAGAAGACCGTACAGGACCGACATGTAAATCGCAATGAAGAGGACAATCGGCTCAAGGAAGAGAAGCTGGAATGGACGAATAAGGATGACTCGCAGCTTCTGTCCAAGAGGACGAGGATCGAGTTCGGTTTCGGTCGTATATTTGTCGTCGTTCTCGGACTTCCGCAGCTTCTTGGCTCGCTTTTTCAGCAGAACCGGCGCATAGGTTTCGGGGACAGTGAATGTAATCAAAACCCATGAAACGAACGCCAGGATGAGCTGCAGCCAGTAGAGCCAACGCCAGCCAGCATTGTCGCCAAGGAAGCCACCAACCAATGGACCAATTGCAGGGCCGAGGAAAGGAGCGGCACTGAAAGCCGCCATAGGGACGCCACGCTCCTCGCTCTTCCACAGATCTGCGAGAGTGCCGCCAACTAGAGTCATGGGTGCGCTGAAGGCAATACCATCGATCAATCGGCATACGATAAGGGTGCCAATGTTCTCAGCAACGGCGCATGGAATGATGAAAATCACGGCGAGGAACAAAGTGACACCATATACCAAGCGACGCCCGACAATCTCGGACATGGGCGCAAATACCATGGGTCCTATTCAATGGTCAATGAATAAACGTCAAGTCCACAGACTCATCACTTACCAACGCCAAATCCAATGACAAAGACTGTCACGACGACAAGACTCACTTCGCGAGAAACACCAAAGCTTTTCATCGGTCCCTCGAGGTTGGCGGTGATGATACTGCTGCAGAGTGCGACAACGAAACAGGTAAAGGCGACGACCATGGTGCAATACCACTTGTAAGCCTTGGACCAGTTCTTGGGGTTCTCGGGATCGTCGATGGTGAAGGTAACCAGCTTCCAGTCTTCCATTTTGCCAGTGGCATTGGACTTGACAGGCTTGATGATCTCGCCTGTCCTCGTCTCGGTGGTGTATTCTCGAAGATCGGCGCCATCATTCACTTCTCGGACGGGGAGATCGAGGTATTCCATCGGCTGATTCCCAGAGTCCTGGGAAGCTGTTCGACTGGTCGCATTGGTATGGGTCTGACCCGAGTTGGGTGTCTCCATGTCGTTGAGATGAATTAGATGTATTAGGAAGGAATGGTAAATTATAGTGTGACCACACTTGAGCGGAATGGAAGCCCCTGAAGAGCAGTGACATTGGTCCTTTTATAATGCATTCCTGTGGTTCCTTTTGCCCCATTTTTTGAAACTCAGGGTCATAGTGGCAAGGGTATACGGCATGATATCCAATGGACAGCTTCCGAGAACAGTATGGTTCAGCCGACTTTGATAACGCCAAGATGCCCCACTATGATCCATATTTCCTGATCTAGAGATATGTTTCTAACCGAATATGGAAATATGCTTCGACAGTGGCCCATTCCCGATGTACATACGGAGTAGGTAGGGCATCCATTTCATTTTTGCCATGACTCTGAAGTTCATATGACGTGTAAGTTGGATTGAGTAGAATCAGGCTGATGATTTCAAATTTCATTTTAAGAGATTGCTGCATCAGACTTGTTCTGAAAAACCGCAAATCAAGCCTGTTTTTTGTTTGGGGCAATTGTAACCATGCGCCTGCTAATTTTTACATCAATGCATGCCAGGTCCATGGGTCATAGAAAGCCATGATGAGGGTACTTTTGCGCAGACTTTTTAACGGGACAACCCACTTGTGTTCCGTAAGTTGGGTTCGGTTCAAGATCCGCCAGAGCCACGGGAGCCCCAGGTTAAGTGGGGAGACATGTGCTAAGTCTACTCTCATAATGTAGCCATGGAAATCATCAGCTGAGTAGACGGAGCTGAAGGGATTCGGAAAGAAGCTACGTGCTGCGTAAATTTGTGGCATGTTTAAGGGCCAAGTTACTACATCTATCTATGCCGTCTATGTAAGTGGAGATCAATCAGGGGTCAAGATCTGCAGTGGATCTCAACCTTGAGCACTTAACAGGTTGTATTCAAAAGATACCAGCTCTCTAGGTAGACGTCACATGTGTAGTGTCAACAATGTCGCCTATCATTGGTAGGATCAAGCGACCGAGGTGGTGGACGAATTCATGAAGACTGCCCAACGAACAAAGAACAACGTGCGACAGGCAGATGACCTTTTTCTTCACCAATTGGTTGACTTTTGACTCTCGTCGTCCATTGGCTTTAAATCAATGTCTTGTGAAGTGGGGCAAAGATTTCAATTACTGTAGAGCTTGAATAACCCTCAAACAACTGCCATGGATAATTCTCTTGAAAGTCTAGACAACGCAAGTTCGCCCCTATCCATTTGCGGTCAATATAAGAATTTTACTGATTCCAGTATGGAGCAAAGTTTAATTTCCGTCGAAAAGTCATGCACGGAGAAGTCGGCTGCTATCCCGACTTTCGGAGGGTATTACCCTTTGTGGTAATCACTGTAGGTTTTACATTACCAAAAACGGTAAGATGGCAAATTTGTTTCCAGACCAAGAATGAAAAAGGAAGATTCCTGGAATATTCTAGTCTGTGGATTTGCGGTTGCTGCATGCCTCAATGAATGGCTGCATTAAAGAAATATTTGCTATTTTGTAGTGAGAAATAAGATAAGCCAAAATTGTCGCATGTTAGCTCCCAATAGTCAAAATGGAAAATGGGACGCTCAGTTGGCGTCATCTATTTATGAACATGAGATAGATACATCTTGGCAACCACGGCCCATGTGCTGTTCCTTTAGTACATTATTAGTACGTCGAGTAACGCGTGCAAAACCTTAGAACGCCCTCTACTGACACTCAAGGTCTGTAGCTTCATGTAAAAACCATCTTCGAAGTCGTCAACAAAGGATTTGAGTTTCAAGCGAATGACAAACAATAGCAGCAATCTCTGGCTCGGTATCGGAAGTGTCTAGCCGGATCATCCGTTTCAGATCAAGCCGAATAAGCTCCTTGGCATCTCCGGGAGAGTAAACGAGCTCCGTCATTTGGCTTGTCAGAAACGGTGGTCGGCCAAGAATATTACAGTGATGCTTCTGCAGTGATTATTTTGCGGGTCTCATCAGCGCTTTGGACGGCCATCCCCACCCTTATAGAGTTACACTCCACCTGCGAAAAGTGGACTCGCAAAAATATTTTATCCATCGATGTAGTTGATCGCCTATCCAACGATTTCAATCGTGCTGGATTTTTGGTTGGGCATATTCTTCATCCAACAGCAAGGTGGTTTGAGGAATGTCAAACTGCTGGATCACGCAGGCAAGTACAACGTTCAAAAGGTCAAGCAGTCTTCGGTGAAGGTCAACATTCCAGCAATTTTGGAAGGTATTATTTCAACTCCCAAGAAGAGGTCTTCGGAACCAATGTTGAACTGCTTGAAAAGCTTCTACATGGGATCATTGCTCACGCTCCCCTCAGCTCCATAGTTGACAAAATTTACTATGGGCAAATAGACAATCTTCCCATTACTTCCTGCTTATCTTTTATGTCATCTTTAGTTTCTAATTTTCATGTTCTTAATATGAGCCATGTTATGGCCTTGCTCTCTTAACTGCGTAGCAAAGAACGTGACTGTTTCATTGCCTTCAAGAATGCAAACATTGCGAATGGCGCCTCGGGCTTGAGTCGGAGTTGAAAATTAAAAGTAAGCCAGATAACCGGCTCGGTGCTGACTTTATTACAACAGATCGGTTTTAAGCAAAGGCCATCAATTGCTGCATGCTGTATGGATATCTTAACCTCTGTAATTGTTGTGGGTTACGTGGACTGACCGAATTGCATAAGGGTAGGAATTGATGGAAGAGAGAGATGTTGTTGTTGTTAAAACTATCTCAGAGAGAGTAAACTAAACTAACTAAAGGATTGCATGATTTGTGGGTTTAAGGTGCCTGAGGCAGAGACATGCAAACTGGCATGTCAACAGTAATCTCGGCTTCTTCCTTATTCGCATAGCAAATAAGGCATTAGTATATTAACTACCTACAATCTTCTTGAGATCTTTTCATTTTCAACTTCATCCCCATCCAGCTCCCTTCTGACTATCTGCCATCTTCCACCAAGAGACCAGCTTGATTCAGCAACATGATGTTAACCCTCATTACCAAGACCAGTAAGATCAATTCAGGATCTCACATGTTCGCAAAATGTTTACAGTGTAACAGTTTCGCTCCTTGCCTTACAATGGGGGGTCAGGAAACTCGCATTGATCATCATGAATTGTCTCGGCTTTGGCTCGGGAATCATTGCAGGTCTCGAAATCAAACATTTTCTTTTGCCTACCTAGGTATCATGAAACTGACAAAAAGACAGACTCGCTTGCTGCAACCTATCAAGCTTGGGCTTATGGTGCTTTCACTCCGGCTGGTAGTATTTTTGCACGGCTAACCAGCTTTGCGATGCGAGCATAATACTACTAGCAAGCCTAGCAAGCCGATGAAGATAGTTTTGAGAGTCCCAAATTTCACTGAGTGATTGAATGATCGATCAGATCAAGTATTAAAAAAAAAAAAAAAAAAAAAAAAAAAAAAAGTTTAATCATGCAATCGAATAAACTAGGCTAAGACCGTATGTTATCACCACGTGAGTTGCCGATAAGCCGGCCGCATCGGGTTTAGGGCGGGGCCACTCACGTTTTGGCGAAAAAAGTTAACGCGGGGATTTCTCTGCTGCAAGCACTTGCGAGGTATTACTCCTCTTTCCCGCGGGAGGATCTCACTTATAATCTTGCCTGTCGGGAGAAGCTTCCTCATAATGGCTTCCACTGATTCATACCTAGCTATCCCCGGCTCGGTGGCGTTCTCCCGCTCACGGAGCCAGGCTATCGCAACAAGCTTGGGCGTTCAGGATGTCCGGGCTCAATGGATTCACTATGTACACACCTCAAAGCCTCTTAATGAGTCACAGCGTGCGGTTCTGGAGCAGCTGCTTCAATATGGCGACATCACCGATATTCCCCCCACATTTTCCTCTCACGACGGTCAATTCGACACTTTCTATGTGTCTCCTCGAACCGGAACAATCTCCCCATGGAGTTCCCAAGCCACTGGTATCTCACATGTTTGCGGTCTGCGCGATTGTGTGAAACGTATTGAGCGGGGTATGAAAATCTCTTGCCTCCGTAATGATACCGAGGACTACAAGGCTGGCTACATGGACCTCCTGCATGATCGGATGACTCAGGCCATCAGCAATGCTGAGCCGGACTTGAAGTCTATGTTCTCTGAACATGCTCCCCAGCCCCTCAAGACTATTTCTTTGCAGGGAGGTGCCAAGTCCCCCAAAGACATTCTCCAGGAAGCCAACAAGGAGCTGGGTCTTGCGCTGGATGAATCTGAGATCGATTACTTGGCTGAGGCTTATGGTCCCAATGGTGCCATTGCCAGGGATCCAACGGATGTCGAGCTATTCATGTTTGCTCAAGTCAATTCCGAGCATTGCCGGCACAAGCAATTTAACGCCTCGTGGGTAATCGATGGCAAGCCCATGCCCAATAGTCTTTTCGCAATGATCCGCAATACACACAAGAAGCACCCGGAATACACGGTGAGTGCTTACAGTGATAACGCCGCGGTATTGGAAGGTGATGAGGCTGCTTTTTGGGCCCCTGACCCTACCACTGGAGAATGGATGCACACTAAAGAAGTTGTGCATTTCTTGGCGAAGGTGGAAACACACAATCACCCCACCGCAGTCTCTCCATACCCAGGCGCCGCTACCGGCTCTGGTGGCGAGATTCGTGATGAAGGAGCTGTTGGTCGCGGGTCCCGCCCCAAGGCCGGCCTGGCAGGTTACTGTGTATCAGACCTGTTGATTCCTGGGCTGCGCCAACCCTGGGAGCTCGAGGTTGGCAAGCCCAACCACATTGCCAGTAGCTTGGATATTATGCTTGAAGCTCCGATTGGCAGCGCTGCCTACAACAATGAGTTTGGTCGGCCCGTCACGGCTGGCTATTTTCGCACGCTCTTGACCGAGATTGATATTGGCAACAACCAAAAGGAATTGCGGGGATACCACAAGCCTATCATGATTGCCGGTGGTGTTGGCACTGTCCGTCCCCAGCATGCCTTGAAGAATCCCGATGTGGTCAAACCTGGTTCCTATCTCGTGGTTCTTGGTGGACCAGCCATGCTCATTGGTCTTGGTGGAGGTGCCGCCTCTTCCATCACGTCTGGCGAAGGCTCTGCAGATCTCGACTTTGCTAGTGTCCAGAGAGGCAACGCAGAAGTTCAGCGGAGAGCCCAGGAAGTCATCAACGCGTGCACTGCCATGGGAGCTAACAACCCCATCAAGTTCATCCACGACGTCGGCGCCGGTGGTCTTTCCAACGCTCTTCCTGAGTTGATCCACGACTCGGGCTTGGGTGCTATGTTTGAATTACGCGAAATCGAGAGCGCTGATCGGAGCATGAGTCCTATGCAAATCTGGTGCTGCGAGGCCCAGGAGCGGTATGTCCTGGCTGTTGGAGAGGAGGGCATGAACAAGTTCACCGCTATTGCTCATCGTGAGCGCTGTGGTTACTCGGTTGTTGGTCGTGGAGGTGGTACCTCTGAAGAAGAGAAGCGCCTGATGCTCCTTGACCGGGACTCCAAAGAATTCCCGTCGCCCATCGACCTGCCTCTCTCTGTATTGTTTGGCAAGCCTCCGCGCATGACCAGAACCGTAGATTCGCGCAAGCTTAGGCTACCTGGCGTGGACTCCAGTCTCACCAAGTACCTCCCTTCGCTCACCACTAAGCAAGATTTGGTCAATGAGGCTGTCAACAGGGTTCTCTCTTTGCCAGCCGTCGGCTCCAAGTCTTTCTTGATTACCATCGGTGACCGCACTGTCGGTGGCCTTACTGCCCGCGACCAGATGGTCGGTCCGTGGCAGACCCCGGTTGCGGACGTTTCAGTCACTGCCACCTCATTGCTTCAGGGTGTGAAGACTGGTGAGGCCATGGCAATGGGTGAGAAGCCTACCCTAGCTTTGATTTCTCCCGGCGCTTCGGCACGTATGGCTGTCGCCGAATCTCTCATGAACCTTGCTGCTTCTGATCTGGTGGATCGTCTTAGCCATGTGAAGTTGTCTGCCAACTGGATGTCCGCCAGTGGTCACCCCGGCGAGGGTGCCGCGCTTTACGAGGCTGTTGAGGCGATTGGTCTGGACCTATGCCCCAAGCTGGGAATTAGCATTCCGGTTGGAAAGGATTCCATGTCTATGAAGATGAAGTGGAAAGATGAGGCTTCCAATGAGGCTAAAGAAGTCACTGCGCCGATGTCTCTTGTGATTTCGTCTTTCGCCCCCGTTGGCGATTTCCGGAAGACATGGACACCAGCTCTGCGTAGCTTCGAGGATGTGGGTGAGACTGTTCTCATGTTTGTTGATCTTGCCTTCGGCCGCAAAGCGCTTGGCGGTTCAGCACTTGCTCAGGTTTTCAATGAGGTTGGAAGCGAGTGTCCTGATGTCCGTCATGTTGACATTTTCCGTGACTTCTTCGATGCAACTCAGCAGCTCCAGGAGGCTGGAATCGTCCTGGCCTATCACGACCGTTCTGATGGTGGTCTGCTGACCACTCTTGCTGAGATGATGTTCGCCGGTCGCTGTGGTGTTGAGATCATGACCGACAATATTTGCGCATCGTTCCACACCCCGGACGTTGTTGAAGCGCTCTTCAACGAGGAGCTTGGTGCAGTCTTCCAAGTTCGCAAGGAGCATGAAATTCAATTCCGCTCGTGCTTTGCTACTTGCGGTCCTCCTGCTGGTCTAATTCACAAGATCGGTCGTGTTTCTGAGAAACCTAAGCAGAACCTTGCCATATATCACAAGGCTTCATTGGTTTACCGCAACACACGATCCAATCTTCAGCAGATGTGGGCCAAGACCTCCTATCACATGCAGAAGATACGTGACAATGCGGAATGTGCTGAACAGGAGTATGAAAACATCCTCGATAATTCGAATCCTGGTCTATCGTGGAACCCTACATTTGACCCCAAGGACCGAGGCTTGCCCTTCATGACTAGCTTGTCCCGGTATTCTCCCTTCGCCAACAAGCCCCGCGTTGCCATCCTTCGTGAGCAGGGTGTCAACAGTCAGGCGGAGATGGCGTTTGCTTTCAACACCGCCGGTTTCTCTGCCGTAGATGTTCACATGACCGACATTATCTCAGGCCGAGTTTCGCTAGCCAGCTTTGTCGGTCTTGCCGCTTGTGGTGGCTTCTCTTACGGTGATGTCTTAGGTGCCGGTCAGGGTTGGGCCAAGTCGGTGCTTCTCCACGAGAAGACTCGTCGAGAGTTCCAATCTTTCTTCGAGCGTCCCGATACCTTTGCCCTGGGTGTCTGCAATGGTTGCCAATTCCTGTCTCGCGTGAAAGAGCTTATTCCTGGCGCCGGCTACTGGCCCAGCTTTGAGCGCAACAGTAGCGAGCAGTATGAAGGCCGTGTCAGTATGGTCCGTATCTCCGATCCGGACCCCTCACGCCCAAGTGTCTTCTTCCACGGCATGGATGGCTCTTCATTCCCCATTGCTGTTGCTCACGGCGAAGGCCGTGCCTCTTTCGCCGGAAACGCAGGCATCACCGCGACTGACTTTTGTCGCGAGGGTCTTGCACCCGTCCGCTTTGTTGACAACGCCACCCTCAAGCCGACGATGCGCTACCCCTTCAATCCGAACGGCAGTCCCGAAGGTATTGCTGGTGTCCGCAGCCCCGACGGCCGCGTCCTGGCTATCATGCCTCATCCCGAGCGTACTGTCATGAACGGCATCGCCAGCTGGCTTCCCGCGGACGCGGCTTCGTGGGGTGACATTGGTCCTTGGGGCCGAATCTTCTTCAGCGCCAGACGCTGGGTTGGTTAAAATGTCGATTCTTTGTTTTCCTTTTTCTGATCTTCTGTGCTACTTTCCAATGTCCATATTCACTTTGATTTGTTGGAGTCCAGGCTGGTTCCCGTTATCTTAAAGCATTTACGAAACAGAAAGACATCAGAATATCATACTCTACAAGACAAATTGTGAGTGTAAATCAAAAACCTAAGTTTTCCTATAATTCTATTCATTTCTTCGGGTATTATCTCCATGAACGTCGTTAGGGCATCAAAAGTAAAAGCAAATCCATGACCTCATCCACCATTATTATGCCCGGAACGCCTAGCCCTGTTCCACTCATAGCAAAGAATTTGTTTGAAATCAATTAAGCTTTTCTCCATTCCAACCTGTCCGCCAAGATATTCCAGCTAGGCAGTCCTTGGGCGCAAGCAACGCCCTTGACTCCATCAGCGACGAAATTGATCAGGTGGTCGAATTGACTCTTGACGACTCGCATCTGGTAGTCATACGGCGACTCGTGGAAGGAGATGGTCAAGGTTTGGTCCTGGTCGATGTCTTCATCCTCGTCGGAGTCAGAGTCATTGTCAAGGCGTTTCTTGCGACGCGATGTGTCGGGGTCGCTGACGAAGTTCTGCTCGGACTGGACCTCCTCGTGTGCAGACCCATTCGCATGTACAATTTGTAGATCTGCGAAATAGACTGAAAGATCCAGGAGATTGACAATTGCCTCGTGAATGGGGGAGAGATTCTCCGATAGTAAGCACTGATCCTCCAATGAAGAAACGTAGGACTTGTGCGCGGCAATCATTGCATCTACGTCTCTGGCGTTGGACAGAGACGAGCATAGTGATTCACGTGTCGTGGTGATGACCAGGTATGTGATGTGAGAATAGAGTACATCAAGGAACCAAAGTAGGTTATGATGGAGAGCGTGAACGAAGACATCCCCTGCATCATCTCCCGAGTGCTTGCGTGCTTCTCTGACGCGCTGTTTCACGATGGCGTACTTCGCTCGTCGAATCTGCATCAAAAAAGTGGCAACCCGTCGATATGACTGAATAGCGTCCTGTGTGATTATGTTGGCAATGGACCAGGGCAGCACATAGTCGATGGATATTTTATCAAGGACTCGTACGGTCCGACTTAAGTTTCGAGGGCCACGAGAAGAGCCCTCTGAACGGACAATCAATCTTGAAGGATCAATGTCTGGCTTTGCAGCGAATGCCGATCGTGCGATTTCAGTAATCAGGAATTTGTCGTCCCAGGAGCGACCACGATCCATCAGCTCAAAGATCTTGAAGTCGATCATACTGAGAATGCTCAAATCTTTGCCAAGATAAACGTGATGTAAGGCATCCAAAGATGTCCATAACCCGCATTGCTCCTCGAGTTCTCTTCGAAGGAGACTGGCACTGAAGGAGTAGTTGACCTCTATCATTCTATCAAAGGCCATTTCAACCAGCGCAGAAAACGGGAGTGACAAAGATGAAGGGGAAGATTGGATATCATCCAGTATCGTTTTAGATATATCCAAAGACTCTGAACGGCTTGGAAGAGCAGTCAAATGATGAAGGAAAACCATGCTCTTCCCAGTGTTGAAAACTTTGTGAACACGGTTCTCGAGGAAATGGGGAACACTTAGCCTACTGTTCTCATCAAGCGCGAACCAGTCATGCCAAAGAGTTCGCGGTTCCCCATTCCGGCGGGTGATGCGCACGAAAAGAGCGCTGTCTGATGGATCCACCTGCCCGGTCTCCATCCATAGTTGAATTGGCCGAGTATATGTTTTGAAACAGGAGAAGAAAAGAGTGGCAAGAGCTCTGGAAGCATCTTCATCTCCGAGCGCCTCTAGCATGCATACGGAATCATATAAGAGGTTAATACAACGGGTTGGCTGACTCGCTGAGTCTTTATTCAACTGGGAGACCAGGTCGGACAGCAGCAATAGGGGGCGAGAATTTTGGCGAATGTCATGGAGCAATTGAAGCAAGCTGACCGTGGCGCCAGCCGAAAGAAAATGCGCTTGTGTTTTGGAGAGCACTCCATTAAATTCTAGCAAGCGCTCCTCAATGCCCTGGCAGAACGTCTGCATGTAGGGGATGGTTTGCGGCACTTGGGCATAGTTGCGCAAAACATCAACTTCCATTCCGATCTTGGTGAAGGATCGAAGGAGAGATGATAGTGCTTCTCGCGAAGAGTGTGCGAGTGTATAGCTGCGATCCACTTCGATGCTGCCATCTAGGCGCCAAAAGATCGAAGTCGGTAGACCCTGCAGCATGAAGATAGTTTCTCGGGCGAGCTGAAGCTCTGTTATCGTTTGGAAAGCTGCTAAGTTCTTGTGAGCAGCTGAGCGGCGATTCTCTGGTTTCCAAAACTGGGCCTTCTCGATCGAATCAATGAGGTCTTCATCGTCCCCCGATACAAAAACCTCCTTCGAGACTACGTAATCCTTTTCCGGGGTAATCGGTGTCAGCGGCATAGTATGAGCAGCAGTCTCTTCACTGGAGATGGATGCAAGGTCATCGTCCGTGGAGTCAGCAGCAAAGTCCACTTCTTCCCAGATATCCTCGGTGCTGAAAGCCGTGCCTTCGGGGTTTAAGTCGGACCACACGAGGGATTCATTTTCTACCAGTGGATTCACCGGTCTCTGTAGGTCTTCGACTTTGGTTTTTTGAACTGGGCGATCTGATAGTTGTAGCAGCAGGCTCAACATCTCTGGGAGCCAAGCGTTGGAGGAGTCCTCTAATTCCACAAGTCGCTCACGAAGAGCCTGAGCCAATTCATCGCGGTGGACCACCTGGAATTTCTCTTGTAGACCTTCGAGCTGACGAGAGACTGCGAATTGATTTGTCCGTCCATGACTTCCAGGGCGTAGAGCTCCCTCCACGCGACGCTTGAGGCGCTGGACACGCGGGGTCTCCTAAGGTAGAAGGCTCAGCGATAGACTAAGGGAAATTCAATAGCCATAGACCTTACCTTCTGTTCCGGAGACACCTGAGCAGTCACTGCAATCAATTCATCTACCAGCGAGCCCACAGCGAAGGCCATGATGTGGATAGTAGAAGCGGCGTGGAAAGCGACTGAATGACGCGGTGGCCGCTAATGTAATCCCGAAGGGGCAACCGTTGGCCACTAATCTCCTTATCAACGATGATTTCTCCCCCTTTCACTTCCTCACCATCATGGCGATCGCACGACCGATTCGCATGCTCGGTGCGGCTTGCATCTTATTGACACTCTTCTTGGTCTTTCAACTACATCAGGGCTCTGGTGGCTCCTCGTTGACCTCGAAACTCACTAATGGCATGCGCCGAGATCCTCTCCTAGATCGTGCGTTCCCTTCAGCCTTGCGCGCACCAATTCCCCCGGATGAACTGACCATTGACAGCAACGGGCGAACCGGCTGGTGAATTATGGCGAGCCGAAGATCACGATTATGCTCCCAACAGTGCGAAGTCAGATCGCACCAATGCCGCCCTCATTTCTCTCGTCCGTAACGAGGAAATGGACGATCTAATCAGCACAATGGAGCAACTCGAGCGGACCTGGAACAATAAGTTCAATTATCCCTATATCTTCTTCAACGACGTCCCCTTTACGGAGGAATTCAAGCAAAAGACTCAGGCAGTCACCAAGGCCAAGTGTCAATTCGGTAGAGTGCCCTCCACCAGATGAATATATTGCGATTGGGAAAGTGTATGGACACGACTAACTGGGCATTTCCTGCAGAACTGGTGCCAAAGGAACACTGGGATGTACCGAGCTGGATCGATATGGACCTTTTCCGAGAGTCTGCTCAATTGCTGGAGGACCAGAACATCCAGTACGCGTCGAAGGTTTCCTACCACCAAATGTGTCGCTGGAACAGCGGCATGTTCTACAAGCATCCGGCTCTGGAGAAATACCGCTATTATTGGCGAATTGAACCCAATGTCCAATTCTTCTGCAATGTCGACTACGATGTGTTCCGCTACATGGAGGATTACAACAAGACGTACGGCTTTACCATCAACCTCTATGATGCGCCCGAAACCATTCCCTCCCTCTGGCCCGAGACTCGCGCTTTCTTGGCCGCAAACCCGTCCTACCTGAACGAGAACAACATGTGGGATTGGATTACCGATGATAAGGCTCGCCCGGAGCACACCGAGGGCGGAAACGGATATTCCACATGTCATTTCTGGTCCAACTTTGAGATCGGCGACTTGGATTTCTTCCGTGGTGAGAAGTACGAGGCCTACTTCCAACACTTGGATCGTGCCGGTGGATTCTTCTATGAACGTTGGGGCGATGCGCCGGTGCACTCGCTCGGTGTTGGTCTATTCGCGGATTCCAACAATGTGCATTGGTACGTTATTCTGGTTGCTTTTCCCTCCGACACCATCTGACTCGCATCTTCTAGGTTCCGCGATATCGGCTACAATCACATCCCATATTACAATTGCCCGAACTCTCCCAAGTGCTCCGGCTGCAAACCCGGTCAATTCTTCTCTGGCGCCGATTTCCTTGCCAAGGAAGACTGCCGACCAACCTACTTCAAGTATGTGGGCACCCACTAAGTGACAGATTCATCATGACCATCTGCCGGGCCTGTCATATCACGAGACTCGATCACATTGCATTACCTTTCGCATACCCGATGAGTATAATTCTCGCACTCGATGGGTGGGGAATTACCTGGCGTTCTGAGCGGACAACATACCTCTTGTTGAAATATTGTGCCTCTGTTGTTAATGACTTCCTTTCCAAAATCACGTTGCTGGCTGTCGGGACATCTGCTTGAAGCAGCTCCCGGCGAGTTGAGTCTTCTTTGTACTTATATTGATTGCACATGGCCAATTTGCTAGATTTGAGGTTTTCTTATTGGGTAGTCGATGCAACCACTTCATGTATCCTCCATGAATGCACATCCGGTTGCTATAGCAAAATATCCAGATGCTTTCTGGGCCGCAGATTGATACAGGGGGATTCGTATGTGCGATTCGCATGTTGAGCGACAGATATGGAACGATGCGCAAGCGCTGAATAGAGAGATGGATTAAGCACCAATCAAGGTACAAGAAGACCTTTTTCCAGACAACGGTAGCACTAACAACACACAGGAAATCTCTAAAAGTATGTATACAGCTTTCTCTTCTACTCGATCACCGTCCCGGCGAGTGAGGCTCCGTGTGTGATCGGCCCAATGACATGGTATGGGTACTCAGTGAGAGAAAATTGAAGGGGGTGGTGGGAGGTGAAGAACACAAATCGACCGCAAATTTACTCCTCCTGGGGGTACAGCTCTTCGCGAAGGGAAACACCGAGCTCCTGGCGCAGACCGTCGAGAGCATCAACGTATTGCTTGTACTGCTCCTGGTTCTCAACCTTGGCCTTGATGCCTGTGATCACAATCTAGTTAGCCTGTGTTCAATGCGATAGTTTGAACCAATGATGAGGCTGCGCATACCCTCGAAAACGCGGACGGCGGTGGGGAAGTCGTTGACACGGCGGGCGGCCTTCAGGGCAGCGGTAAGGACCTCGACAGAGGGAACGAGATCGTAGGCAAAGCAGTTGTTGAGGTTACGCTATTGGGCAGAGAAATCAGTAAGACGATATATGAAGTGGGGATCGCGATTGACAGCCGAGTGTCATAGGCGTGTATCAGATAGTAGTTGGACCTCCCCGGGGCGGGAAGTAGAAGCAGTCTTACCTGGAGCTCGAAGACATCCTGCACACCCTCGAATTCCTTCTCAAATCTACGATTGACCCATCAGTTAGCAAAGCAAGGTCCAACACAGCCTCAGTCAGCAGTCGGCATCTGTGCTAGATCCGACCGGCTCCTGATATCGCAGAGCCTGATCTCCAATTCCTCCCACTTGAGCTGAGGCAAGTGACTCGCGAATGGTATCGTACCGGGAAGAGAACTCCTCGTATGTCTCATCCTCATGACCGGAGAGGAGCTTGGAGGTGGTACCGAAGGTGCGGGCGCGGGCAGCCAGAGTCACCGGGGACTGCACCCGAGACCGGACAATTGGAGCACGGATGAAGCTGGCAGGGCGGACGGCGCGCGTCGCGACACGGAAGATAGACAGAGACGACATGTCGGGGCGGAAGAATTGACCTCGTTAAAGGGTGGTGAGGGGAGAGAGGATGGAGCGGGAAAAGAAGGGGAGCGAAGTGTCGTTACCCGGCTGGATTTTGCCGGTGGTGTGGTTTATTGGCCTGAGGCTAGAAGGGTATATGATGAGTCATCACCCGATGTGGTCCGTTTGATCTCAAATAACTCGAGTTGATTGGTTGACTCGGCCATCATCCAGTTCAATACTGTGTCATTGGCTGAGGAACTGCAGGCATTGAAGTATAGACATTGGGGTGAGGTCGGATTTGAGACTTTCTAGGGGTTTCAGATTCGATCGATGAGTTCGGACTGGATCAGAGATGAAAGGCTGACATCATGTAATTCTTGACTTTCGTCGTTTATATATATTCAGAATGTGGATTTGCAATTCAAGTTGAGACAACTCGTTTCTCATATATGCTTGCGTCAATGTGCAAAATACCAGAGTATGCCTGGTGTATAACTACCTAGGTATGACTGGTTACTTCGAGATCGAGCGATTGACTCGAAAGATGATAAATAACCTTGGAAGGGGAATGATCTAACAATCATCGACATTGACAGAAGATCTACTTGGCAGCATTGACAGAAGAGTAAATACAAAATTGAATAAGTCTGCATTGATCCCGACAGGCATTGTGTAGGAATAATCAAATCAATACTGACTTTCCAATTTTGCTCCAAAGAAGAAAATAGATATGGATGTGGCCGGCTTCTATTGGTGCCGTCTCCTGACCTATACTTATGATGGTGACGATGAGAGATCTCGGAGTAGGAACCAACTTCAATCTACCAAGCACTGACCAATTGAGATGTTGATCTGCAACAACATCAATGAGATGCTGTGTACTGCACATTGATTTGTACACTTGGAGGTATGCTTGCATATCTTTCAAAATGTAGTACAACCTCGGCTGTTATAGATGGTAGACACACCCCTAGATCAGTTGCAACCCTACCTTGGTTGATTCCTCGGCAATCATAGTGTATTTTGTGTATTTTGTCATCAAAATGGTCCGATGATTGAACATTGCAGACCCTCGATTGTCTTCTCGAAATTACCCCTGGACCCTGTCAAGGTGGAGTGTTTACATCGGAGCCGAAAACGGACCATTCAGGACACCTGGATTAGATGAGCGCATGTGAAAAATGCCGAAGTGGATGTTAGCCACATTTCCACCATTTCCATGGTAGAGACCATTGGAGCAGAAATAAAGCCTACCGAGGCCAATGGAGAGCCAATAGGATACACAATACATGAATCGGCGAGATCAAGAATACGCATTTCCCCGGAAGCGACGGGTATTGATGCTGATTTCCCCCTTTTATGAACACGCTAAACCGCATTAGGCGACGCGTCGGATGCAAAAAGTAACGCTGTTTTCTCCTGTTCTTCTCTTCCTTCCCCCAACTTCGGTCCTTTCCATTCCTTTTTCCTCCTTTCTCTTCTTTTTGCCTTGTCGCGCTTGCTTGCTCTCTGTAAAGAAGCAGTCGCAAGAGCCTCGGGCCTTTCTTTCTCCTCGACCACCCCCTTTTACGGAAACTTTGTGACCCTGCGTCTTGGGCAACCGGTTCATCATGGCCGCCGAATTTCTTCAGAATGTGCCCCTCCCGACCCTCGATCGGCCTTTCGGCATTCATCTATGGCCGATTTTCGACAAGGCCTATGAACAGGTCATGGGCTACCCCGCCAGCGAGTTCAAGTTCGTCGTGGGCGTGACCCCTCTGTCCACCTTCAATGAGACCGCAGCGCTCCTTGTCACCTACTACGTTGTGATTTTCGGTGGTCGTGAGGTCATGAAGAACTTCTCGGCGCTCAAACTCAACACCCTGTTTATGATTCACAACCTATTCTTGACTATCGTCAGCGCCATCCTCTTGGTCCTGTTCATCGAGCAGCTGCTTCCTACTATCTGGCGCCATGGGATTTTCTACTCGATCTGTGATCACCGCGGTGGATGGACTCAGCCCCTCATCATTCTTTACTACGTGAGTATCGAACAATGCGCAGACACTCGATTCGGGCGACTGACTTTCGCCCCCCTGACAGCTCAACTACGTTAATAAATATGTCGAACTGCTGGACACCGTCTTCCTTGTCCTGAAGAAGAAGCCGTTGACCTTCCTCCACACCTATCACCATGGTGCTACCGCTCTCCTTTGCTACACCCAGCTCATTGGTTTGACCGCGGTGCAATGGGTGCCTATCACTATTAATCTGTTGGTCCACGTGGTCATGTACTGGTACTACTTCCAGAGTGCTCGTGGCATCCGCATCTGGTGGAAGAAGTATATCACTATGTTGCAGATCGTGCAGTTTGTCATTGATCTTGGTACGTTTCCCACTGGACCGTGTCTAATTGCAATTGCTAACCGAACTGCTCAGGCTTCATCTACTTCGCCTCGTACACCTACTTCTCTTCCGTCTACTTCCCCTGGGCTCCCAACATGGGCAAGTGCGCTGGTGAGGAGTTCGCGGCGTTGGCTGGTATCGGCATCATCACCTCGTACCTGCTCCTATTCATCTCCTTCTACATCGCCACCTACAACAAGACTGCCAAGGCCGGACGCCCTCGTCGCAACACTGGCACCAAGTCGTTGATCGACATGCGCAACTATGAGATCCCCTCCCCGGCTAGTGCCCAGACTCCCGGCAACACCAAGAGCTCCAATGGCTCTGCCAGCTCCACCGGCCGTTCGAACGGACCTGTCACCCGTTCTCGCAAGGCTTAAGTGGTTGCCAGATAAGAGGAGATTTACCATGTGCTGAGCCCCGGGTGTGCTTTCCAAAATGCGAGCATGCCCACCAGCTCCACGGGCCGCAAGTCAAGTCTCTCCTTTGTGTGATGAACTTTCGATGAAAAGAAAGATCAACGCTCCCCGAGCATTATTATTGCTCCACGCGTGGGGAACCATAGAGCAGCGGGAGGCATAGCTGCGCGGAGCTGATTCACTTATACCAGTTTAATGAATGACCTTTTGATGATGCCAGACTCGCCGGGGTAGTCCCTATGCGGGGGAGAAGAAACGAGGCGTCGAAGGTTCAGCGGGGGCGAGGTGGAGGATTCTCTTCTTTCATCCAGACGCGCCTTGGGTCTGGTTGTATTTTATAACGTCTTCTTCTGTTCATGCTTGTCGTTACCACCTCGGAGTCTGCTGGTGGCAGGCCTTTTTGTCGCATCCCCCTTCGCCCTTATTGTTATTAAGAATTATTAGATGTTCAGTCCACATATCATGCTAAATGTAATCAATTATGCGATTTGACTTGTATTGCTTCGTAGATGACAGCCACGGATGAATTGACAAGAACGCAAGGCACCCACGCGATGCATAATGCATTATCATCTGGGCGAGTGACCTGCAGTGGGAGTCGGTAGTCCGCTGCAAGTAGATTCTGCACCGAACACCTCCATTTCCAGTGTCGGGTTAAAGGAGAAGAACCGGAACGAGCAGGACAACAAACTGACGAGATCTCATGGGCTCGAGCTCTCCAAATCCCAAACAAACACCACGTTGAGGGGGAAACGACAACCCGATGTGCAGCATCACATCGTGTCCATGATGCAGGAACCTGGGGTGATGATCGACGATAGTGTAACGGGGCACAACGCCACAAAGTGACAGATCTGTAGTGACAAGGACCGGAAATGGGGATCGTCAGGATATGCGAAAAGAAAACCTTATCTCATTTCCAACCTCCCAGCCATATTGAGGATATGCGGATGTAGTGCCAGGATGGGGCGTAGACGTAGGTAAAGTCTGATTCCTCGCCTCCAAAGTATAACCAGCCATCTACGTAACGTGGCGGGAGATTTTCAATAGTGTCGAGCATGTACCGTGGTCGACGTCAACTTTGGCGATATGATCGATCGCCTGTCAGTGGGAGGTTGGAAGATGATGCTTGACGCCTTGCATGACAGCGTGGTGCATTTATTGTGCAGAGAATAGATTGGAGACGATATTTACATGTCGACGGCAACGTGGCGCCAAATGGAACATGGTTTGTCTTGCTCTATGGACTAGACGGATTTGAATCCGGACAGGAACTACATGGTTATCGAGAACCGCGTCAACTGGTCGATTGTTCGAGATTGAATTCATGGGTACGAAGTATAGCATTGAGCATTGACAGTTCCTTACGGGATGGCGCTACGGAGAAAAAGTAATGCAATAGTATGACGCTATAAATAAACGAAACAATAGTGTCGCGCGTGTGGAGAGCGCGTAAATTCGCCGATTCGCGGGTTGATGCAAGGGCGCGTTGGGGAGGAGTTGAGGAGTTGAGGAATTGAGGAGTTCAGGGAGAGGAGAAGGAGAGAGGAGACAGGAGTATGAATTCAGGAGTTAGATATGAAGGACAACTATGAAGGCCAAATATGAAGGAGAGAATGCGATGAATCCTTCTAGTATCCTTCTAGTCACTCCGTTCTTGCCATTGATGAAATCATTTCTTCATCCCTGGCATGAGAACTACAGTATACCCCGAATGCATTCCAAGGAAACCGTTCCTCGTAGCGTGTTTGAAGTAGACCAAAGATCCACTTCCAGCGGCTACAGACGAGTTCTTCCGAAACTCCGTCGATCTTCTTCCGTTTCATCGGGCGCTTCACAACCATTCTAGTTGCAACCCCGTTTTTCTCATCGAATCGTCCATGAAACAGTCAATCTAGTTACCGCCAGCCAAGCCGTCTCTGCCACCAATTGTACGCTGCATCCACCATGAATCGGCGGATCATCACCAGCGACAGCTCATCTGGATCCATCTGCTGCATCAAGCGCTTTTCCCAGCCTCGCGTGTCACGATGTGGAGGATGCGCGTCGCCGAATGGTGAAACTGGCTCGTCTCCATGCAAGGGTGTCCCCAATCACCATGCAATCACTACCCTAGTGTAGGGGACTAAGGAGATGTGGTGCTCCTGCAGGAGAAAAGCAAATGCAACTAGGGACTTGGACACGTGTGAAGGGATTGGCAAAGTGACCCCTCTCAATTGTCCTGGGGGCCTTCTAAAAAAGCCATTTCCGCCCCTCGCAAGTGGATCATTGCGACCTTGATATTGAGGGCGCTTCCCCTGTTCATCATTCGATCTGAGGCGGTTCCACTCGCCTTAAAAGTGTTGTCGCTGCCGTTTTTTTCTCCGTGGCTTCATTTTGCCAGTCACACTTGAGGCTTGCATTGACTGGAGTCTCTACTTTCATTCTTTTTTAAAAGATATCTTGCTCCTGGCGGGCGTCCAGATCTTGTTTCACTGCTTGACTCTGAACGAAACCTCGATTCGAAACAGTGCAATGATGTACGAGTCCAATGCCTCGCTGGATCTGCACCGGTTGAGCCGCCAGAGCCTCCAGAAACGATACGAATCCGACGAGGAAGATGTATCCGAGTCCGATGCTGGCGGACATGATCTGGTCCCGTCGCTGGTCGGCTCACAACGAGCCGGCACACTCGATTCAGACCTCAGTGCCGATGAGACATCTCATATAGATCCGGATTCAGACCATGAGGACCGCCTGTTGGCGCCGCTCTCGTCGAGGGCGAAACGACCTCGGCCAGTTTCAATGGACACGGTCAAGCGGACCAGCGATGCCACCTTCGCAGAGGATGCGTATGTCTTTGACCCTGAGAAGGAGGTGGTCTTGGAGTTGCCCTCACCGGACAGTCCGCCTCCATTAGAGTCAAACATTTTCCTGCAGCCGTCCATTTACGTCTCGCCCAACACTCCACCCACCAACTACTCCAGATCTCGCTCGCCTTCTCCTTCGTCCTTGTTCTCGGTGGAAAATGCCGAGATCCATGTTGCGAAGAAGGTCACTTTGATGCAGCCACCCACTCGCCCGGCGCTGGTCTTCATCAACTCTCTGGGCACTCGATCGAAGAGCTCCAAGTCCCGGTCTAGCAATGGCCGATCTCGGGGAAGCCCCCGGGATCGCGAGTCTCGCGTCTTCGCTGGAAAGTCGGAGAGCGAGCTCAATGCCAGGCTAGTGGAGACCACGCCGCATTCCCACAGAACTCCTCGGAGCAACCCATCACCAGAGCGTGCGGAATCACTCCACAGAGACCACGAGACATCAACTGTACCAGAAGCCGTTCCACGAGCTTTAAGAGCCAACTCGAATGCCACCATCAACCGAGTCTCGGAGATTCCAATGCTACCGTACCTCCCACCATCTCCACAGATCACCCAATCAGGCTCCCGATCTGGCATTTACATGTCTGGACCCGAGAAACAATCTTCGAGCCTTACACCGGGACGGGCTCGCCGTGTCGCTGAGCCGGTGTCTCGCCCAGGCTCAATCCGCAGCAACAGCAACAGCAGCGTGCTCTCCTACACGTCCCTCCCAGAGCCACCATACATCGACGACACCCGACATGGGCGCACCCGAGACCATCCCAGCGATACATCCTCGCTTCTCTCCCGCACCTGCAGCCCAACCTCAATCTCGTCCTCAACCGGACACCGCTCAAAAAGGGCCCCAGCAAACAGTCCCAATATCCCCAATCTACCCGGCAGTCGCTCCCCAATGATGCACCACCTTACCCGCAACCACTCCGCAGGCTCAAGCATCCACTCCCTGAACGGCTTCCGGTCAGAAACAGATGCACCAACCAAGCAAACTCGCGGACCCAACACTCCCAACCCAACCAGTTCCGACGCGCACATGCAAGAGTCAGACCAACGCCGCCACGCAAGAACCACCAGCACTGCAAGCACCAGCCGCGGATTCATGGGATTAAAGCTGGGCAAGAGATCTTTCGCAAGAGTCTAATTCTCACTCGTATGATCGACGGTCTATACCGACCGACGAAAATAATCGGTATAATGTTTTACTAGGGACGGATAATGTGATAATGGAATTTGGCGTTACTGAAATTGGATGGATTGGATTTTTGTTTTGGTCGTTAACGGGATTTTGGGTTGGATGAGGCTATTTGATTTTGCATGCAATCGATGAAATATTTTATTTTTATACCTTCATAAGATAGGACATCGACATGATTCGCGATGAAAAATTCAGCTTGTCGATCTTGGTTGATTTATTTCTCTAGTAGGTTCGAAGAAAACCTGCTTTCAATAGCTGAGGAATCATCATACCCTAACTATATCCTGGCCCTCCTGGCCAATTTCTGTTTTTTCGGGCCTTCTGATTGGCTCCTACCGCTGAAAATTATCTATCTATTTCTACCAGACTTCGCTTTTGTCGCTTCTGAATACTATGAGACCTATTATTTGCATGATACTCTACATTTGACCTTCGGAACTCGGTTAATAAAGTGGATCAACGTGCGATAGTGTGTCGCTGGCTGGCGCCCTATCTATCCTAAGATGTTCCGAAAAATTGAAGCCTCGAGAGCCTCGACAAAGGATAAGCTTCTCGATATTTGCAAGAAAGAGGCAAGCCACTGCAAACAAATACGTTCCGACATGTCCTAACTTCTTTCTAGCTCCACTGTATTGAATGCACTCTTGTTCCTGGCCCAACAATAGAAGTCGTATATCAGACCTCACCCCTTCCTGGTGGGATTGCCGTTATCGTCGATATATCCGCCAGATGCGGAGCTAGTTCTTGCTACTTCTAAAATCGTATTATTTATATTAATTTCTTGCCAGGAGATTTAAATTAACTGACCTGTCCTGGAGTAGACCGAAGCGAGACTTCCTAGAAATGATGATCCTAAGTCGGAGTCTTGGTGCTTCCTTCATATTTTCTAATAGCTGTTTGCCCGAGGCCAAGGGCACTAGCGACCACAAGGTCATCATCTTTAATTTGCATTTAGAAATGCTGATATTCATCTCGCCTCTCATCAGCTCTGGATGAAACTGGTTGTTGCGGCCCATATAGAAGACCAAAGGCGTATTTGATCCGCTTGGCTTTGTGTAGCTTAATGGCCTGCTCAATAGGCAGTTTGTCGCCCACTCGCAACTAAATAGTTTGATTAGTTGACAAAAGTCTTGAAAAGGCTTTGTCAATAGTGAGAGAGCCGGTTTTCCCTTTCCTCTCCTTTCCGACATTTTTCTTTTTACTTCGGTGTGAGTAATAGAATCCCAACATAATAGGAAGAACGAGAGAACAGGCGGAAACACGTTAGAATAATAATATGTCTTATGTGGTTCCCTAGTGTTTACACGTAGCCATCAAATTAAGCGTCTTTTATCATTGGACACACTTTACTTTTGGGACACCAGATCCTTGTAATTTGAAGGCAGACACGATAAGCGCTACATATACATGATGCACAATAAGGTTCTAGGTGATGACAGCGTTTTGGCTATGACCTCAATAGGTATCTAGTGTGTCTCTCATATGCACGACTCAGCCTCGCGCTAATGCATGAACTGTCACATTGTTGTCCTGGCCGGCGGTTACATTGCTTGGCGAGGCACTTCAAGCTGTAGCTCTACTTCGTTTGACCCTGGCCAGTCATATCAGCCTTTTGTCCCTAACACAACTAAGAGCTAGTAGCTTAGCAGCACGTGTTACAACTATGACCGAGAAGGCGCGGTAGCTATACGTGTGCTGACTGGAGGGCCTATTTAGCAGACAATCCGGCGGGTAATATACTCTTTTGATAGGTGGTATACAGTTTCACTTCTATTTCGGCCTTTATATTGGTCAACAACTAAGGTGGCGATTTTGTATGTGTCTCTCAGGATGACGACGCTGTTTTCCCCATTAAGGCTGGAAAGAGAAATATATAAAGCAATAAGAACCCTTGGTTTGACCAAAATCATTGTTTGCACACGGCATCTCGTGAAATTATTATCTTCCCGCCTTTAAACAGCCATGGCGGTTTATCTCTCCCTGCCTATCCTCGACGAAGTTGTTCAATTTGTTGAAAATGACTCCACCTACGAAGACTCCGTGAAGGCAATGGCTTCTGGGATTCTCAATTACTACTTTCCGGCGGCCAATGGCTACACGGTTGCACCAGAACAAAACCGAAACAACAACTACGCCGACTTTGTCATTCTTCGTATCCAACGTCGGTTCCCTGGAGACCGAGGTGTCATTGATCATACATTTGCCGAAGCGAAACGCGCAAGTAATAGCCTGGAGGCGTCGTTAGAACAACTTGAGAATGCCCTTGAGCATGCCAACACTCAATTTGGAAGATGTTGGGCGATTATGATTCATGGGATCAATTTCCACTTCTACGAATATCATCGAAACCTACCTGAGCTCGCACGTCTTATCCCGTGGGGCCCTCCCAACCAACGCCAACCGCGGAACTCATTCCATGCGCGCATGATAGTGTTGAAGTTGATTGGATGCTGAGACATATGGCAGAATATGATACTCCGCCCGCCCGTTAAAGACGTTTCAATGGATTACATCTGGCCGAGCATGGACCCAGTTCTGGGCGGCCTCGAACATGGCTCGGTGCGCCCTCGTTGCGCATGTCTCGGAGTGTAAATAGGCATGGTATAAAGGAGGGTTGAGGGTTTAAGGGTTTTATACAATTCGGTTTCATGTCTAGGATGAAGTGGGAACCAAATTTCCGGCCCATTTAATGCAATTGAATTATTAACGACCGCGAGTCACGAACTATCTTCCAAGCCGTAAGCCAGTCCAGAAAAGGAGTGGTTGAAAAGGATTGTGTACTGTATGAGTGAAGGCGCAACCGAGACAAGATTTCCCAGAAATCGTAGCTCTGGTCGTAAATGGGAAGGTTTAGAGAGTCGCAATTGAAGTGATTTAACAAGACCTTCGGCTCTAACCTGACATCCTTCCCTAATTTTCCGACGGCTGAACCTATTTATCCCGCCAGGATCAAGTACCATACAGGCTTTTTCCTGGCAGTCCATACAGACGTACCGATAGTCGGAAGAATAACTTTCCAGACCGACACATTCCAAGTGTTGCCAAGTATAGCATTCAGAACAACAGATACCGTGCGTCTCCAGTCCAGTGCGCTTGCCGCAGCAAGGTATAGAGGACTTAAAACTTCGCACGTCAGTGTTCTTGAACTGGGATTCTGAAGCGTAGTAGCATTGCTCAGCAGCGAATGATGCCTGCGAAAATGCTAGGGCATCTCGCGGTTCCAGTTTATGAAGAATCATCTGAACAATCTCAGGCGGCATATTGACAGGCCACTTCTCCCTATGGGCGCGAGGCTTCTTCCAGCAGTTTGATGTTAGAACCCGGGCTAGAGCGCGGAACCCAGATGAACATTGAGTTGCTGAATAGTTGGAAAGCAATACTAGGCTCCTAGAGGCCAGAACGACCTCGCGAGAAAGCTCCACGAAAACGAGACGACGTGGTGAAATGACAATTAAGCGAACGTCGTCATGCCTGAGCCGAGAGTCGCCAATATATGACTTGGCTTTTGAGACGGCTCCGTTTATCATGGCTATGGATTCAAGGTCATCCTGTAAAACAACAAGATATCCATGAAACCAATAGACGTCCGCATCGGGGTAGCTCCAAAGGGGAATGGACGCAAAAGACATCGGAAGCTCAACGTTGCAATCGAAAGACACCTCAAAATCCCAGGCTGCAAGACGCAGGAAAGCAACACATAATACCCTGAATATAGGAGAATTGTATCTCCATGTCGAAGGGTCATCGACATAAAAGCGCCAGATAAAAACGAGGTCGGTAAAGAATCGCCCCTGTAGCTCGTTCATGGGTGTAGGAATGCCAAAGTCGATTTCAAACGTCTCGAATTGCTTTGCTTGTGCCTTGTTGCTCTCACAAATTGGATATTCACTCAACATATATTGAGGTTTCCGCATCATATGATAATTTATGCTAGATATCTCATGAATCTTGGCGAGATCCATCCGTACTGCCGAAGGTGCCAATAATCCGTCAAGCTCACTCCAGAATGAGATCGTGAAAGTGCCTGCATCTATATCGACAGTGTAGATGTAATCTAGATTCGAGTGAATTGGGCTAGAGAACAGGACTGGTTCCCATCCTTCAAGATTGTCGGGCTTGTCGCATAGATGTTTGATTGTTCGCAATGTCGATTCATCGTCAGGGGGACTTATTCGCCCTCGAGAGCGATAGAAGCGGTACCATTTCCCTAAGAGGGTATTTTAGTGTTTGCAAGTCATATAGTACGGACCATTACCAACCATTGATGTGTAAGTTCCAGAGCCCTCTACACCCCATCTGGAGTGGAAAGTGTTGTGGGATTTGTGGATATGCTGGGGTGTGGAGCTGTTATACGCAGTGGACTGCTGTTATCATCGCATGGACGGCAAGGCGAAGTTCCTCTGCGAAAGAAGGAAAGAAGTTCCAAAGGATTTTGTATCTATCTCGAAAACACTCCGACGCGAACGACGCCAGATTTGAAATGGAGAAATATTTAACCGGCCCTGCACGGTCAGCTGACTTTATCACCCTATCAGCCAGAATACAAGTTCATAGTGCAAAAACTGTGCGTGCGCACTTTTCAGCCTAGTGGTTTAGTACTGGCAGGCTGTCACCTGATTTCCCTAGTCTGACACACCCTGTCGGGCAGACTCGGTGTTAACTATGTATGTCGATCCACGAGTGGAATGTTAGTTTCTCTGTTGGAACAAGGGAGGAAGTTATGCAACTTGTTATTGTTAGTCATCCCTACAATAAAAGGAGCAGAAGGGGTTACATAGCAATTCAGACTTTTCGCCTACTTACTTATATACTTATCAGTAGACGGATTCCCGACTTTTCGCCTACTTACTTATATACTTATCAGTAGACGGATTCCCTAGAACCACTAGTTCCGATAGTTATAAGCATAAAGAGTTCCTTAAGCTCTAAAACTAAATTTACCATATTATCTATTGACTTGGAATAATTTCCTTATCACGAGTGCAAATGTAAAAGAAACTTGATGCAAATGCAAGCTTTGGTGTCACAAGCTGAATAGACTACAACACCACAAACTTGGTATATTGCAAACTAAGATAAGCAATAACGAATACGAGCTGACGACAAAAAGCAACTCAAGTGAAAGCTGATAAGAACAGCAATAGATGTATCAGATGCCTACTTCCGTGCCTCCAGTGCGGACTTGATGGAATCACAAGATGTCTTTGCGTCGCCGAAAAGCATTCTCGTGCCGGGCATGAAAAACATGGGATTTCCGACATCGGCTGCGACAGTTAGCTGGGCTCATTGACGAGTAAAGTCGAGAACTGACCGTATCCACTGGACATGCCCCGCTTCATGACAATGACTTCCTTGCTCTTCCATGCGTGGAGAACAGGCATGCCTGAGATCGGAGAGTCGGCTTCGAGAGCAATCGGGTTGACGGTGTCGTTGGCGCCGATGACGAGCGTGACGTCTGTGTCCGAGAAATCGTCGTTGATTTCGTCCATTTCCAGGACAACTAGAAGTTGTTAGCTTAAACCTTTCATTGAGTGGCACTGTAACATACTATCATAAGGAACCGAGGCTTCAGCGAGTAACACATTGCACTGGCCTGGCATACGGCCGGCCACGGGATGAATGGCAAAGCGGACATTGACACCACGGGCGCGCAGAAGATTGACAATCTCTGCGAGAGCGTACTGAGCCTTTGCCACGGCCATTCCATAGCCGACGATGATAATGACGCTCTCTGCACCGGCAAGTGCTTCGACGGTATCGTCGATGCTTGTCTGAGTCACTTCACCCTCGATCTTTGCCTGGGTCTGTGATGGCGCGGAGATCCCACCGAATAGCACGTTCGTGAGCGACCGATTCATGGCGACACACATGATATAAGACAGAATGGAGCCACTGACGCCAATGAGCGAGCCGACACTAGTGAGAAGTGGGTTGTTGAGCATCAATCCTTCAGCGACGAGGGCGAATCCAGAGTAGGCGTTTAGCACCGTGATGACAACCGGCATGTCAGCGCCACCGATGGCCGCTGTAGTAGTGTAGCCCTTGAGGAAACTGAGAATGGTATTCGCACCGAGACAGGTCGCGGCTATCATAGGGTTTGCTGGGGCCATAGTAACAAAGGCGCCCATGGTTGCGATATTCCCACCAAGTAATGTACTGTTCACTAGATGCCGACCTGGAAGAGCAATAGGGCGAGATGACATGCGACCGGCGAGCTTGAGAAAGGCGACAATCGAGCCAGTGAAAGTGACACCTCCGATCAGAACACCCATGTAGGCCGTAACCATGTGTAGGGTTGAGATATCAGCAATGTCGACTAGAACGCTGCCAATGCTGGTCAAGACAGCCGCTAGACCAACCACAGAGTGCAACGCCGCAACTGTCTGAGGCAGTCCGGTCGGGGTAATTCGACGACCGATCAGGCCTCCGACGAGAGCACCCGTGCCAGCCACAGCAGCGAACTGGGTGAGAGTCTCTGTCGAGAAGCCCACTGCAGCCAGTGAAGCCAGGATACCAGATGCCACACCCAAAATACCGAGAATGTTTCCGCGACGAGCAGTCTGCTGGGAAGCGAGTCCAGAGATTGAGCCCATGCATAGGAGCGTGCTGACCAGGTATCCGGCTTGGACCAGACCAGCCATACCCGTGCTTGCGGCGGTGATGAAGCCCCCGCCAAACACTAGTGCCGGAATCGCATAGAGCCATGGATACTCCGGGGGATCGGTTGGTCTTTTGAACATGTCTAGCATGCGCTTAGTGACGACAAAGCCACCAGAGACATTCACAAAGGCCAGGAGAACGGAAGCTGCCCCGAGATATTCAGGAAGCGTGGTTGGAACATAACCGCCGCCCATGATGAACAGTCCGCCAATACCGACCATACCTGAGATTGCATTCGTCACACTCATCAATGGTGAGTGTAGGGCTGGAGCGACTCCCCATACCGCACGATACCCGACAAGACCGGCAAGACCGAAAGTCATCATATTGCCCATGAACATTGGACCGGTTGCTTTTCCGAGGGCCAATGTGGTACCCATTGCTCCAGTGACGGCTGTCACATCTCGTGTCACCTTCTGCCAAGGTGTCAAAGCGACCTCTGCTTCTTTCTTTGCCGCAACGGCTTGAGCATCGGGCTTGGGCGCCGGAGGAGGTGCAGGCGGTGCAGCTGTAGGAACGATTTTACCATCGAGCGTCACAATGGAACCGCGAACCACTTCGTCTTTGAAATCGATACCAAATGATCTGTCCTGAGGAGCCATGGACAGCAGAAACTTGGTAATGTTGTTCGAATACAGAGTCGAGGCTTGAGTGGGCAGGCGAGAAGGAAGGTCGGTGTAGCCGATGACTGTGACATCCTTGTAGCTGACCAATTCACCTGGAACTGTTGCTTCACAATTACCACCTGCTTCCGCTGCGAGATCAACCACCACCGAGCCGGGCTTCATGGCAGCCACCATCTCCTTGGTGATCAACTTCGGGGCAGGTTTTCCAGGAATGAGGGCTGTCGTGATGATAATATCGACGTCGCGAGCTTGCTCCATAAACAGCTTCATCTCCGCCTCGATGAATTCCTTGGACATTTCCTTGGCGTAGCCACCTTGACCAGCACCATCCTCGTGAAAGTCCACCTCGATGAATTCCGCTCCGAGGGACTGGACTTGCTCGCGGACAGCAGGACGGGTATCAAAGCCACGGACAATAGCACCCATGCGGCGGGCGGAAGCAATAGCGCTCAGCCCAGCAACCCCGGCTCCGATGACTAGGACCTTACTGGGAGGAATCTTTCCAGCGGCAGTTACCTGACCGGTCAAGAAGCGACCGAAGTGGTTGGATGCCTCGAGCACGGCCTTGTAGCCAGCAATATTGGCCATCGAGCTCAGCGCATCAAAAACCTGTGCACGAGAGATTCGCGGAATGCGATCCATCGCAAAGGCTGTGACGCCCTGGGCTGCTAATGCCTCTACCAACGGCTTATTCTGAGCCGGGTACAGAAAAGAAATAATCTTCGAGCCTTTCCGTAGTGCCTGCACCTCATTGAAGGGACCATCCGTCTGAGGTGTCCGTACTTTGAGAACAATATCGCTCTGGGCCCAGATGGCATCGCGGTCCACGAGAGTCGCCCCTGCTTGTTCGTAGACATGATCTAGCAGTTGCGCACCCTCACCAGCGCCGCGTTCAATCAATACGCGTGAAAACCCCTTTTTGAGCAGTAAAGCCACATTTTGCGGCGTGATGGCGACGCGGCGTTCATGCAGGTGAGTTTCGCGGGGAACCCCGACTGTCAGTGCGGAGTAAGGAGTGGTGGAGACGGGTTCCACTGAAGCTGAAGTCGAAGCAGCTCGCTTCACGTTGAGAGACCATGGTGGTGGCGAGAAACGAATCTGGGAAAATGCCAGACACGCACTCCGGTGGAATCGAAATGCTGGTTCTAATCGTCAGAGACTGGTGGATTTAATCACCGTCCAACTTACCGTGCGTCACTGAGGGAAACGACTTTCCCGCTCGACACACCGACCGCAGAGACGGAACACTCATGGTGAAGTGGTGCGCGACATGCGAGGAAGAGAAGAGAAAGAGAAAGAGAAAAAAAAAGTAAAGCGGATTCCTACCGTTCGATGAAACGGTTGTGCGCTGCTTTCCCCGCGGGGTTGAAAGTGGAGTTGATCAGGATCCACTTGAATCGATGAAGAGCAGAATGACTTTGAATGATGGATGAGCACTTAGTTATCCCTTGACAATTAATAGATATATGCAGTACTCTGATGGTCTACGATTCGGCACATTTCATCCACTCGAAAGGCTGCGAATCCAATCACCAAAAAGCCGAGGGATCTCCGGCTATACAAGATTGCAAATAAAAGCACATTTCACTTCATACACGCAATCTGAACACCAGCAATCTCCAAGAATGACAATAATTGGCCAAGCGAAGTTCCCCTCATTGAGTTCATCTTATTCCCGACTTGGCGCCAATAGAACAACCCGTTAGTCGCCAACTATGCAAGAGCCTTGGCAGATACAACATAGATGATCCTCTTTATTCACCCGTGAATATCAACGAGGTCAACATGCTCAATCTCATCTGTGGAAGATGCTGTATGAGGGAGTGCTAATGTAATTTCTTGAATAAGCAAAGAGACTCGAATTTAGTCCAACTCATAAAAAGCGACATTTATAAAAGATGGAATGCATCTATTTCTATTTACTGTAGGGAAGCCATGCCCCCTTGCCATGTACAATGGTCTATAAACTTCAAAGAGAAGCGTATCGTGTCTATGAAAGACCTCCACCGTCTATCCGAACGACATCAACGACGACGAACAGATCCACCCTGCTCGGGAGAGCCAATTTCCTCGACAGTCTCGGTATGAATACCTTTGCTATCAATGAAGCGTGAGATGCGGTTCCTTGGGAGCCAGGCGCTCTCCGGCATAACAAAGTAAGAGATCAATGCGAGAATCGTAACGCCACCCATGATGATCGGGGCATCTAGCAAGCAAGTCAGCTCCAGCCAAGCAAGCATAATCTTGTATTCATGGCGACAACACTTACAGTTCAAGCTTTCGCCAGTGACAGGCCATTGATAAGGCGAAAATAGAACAGCGACAACCCAACCATTCCATAGCACGGCGATGAACTGGAAAGGCTTACTGAGACGACCGAGACTCCACTGCGGTTTGGGGAACCGATTTGGGGTCAAGAGCAGACGGCCTAGACAGATCAGGCCATAGGCAGCGGCACTGGGAACACCGGCTGCGGAAACAAGCGAGGTGAATGCCACACTGGACGGAAGGATGGTACAGGTCACGATTGCAGCGACTACCCAGACCACAATGACTGCATTGCGGGGCTGACCATGATGAACTTTAGCTACCCAACTCGAGAATGGAAGAACTCCATCCCGCGCGACGGCGAAAACAAGACGAGAGGCGGCTATGATAGCAATGGCAGTATTCTGATGCGCGACTTAGAATCTGGAATCCGCGGGGAGGAGAAATGAGACTCACTAGCCAAAGAGCAACAATGCAAATAATGTTCATGAAAATATGGCCGCCCTGACCCAGCACATGGGCATACAGGGAAACAAAAGGCTGAGGGGACGCATAACTCATAAGCGTCTTCGTATCAGGCTAAAGAAAGTTAGCGTGACGGTTGGAAATCTCCAGTGAGATAACTGACAGCACAGAACAGGAATAAGATAATGGTGGCCAAACCACCAAACCCGCTGGCAATGGTACTCCAGAAGATACCCCGAGCTGCAGTCACCGAAGCGTTCTTGGTCTCCTCGGCAACGTGACCCGAAGCGTCGAAACCAATGAGAATACCCGCAGTAGCCAGATAGGAAAGACACCAATTCCAGCCTGGAGGAGCACCGGTGCCGTTATAAGTCGTCATAAAGGCCTCGTGGGTCGTCCGAAACCCCCAAGTGTTTGCGGTGGCGATGGGTAACCAAATAATGTTCAAGAAGAAGTCAAGCATGACAAATGAGGCAGACACCCAAAATACATATTTAAAGACTCGAGGGGGCATGAAGTTCAACAACGCTGCCAGTGCCAGCAAAATCTCGGTACAGATCCATTGCACAGCACGGAACTTGACATCCTCGGTATCAGTAGGAAAATCGACTTTGAAGACGGCCAGTTCTGATAGCATATAATTGACGGCGGACTGGGTGTTGCTCGCACAGAAAGTGGTCCAGGCAGTGGTACTCCACCAGGCCACGATGAAGCCCAGGAGTCGACCGAAACGGGGACCGCCAGCTTCGGCCGCCCAGAGGTAGATCGATCCGGCCGATGGTGAGGCCGAGCAGACTTCAGCAATCACGGCGGCCGTGATGAATGTGAAAACCATCGTCACCACGTAACTGGTCCAGTAGGCGAGATTTCCACCGGCCGCAATGCCGGTGCTGAAGGTGACACGCACTCCACCCACGAAGTATAGCGCCGCTGCACCACGTTAGTTTGATGGAAATGGAATCATAGTTTATCAGGATATATACCAAAAGTCGTGGCAAAATTCTCAAATAAAGTGTATGTTCGATGCAGCACCTAATCAACGATGTGAGTGGTCAATGATCCACGCCTTGACTGATATATATTTACCGGCTTGTAGCCCATGGTTCGCTAGTAATTGGGTTAGCTTCTCGACACGCACATCTAGCAGGAAGAGACTCACCAATAATGCAGCATCATCTTTGGCCTCACAGTCACTCCTGTCGCCCTCACCATCGGCGATCAGGTCATCGCGCCCGACCACGACATCCTCGTGCGTCATGATCCAGTGCCAATCGAGACTCGATCCGAGATCCTAAAATACAAGCACTGGTCCGTGTCAAGAGTGTCGAATGAAAAGGGATATCAAGACTGAAAAATTCGACAATTAAGGTTCGGGGGTCTATTTGCGCCCCGGTCAAGACGCTCCCCACTAAGCGGAAAGATTAGGAAAGATTAGGATGGAGAGATGGAGTTTGAAGATGATCGCCAACCATACCTCCGTACTGAGTACCGCAAATCTCTTTCAATTGCCTGATCCACGTGAAAATATAGAACGGGTCTGGATCTGAAATTTCTTCCCGATTCCTCCTCGAAGAAT
The DNA here is from genome assembly GCA_037042135.1 of Penicillium sp. PG113-03A. NCBI lineage: Eukaryota > Fungi > Ascomycota > Eurotiomycetes > Eurotiales > Aspergillaceae > Penicillium > Penicillium sp. PG113-03A. The sequence goes on from JAXQJW010000163.1 coordinate 487,279, forward strand.
CGATGGCTCGAAATTGCGTAGGAAGTACGATAAATGTGATTGGCAAGGGGTTTGAATCGTGGAATCCACTTAACCGGTTGAAAATGACCCACTTACGCAAGCCTTTCAGCGTGAATCAGAGTGTGCATTTATATTTACATGTAAGAATAGAGTGGGTTGATCGCTTCTCATCTTGATGCTTGGTTTGATTTGAAATCAGGTGTACTATATATCTCTCACATACCCAGTAGAGCAGGTCTTAGTGTTCAACCTCAAGTGTCAAGCATCTTCCAAGGTTGCTCACATAACAAGACATTTAGAGATCTTCCCGTCACTTCTGGGTGGGAAGAACTCTCCAGTCTCCCAATCAACAGTCCAGCCATGGCCCATCATGTAGAGCGCTGGGTATCTCATATTAGCACCATAAAGCTGACAGACAGAGAGAATAGGCACGAACCTATGCCAAGGGCGACTAAGGAAGGCATGTTCCTGATTGGCTTTTCGCTTTGAGGATTAGCCTTAGCAAGAAGTCTCACTTTGGCCCATTCCACAGCATAAGTACCCCAGCCACGGACTACTCTACCGTAGTCAGTGACTGTTTGAGTCTTGACTATATAACGAGAACATTAGACAAGTGTTTTACATCTGCTATAGAGGAGCACTTACTGTCAAAATGCGAAATTTCCAGCACACTAGCGAAAAGCCAGGTGCCTTGTAAATTCCATATATCATCAAAAGAGAATCTCCGCCCTTTCGCGCAATAATTTGCCGCCTCATTTTTCAAGGACTTCTCTAAGATCGGTGGGCACAACGTCACCGTGGTTGGTATAGCAGTGGTGAACCCCTCTGTCCCTGGGAACCCCCCTGTCCCTATGGTACACAGCTCTGCTGGAACCCAATTGCGAACATGTGAACTCCAAGCCCAGTACCGCCCCCCGGTTAGTAATATGTCAGGAGGCCTTTCGCCGTTGTCACTGCTCTTTTTTGTCCAGTCATCTGTGCAGTATATCACTATATTTGGGGACCGGGGGGGGGGGCCCACAGCGGCAGTAAGATAAGAATCTTTCAAGAAATTAGAATATTCTCAGGCTAGCAAGGATTATTCTTTGAACACACCCTTTAAGAAATCCAATAGCGGAGGATGTGGGTATTCTGAACGTTGAAGGTATTCGACGTCTGTCCCCAGGACCATTTCGAAGGCTTTGGTCATGATTCCCATGAATTCGGCATCTTGACATGAGGGGTCTAGATTCAGTTCCTCTTGGAAACGAACCACGCTATCCAGTGCGACTTTGGCATAGGACTTGGTGAATTTGTGAGCCTTTTTGAAATTCTTGAACTCGTTGCAGGATTGATCGACTAAGTGACCGCCCACAGAGGGCTCGGTAGCCTCACAGATGGCGAGGCAAAGGATCAATCCCCAGAAAAAAGACCACATCTTGTTCCAAGTCAAGGTCAACGCAACGAACAAGCTGGGCGATTATCTTTTAGCCATCGAGAAATGGGCTCAACCATTTTAAATACCTTGATGATCCTAGAGACTATACCCTATGTAGACTCTGCCGATCGATATAAGCCTATCATGACTTCGAATTGTCGGGCGTTATGTGTGGGGTATCAGGAATCATCGCAGTAAGGAGCCTGGATATGATGAGGGATTTAAACGGACAAAGCTCGATGCATGGCTTTGTGGCCTAAACAATCGAAATCCGTTCATATTGACCGTATCCATACAATGACTTGGGGTGTTCCGAGCCGCTTGGACATTCTGTTCATGATCATCGCTGTTCGTCAACCTGCCAAATGCTAGTCAAAGACTTATATTAGCTAGAGCCCGTTCTCGTATAATTTGATCGACCTTGATCTACCGTCTTGGCGGGTGATTCGCCATGAAGGAATAATCTGTGCCCAAAGTGCCCCACTATCCTCGGCATAGATGTGACATCTATCAAGAGGGAAAGCTGAATAAATCCTAAGATTCCACGGAGAATTGCTAGCAGTGTTCTGTGGGTCGGTCAATTGCACCTTCACTATCTTCCGGCTTTACCTTGACCATTCAGCTTCAACCTAGACAGTGAGATAAGTTTTATCGTATAAAAATACGTGATTCCTGACCTACACTCCTACCACTATGGAGTAGGCCCAGTGCGGTGACCGGTGTACATCCAAGGAAAGCAAAATAAGATTGAATAGATAGAACAATTCCTGATTAGCAAGCCATCAGGCTATGAGCGGCTCAGGGCGGCCAAGTTAGTCTAGCGAGTGCCCGGAAGCCGATTACTTCCCGAGGCGGTAGTTTCTATTGCAAGAAAACACGGAAGGACAGCGTCTGTGCAATGGATCAATATATGTATTGCGTCTATGCCTCTATCATGATATATATAGGCGCAGGGATTCTCATCCACAGGTCCGGCCAGCCGAACAATCGAAAGTCGTAAAACAGGTCCATGGAGCAGTAGCATGGATAAGATCAAAACGGTGACAGAACATCATGGCATCGTTTCAAGGAAGGAGAATATTCGACTGGATTTCGTCCAGTGTCTGTGTCCAGCCGTTGGGGAAAGCGCGTCGTTTAAACCACACCTCTTCTAAGAGCTCAAGGCCTTTATCGACATTCTTAAAACCAAACCGTTTGAGGTCTTCCATGGTTTCGCGAACATATTTTTGTTCGCTCTCATCCCGCGTCTCCTGGCCGGCAATAAAGAGTGGCCACAGGACGGCCAGTTGCCCGACTCCCTTGGAAAGTTTCCGGATCAAGGCCAGGATGCGACTGATGAGCATGTCAAGATATGCCCGATCGGAAATCCAGTGTGGTCGGCCAGCCCCGGCCACTTGATGCAGATGAACAAACGTGGCTTTCTCGTAGGATTCGATGCACCCGACGTACTCGAGCACGTCCGGGAATGGGAAACGGTGTATGCTCTCGTCGTCCAGCTCCATTTCACCCAAAAGCTGCAAGCTAGCCGGGGTGCTTGCGCGCCAGACCACCAGGCGATTGAAAATCTCTTTATACACCATATCTTGGTGTTCCGGTCCCATCCACTGCTTGTCCCGGGCGAAAGTGCTGATGGCCGCTTGCACTTCCATCATTCCCGACCAGGCCTGGCGCAGTTCCACCAGCCGTGGATCATCCGGTAAAGAGGGCGAGGACAAACTGGGGGTTCCCAGATTATATTCCCATCCGCCTCCAAGTGTTTTCCAGTAATTTCCCTCCACAACGGTGCCACCGGGAGTTGCGCAGGCGCCCGCGACATCGAGATACGAAAGAAGCGAGACGAGGAAGGATCTGAGAGGGTGATTGGATTCGGCGACCCGCTGGACCTCGCGGAGGGAGTTACCGGTATGCGGATAGAAGAGGAGGTTGTAGATTTCGCGGGCACCTTTAAGATGGACAGCCCAGTTTTGGTGCTGAGAATCCATCATCTCGTACCTTGTCAGTTCTCACCCGGGTCATTCTCGGATATCCATCACCTACCTCGAAGAGACAGAGCAAAAGACAGGTCGCAAAGTCTGTCATGCCCAGCTGTTGACTTGGCTGGGCATATCGCGCCCGAAACAATTGTACCACATCCCCGTACTTGCCCATAGCCTGCTGAAAATGTCGATTGCGTTGCGGTCCGACCGAGGTGTTGGCGAGGTGGAGGGCCCCCAGTGCTTGCATGGCACCAACCATGGACGGAGAGGAACGGGCGAAATCTGGAAAATACGTGCGATAGGGGTTGATATTGGTGGAATTGTCGTAGATGAGGAGGAGGGTCGACACCTGGTCGATGAAATGGGTGAAGTAGCGTTCGTCGGTGCGTTGCAGCACGGTCGAGCCCAAATCGACCGGGGAGATAGGCTGATGGAAACGAAAGCGAGCAGCTGGAGCGATCGTGGTCGGAGACACGATGATCCCCTCACAGCCCGGTTCCTCGGTCTCTTCTTGCTTGATGGTGAGCACTCCGGTGCCGGGGATTTCATCGGGCTTCTTTCGTTTCCGCGCGGCCTTGACGGGTTCCTGCGTCTGCGAAGGACCATAGACCTTGAATGTCATGCGACCTTGTGTTCCGTCACACTCGAGTCCTAAGCGCAAGCAGTTCTTGCAGGCGGGCGAAGTCTCGTCACAACGCACATGGCGACGGCGACAGGTCGAGCACCCGGTGAAACCGCGATGGTGCCAACGACGGACGCGCTTTCGCACGGCGGGCTGTGACTCGGGGGATTCCGAGGTGTCAGCCGTGCGGTTCTCCATCGGGGTGACGACATGAAGACATTCAGTGCATGGCGGGGGAGAAAGAAGAATGTTGGGCCGAATTCGGTGCCGAACCCTTTCTGGGTCTGTGATCGCCGTTAGTGTTGATCATGATCCACTATTGCCACGGCATTTCAGTATTTCAGTATTTCCGAAGTATAAGACGGTTTAACCGCGGATCGAGTCTAGTATCAATAGTCAGTGTCAACATGACATGAAATCTCTCCTCTCTCTCATCTCCCTCATCTCTCATCTCTCTCATCTCTTCCGCCTCACTTTCAAATCACCAAAACAGTCAGAATGTGGCTACAGTGTGATATTTGCAACGGCTACATCGAGTCTAGTCTTGGTCCTTCATCAGACTGGGAAAAGAGCAGTCGAGTCCGTCTGTACTCCATACTGTCTCTTGAAAAACTGAAAAATGACTGACGAAATTCTAGTTTACCCCTCGGGGAAGAGTTATGCTGTGTCCGGAGTTGGTTTCTATTCAGCTTCCGGCACAATCATCTCGATTCCTACAGCTGATGAACAGGATGCAAATGGCCAAGTCGTAGAAACCATACAGTTCGATGTCATCCAAATACGAAAGACTGGAAGCTTCATGCATGATGCTTGCTGGCAACTTCTGCGAGGTTTCTTCAAAGATGGACCAATTCCCTGTGATCGGCTCCTCCAGCCATTTCGCATCGGTGCAAAGGCAAATCTTTACCATGGAACACTATTTGAAGACCCAACTATCCATGAAGCAATCTTCCCTGCTGCTGGTAAAAGATCGAAGCCACCGAAATCTCGCAAACGTAGGGAACGGCAACCAATAAAGAAAAGCTGGACGTCCAACGATGTCTTCACCATCTTTCCTCCGGAAATCTGCCTCGAGATCCTGCGGGAGTTGCCAACAGAAGACTTTTACAGCTTGCGATTGGTGTCTCGCTATATGGGGATCTGGTACTTTGATAACATGTTTTGGATCACCAGGTTCGACATCCAGCGAGAGTGCGGCTTCCTTTCCTACTTGAAAGAAGACAAGTTCAAGAACGAGATGCAAGGCCAAGATTGGAGACACCTCTACCGGTGTAATGTACGATCGAGCGCATCTCGAAAATTGATGTGGCAGCAGTGTCTGTGGATCAAGTACATGGTTGACATGACTTGCTATTCTGGAACAACCAAGCAGGTTCGATCAAAGTCAACGCAGGATCACTACATGTGCGTCCAACTACCACGCATATGCACACTTTCTCCCGGACTGCCTCACAATATCACTATCCCGGCCATGCTGACCTCCATAGTCATTTCCGTGATGCGGGTTCCAGAGTACAAGTCTTACCGAGAAGCGACGACATTTGTCAATGGGCTACAATTCGTATCAAAAGAGAAAGTGTCCGGCGTGGGATACATTCTTCCTGATAGCCCAGTATTACCCGTGCGTGGCGTTTTTCAAGGGTTCGAGGTTGCCGTAGGCTCTCATGGAGTCCAGGCGCTCAAAGTCATTATTGACAATGTTCCTTCTTGCTGGTTTGGAGACATCTCATCAGAAAGTCAAAATAGTCATCTCGTACTTCCAAAAACACCAAGTGTGTTGGGAGCTTCCTTTTCGGTAAGAAGACCCTCTACCCATTAACTTCTAGGAAGATCCCGAGGCTCATTTTCCTGACAAATGTCAGACCCCCAAGAATATAGGTCCGTGGAACCATCATAGCCTATGGGGCACGGTTGCCATGATTCACTTGTCCATGGGCTATTCTCTCTCCAATTCCGAGGAGATCACGCCGGGAGAATGTCATAGCTGGATTCCAGAACTGCCACCATCGAATCATCTGCAGCTCAACATGAACTCCTTCTACCGCGCCAATCCAGACGTGGAGTACAGGCGCCTCACTTGTTGGACTCTTTTTGGCGATGAAGATGGAGGCAGACTGGGACGCTTGACCCAGATCACCATATGGGCCCACCAGAGCTACCCTACCAAGATTTGCTTTGCGTACGGACGAAGAAAGAAGATCGAGAAATCATTACATCTCCCATGGCACAGGGGAAGTGCCAATGGTCCAAAGATGAAACTCGGACGCTGCGAGGTTGTTTTTGACATCGATGGACCTGGCGGAGAACGAATCAGTGAGATCCACGCGATAACTCCTCGAAATTCACCACTGGGCTCAACTAGCCCTCCATACTTCTACAAGGTGAGGCAGAATGTTTGCAGTGTGTATGTAGTTAATAACTCGTTTACAACAGATTCTCACTAACCGAGGACGATCATTCGCGATGCCTTCACTGAAGTCACACCTTCCCAAGAAGCGGTCTCTCGTGTCAACGCAAGTGATGAAACTTGCTCCGGGATCCACGCCAGTAGGATTCTACGGATTCAAGGTAAGATTCACGTCATTCATTGAATGTCTTGACTAATACGTTCTAGCACGGTGCTCGCGGTCGTCTCAGTCTTGGTGTCATATCAGCCAAGATCGATTAGCAATCTGCACGCAAGGGTTGATCATGCTATTCTAAGCTTGAATTTGCTAGATAATCCAGGGAAGTTCCAGTGACATAGTCATGGCCAGACGTACCTGTGCGAGGATACCACTTATCTACTCTTCATTCTAGTCCAATGTACACACTAAGAATAGATAAAACGCAACTTGGAGTAGAATTCAAGTAGCAACCACCATATTAAACATTAACATAGCAAACCCATCACCATGACATTCCCACTCAACAGACCAACCAAGACAGAACAAAATCCAAAACGGCATTACCAAAACACAGCGGTAAAAGAAGAGAGAAAATCATTCACATCCAATAGCAGGCGCACCAGGCTCATCCGGATAAACAGGCGTCTGATCCGACCCAGCACACATACAATAATTCGTCTCAACCGCAACATCCGCACAAACCGCCGCGGACGCAGTCGCGCAATACTCATTAACACTAGTCGAAGTGATCATTCCAGGCGGACAAGAACTATGCGGCATGCAGTACGTATCGAAACCAGAAGAGTCTTCTAGCGGCGACATGCTATACCACTGATCTGTCGGACAAGAGCAAGACACAGCTATAGTAGAGCGTGAGCAATGAACAGGCTATACTTGGATTATCGGCTTTACCACTTATCACCGTCGATGCACCACCGGCCAAAGTCCCGTCGTAGAGAGTCCTGGTCGCGTATGGTAAGGCGCCGTTCGAGCATTCGGTCGTTAGCCAGACGGCGTTGAGCGGGAAACAGGTGGACTCCTCCATGCAATGGTCTGGGTGCCAGCTTGCTGGGAAGAAGCCGTTGGCACAGTTTAGCGGGGGTCTGGGTTTGTGGCAGTAGGAGACGGGTGTTCCCATTGTGCAATCTGTCGTGTAGAGGAGGGTTGAGCCATCGGTGCAGCGGGGAGGTCTGGTGATAGCAGGATTTGGAGCATCGGTTATGGTCGGTGATGGTTGAGCTTGATTTTCCAGGGCTGTCTCGCGAGGGAATGCCATGACGAGACTGAATAGAAGGAACGAGATGATTGGATATAGCGTGTCCATTTTGACAATAGATGATAGGAAATGGTCGCAATGATCGAAATGATAAGACAACTGCACTTGGAATTCAAACTGCATATGCAAGCGAAGCGACAGTCTTATATCACCGGCTCACGCCATAGACTCAATCAACATGACAAGACAAGGCATATCGAGAGCAACGTATGAGTCCATCGCCTACACAGCTCATGATGTCGTGGCCAGGTCGCATGTAACCCATCACGACGGCAAGAATCCAGAACGTCGTGAGATTCGCCTCCCGAAAGAAGAAACAGCTCAGCAAGTTCATCCAATCATTTCCCCCGGTTTGCCAGATCCAGGTCGAGACATGTACGATTCCCTGCAGGGGAACAGGGCACTGTGGCTAGCGGTGGGATTGATGCGACATTCTGATTGATAACGCAGGCACGAGTCAAGCGATAAGGTCGAATGCGAGCGTTGAAGCGTGTACAACGAGGGAAATAGTGCATTGCAGAGGGAGATGGGCACGTTGCGACGCTGGACACGCTGGTTCGTCGAGGAACGAATGCTTGTGGAAGGTAGGAGGAGAGTGGCCGGACATGTCCATTGAACTGATGAGGACCTTGCTGGGACAATGGTGGGCTGGTATCTACGCGGGTTGAAGGGCTTGTGTCTCGTCGGTTCCGTGGTCAGGTTGTACATGGCGCGGATGGAATGGAAGGCGAGGGACTTCTATCTCAGTTCGAGGAGAGGTCTGAGATCGATTGCGACATCAGACGTTGTTGTCTTGCTTCTGGAAAGGGCATCCTGGATGGGTTTTAGGTCGGCTGAGACAGGCTATCGTTCCACCGCTGGGAAAGAGAATGTAGAACGAGACCGGAGATTACACATAAGTTTATTCACAATGGATTCACCCAATCGAACTAGTCCGGTCGTGTCAGGACAGATTGGAATTTGCGCTGGCAGGAACGCCAATAGTATAATCACTGGAGATCTCGCCGACACGGAGATCTCGCCGTGACGAAGAGACCTCCCAAATCAAAGGTCAAACATATGTACAGGAAAAGAACATCAAGATCACAGTTGAAGAAGAAGAGAAAAATGGGCGCGGTGGATGAGACATCCACTGCGTAGGACGAATGCATATTGACAGGAGATTCCACACTCGAGGTCTGCAATCTGCGATCTGATCGAGTGATCAGCTTAGAAGCCGCCTCGGTGGTGGTGGCGAGCGTGATGGTTGTGCGCATGTCGGCGCACATGATCAGCGCGGTTCACCAGCTCAGGCTCCGCGGGGATATTGTCTCTGGCCACATACGAGACAACGCTGGATGTCTCAGAGACGGTGGTCAGGGTCGACGAGATGGTGCGAGTGGCGCGGGTCTCGGTGGAGTAAGGGACACCCTCCATGTTGACCAGCACGGCAACGTCCTTCTCCAGGTACACAATCACCTCGGCGTGGGTATCGACGACCATCGAAGTGGTGGGAGTGGGAGTGGGTGTCGGGGTCGAGGTTGGGGTTGGGGTTGAGGTCGGGGTCGAGGTCGGGGTCGGGGTCGACGTGGGAGTCGGAGTAGAAGTGGGAGTCTGGGTAGTAGGCGTGACGGTGGAAGTGGGCGTCGGGGTCGAAGTGGAAACTTCGGAAGAGCTGCTAGCCTCGGAGGAGCTGCTGGATTGCTTGGCTCCAAATCCATCCAGGGGAAGCCCAATAGACAGCGACAAAGAGGGCAGGGCGAGGGTGGGAAGGCCAGGCAGGATGGGATCACTCGAGCTAGACGAACCCATATCCATATCCTCCGACATGGCATACTCGGGACCCCAAGCGACCGTCATCGGACCAGGCAGACCCTCATGGAGGAAGACATTTTCATCCTCGAGCTCGCTCGGCATGTCAAATTTGCACTGCTCAGAGTCGGAATCGGACTGGAGGTTGAAAACAGGGCAATCCTCGACCATGCCCGACGGGTTAGTGCACTGCTTCACAGCCGCTTCCAGAACACCATCTTCCCAGCCAAAGATGAAATCACCATGGTATCCAAAACCAGTCGGGTCACCATGGGCAAGGGTGAAGAAGCCATCGTACTCCTTGAAGGCGCCGGTGTTCCAAATCGTTTCATAGAAAAGCGAGACCAACCGCGTCTCGAATCCCTCCGGACATTCGCCGTCGTTGACAGTGCTGGGATAGGCAACGTGAGACTTGTGATCTTCAGTATCCAGATCCTTGCCGTTCCAGCACGACGGGAACTGCAATTCCAGACGAATACCGTCGGGACAATTCTCATCCAGGTAGTCCTTGCCAGGCAAGAAGTGGCGATACAGCGAGGGTTCACCGGGCTTGTTGTAGTTCATGCAGTTGAAGCCCAGGGCCTTCTGGGCCAGTGCAGGCTGCGATGACTGCGCGCCGGACCACAGGGACTTGGGCGGGTCAGGGATGGGCCAGGTGAAGTTCCGCTGGAACGGATCACCAGCTATCATCCGGAAGTTCTTGGGGAAGGCCTGAGGGTTCTCGCCGTTGAGAAGGTAGTAGCTGGCCATGTCAGCAGGGCGTACGCCGAGAATCTTCGGGGTGGAAAGTACTCACGCAAGCATGCCTCCAGTCTCTTCGACCATCTCCGCGGTTCCATTGCTGTGCATAAAGTACAGCGCAGGGTGCCAGTAGGCCGACTTGTCCTGCGTCACACCGCACGAACTGCACTTGGACGCGCGCAGAGAGTCGGTATCAGCAGTAAAGCCGAAGTCTGCAACAAACAATCAACACACGATCTTCGAAACGTACTGGGCAAACTCACTTCCTCCGCCATGAACAACGTGCACATGGGAAGAAACCTCTCCCGGGGTAATCAGAGGATCCAACCGGCCAAAGCCCGACTGGCCACGGCAGGGAAGACGCCAGAAGGCATCCGTGAAGGTCGGGAAGACGGCGACCGAGGCCAGCAGAAGGGCCGACAAGCTAATGTCCTGCATCTCGAAAAAGGAAGCCTGGGCGTATCGACGCGCACAAGGCTATCAAATGAATGACGAGGGGTTCAGATATAAGGAATGACAGTCAACGACTCGCCAGGAGCACCGATTCAGTCGGTCTAGCGCCGCGCGAAAGTTCAACACCAGGCAATCCGGGTGTTATATCGACAAGGTCGGAGATGGTCGCTATGCAATATGTCAGAGGGAACAATTTGGAGATACCACGCGTTGGTTTTGTAAGGCGCCCGATAGCTTCTGAGAACACGCCCCACGATGTCGCACATTGAGATTCCAAAAGGCCAATGAAACGTCATAGTCAGGATCTTGAAGGTTCCCATTTGGGAGATCCCTTGGGGCAAGGGGAATGATCCCTTGCGTACACCCTTGCAAGGGCATCCGGGAAGCAGCACGAGGGGATGAGAGACGAATGAAATCCACGGCATGCTTACTTTCTCTTGAAACGCGTTGTCTTTTTGACGTCAACAAACAAACGGGCGATGGTGTTATATTGGCTGGAGAGGCTGCGAAAGTGAGCGAAGGCCTCAAAGTATAGGTGTATTATATATAGACCTCGGAGGCCCAACCCAACATACCTGAACTAAACACACAGCAAGAACGAGGCTCACTGAAAAGAGAAGATCAATCAAAAGAGGGACTTGGGTAAAGAGCGACAACCCGACAGGGCAAAAAGAGTGCAAAGGGGAAGGGAAGAAGGTGAAAGGCCTGACCAAAGGCAAATAAGGGAAACCGAGTCAGACTAAAAGCCAAGGGAAAAATGCAATTTTACCCGCGCCGAATCCCCGGCAGACAAGGAGTACACGCCAGGCCAATCTCCCTGCGATGACGAAATTGCACCTCGTGGGGATGAATCCAGGAGAATGGATTATAGACAAGAGCATTCGATCCTTACACCGTATCAACAATAGTCACCATGGGCCAGGAGTATACAGACCATACGGAGTACTACTCCTATCCATGTCCTCACCCCCTTTTTCGCCCGTTGCACGAGATCTCCACTGGCGGCATGTTTGAACTCTCCAGTCCAACTTCGCCCCCCACTCTTTGATGAGGGCGCTGGAGTCCTCAGGGGTTCGGCAGTCTCATTGGTGGGAACGGGGCAGATCCCAGTGTTTGATTGATGGTTCTCCGACACTAGCCCGATATCCGTCGTCTCGGCAGCCCCACGTCATAGTCGTGGATTGGGTGGCGGGGCGTAAATGAAACCCAAGCGAGGCCTGTTTGATATGCCCTAATTTGCGGCCGGGCTGGTTGTGAAGTGGAGGTGTGAGTGTATCCGTGGTCTCTCGGTGGAGATGTGAATGAACGATGGATACTCTCCATGACTACTGGCTTTAAAACCTCAGGCTGTCATACGGAATACACTTTGTATATTTATTTACTATGAGATTGTGGAACTCACTCGGACCGCTGAATCGGAATCTTCGTTTGTTGTTTGGTTTACAGTGTAATCTATACTATGTACTCCGTACTACAACATATCTCGATTGCCTAATGATTCAGCTGAGGTGAGATTGGGTTCGTCTTCCAATCAACCTGAAACAACGATGGGAGAAGAAAAGGCTTGTTCATGATGCCTGGGGATCATGGTAAGTTTGGTTCGGTGGTATTCCGATGGTATACTGTACATATAGTTCATCGATCCTTAAAGTACATAGGGTCTAATCTATTCCCTGACCTCTTTCAGAGCCTGACGCGCGCGCTCGATGGCATCACGAGCACGCTGATCCGAAACATCCTCGAGGCTCTTGCCGCCGTCTCGGACAATCTGCTGCAGAAGTTCCTGTGTTTCGCGCAGAGAGGTCCGGCCCTCTTCGCGAACCTCATCCTCCCAGAAGCCACGCGCGACATCCCATTTCTTCTGTTGCCGTCGCAGCGAATAGATCAGTCCGACCGCAGCCAGCGTACAAGATTCATAGACCGATGCAGACGGCACGGAGACATAGGTGAGGGCGGAAAGCGCGGAGGCCAAAGAAGTGGTGGAGACACTAAATAATACCAAGCTTTGAGCAAGGGCCTGAAGGGATGGCACCGTGGTCGTGAGCAGCTTGGTGCGCATGTCGGAGATTTGTGTGGGCCAGAGAGACGGAGTCGATGGAGCCGAACCAACCTCCGTAGACTCGGTCGAGGGGCGCGAGTCCTCAAGCAGGCCTGCCTGCTCGTGCTTGCCTGACGTCCAGATCACCTCCCGCTCGGCGCGACGAAGAAAGCGCTTCTCGAGAATCTCGGAGGTGATCATACTCACATCATCAACACGCCAGAACAGCTTCCACCATGCTAAATCGCGCCATCGTGGGCTAGCAAAGCCAGCCTCAAGAGCACTACGCAGCTCAGAATGGGCTCGCTCGGCCCAAACTGTGACTTCGCGTTCCAGCTGAGTGTGAACTGCCTCAGAGGCCACACCGATGGGTTGGTCCTGAATCGCCTTAGCATCGCGAGCTTGGAGACCTTCATCTGCGGCATTGAGGAGCGACTCCACTAGCGGAACCAGTGCCGGGTTCAGCGCTTCTGAGTTGACGGCTTTCGAAGATGATGTCAACCAATCAACCACCGGCTGCACACCACTATGGTTCCACCCTCGCTCATATTCTGATGCATTTTGCACAGACTCCCGAATCCTGTCCAATGCAAGACTCGCACGGTCGATATCCACAAAGGAAAGTCGATCCCCGCTGCGCTTCTGGTCTGTCACAGACAACTCGATGGCACCGCGGATCGAAGCCACCTCATTCTTCAGGTCCGCCTGCCCCACCAACGTGCTGAATGTTAAAAGACCGTCCACTCCACTCGCACACACTATGCTCCGATGCACAGGATATCGCACAGCATTATGCCGACCGGAATGTGATGTCTGGATGGTGACAGTGGGGACGAGAAAAGTGTCGGCGGCCAGTGTAGCGTGGGAAGCATCCGACTCGGAGCCGATAGAGCTCACCAGAATTTCCAGATTGTTTTGTTTCAGCAGTGGAGAGCGGATGGTAACAGTAGGCAAGAGATCGTTCGGTACGGTTTCCGAGACTTCCCCATATCTATAACATTCAATTTCGTGTCAATTAAACGCGGAAATTGGTTTTGGGGAGGGTGTCCACTTGGTCATTCATACCGAATCAATAGTCCACGAAAAGAATCAGTAGACTCTTCTAGAATATCCTCCCAGCTCTCACGCGGACCCAGAGGGTCAGCAAGGAGCAATCGAACTAGCTTGCGCGCCGAGTCTGCATTGTCCAGACCAAGCACTAAAAGAGATCAAATTAGTGGGTGGTTCCATCAAAACAGGCAACAAAATATCCCTTCAACACGCACCAGCAACTCGGATAAGCGGCGCCTCAGATTCTAGCCCCCGCAGCGCAAGTTGCAATCGACTCACGCTAACCTGCTCAATCGCTGCATCCTTCACTCCACTCAGGGCAAGGTAAAGGTCTCTAAATCGGGGCGGAACGGTTTTGCCGGCTGTAATAGCCGACGTGCTGGCGAAGGAACGGACAGGTCCCTTGAACGAATGACCCGATATCACAGCAGGTCGACGGGGTTTTTCGAGTTTCTCAACGGCGGTGCTCGTACGCGTCGAAAGCGCTCGTCGCGAGGTTGCGCAGGACGGGCAGTAGAAGACCCCGGAGGTCTCCAAGGGGCGCGTCAGGCTTTTTGACACGGCACTGCGCAGTCTGGCAGGCATTGCGATGCGATACAGCGAGAGCTGTGGGCGCGACCTCGTCGTTTCGTGGGTCGATGGAGAGTGAAAATGGCTGGAAGTCGGGAAGTGAGGGCGTGCATCGGCCTTGGCATGGCTCCACCGTGGCATCCCGAAGGGGAAAATCTACAATAGATCCGAGGATAAAACATGGTTGATTGAACGATTGTTATTAAGCCATCATTACATGAAGATTCTTTTTCTCGCCTTGAACCCTACGCCGGTATCGCCAGGACTTAATTTGTGAAACTACACTGCAGCTCTCGCCTATGGGAAATGGTCAACCATGGCGTAGCTCCAAGTCAAGACCCAGTGATGGTAGGACCAAGCAAATTGCAAGGGTATCGTGTCGATCATGTCGTGGCCAGGCATGTGCGCTGGAGGGCAGGAAGAGGAAATGCATAGATTCGTGTCATAATATCAATGCGGCCATACCCACGGCCGAATTAGGCCTCCCGAGAGTCTCGATGGCGGCGACTGCGACCTGAGCCAGCAGACCTGAAGAGAATGTCAGTCAGAAAACACACAATGTGACTTGCAATTGATGCACTTACATGCTGATCCGGCGGGCGACTGTGGCAAGCCCAGTGTCGTTGGCAGCCTCGTGCTCGGCGCGCTCCAAAGCCATCCGGCGCTGCTCTTCGCTGGTCTTGATAACCTCTTCCTGAGTGGGAGGCAGACGTTCATTCTGTAGATCAACCCTTCGGGCATCTTCAAAGTTGTGAATGGCTTGTTTAATACCCTCGGCACCCAGCATGAGAGTACCCGGGGGAAGACGGCCGCCAGCCGCCGTCTTCAATTCGGTCACACTTTCAGATTGTTCACGCAGCACCTGGAAGACACGCGAAAGACGACCGATGGCGAGAATCTTGTTTTTGATAGCACGCCGCTTGACTTCGGTGGAATCGGCAGCATCCGACAAGGGGGGAGATGATGGACCAGCTGACACAGATGTGGGAGTCTCGTCATCTTCCAGCTCTTCCTTCGAGCAAGTGTTGAGGATCGCGATCAGCATATCCGTGATCTTCTCACCAACGAAGGGCAGAGACCAAGTGAAGACATCCATGAAGTTTGGCAGCCAATAAGGGTGTGGGGTGCAGTTGAATTGGCGAATGTTCATGACGTTGTTCTCGTACTTCAGGACGGCCGCCTTGTTGTTATATACGTCAAGGTAATTGGGAGCACTGAAGATCGTCATAACACTGGGGAATCCGGTCGTCCGTGTCTTCCTGTACATGCGGTATCCAGCGTCCTGAGCCTCGTGGGCGCGGATGATGGAGAGCAAGTTATTTTTCTCCAAGAACGCGCATGCGGCGGGGTAGGAGAAAAAGTAGGAACAGCCACGGACGCTGTTGTGGATGAAGAAATCGCCAGTCTTTTCTTGGCCAAACTCCTCCAGGGGGTCGGCCCAGAGGATATCGCACATCAGGCCATGCGTTGGAGGTTCCCGGAACCGATCAATCTGGCACTGTCAGTCCAAACCTTTCTCCAGTGGCTTCTGACTACTTACAGCCTTGATATCCTCCAAGGTGTGCAGCTCCGGGCTGAGACCACCATGGATGCAGAGAAACTGCTTATTCATGACCGCCGCCAGCGGCAGAGAACAGAAGGATTCGATGCAGGCCTCGTAGATCCGTTCGCTATACTTGTGTTTGCATTCGAGCTTGAACGTGAAGTAGTCCGTCAGGTGGCGACATTCATGATTGCCACGGAGGAGCCAAAGGGAGTCGGGATACCAGATCTTCAACGCCCAGAGGTAAAGAACACACTATGCCGGAGCTTGTTAGAAGCCTTGCGCCGAGGGTCATGCCGGGACCACACACCTCAATACTGAAATAACCTCGGTCGACGTAATCACCCAGGAACAGGTACCTAGTTTCGGAGGGGTCGCCACCGACTTCGAACAGCTTCATCAAGTCATAGTACTGACCGTGGACGTCGCCGCAAACCGTGATGGGGGCATCCATTTCCAACAGGTTCGGCTCCGACCGCAGGAGCTCGGTACCTGCATGGATAATCCATAGCGCCTGTTCTTCGGTGAGGCGGCCTTCGCGATAGAGGTGCTGCTTCAGAAACTGGAGGTCTGGCTTGGAAGGATCATCCTGGGACCAAAACATTTCATCGGGAGGGGAAGTCAGGGCCGGCGCTTGAACCTCTGGCGACACAGAAAAACACAAAGCCGTCAGCGATTGACAAGAGTGATAGAATTGGAATGGCGATGTTTTTTTGGATTACCCTTGACGACTCTCTCCATTGTCGACACTTGCGTGCCATCCTCCATCGTGTGCAATGTGAAATCGATCTCTGGGACCGGCTTCTTGTCCGTGACGGCGCGCGCCAGATTCCGATCCATGACGCCGAGTGACAACGGGATTCTCGAGATCGGAAGCAGTAAGGGGGAGGGGAGGGGAAGCGACGGAGGGTCTTGGTCCGCGGAGGAGTGGCGGGGTGAGTGCAGCGCAAGCGGGAAGTCCCACACAGGGGAAGAGCGAAGTCGATCGGATGGAGAGGAAGCGCTGGCAAAAGGTGGACAGAGAATCGATGGAGGTTGAGAGGGGGAGGAGATCGCGTGGGAGTTGGGAAAAAAAGAAACCAATCCGATTAGCGGGTTGTTTTCCCAAGCCGCCCGGTGGACTCGATTCAATTCACCTCGGTCGCGCACTGGGAGAATGGAATCTCCGATGATTGTAGATCCTTGAAATCAACGTCTTTCTCCGCAAAATCGCACAATCTCGTCAAAAGCCTCGTGGACCATCATGGGAATCGCCTGCCTCAGGTACTCGTACTGGTGCCTGATTCCGTAGAGCTCCACTGATCTCCAATGCTGGATTAGTTCGTATTTCTTCATGAAGGGTATCATAATGGGGATATCAACCAGATAATGGCAGGTTCAGTGATTGTTTTCTCACTGGACAGGCGACTACCTAATAGGCGGTTGGTCATGACCTGGCTGGAGTTGAACAAGATAGTTGAGAGTATAAATACTCGTTCATGAAGAATACAGCTGCCTGGACGAATGGAATAAATGGCTTGCAATGGATGCCCGGGCATGATCTAAGCAAAACATGCTATATATACTCTCAAGGACTAGAGGAATCGACCGTCCAGGTCTGTTGCTCCTACCTAGGTAGGTGATAACCTTCAATATACAATGGAAAGCAATCCATCATGTCAAGTATTCTATGACTCGGTCAGATCTCAATCGTGTGCACAAAGTATGAAGATGGTGACCGAAGCCCCCAATCACAATCAAGCCAAGGGTTACAATGACACATCACGGCCAAATCATGTCTTGAGGGTTGCATTCCCGGCGTGGCACTCTGAGTGGTATCCTGGGAGGCACAAAACCGTGAACATTATATACACATGAGAAGACAGAAACCGAAGATGGAAAGTCTGTTAACCCATATCGGTGACAAATTTGTCCAAAAATGAGTAGCAAAAGACGAAGAGGTGGCGTCTCATGAGTTTCTGGTTATCCATGGGTAAGAGGCTTGCAGAATAGTAAAGTATCAATAAAATAAGTGAGCTCTTCTATTTGAACCCAAGTCGGTGATTTAAATCCCCTGGCCATTGGCGGGCAAACACCTGCCATTAGATCCATTCGAGCCAGAAGACGGCAACAAATGAGCAAAATATTTTGCCATCAGACTATAATCAAACGCTGGGAATGACAAGCCACCTGGGTAGTTTTGAAGAGCCGCCGAAGTATTGGTCGTGTCATACACAGGCATGTTCTCATAGAGTTCCCACCGCGTCAATCCTTGGTGTGCTCTTTCAGCCAACATAGGTTGAAGGGGCTGTAATCGCACAGGGGCTTTTTCAAATAGTCGATCAATCCACTCTTGATAAGGAACTCCTTTGATAGGTTTCTTGAGCACAGGCCCGACCAATTCCATCGCATCGTTCATGTCGATTGAAGCAGCGCGAGTTGGAGGTACAATGTGATACGCATGACCCAGAGAAGATGAAGGCGAAGCCGATGCGATATGCAGAATGATAGAATTGACGTAGTCAACTGGGACAAATTCTTTCCGTTGGTTCGGAAGCAAGGGGTAGCAACCCATCTCGGCGCAAGAGTCAATCAGACGACTAAAGAAGTCATCGGGATTGCAGGCTCCTGTCTTGCTGTGGCCAGTTATAAAGCCTGGTCGATATATTGCGATTGGAAAATTGCGGTCCATGAGGCGTCTAAGTAAGGCCTCGACGACCCATTGCGACTGTGCGTAACCATGATCGTATGGGAGAGCCTCTACATGTTTCAGCAGCGGTTCATCCTCAGCGATCACGCGTGTTCCAGTCACAAATCCTGTAGGCCCAAAACAAGAAATACTGGAAGCGTAGTGCAGAGCTTTTTTCCGACCTGCGCATGCGAGTCGTAGGATATTGCGTGTGCCAATAACGTTGGCTGGGCGATGAAGTGAATATGGTTGAGTATAGTTGACGCGTGCTCCAAGATGAAAGACGACGCTTGCCCAGTTGGCAATCTCGTGGAATCGCTCGTAGCCTAGGCCCAAGTAGGTGTCCTCTAGTGAGCCACACAGGACAAGGATTTTATCGGCAAATTGCTCTTCCCACTGGCCGTACTTGCCCATGGCTTCTTTGAGGCGGGTGAGACCAAGTTCCCGAGTGGAAGCTCGCACCAAGCATCCTACTTGGTGCACCGCGGGCATTCGAAGTAAATCAGCGAGCAAGAACGCACCGACGAAGCCAGTCGCTCCGGTTAAAAAGACACGACCTTCGGTGTCTCGGAGCCAATCCACGACTGGCCCTGATGGCGAGAGGAGATCATCAGCGATCTTCGTGTCTTGAATCCATTCATCTTTCTCATTGCGAGTGGTTTCTGTAGTCTGACCCCAAGACTTTTCAATAATTAAACTCAAGTCACCAATTGTGGGATGATCATATAAAGTCAACAATGAGATATCTGCGTGAAGGTCTTTTCGGATGTGGTTGATGAGAAGAGACGCCTGGAGTGATGTTGCTCCAAGGTGGAAGAAATGAGCATCGTCGTCCTCTGGTAAAGATGGAAGACCTAAAATGCTCATCCAGAGTCCCGCAAGCTTCTGTCTAGTGCTGCAGCCGACTTTCTCGTTGGCTAAGATGGCATTACTTGTCGCCCATCGCTCTCGATATAATTGTGTGAGATACTTGCGATCGACCTTGGCATGGTTGTTGAGAGGCATAGTCGCAATCAACTCGATCTGAGGAACCATATAATCAGGCAGCATCATCTTGAGAGAGTCAGTGGCTGTATCCACGATACGCTCGCCCGAAGACACAGGCACAGCAAAAGCCACTAGAATCGAGCCCGCTTCCTCGCTGGCTTCAATTCTCAACGCGACAGCCTCGGAGAAGTGGCCAGTTCGAAGCATCGCTGTCTCGACTGCTCCGAGCTCAATTCGATACCCGCGAACTTTGACTTGATGATCTTGTCGCCCGACATAATCGATTTGGCCATCGGGTCGCTGTTTCACTCTGTCACCCGTTCGGTAAAAGCGTTGTGATCCATGTTCAGTTGGAAGAGTCACAAAGGATGCAGCATTCTTCTCGGGTTGATCCACGTATCCAGGAGAGACACCTGCACCGCCAATCCACAGTTCTCCTTCTTCCCCATATGGTACAGGACTGCCTGATTCATCGCAGATCCGGGTAACCGTTCTCCCGATGGGTTTTCCAATACTGACAGTGCCGACCTTGAGATCGTCGTGTGTGACTCGATGGGCGAGGCAGAAGATGCAGCACTCTGTTGGACCGTACGCATTAATCAGTTGACCGGGAGGGCCTTGAGTGAGGATTGTCTCAATGGCAGTGACATTTGCTGCTTCTCCACCGATAAAGCAAGTTTTCAACTTGGCAAACGCCCGTGGGTATGTCGTCGAGGCGAGGTTCAAGAGCGCTGTGGTAGTCGCCACAATCGTGATGCCCTTTTCTTCAATGGCTGCTGCCATTGCTGGAAGGTCCAGCAAAATAACCTTGCTCAAGACAGCAATTCGTGCACCTCGAAGTAGCGGAACCCAGATATCAAACAGTGACACATCGAAGCTGGTGTTGTTGACGTGTGCCACCGTGTCTGTCTGATCCACAGGCTCGAAGGGCGCATGGTAGACAACCTGCAGAATAGAACGAGCGGCAATTTGCACTGCCTTTGGCTCACTCGTGGTACCCGAGGTATGAATTAAATGAGTGCGGTGATTGAGACTGGTAACAATCGGGACATCCAAGCTCGCAGCACCAATGTCTTTGGCCGCCCAAGGGGAGAATTCATCGATGTTGATCTGACAGAAAGGCAAGTGTCGATTGCAATTTGAAGTGTCACTGAGAATCAAGCGAGCACCAAGCTTCTCGAGCCGTCTTTGAATTTGATTATCTGGCAATGTCGGATCCATCGGTGCACAGCTACCGCCAGCGTAAACAACGGCAACTTGGGTCACGATATCTGCGATGCCATGATTGACAATAATTCCAACGGGCTCTTCAAGTTGCAAAGAACTTTTGCAGAGCTTCTGAGCTAGTTGAATGGCCTGCAGGTGCAGCTCTTGATATGTCAAGAGCTTATGGCCGTCGACCACGGCAATAGCATGAGGTGTCTGTCGAGCTTGGTTTTCAAAAATTTGACCCAGGCCATAGTTCTGAGCCACCGCTAGGTCGTACTCTTCTGGAAAGGATAATTTCTCTGAAGGCATTGCTAGGAAGTTTGATTGTGGCAACACTAGAAGATACGACAACTTTGACCTTCTCACAGTCTTGTACTTATTTTTATGCGTCAGAGTAAACCTCAAAATAGCCAGGAGCTTCTATCAGCTTGTAGTGGCGGGGCAATATTACTATTCCACTGAATATTATCAAATAAATTCATTGGATGTCCACTGATTGCCGAAAGCTGAAGCTGCCTCTGATCTACAGCCAGCCACAGCTCAAAGATGGCTTGACAACACCTAAGGTGATATGGCCTCACATACAGGGGCTAGAAGGTACAAATATCGAGTAAAAAAAGCATCGAATAGTCTGGACTATATGATCAAGCTGCATGAGCTGCCTAGTCTATGCATCTCGCGAGTCAAAAAGTCCCTCCCCAAGTCGAGCTGCGAACCAATCCTTAGGAGTCACCAACTCCTGATTGTTCAAGCCTAGCGCCACGGCGGTTGCCTTCTTCAACTCTCGAGCAGTCCTGCACTCGGTAGGCTCAGCAAAATACTTGCCACCTGTGATCTGCGTGAACCCAAACATGAGTTTGACATCCTCTAGTTCATGAATCCCATGCGTGTCAAACGCCTCCCACGTCGGCAAGACAGGCTCGAATCTCGCCTTTCGACCACTCACATCCTGGAAACTAGCCACAAGTTGCTCAAAATTGCAGATGTGACTAATACCATGAACGAAGTGGCCATTCCATCTTGCAGGGTCCAAGAAAATGCCATGCACGATATCGCCAAAGTCATCTGTGATGCTCAGCCATGGCACATCCTCTTCGCCACCCCAGTAAGGCACTCGGAAGGTGAGAGCTCCTTCTTCGTCAGGGAAGTGGGGAAAGCCACCAAACACGGGAGCAACCTCTTTGCTGAGGAAGTTCTCCAGGAACCAGCCGGCGCCAATCGGAATCACCGAGCTGAATGATCCCAAGCTGCGAGCATAGAGCTCAATCTTATGCTTCACTAGTGGGTGTCAGCAATATCCATAGAAAATCTCTAGCTCCCTTACTGTCCATTGCTTTCATCTGCACTCGACCGCCAGTCATCTCAGTGCATGGGGGCCCTGAGCTGAACACGAGATGCTGAACACCTGCGCTAGCTGCGGCATCAATAATGGTTTTGCCCATGTCAAACTCGGTCGGGGCGTCTGGTTGAGTAAAGATCTAAAAATTGAGTATATGCTGCATTTATTGCACAAAGGCTATGAAGACATACCTTGTCATCGGAATTGATATTGACAAAGGCACCCCAAGATCCTTCAAACGCCGCACGCATCTCGTCGAAATTGAATCCATTTGCAAGTACCATTTCAATACCAGTTTCCGTCAGTCTCTTACTGGCTTCCGAGTCCGGGTTGCGCGAAATGCCCCGGACTGTAAATTCGGGGTTCTGAGCCAGGGATCGTGCAACAGAGCCTCCCTGGTTCCCGGTGGCTCCAAGCACAGTGATGCATTTAGTACTCATGCTGAAGATGTGAGGCTGAGTTATTGTTCAATGGCAATCAATAGATGCGTTGGTATGAAAATGCTGATTGTGGACTCGTCTTGAGCAAGTCTCTGAAATACTTCTGAGTCGGGTCGATACGCCATGGATAGAGCGCTGCAGTTTCAATTTGAACTGACTCGATCGATTAAATGATCGCACACGATGCATGAAGTATTGCATAGTTGTCGAAATATTAGACATTGGTGGCGAGCTCAAGTACCGAATAATCCAATCATGCAAGCTCCACTAGGTAGGATGATCTAGCTATTGGCTCTAGACCTAGAAACCGACATGCATTTACTCATGATTCTCCTCCACCAGATGATATGCAGCCACAAACCCCGCGTTGACATTCCAAAGCCTTTCCTGCATATCAATCACATTCTCAAGCAAACAAGTCATCGCAACTGCAACTTCCACCTAGACAGATCCTCGAGCATCTCGGATCTTCAGGTTCAGCGGCACTAAGCCTTGCCACACGCCAAACTCCTTCAGCTGATGCGGATCGATGTTATCAGGTTGCGCCTCAAAGTCAAAGTTCCACAGCAAACGAGTCACGATCAAACGCATGTTCAAGTTCGCCAAGCTGCGACGCCAGATTAGCGAGCGCATTCACCACCAGTCGGCTGGATGAACCTACTTTATTCCAATGCATTTTCTTGGTCCAATGGAAAACGGCGCCCAAATTTGGCGATTGTCTGACTCGAATTCGGGGTCACCCAGCCAGCGCTCTGGAATAAACTCTTCTGGGCGATGCCAATACTTTGGGGGACGATATGCCGCGAGGAGAGCCACGGATACCCAAGTCTAAGTTGATCAATAATCAAATTTCACAGAACAAAACAGCAAGTACCATGACTTACTCCACCGGGAATCCATTTTCCATCGATAAAGGTTCCAGCTTTGGGTGCAATGCGATGTAGTCCCACCGGAACAGAGGGATGGATTCGAAATGTCTCCTGAATAACAGCCTTGAGATACCTGAGACTGCCAACAGCATTGAACGTGATATCTTCCTCGCGGGTAAACGTAGATCGAATCTCATCAACCAACTTCCGGTAACTCTCCGGGTTATGCGTAAGATAATAGAAGATGGAAGAAAGGGTCGTCGCGGTCGTTTCGCTACCTGCTGTCGCGAGAATATTAATATTATCCACCATTTCATCCTCCGACATTCCCTTCAAAATAAACGAGGCAAAATCCGCGCGGGCAACATTGTCCACCTTCTCCCGTTCCCGGAGATACTTGCGAACATTTTCCATGTGCGTTTCGTACGGAGCACTGATTTCATCGGGGATCAGTTTCTCCAAGATGCGATGGTAAGGCTTTAATCGATGCGCGCATTGAAAGAAATGAGAATGTTTCATGGCCCCGAAAATCACCAGTGCCCAGGGATGGTAGTCCGCAATGGCAAGACATCCGATGGATTTGCCAAATGAGAGTGAACCGAGGATATCAAAAACGAGGAAATTGCACCAAGCACCAAGATTGACGATGCCATTTGCGCTGGGATAGTGTGATTTTCCGGTTCTGTCACGCCGTAAAGCATCAATCATGACATTTGTGAGTGCTTGGATAGTCGGTTCCTGCTCTTTGATGGCCTGTTCGGAGAATGCCGGTGCCATGAGACGCTTAAATCTGGGATGTTCGCGTGTGCTGGCGAAGAGAATGTTTTTGGCTGTTCCAGAACCTTGGATGTAAACTGCTGGATTCTTTTCAAAGGCCATGTCTTCCGTCGTTTTGGTCCCAAAGATTGTTTTGTTGGCCGATGCTGTTATATATGAGATCTCATTGGGCCCTGTTCGGACGATTTCTCCGTATTTCTCGTGCAAGGTTGCGATATATTTGCAGCTGTCGCCTTTGATCATATGGTAGATGTAGGGGAGTTGAGAAGCTGCGTCGAGCTTGGGACCGGGATAATTCCGTAGAGGATGAAGGAAGACATTGTATATCGCGAGGAGAAGGTGGAAAGAAAACCACTGTCAAGTTAGCAGAATCATATAAGATTGGGGAATTTCTTACTGAGATGACGAGTAGATAAACCCATAGAAGAAGATCCATTGTAATAGATCTGGACGCATTCGTGTTAATGGAAGAATAGTTTTCAGGTGCTCGAATGTACAGCAGTGACCGTGCAGGCCCTACTTATTGGCTTGACAAGCCCCGCCTCAGCTGAACTGATAAATGCGTTTAAATCCATTCAGTGTTCATTTCAAAACTCATCTTCTTCAGGCTTCAAAATGGGCCGGTTGATCGACAAGGAACCATATCTCCAGAACCAACAACCTTTGAAAGTGGTTGTTGCAGGACTATCCCGAACCGGCACAGCGTGTTAGTTCTACTTTTTCCACCATCAATCTTCTACTGACCTCGACAGCTCTATATCTCGCCTTGAAAGAACTCGGATACACACCATGGCACATGTGTGAGCCAATCGACGACCCCCGCCGAATGTACAATCAATGGACCGAGGCGATGAACTGCGGATTCCAAGGCAAAGGTCGTCCCTACGACCGCGACGACTTTGATCGTCTCCGTGGGAAATACGACGCGCTGTTGGATATACCAGCCTGTCTTTTCTGGAAAGATTTCCACCGAATATACCCCGAAGTCAAGATCATTCTTACCACTCGCTCGGTGGACTCTTGGTTTCGATCTATTCACAGTACCATCATTCCCTGGCTGGAGAAACCCATCCTCAACGTGCTTCAGTACGTGGAACCCAAGCGGCTCCGTCCCGAGATGCGCATGGTCAAAACAGCGTACCAAGTCTTCTGCGATAACGACTATGGAGCTCGAGCTAAAGTGCGATATCTCGAGCATAATGCACGGGTACGGAAAGGGGTGGATCCGGACCGGTTCCTGGAGCTGCAGTTAGGTGATGGGTGGGAGCCCTTGTGTGCATTCCTCGGGGTTCCGGTGCCCAGCGTCCCGTATCCGCAGATCAATAATACGAGCGAGTTCAATCAAGGGGCAAACGAAGCTGATGCAGCGATCTTGAGTGGGTTTCGGCTGTGGCTGGCGGGGATCGTGGTAGCCTTGGCAGCTGCAGTTTGGGTTTGGGATTGGAAGTAATAGTTCTGCAAGCCACGGCTGGGAAGGTCAGTAATGTTTGAGCTTAGTAGGTGGAAGAGAATTTGAAATGCTTGTCACTTTGTGTTGGGGATAACAGCATCATCGGAATGGAAAGTCTTGCTCTGTACGGATAAACTTCAGTCACTGAAGCATTGATCACTTGCACAATGTTAGATTAATTTCGTTTATGCTCACGTAACCAAAGTCCGCCAAATAAGTCATCAATTAGTCGCGTGGTCTAATGGTCATGATTTCTGATTCACATGATCCGTCAATGCTCAGAAGGTTCCCGGTTCGATCCCGGGCGCGACTACTTTTTGCTTTCTTTATTTTCTCCTCTTTTCTTTTTCTTCTTTGGAAATGACAGCAAACTCCAGCTCATGCAAGCCAACCTAAACCAGAAAGTGCGTGCGCATGCATTGCGAACTCGGCTGGTTCCTCGTACTCATCGGCAAACTTCAACCAAGTCGATCAGCCAGCCCTGTTCTGCACCGACAATCACATCAGCTACCAGCCACATGCAGAGTTCGAGCTAATGCGATAGAATCACATTGAGTTACATTCTACAATTCATGCTGAGAAAGATGTATACAGATGGTCTAGAGCAGCCTGCTAGCCAGCGTTATTTTCAGATCAACAATCTATAGAACATCCAATTTCCAAGTCAATGTAGTACTCAACTACTCCCCGATACACATACAAACATGGTTGAATCTCCTGATAAGACCAGTGATCTTTACAGTTCCCCTTATCTCGTTGACTACTACGATATTGTTGCTCCCAACTCGAAATCTGTCGACGATGCCTCCTTCTATTGGGATGTTTACCTTGAACTCAAATCCCGCCAAAACCCCTCCCAAGATCCATTCATTGTGATGGATGTTGGGACCGGAACAGGTCGAGTTCTTCATGCACTTGCCAGAAGAGCAGCAGAAGCTGGAATCGACCTGGGCGATACTCAATTTCTGGGAGCTGACAATGCTCAGCACATGCTGGACAAAGCAGAGCGTATCACCATTGATCCGCTCAAAGAACATGTGAGCTGGATACTTGGGTCTGCTCTTGACTTAGAAGCTGTGATGAAGACAGTCCCATTCGAAAAGGTTGATTTGCTCATCTTTTCCATCGGGTCAATCAGTCATTTATCGGAGAGTGGGCAGCCCGAAGTATTCTTGAACCAAGTGGCCAAGGCTCTTCGACCTGGCTCGGGAAGGGCGTATGTGTCGATTTATGACGGGTCACTGCTGCAGAAAGAAGAGAAGGTCGCATTTCATCAACCAGCAGGAACCACTGAGGTCCAAAGTACTGTGTATCCCAATATTATGTATCGCGAGTCCAACCACGGGGGAACAATTGAGGGGAATAGCAAATACGTCAAATTTGAGCTCGAGGTTGTGGACCGCTCGAATGGAGAGGTTATTCTAGAGAAGCATCAAATCTCCATGAAGATGCGACAGTGGGAGAAAGATGAGCTGGTGCGACTTGCGAATGGGACTGGGGTGGATTTTGTGGAGAGTATCAGAGGGAAACATGAGACGTTCTATGTTTTCCGAAGGAATAAGGAGTGAGCACTATCACCAATCAATCTCGTTAGTTCAGTGTCCTGCAGTAGACTGGCTGGCCAGGTATATAAGAGCCTTGCCCACGAATCGCCTCTCGTTCCTTATTTTTCTCGTTCGAATTATACTTACTTTGTGTCTGCGACATTTTCACTTCTCGGCTTCTTTTATCAGATATGGCCTTTTTGCGAGAACTTCGATCTTCGGATACCTTTATTCTGATAGCAATGTGCATGGCTGTATTCACCGATACATTCATCTATGGCATGGTGTGCTCCATAGTCAACATCACCACAAACATCCGTTCATTGACAACCTCAGATTGTGCCTATAATACCATACCTACTAGTCAGAGACGGTATAATCTTGAAAGATAATAGTAAGACAGAAAGGGATGATTTAATCTTCAAAACTAACAGTACAGTTCAAAAATGGACCTCGATCCTCCTCGCTGCATATGGCGCCGCTTTGCTTCTAGGATCTCGTAAGTCCACATACAACATCCGAACTAAGCTAACAACAATCAGCTTTAATCGGAATTCTCAGTGACCGAATCCAAAGCCGGAAAATTCCACTTCTCCTTGGCTATGTGGCCATTGCCTTGTCAACTCTGTTGTTTCTCTTCGGACACACATCCACCCTCTTGCTGATCGCGCGTATTTGCCAAGGTCTTTCTGGTGCGGTGGTTGGGGTTCTGAGCTTTGCAGTGATTGCCGATACTGCACGGCCGGAGAAAAGGGGAGAGTACATGGCATATGCGTCTATTTCGTTCACATGGGGGATGATCATCGGGCCGGTCTTGGGTGGACTGTTGTAAGTGAATCCGTCTTGCAACTTCCATAGTTTGAATTGACACTTTAGATTCGATCATTTGGGAGTTTATGGCGCGTTTGGATTACCCGTCGTCTTGCTCGTCTTTGATATTATTCTCCGGTTATTCATTATCGAAAAGAGTAAGACATCCACCCATGATAAAGTAGTAATTTAACATCAAATAGAGGATCAGGATACCTCGCGGTCTTACGTCGATGAAGAAACATCTTTATTGGAACGCATACCGACCAATTCAGAGCCTTCACTCTCGCTAGCAGATTTCATCGACTCGCGCTTTCTGACAGCAGTGCTGATGGAAGTCACCATATCATCCATCCTTTCAGCTTTCGAAACAGTATGGAATTCCCAACCTTCTCACATCGGGAGACTAACCAAGTACCAGACCCTCCCATTATTCACAATGCAGACTTACCAATGGTCCTCCACAGAATCCGGACTTGTCTTCCTTGGAATCTCTCTCCCAAGTCTCCTCAGCGTCCCTCTGGGGAAATACGGCCGGAATTGGAACCGCCGGAAGATAGTGGCAGGCGAGCTCATCCTCACTTTCTTCCCCATTGCGGCACTTCGTTTCACCGATGAGAATAGTATAGAGCATCAGCTCGGATTCATTGCGTTGGTGGTGCTAGCCGGATTGTTCGTCACTACTTCACAGGCACAATTGATGGCGGAAGTGTCTGATGCTGTGCGGGAGATCGAAATTAAAAGGGGTATTGACTCTAACCGGAAGAGTGGCATGGGCACAGGGTACGCATTTTGCAATATGGCGATTGCCCTGGGTCAATTTATTGGGCCGATAGTTGCGGGATCGGCACGAGTTCATACTGGGTGGGAAGGGATGACGCTGATTCTAGGGGGAATCTCTTGCTTAGTCGGTGCCTGGGCGCTGGTGATGAGTTGTTGAATAGGTAATTGTATATTCCTATCAGGTCTTGACGGTCGTAATTCGTAAAATTCATGACAGGATCTTCAACGCTTGCTCTCTGTACCAAGGCCGATGGGTTTCCGCGCCCAAATCCTTCGTCTGGAAGACATGTTAGGCAAGCCACTGGATAGAAATGATACCACTTACGCCCGATGATAACAATGGTATCGCGAGGTCAACGATAGTTCGTTTCGCATTTTAGCCACGTAGACCTGTACCTCCTCCTTTGACCACGGCACAGGATCTCCAAACTTTGTGAGCAGCCGCATCGAGTACCCTTCCATCCCGGCGGCCCAGTGTTCAAAGTTCACCGAGCCGGCCTCTTTCAGCTGTTTATCCTTTGGCCAGGGGCCGATGGGCCACTTGTAATCCACAACATGGATGTCCGTGAAGCCTGCTTTTGCGATTGATTCGCGCATCGTTCGCATAATCCCGTGTGGTTTTCCGGCCTTGTCGGCGGCAAGGGCGAGTCGCGGACCCCAACTGTATAAGATACTGTCTGTAGGGATAGAGCCATCGTCACATTCGATGTAAGCACTTAGCTCTAGTTGCTCAATCCATCCACCAGGAGAGATGTGACTGTCCTTGATGTTAGTCTAGATGCATGATGTTTTTGGTTACACTCACTCGTAGCACTGTTGATATAAATGGTCAGTCTCTTCTGGCGTAAAGGCCGAGTCGAGAATCCGGAGATGAACCAGATCAAAAGGTTCCCGCCACGTCCAGTCTTGCATGATGTCGTCGACCTCGAGAATACAATTTGGGGGGAGCCAGGAGACTGGAGGGGGAAACAAGTCCACGCCTCGAACGGTAGCTGGACGATGTCAGTCTGTGAATTCAACTTTTGTGCATCACCATACCATTGGGGAATCTATCCGCAACATCTCTATGGCGTTGATTGTTAATTATGTTCGATCACCTGTGGAGAAGACATACACAGCCCATGATCCCTTGCCGGTTCCAATATCCAGGATATGATTTGGGGACTTCCCCACTGGTGCATGAAACAGGGGATTCCCTTCATTGGATTCTAAAATCAAAGCCACGAGGTGACTTGAGAAGTCAGTAGAGATCTAGACTTTGTATCCAATTCGAGTACCTTGCTTCATAGGTTTCAAACATCTGCTCATCAGACGGGACACTGGAGAAATTAGCACGCGATCAACGTACTTTTGGCATACATACTGTGATTCTCTGTCGGTGTGGTTCTGGTATCTATCCCTGTCGTTAGCTCGAACTAACAGATAGACCCCGCAATATTGAATCTCACTTTCGGCCATTTTCCATAAATCCCTTGTAGATGCTGGATGCCAGCGATGTTGTCTCTCTGGATGTTCATTAGCCCTGTTTTTCATTCCATCCGATCACATACGATTGCCAATCATCCGGCACCGATCCATCTTGAGTATAATGCAGATTGGGATCCTATCGAGATCAGTAATCACTCCGTTATATTCAATCCCTTGACTCACCACGGCAATCTTGTCATCGGCCCCCATGGTGAAGGATGGGAAGATCAGAAATCCTTGCTACAGGACCAGCATGACATTCTTAAGGAAGAATTTTCCATTTGCCCAAGGGGATCTCGGCTAGAGAGATCCCGATCCCCGTTGAAATGCATCGGCGGGGCCCAAGCAACCAGCCAATCCTAATGAACACAGTCGATGGACGATCGCCCGGAGGCACAGTGACTAGTGTGTTTCTTCCCGGGGTTTTCGATCCAAATTCTTTGTTTGTCCTATCGCGTCCCCATCATCCCATGTTCGGATTTGTCCGGATCCAGTTCCAGATGACTTGGGAAATCACTCCGAGCTATGGAAAGCCACTGATCTGCGAGAGTGACCGAGTGCTAAACTATTCCAAGTAGCCGCCGTTGGGCGTTGAGCTCCACTTCTCTTCCGCCCCGGCATCACTTTCCCTCTCCCTCTCCACTCTCCGCCATGTACGAATCTCACCGTATGCCCCTCCGTGTCATGTATACAATCACTGCCTCTAATTGATCCCGATAGGTCCACATCTTCTACTGGCTCAGGTCCCTCTGACCGTGTCTCCCTTCATCCATCTCCCCACCTCCGTCACCTTGCCGTACACCTACAAATCCATCTCAGCAACCCTTCCCCCGTCCGTGACCGTTGATCCAACCAATCCCGATGCCAAGGCTCGCTACGTGGTCTCCTCCAGTGGCGAACATGCGGCTCATCCAGATGAGATCCTGGCCGCGTGCCAGTCCCTCGAGCAACACCTGAAGAAGACCCGAAACGACGCCGAAGCGGCCATCAAAGCTTGGGAAGATACGATCCATCAGCGTGATCTGGCTGAGAAGCGACGAGTGGCGCCGGGCTGGCTAGACCGAGAAGAAAAACTCTTGCAGCCCAGTCGATCGGCGGCACCTGAGTCTGCGCGTCCTGAGAGTCTGCTGGACAGCTCGTCCGCGGATCAGGGATCCAGTATACCGTCAATGGTGCCGAGGGATGAGGGGGAGGAACTGGATCGAGCTTTTGGTGGGCTGGGGGTGAAATGAGTCGGGATAGCCGAGTCTCAGGTTTATAAGGATGATATGAGACGCGTCGACGCTCCGACGCTCAGGACGATCCACCCACTATATTGCATCAGTGCAGGGTATCGCCGAGCAGGCGCCTTTCTGAGGGTCTTACTGGTCTATGGTCTTGTCAAGCCAGCTCAGGCTATCTCTGTCATAGCTCGAGTCACGCTGGCGCTGTGATGCCAATCTGCTATGGCCCTCTTTTCGACTTGTCAATGATAGTGTAAATACGCCCGAATAACGATTTATGATCTGCCCATTATGGTTTAATATTTTGCTCAGTCGTAATTCTATCTGTGTTTGTAGAAAAAAATACGTGATTGATAGAGTAACCCGTCCTACCTAGGTACTTGATGGAGTTCGATTATATCTATCGGACGTGACCCATTCTTCTTCTGGAATTCTTAAAGTCCAACAACTACAATCGACTAACATGCAAATTTCTATTGTTAATTTAGAATGACTGAACTGGAAATTGCCTAATATAATCAACTTTGGAAGTTCATGAACGACCATCCAAGCTCAAGTGGAGACAACCACCTCCGCCCGAGCTACCAGCTTTTCGCAACTCCATTCACCTCAATTCCCCCAAACCCCGACAACCCACATCAACAATGGAGACTCTCCAAACAGCCCCAGAGACATCCGCCTTTGTCCCCCTCGCCGAACACCAATCGCGCACTCCAAGCTCCTTCCACACCGGCCCTGCCGTGCTCCACAACCACAGCCAACGATGCAAAATCGTCATACTAGAGCGCGACCTCCTCGCAACACCGCCCCTCAATGCGCTGCGCGGGCAAAGTAGCGAAGCCAAAGAAAGCGACAGCGCAGCAGACGGGCAATCCGAAGAAGAAAAGGAGGTTGCGATTGACGACGTGGACACCTGGGTGACATCAGAGTAAGTCTTCAACGAGACAGACGCAAGACCGGCATCCTCGTTCTGGCGCATCGCAACTAACACAATCTAGTAAATTCCTCTTGTACTCTCCTACACACTCAGCTGGCCTCTCAATCCCCTACCCTTCCATCTCTCTGCACGCCATCCAGCGCCTGCGTTTACCGGGGACGGACACCGAGGTCCAGGGCTTATACATGCAGATTGCGACTCCGAGTGCACCGGCTGAAGACGACGAGGAGCAATGCGTGACTCTTACTGTTGTTCCGCCTAGTGAACCCGGTGCCGGCTCAGAGGGAGCAGCTGGAGCCACGCTCGAAACGGACGAGGCGGAAACACCGACGCAAGTTCTGTACGGTGCTGTGTCTGCGTGCTCGAATTTGCATCCTGACCCGGCGGAGTCGGACTCGGATGATGAGACGGGCAAGTTCTTTGGTGAGGATGGGATTATGGCTGGGAGTACGGATGGGGGGTTACCGGAGCCTGTTGCGGGGAGCTCTGGGTGGATTACTGCGGAGAATATTGGGCAGTTTGTTGATGAGAATGGGGAGTATATCGGGCCTGGGTCTGGACATGATACTGCGGCTGAAGGGGACGCGGATGAGCCGCTTGGGCCTGGGGCTGGGACTGTGCATGAGCGGGAGAATGGGGTTGAAGAGCAAGGCGAGGGTGAAAATGATGAAACGAAGTGGCGGAGAACTGAGTAAGTGGTTGAATTAGATATAAGTGAAAAGAAATAAAATCTACAACGCAACCAAGATCAGACAAATATTCATTCATAATTATGACTACCTAGAAGTGTGGATATCGAAAGAAAAGATGCCTACAGTTACACCAAACCAAGCCAAATACTCCATGAGAAGAAGGTATCACGCTTTAAAACGCACGATCATCCAAGAACCAATCCAATCCTTCAGACACACCACCAAGAAAGAAAAAAAGAATCATCTACTCGCGTAGAAATCCATCCCCATCATACAAGCTAGCCGGCGTAGTCGTACACCCAATCCCAAGACCAAGACCCTTCCCCGTCGGAGTACTCAATCCACGCCGAGCCGAGTTAGGCGTTGGCGGGAGGGGCGTCACACGCGACGGAGACGGGGACTCTCCGATCTTCTCCAGAGCCCGAGGGATATTATTCTTATTGCGGATCGGAGACGTGTACTCCGGCAGAGCAAGATGAGAAGTCGGAGGCTTAGGTGGCGACGCGCTGCGATTGGCATCTTCCCAGATAGTAACGCGATCTTTGACGGATGAGTTGCGTCCTCGAGACCCGTACCCTAGGGATGGGGAATGTGTGGATGTGCTCAGGCCGGTTGATAGAGAGCCGGGAGAATCACGGAAAGGTCGATTCGAGCGGTCCTTGCCGTCGGTATGGGTGCGGTGCAATGAGTTGCTGGACTTGCGCCAGTCACTGCCTTGTGTGCCCGTGATGAGAGGAAGACCGGTAGGTGAGCCTGCTCCCATTAACGGTTCCATTGATTTTGGCGGCGGTGGGAGTTCTGAGTTGCTGCGTGTGCCCCTTGAGGTTTGATTTGGCTGGTTGCGAGGTCCTTTGACGGCGGACCGGCGGGGACTGCCGGTGACAGAAGGATTTTCGTGTGTTGGTGAAGGGACCTCTGGGATAGACCATACTGGTGGAATGTGCTCCGGAGAAGGGGTATGTGAGAGGTCAGTGCCAGTGTTGGGAGGCAGGGAAGTGAGGATCCCAGGCAGCGTGCGGTCCTTGTCAGGTTGAGAGTTTGATACATCGCCAGGTGCCTTCTTTCTCTTCTTCGATGGAGTCCTGTTATTCCCTGATAATGGCTCTTCAGCTAGCGGGCCGAGTGAGCTAGGTTCAGCGCGAGCCCGTCGGCTACTGCTTCGTTTAGACAAAGACAGCGGGGAGTTTCTATCTTGTGTCAGGGAAGGCTGCGGTTTTGGCGGGCCGTTGATGGCGCTTTCACGGAGATCAACTTCCTCCATCACATCGAGATCCTCGGGCTCCTCTTCAACGGTGGGGGTGAACTTGGGACCACCGAATGTCATTGGAGGATGGATCGAGATACGAACGCAGTTCTGACGCCGGTGGCCTTTGCGTTGTGATCCAACACTTTTCATTGCTGACTGCATCGGTCCTCCACGTTGAGACAGACTCGACCGCTGCATCGGACTTGCGGGCGTGACGGAGTTGGGCGGTTGACTGGGAGATCCCATCGAAAATAGGGTACCACTTGAGCGAGGCGATCCTCCGTAGAAAGGATCAAACTCGCGAGGTTCCTCGTACATCACACGCTGGAATTGACTAAAGTGCGGTACATAGGCCATAGGGTGACCAGATGGCCAGTTTGACGCAGTCAAGTCTTCAAATGGACTCATAGCCACAGGAGTCCCGCTCCGCAGCGAGGCGTGTCTTTGAGGTAGATTTGAGCATACCGAGCCGCTACGGTGAGGCCCGACTCGATCACTGGCGTTGCTGGGATTTCGCGATGTGGTGGTCACACTGCGACGAGGCGACAGCGGCTCCATTGACGATCTTCGTCGAGCTTCCGCCGTTGAAGATGAGCGAGCAGGGAAGTTGGGCAAGGGGGTGGCCGAAGTATTGGCAGCAATAAAGCTTCTGCGGCCGTTTTTCACACCGACATCGTTGGCGCTGAATGGTACAAATGTTCCCAAGCTTGGGGAAGTCAGTTCGGTGTCAGCCGAGCGTGGACCGTTTCTGCCGTCATCCAAGATGGAACTATTGGTCGTGTCGAGACTCATCGAGGACAATCGCATTATCGAATCGTTTCTTAGGTAGGAAAATCGGTCCGGTGGATGCACAGCTGGCGGTGGCGGTGGAGGAGGAACTGGTTGTTCAGGGACGACTCCCGCTGTTTGACTGGCGATGCTTGTGCCTCGTAGACGTCGTGGTGATTCCTCATACACACTGGGTGCGGGATCAAACAGATCTTGAGAATTGCGGTCCTCAAGGACTGGGAACAGACCTGATCGGTCCTTCTGCGAAGGGAAGGGCCAAGCTGGTGAGATCGGACGCATCCCCAAGTGGAAGCCTTCCTCTTCTCGATTCAACTCTGGCGTTTGCCGGGGAGTTCGCTCTGCTGGCAATTCCATTACGCCTTCGACAGCCGAAAGAGGAATGTCTTCTTTGGATTCTGTTTCTGCGCGCCGAGGAGGACTGGGCATCATCTCGCTGACTGTCACTATCGAGCTCATGCGGCTGTGCTTGTGTGAAGACCTCGAGAGACGCTTCGACCGAGAGCGTGATATTGAATGTCGCAGGGAGCGGGCTTTGTCGGCAAGGGGCCATGAGGATTCTGATCCATTCTTCGAACGTAGAAGCGTCTCTCTTGAAGCGAGTTTACCCCATTCTGTGGGCTTCCCGTAAGGTAGAAAGCCATGGGCTCGAAGTGCTGTGCCCTCCTCATTCGATAGCTCGGTGATGGTGTTTCCTGCAAAGGGAAGACCACGGGTCCCTTGTCCTTGTTTGAGACCAAGCACGGTCAGAGCATGGCGTTCTTTGCGCACTCGAACCCAGACGACAATCCCAACACTCGAAAAGACAATGAAGACAGCCGCAACCGTGGCGGCGATAGCCACCACAGCACTGAGCCCCAGCATGACCACCTCACTGCCAACTTGTCACCCAGTCTGTCCCGGTTGAAAAGACGCGTCGCGGGTGATCTGCTCGGATGCTCATTCGCTGGGGTATCCTAATCAATCCGATGGTTGACACGGATGTTCGTGATGCTGTCCTTGGGGTACGAGTCTCTCCCATGAGCAGTGTCTCTGAGGAGCCAAAAACACCAAGGAGAAACGGTAACAGCCGGACATCGAGTGCATTCCACCTGGGGCATTACCTTTGTTATGGGAACATTGATCAGACCCCAGGAATGTCAACTCATCACCCCCGGCACCACGAGGAATGCTCGCGGCTACACCACTTCTCCCTTCCATATCAACGATGACGCTGAGGAGTAATGAATATCTTACCGTATTCAGAGTCTAACCATGGAAAAGAATTCCACTTCTTGGAATGGAGGGTTCAAAGCTCAACTCTCCTTCTGCATCAGACCATGATCTGCACGATAAGATGTCCTGGAGAATGACCAGCCTTGCCAGCTTCCTCTAAGCTTGTGCATGAGATGTCAAACTCGATTGTCTTGCGACCGGCAGTCGATGTCTGATATTGGTGCTGCACTCCACGCGAGAAAGGAGTTCGATAAACAGTCCGGTCTACGCGTTTGGCCTGCTTCAAAGTCCAGTATTCCTCAATTTTGTCATTGAGAATGTTCCTATTGTTCCATAACCAAGGACTGACCTCTATGAATGGCGTGAGAGATGTCTCTGCAGCTGTCTCTGCAGCTGTCAGATCATTGTGGATGTCGCAGTTGAGCGCGGGTGCAATGAATACAAATGCCCCACATCGTGAAGATCTTCAACCGTACGACTTGATTATTGCACGGTGTCTTCAACACATATAGCCCTACTTTAAAAAGAAGTATTTTGAGGAATCACTGCTGAACGATGACAATGCATCTTTCCCAATTTGTCTCGATGCTGCGCCAGCACCGAAATTCCCCTCTTTAACTTTGAAACTAGGTAGTTTCCGTCCATTATGAACTCATGAGCTGAACAATACGATTAATAATCGTGGAGAAGTAACGATCTCTGATTCGCGTCAAAAAGAGTCACTTGGCATGTAACCTGTCCATATATGTGTCCGACTCCCTCGAGCAACTTCACTAATCAAACTATTCTTCAAGTTTCTCACCATGACCACTCAGAAAGCCATCAAAATCACCTCCCCCCAGCAGGTAAGCGTGGTCACTGACCACGCCCTGCCTGCTCTCCGCGATGACTATCTTCTTGTCAAAACGGAGGCAGTCGCCTTGAATCCGACCGATTGGAAACACATTGCCCACATTGCCCCACCAGGCGTGTTGGTAGGCTGCGACTATTCCGGCGTGGTCCAAGAAGTCGGCAAAAACGTCAAGAAGAACTTCAAAAAAGGCGACCGAGTATGCGGCTTTGCGCATGGTTGCAATGCGGTGCAGCCCGAAGATGGCTCCTTTGCCGAGTACATTGTGGTCAAAGGCGATATCCAGATGCGTATCCCTGACAACTTGACCTTCCAGGAGGCTGCTACGCTCGGCGTTGGTATCACCACCGTCGGACAGGGACTCTACCAGAGCTTGAAGCTCGCATGGCCGACCGAGCCGCTTCAGACTCCCGAGACAATCCTCATCTATGGCGGCTCTACCGCAACTGGGACTCTGGCGATTCAATTTGCTAAATTATCCGGGTACACCGTGCTGACGACTTGTTCGACGCACAACTTCGACTTGGTGAAGCGGCTTGGCGCGGATCAGGTCTTTGACTATAAGGATCCGAATGCGGCGGCTGCGATTCGTGAGTGTACGGGCAACAAACTCAGACTTGTCTTTGACACCATCTCGATCGAGTCAAGTGCGCAGTTCTGTGATGCTGTCTTGTCAAGTGAGGGTGGTGAGTATAGCGCGCTCCTGCCGATTGGAATTGAGCGTGAGAATGTGAATGACCGCTGGACGTTCGGGTACACCGCGGTCGGTGAAGATTTCATGTTCGGCGATAATAGTGTTGCTGCGAAACCCGAGGATAAGGAGTTTGCAGCGAAGTTCTGGGAAGTGGCTGAGCCACTGCTTGCTGCGGGCAAGATCAAGCCGCATACCCCGAAAGTCAACCCGGGAGGTTTGAATGGTGTCCCCGAGGGACTCCAACTTTTGAAGACGGACAAAGTTAGTGGTCAGAAGCTGGTGTACAATATCGCCGAGACCTCCTAGGGTGGTTACAAAGAGTGGGCATGGAGTATCTAGCCAGTCTATAAATAAAGCATAAAGAATTCAACGCCCATCTGCCACTGAAGTACACTGAAACCATTAAAGATAACCAAGAACTGTGTCTTTGTAGGCCAAGCACGCACGACTGAGATCTCGAGTCAGCGCAGCATCGAATCCGGCCCACTGACCCCGTCATGCCCCCGCCCTTTACTCGCAAGTGACCGCCAACGCTCAGATTCCGAATTCACTATGTCATTTGATCCTATGGAGAATGAGCACGGGTAAATTTCATCAGAGCTGCTGGACGGTCGGATTCTCGCGAGTATCTTAAACCCCGCGACTCGCTCCAGCAGCCATCTCTTCGTTCTACAATGTGTGCGTGAGCCCGGACGTCTTCGATCCAATAGTCCTGGACTCGATCGTATAGTCCTTTCAATTGCAAAACTCATTTGAAACGTGAATGACTCTGTACTATGTGAGTCTTTGTTGGGGTAAGCTATAGTTCGGTTCAATACAAACGTTCCTTGTTCCATAGGCGTCGACAAAGGTTCATTTCCTAGTCGAGCGTGGACGATAGCTGCCTGACTCGATGAAATATAAAAAGATGTTGAAAATTGTCCCTTTGCCATCTGTTCGACAGAAGCGATCACCCCACCGACGAATCGAAGTATCCTGCACTCAATCGCCATGAGAGCCGTCGCCGAAAGTCCCAGTCTGCTCCAGGAGCTACTCGCCCATCATGATAAAGAGAGACTAGCGACCGAAACTGACATGGTAAGTGCTCCTTCAGTCACTGTCCATATCTTGCTAACACACAACAGTCTGAAGCCGTGGATGAGGCACTTCAATGCGAGACATGCCAGAATCTCATCACCGAAGTGGGCATGAACAACGACATTAAGAAAGGCTCCTACATCACCACGAGCTATCCACCCTATTTCCTCAACCAATGTACCCGAGATGACAATATCTCCCCCTTCACGCCTACTCCAAAAGAGCCCGACTATTCCTACTGGAATGTCATGTCGCCGCCGCAGCGCCAAAAGTACTACCAATTAGTGGAAAGCATCCTAGAAGAGGAACTCAACAAGCCTATCAAACTCGATACGGAAACAGCCGTCTTGTTTGCGCATTATCAGGTCGATTTTCACATCCGACAACACTACCTCTCCCGCCGCGGCGTCTTGACCATGTGCCGAGACACAAATGACATGCAGCAACTCCGCCAATGGCAGTGGGAAATGGCAGAGATGGACGCCAACAACAAAGGGACGACGACGAAGAATTGGCCACGAGGAAGCAGACAGCTCGGCTGGCCGAACGACGGCAACCTCGAGATGGCGCATCAAACTCACATGTGGAAGAAATCCTGGCGGGCACGCCGGAAGCGAGTCGAAGTTGTACGGGCAAAGTGGGCGGTGATCATGGAAGAGCGGCGTCGACAGCGGGAACTATTGAAATTGAAGGAGCTAGCGACGGTGACGGTTCGGTTGTATTGTCGGGGTGAATTGATGAATGTTCGGACGCTGCAGCGAGTACAGGATACACTGCCTTCCCCGATGAGTGAGCGAGGGACACAAAGCTCTGCATTTTGAACTGGAGTCCACGGTGGCGTTTAGGAACAGATACCCTGGAATGAATATCTTTTGTTGCATGAATACAATCGCTGTAGAGGTGATGGTAGACTACGAGCCGAGGAAACTCGGAGTAAGACTGACTCGTGGTCTGATGCATGTGGATTGGCCATAGCAACGGTTGCACAATGCACCCCGGGATTCGCCATCACGGGCGTGATGGCAACATTGATCTCTGTCAGCATGGTTGGCTACATGTGTGCAGGTGAACCTTCAGTAGTGAAGCTTCGAAGACCATCAACGCCTCGACTTGATGAGGTTAAAGAGCATGCATTCTAGTCCTTCAATGAACAATCCAATCTCACAGTCCATCTAGCCTCGAGCTTCAATTCTGGTTATAGAAGTGGACTGCCATCAAAGTTGAGGGGTCTGGATACCCCTTCGTGACACAAAGTAGCTCATAGTAGTCAACTGTCAGATTCGTCGACACATCGTGAAACCTGGGGACGATGTATACTACCTCATGGTGCCAGAATGATAATTCCGGCAAGACCCATGAGACTGGACAGCATATAAAAGGGCAGTCTGTTAGGTCCAGTCAAGATACTCTGGAACTGAAGTCAAAAAACAACATCCAGCCTTGAACTTATCCGCAATGCGTCTGCTCGCTGTGCTCACCTTTCTGACTGCACTAGTCATGGCAGCTCCGGTCGAGACGACTGAAGGTGTCGATGTTCTCTCTGAAGACATACTCAGATGCCAACCCGGCTACGCGGCCTGCCTCAGGGTGAGATTCACAGACCCTTTTAAGCTTGGCATTGCTTAACGCGATAATAGGGATGTATTGCACGAGGCGAGGGCGAACGCTGTGCCCGTGTAAGTTGACCATGATCAGGATAGACGTGACTAGAACTAAAACAGTTTAGCGGTGCTACGAGCGATATTGCCGCTAAGAATATCGGGAGAATCCTGCAGTTTTCAACAAACTGTGTGGATGATTGCAAGGGTTGGGATCAAAGGAGCAGAGATGAGACTCTTCCGTAAAGGCCAATCAATCCCAATCCCAAAACAGAATATTCCACGTGAACTCTCTTCTCGTAGAATGATCATGTGAATCTCATCCTCTTTTTTTCTTTTCCCCGAGGACATCGGGATCTCATTTGCACCACCAAACCCCAATCTTTGGCATTTGCGGGGAAGACCACAATGTTCCTGCGAGAATGTCTCATTCCACATGAGAATTCGGCGATCTTCACACCGGCCTACTGAATTGAGAGGAGCCACTTCACCCCACTTTCCCCCTCAATACTGGGGGAAAATCGCAGAAAATCCGGGATGAGGATGTGTGAAACAAAGTCTGGGTCTGGAAGCAGTGGGAGAGACCAGACTTGGCTATAAACCCTGGTCCAACGATCTCCCGAGGCTTACACGGTTGTGGCTGGAATCTAATCCGATTCCCCTGTATAAGAGGTCATGGCTACAGTCATAGTGAACGATGGCTATGACAACCCCTCTCTCTTCGACTCCAGGATTTGTTGGACCGAGTCTGTGCACTACAAGACGGCTTCTCCGTTTTTTTGACGATGGATATCAACCAATCACCGATCCGGAATTCCATGACTAATCTGACAAAACTGCATTTCGTCACTTTTTCAGCCTGTCCCTTGGTGAAACTTGGCTTCTGAGCCAGCATTGACGCAGATCAGAAGATCGCTGACGTGGGGGAAATGGAACATCTTCTGTCAACGAAAGATGAGAGGGGAATCAATTAAGATTTCCCGAGGGCGAATGGAGGAAGGAAACAATTCCTCTTAAAAACTGCAGAATTCTCAGGCTTCCAAACCGCAAACATCATCGTTATTTAACCGGGAAGCCGTGACAATGACGTAAGAACGACCAACTAACCCGACCGGCCCGTCACAAAAGACAAAGATTCCCGAAACGTTGTAAAACAGAGGATGGACCATCTACTGGAAACCGTAAATGGAATTGTAGAAATCGAGATGACACCGATCCGATGACCTCATCTGAAAAATCTCCCTGAGGGGGAATATCTATGACCCACCGACCACTCCGGATGGGAGTGGGTAGCAACCTTGGGTGGGCTGGGAATTTATAACCTCGCTCCTGAATCCTGTTCCTCGTTTGCCCCTCGTCTCCCAACTCCCATCTTCCTCCCCTCCCCATCTCCCTTCAACTGTCCATTGTCGATTCTTTACCTATCTCGCCCACCATGTCCAAGACCAGAGTTCTTTTGGTCGGTGCCGCGGGTGAAA
The DNA here is from genome assembly GCA_037042135.1 of Penicillium sp. PG113-03A. Taxonomy (NCBI): domain Eukaryota; kingdom Fungi; phylum Ascomycota; class Eurotiomycetes; order Eurotiales; family Aspergillaceae; genus Penicillium; species Penicillium sp. PG113-03A. The sequence continues at coordinate 529,282 of JAXQJW010000163.1, forward strand.
CCGGAGGCTCCATCGCAAACGGTCTACTAGAAGATGGTTCCTTTGTACGTGTTCTCTTTCTCGAATTCGACCCAATTCCCGTCACCGACTAATTGTGATTTTTAGGAGGTCATCGGTCTCGTGCGCCCCGCCTCCGCCCAGAAACCCGCCATTCTTCGATTGCAGGAACGCGGTGTGCAGATCCGGAAATGTGATTTGAAAGCCTCGGAGGAGCAGCTGATTGAAGTCCTGGCTGAGATTGATATTGTCGTGAGCTGTGTCGGCCCGGCCGAGCAGCAAGATCAGATCCCGTTGGCCAAGGCTGCGAAGCGGGTGGGAGTCCAGCGATTTATTCCCTGTGGTTTCATCACTCCGACCCCGCCAGGTGGGGTGATGTGGCTGCGCGATGAGGTATGGATGCTAACCCCCCAAACCTATGCATCACGCTCTAACATTGCCCAATAGAAAGAAATTGTCTACAATCAGATTCGCCAGATTTGGCTGCCGTATACTCTCATTGATGTCGGTTGGTGGTACCAGCTGTCTTATCCGCGTCTCCCTTCGGGCCGCGTCGATTATGCGATGACCTCCGGCAACGATGAGATCATCGGCGATGGTAATATGACCACGGCGCTCACGGATCTGAGGGATATCGGTCGCTTTGTGGCCCTGATTATCAAGGATCCGCGCACCCTGAACAAGAAGGTTCTTGCCTACAACTTGGTGTCCACACAAAACAAGATTTACGACCTGATGGAGGAAATCAGTGAGGAAAAGATCGATCGCAACTATGTCAGTATTCGGGGGAAGTCATGTTGGAACTCTGCTAATGTGTTCTAGGTTCCCGAGGAGACCATCAACAGCCGCGTCCTGGCCGCCCGCCAGGCCAGTGAAACCTATCCTTTCGACCCGATCAAGTTCATTCCTCGATACCTCGCCGAATACCAGTACTCGTGGGGCATTCGTGGTGACAACAACCCAGAGTACGCCAAGTATCTGGGTTACCACCTCACCAGCGATCTGTACCCCGATTTCAAGCCCACCGATTTCCGGGAATATCTCGAGTCGGTGATCCGAGGTACCGCCAAGGGTGTCTACCAAGACCGGACCATCTCGCGGAAGCATCAACGTCACTTCCCCCGGACCGAGTCGAGCGACTCCTTGTACACTCGCATCTTCCCGCGAACAGAGTCGAGCGAGTCCCTTATGTCGAGATGAGTTTGACGAAAATCACGTATTTCTTACATTCAGGCGCGACCGTTCCAACCGCTTCAGATCCGGTATTTTATCACATATGATATCTCCCCTCTCGTGGGCTCTCCCGCTGTTTCCTTCCGGCGTCTTTGATTTTCTTGGGCGTTTGCGATACGGGAACGATAGACGCCATGACCGCGTGCCGTTCTCGATAGGCTTGGCGATTGGCATTCAACCGAGATCTTGTCTGTTCCATACGTTTTGATTTTGATCGCGATCTACGGAGGCGATCCTTGCTTGCATATAGAAGAAATATATCCCGCACTCGGTGATCCCACCTTCCTTTTTCTCCATGTCCCTGCTGTGTCAGCATCCAGTCACCCTGTGTTAGGACGCACCAGGATACGATTTGTTAGATCTCCCATTTCCTCTAGCTCTGTTGATCGTGTTCCATGGAAGTCTCCCATCCTCGTCGCAGACCGCGGTCTTCACATGAGAGTCAGCCGCAAGCACCTGAATCAAGCCCGCCGACTACTGGGCCTTCGGATAACCTGCGAGATGTTGCTACAGGATTTGTGGGCATCTACCAGGGCCTGTCGCCACGAGAGATTTCGATCATCGGTTTGTTCAGCTCGGTATCGTCGAGAAACTGCTAACAGATCCAGCAATCGGGTCCGCGATCGGAACCGGGCTGATGATTACAACAGGCATGGGACTGGTCTTGTAAGTGCCTTTTGGAGTTTGAATGAGCCTTGCTAATTAAAAAGGGGTGGCGTGAGTAAATCTCGCACAATCCTAGAGTATCACTGACGATCTAGCCTGCTGCTATCATCATCTCATATACGGTCGTCGGGTTTGCCGTCTTCCTGGTTCTTTCGGCACTGGGCGAAGTCGCTGCATGGCTACCGAAGCCATATACTGTAGCAGACCAGGCTGTTCGGTTTTGCGACCCAGCTCTTGGATTTAGTCTCGCTTGGATGTGAGTCCTTTCCTGTGCCAGAACGGGAGTGCGCTCATTCTCGCAGATACTGGCTCAAGTATGCCATCGTCACGCCGAATCAATTGGTTGCCACCACTCTTGTCATGTCGTACTGGCTAGACAGCGATCGAGTCAATCCAGGAGTGTGGATCACCGTCTTCTTGGTGATCATTGTCTCGCTCAATTACATTTACCATGGCTTGCCCAGCCAGGTCGAGTTCTACGTCTCTTCGATCAAATTAGTTGTGATGTTTGCTCTGATGATCTTGTCTCTTGTACTTGCCCTCGGCGGAGGACCGGACGGAGAACTGAAAGGTTTTCGATACTGGAAAGATCCAGGCGCGTTCACTGCTACTTTACCTGACGGTTCTTTTTGGATGGAGAAGCTCTTTCGGACTTGCGGGACTATGTCGTCGGCCACGTTTGCATACATTGGCAGTGAACGATCCGGCATCATGACCCGGTCTCCGAATGTTCGAAAGGCCATTTCTCGAGCTATCAAGCATACGTTCTACCGAATTCTCGTCTTCCACCTTCTTGGAATCACCCTTCTCGGCATGCTTGTCCCTCATGATTCGGCCTCGTTAGCTTTTTCCACCACCGCTTCCAAGGAGAAGGCCGCCTCGCCTTTTGTGGCAGCTTTATACTGCGCCGGTATTTCTGTCGTTCCGGACATTTTAAATGGGTGCATTCTACTGTTTGTCCTGTCCATCGCCAATTACGACCTGTACTTGGCAACCAAGGCCATGTGTGACCTTTCACTGAAACAACGAGCTCCTGCCTTTTTATCCCATAGCAATCGGCGCGGTGTGCCCGTTTACGCACTCGGGGTCTGTTCCGCGCTGGCCACTTTGGCCTATATCAGCATTGGGAGCAATACGGTCCAAGTATTTGGATATTTTGTGGACACGGTCACAATGCTTGGTCTTCTGACCTGGATCTCCATTCTTATTACGCATGTCTCATTTGTGCGGGCGCGTAGAGCGCAGGGAATACCAGATGACGTTTTGATCTTCCGCGCTCGCTTTGGACTGTCCGGGACTTGGCTGGCCCTCGTCCTCTGTCTCTTCATCTCGGCAACCCTCGTCTTTAAGGCGTTTTCTTTCAATTCGGAGCAGCGAAGATTCAACTACCGGTCAGTCCTAGCCTCTTATTTTGGCATTCCTCTTTACATCGCGCTGTTTGTTGGCCACAAGCTCCTGATCAAGAGCAAGCCGGTGACTCCCAGGGAGATAGATTTATGGACCGACAGACAAGGACCTCCGCAGGAGACGATGCAGCAGATAACTAATTGACCTGTATGCCATCCCATGTTATTCAAGAGAAATCCATTCCAAAAGAATCCCCGTTAGTCTGAACTCGTAGTTTGCTGGACGCATTGAAGTGGAGCCGCTACCGCCCGACCCGCGATGAGCGATCGTTTGCTGCAGCATCGTACTTTGCTCTAAGGGGCGAGGGGATGGACCGGGGGAAACTTGCTGTTCTTTGTATCGGTGATTCTTCCAATCTTCTGTCTCAACTCGTGTCTCTCCTGCACCAGCGCCTTCAATGATTGAATGACCGCGCGCAAGACAGGTCTCGCTCCGTTTGTTTACACCCCGCCATGCCTGGGACCAGACCTGATAAAAGAACCAGATGGAAAACAGATACAACAGCCAGAATCCCCCCCTCAAACCGTCTCTTCTCTCGCGATCATGCCTCCCATCACCCCGCGGCATAACCGCGACGCCCTCGGCGGCCTCGTCCAAAAACTAAACTCCGAATTCGGCCTCGACATCCTCATCCCGCGGGGCCAATCGCCAGCCTCAATTCAGAGCAAATGCTCTCTCCGCTGGACAGTCTTCAATTCCATGCAGAGACTTTACTGGCTGCGCAAACCCGTCGACGGCCGCGCGAGATTGGATGAAGTGCTCCGCGGTTTTGAAGAGTGGATCCGCGGCCGGGAAGAGTCGACCATGGTTGCATGGGGGGAACAAGGACGAGTCCGGCAACGGAGCGAGGAACCGGTACTAGATGATGCGGAGCAGGATCGACGTCTGGAGTATCTGTTTGATCATTTGCGCGATGAGATTTACTTGCTTAATCCGGATTCTGCTGTTGGGAAACGATTGGAACCCATGGACAATGTTCCTCGTTTGTCGCCGAGGAAGCGTCGATGGGAGGAAAATGACGACGAGGACGAGTTTCATACGGCGCCGAATTCACCATTGAAGAATGGGATGGGACCGTCGCCTGGACTGGACTTGGATAAGTTGAATTTGTCCTTGTTGAGCGATGAGCCTGAACTCGAGTTCGCGAGGGAACCGAGTAAGTCGTTCAGCTTTGTGGATCGATTGAAGGGCTCTGTTTCTAGCCGGGACTATGAGACCATGTCATCGGACCGAATGCATTTCAATGCGGATGGTCCAAATTGGTCGAATGGTTCTATGGACTGGGATAGGAACCCTGCCGTCAATGGGACGAATGGAGGATTTTCCAAGCCGAGTCTACCCAATTCCAGGCGCTCGTACACTGGGACAAATGGATATAGCAGCGCCGCGAGAAATCCATCTGTCAATGCGCCAGACACCAGTTTCTCGACGGTATCCAGCGCTTCCCTCGCCATGTCCCAGTCTCGGATAGTGCACTCGTTCGACACTGATATCACCGAACCGGAAACCCAATCCACGTATGCCGACTCTGTTGTCGACTTTATGCTCGAAGAGGAAGTGAGCAATAGCATGCTATCGGATTATCCGGAAACTGGAAAGTTTCCACGAGAGCTTGTTTCGCCCGTACAGGAAAGGTTGATTCAAAATCTCGTAGACAACGGGCCATTCTCGATCCATCATCCTTTCTCCGGTAAAATCCCTCTTCGATACCGGTATGAGATTGAACGGGTAGGACGAGCTTGGAACGTTCCGTTGAAGAATATGCTGCGAGGAGATCGGATTCCATTCTCAACCCAAGATGGATTCTGGTCGTGGATCAGTGGGCATAGCCAACGAGGTGGCCATCTCCTCCCTGAGAAAACGGCTGAGAGGGCTTGGAACTCTGCCCTGGGTCATTTCAAATCAGAGCGAAAGTCCGAAGTGGTAGTCTTGACTGGGGCACTTGATTGGTGTGCTCCGAATGAGCCGGGGATACTCAAGTTGACATTAAATGCTCTCCAGACGGAACGGACGTGTCGTTTCCATCGCCGATTCGGCTCTGATAGATTCCTGACGTTGACGATTCCAGCACCGACGGTTCCACCCGAGTATCTGCGAAGTGCACTGCAGCCATCTGTTCTTCGCGAAACTATTGCATTGTGGTTGACTCGACATGACCACAAATGCCTGGGACGAACCTGGCGGCCATTCTACGTCGAGGAAATCAAAATGAAAAAGAAGGCCAAAGAAGATCCTCGCTTTCGTGTTGAGTTTTTCGCTGTTGATGGTGTCGATTTTGATCGTCGGTTTCCGTCGTCTCTTGCACCGCCCGATCAACCCAGTGACAGACATACCCCGATGGGCGTCGATACATTGTTGGAATGGCATATGCCGTCCTCTGAGAACTCTAATCAGAGCAATTGTAAATTATTCCAGCGTCTGTCGCTGGGATTGTCCAAGACCTTGGTTTCTGTCGCCTTAAAGCCTACTCAGATCATCCGATTGAGGGACGACGTGTCGCGCAAACGAGTTATGAATGATGGCTGTGCTCTGATGTCGAGATCTATGGCTAGAGCCATCACCGATGCACTTGGCATCGATAACGTTCCTAGTTGTTTCCAGGGTCGAATTGCAGGCGCCAAGGGTCTGTGGATGGTTGACCGGCATCAATCATGCATTGACAGCTTTAGTGGCGCAGATGATATGTGGATGCAGATTTCTGACTCGCAGCTGAAGATTGATCCTCATCCGCGAGACTGGATAGAGCCCTTTGACAAAGAGAAGTTGACGTTTGAAGTTGTGAATTGGGCCAAGGAGTTGCATCCGGTTGATCTAAACATTCAACTACTCGCCATCTTGGAACATGGCGGGCGACACAATAATCTCATGAAGGACCGAATTAGTGAGCTGACGCGACAGGGGATTGCGGCCATATACAGAGATGTCGAACATGTACTCGAAGCTGATAGCAGTGTTCTTTGTCGGGGTCTTATGCAGAAACTGCGGCCTTCTGGCGATGGAAGTAGCCGACGCTTGGATCAATGGATGTCTAACGATGCAGAGTTTATTATCCGGCTTTCAGAGGCGGGATTTAAACCCCGGAGCTTTTACCCCCTTCGAAAGAAGTTACAAAGGCATCTGAATGCGGTGCTTGATCGCCATGTAGACGATCTCAAGATTCAGGTTCCGCTCTCCACATATGCCTACTGCATCGCTGACCCGTACGGTGTTCTCGAACCGGATGAGGTGCACTTCGGATTCTCGAAGAAATGGAAGTCGAATGACCCTGACAACGCGTTCGATGATGATATCCTTGAAGACATGGACGTTCTGGTGGGTCGATTACCAGCCCACGTACCCTCGGATATCCAGCGGCGGCGCGCAGTCTGGAGACAAAGTCTCCGTCACTTTGTCAACGTGATCGTCTTTTCAACCAAGGGCGACATGCCCCTGGCTCACATGCTGTCCGGTGGAGATTACGACGGCGATACACCGTGGATCTGCTGGGATCAAGACATTGTGCGGAACTTTCGCAACTCCGACTTGCCTGAACTAGAGCTCCCACCAGAACACTATCAACTGACGAAGCATGCGATTCCCATGACGCAGGTGCATTCGCCTGAAGACTTTTTGCAGACTGCTTTTGAGTTCAATCTCACTCGGTCGAATCTGGGACGGTGCACCATGGAGCACGAAAAACTCGCTTATGACGAATCCATTAACAGCTTTAGGGCGCTGGAGCTCGCTTGTCTACTAAGTCATCTTGTCGACGGACGAAAGGCTGGCGTTCATCTGTCCGAGCCGGCATGGGTGAAGCACCGAAATAAGATCAGTCCCAAGGGCATGCGCGCACCACCTGCATACCGGAATCCAGAGAGAAAACCCAAGCAAAGCAACATTGTCGATTATTTGAAGTTCTGGGTCGCGGAGGAGGAGCGTTGTCGGGTTTTAAAGACACTCCAGGATAGATTTCCCGAGAACGAATGCGCGCGTCACATTGATGAAGATCTCGCCCGTCCATGGCGAGAAGCCCGGTACGCCGCAGATGCCGATCCTACCGGGGAACTCAGCAAAGTGCTGGGTAAAATCGATAAAGCGACCTCGAAGATCAAAGACCGATGGAACCTCCTAGTCAACGACGATTCCGAGAACCCTTCGAATTTCATCCGTGAAGCAACACAAGGCATTGCTGCTCTGTTGCCCCCGACAGGCTCGCACCCGCTTATGCACGTCTGGCAGCATAGCCAGGAACAATGGCGCCGCCTGCTAGCCTCATGCACGTATTCGAAATCATTATCGTCTACGCTTGTTTTCCACATCTTCGGCGAGGAGGTATGCGACCTCAAAGCGACCACCTTACCTTCTCGCAGCATCATTAACGAGGTCGTCGCTATCTACCGGGTGAATCCCAAAATGGTGTCTCAGCTGTCGACTGGCAAGCTCCCTGCTAACGAGGATGAAGCGGTGTACGATGGAGAAGACGCCATAGAGGCATTAATCCAGGGGCACGATGAAATGGGAGATCGAACCCCGGTGGAGTGAGATAGCATTGCATTGATCTTGCGCTCCTGTACATGATACCACTGCACATGAATTTATTAGATTTAGCATATTATTTGCGGCCGATCCCAAGTCTTAAACTGATAGTGACGATGGTCAATCATCCGGTATGGACTCGCTGTTCACATAGAGAGTTTGACGAGATCTGCTGAACCCGTTGAACTGCGTGGATGTCGTACTTGTATATGCTAACATGGTCAGCAAGGCCATCAATCAGATCAAATCACTTACCTCCCATATTCTCATATCGCAACCAATCTCCAATCTGAACTTCAGAGTTGAAACGAACCTCCCGCGCGACACAATCCACACTATCGCATGTCGGGCCCCAAATAGAATATCGATGCTCGCCAGTTTTACTTTCAGAGGCTTGCTTCGTATAGTCCGTCTCTTTCGTAGCAATCAGACGTGGCACGACAATCTCCTTCTCCATAACGACATTCATGAAATTCCCATAAACCCCATCATTCTGATACAACATATCCGGAAAGACAGCCGCAGCGCTCCCGAGTTGTCTGCGGCGCGCAATAACCCGGCAAACAAGTGTATACGCACTGCGAGCATAAAACCGACCAGGCTCAGCAATGGTCACAACACCAGACGGAAATTCCGACCGGATCGTGTCCCGGATGAACATAGCCATGTCCTCGAAGCAGTCGTCCTGGAATCCACCGCCAAGATCCAAGACCGTAGGATTAAAACCAAGGCTTCGAGCCCGTGAAAATACAACTCGTGCATCTCGAATCGCGTTACCGAAGGCTTTTGGATTCCTGGCTCCAGTTCCTTTTTCATTAGCACTTCTTCTGGATGTTCTGATGAACATACCAACATGAAAGCTGACACCGATGATATTCAGATTCAACTCTTTTGCCCGTGATAATAGCGTATGCGTTGTATCTAAATGCGCACCGAACTTCTCGCCTAACCCGATCAAGGCGCTATTATCGTTTGCATAGATTCGGAGGAAAAGTTGTGCCTCTGGCATATCACGCTTGATAGTATCCAGCTCATCGATGTTATCAAACGTGGTTTTGAGAACGTGTGCACGACGGGCAAGTTCAAGGGCAGATGCCGATTTGCATGGATTCGCGAAGAGTATTCGAGTCGGATCGACGCCGAGATTGAGTACTGTGCGAATTTCTTCGACAGACGCGCAGTCGAAGCCTGTACCGAGGTCGGCGAGGAGTTTGAGGAGAGTTGGATCCGAGTTGCATTTTACTGCTGTATATCTGATTAGATTTATCGACCACGGGTGTTGGGTTGGATGTAGTAGTACCGTAATAGGGCTGCACGTCTGGGAGATTCCGTGTCCAAGATCGGTGTTGTCGGATTACCTGGCCTAGATCTGCGACGAAGAAGGCTTCATCTGTGATGGTTGGACGTTGTCTCAGAAGATGGGTTATATACTTTTGAATTGCGGCGTCGACTAGTTCCTCGGCTGTCAATTTTGGGTATGTTGGGCTGGGAGGAAACTTTGGGACTGCGTTTCTCTGCGGGTAGAGAATATCCATTAAAGTAGCTATAGCTCGGTACAGCATTCCGCATGACATTGGAACTTCTCTGTTCAGTGGAATGAGTTGTTCTGCACTTGTTAGGACTTGGGCTACGGTGAGGGAGATCGAGCTACACTGAGTGACTATTTCTATTCGGTCTGGTAGATCTGCAGAAGTGCAGAGACATACAGTGTTCCTCAAGGTTGTCTTGGCTTACCATGCTGAGCAAATATTGTGCACATTACTATTGCCTTGAGTGATGATTGTTTGCTCAGTAAACCATCTCATTTCTCAAAGTTTGCTGTCACAATCTCGGTCCAGATTTTGATCGGATTACTCGATAGCCAGTCATTGTCATAGCAGGCCAATAAATATGCAAGAATTAGTGAGCAAGACTCAGCTGCACGGCATTACCGTAGAATCTAGGATAATCTCGATTGGTTATTGTTGGATGCGAACATATGTCTTTTTGCCAGACTCTCTTGCTTGGATAACAATACGCTCAAATATACATCGATCTTATATGTGTTAAAATGTCTAATTTAGAAGCTGCCGCCTCTCCGCTTCATCACCCTCAAGATCCCTATCCCATGTCTTCTGTTCCGCACCACTTAACCACAGCATTGGTATAGCAGTGAACAATGACAAAACACTCAGACCCAACGTCATCACATTCCAGCCAAAATGGAATGATACAAATCCACCTGCCATCGGGCCAAGAGCAAGACCCCCAAAGTGTGCCATACTCTGCAGACTAAAAGCTTGCGCAATAGCACCTTTCTCACCAAACACGCCCGGATTCTCAGCCTCCATGTCATCTAGTACTTTTTGTACTTCGAGTAGCAAGGCAGGCTCGCTCAGATCGACACACATGCCAGTAAGACACAAGATCACGCAGAGAATCGCTTTGTCGTGAAATGTATTTTCTTCGACGAATCGAAGACAGAATAGAGTCGGTGATAAGATCGCAAAGCTGATGAAGGTTATGATTCGCGAGCCTAGATGATCGGCGAGGTACCCTACATAATTAGTCCATAACTATTTATAAAATGAGATGAACACATACCGAAGAAAGGCTGGAAAATGGCCGCCGATGCCCCTGGAAGAAAAATAAGACCTGCGCCTAGTACATCCCAGTGAAATACACTCTCCACAAAGATGGTGAGAGTCTCGGGAAATCAACACAGCGAACCAAGATGGAGTTCAAACAGACTCACCGCGTCAAAGGCCGATACAACCAGATTGCTCACAATGACAGCCCACAAACTGATCAGAATCCGAGGCTGCCGCAGAAGCTTGAACAGAGCAAACGAGCTCCTCGACTTGGAAGACTTGAGCATGTTGCTTCTGCGCACTGCCGTACCGTACGGCAAACTATCCGCGCCATAGTGCTGGTGTGATATTGTTTCCTCATCCGAGAGAAATAGCCAGCGCGCGGCAGATCTCTTTTCAATCACCGCCAGTCGCAATAGCATGTCCAGCGCGATAATGCAGAAAGCCATTCCGAAAACTGCATAGAATCCGCCGACGTTGTATACCACGCCGCCCAATAGTGGCCCACACATGAATCCTAGTGTCAATGCTGTCCCGACATACCCAATCATTTGACCGAGATGACGCTTGTCGACGGCATCAGTTACGATCGCCAGACCGGCAACTGTGACCATGGCGGTCGCAGCGCCTTGTAATATCCTCGCCAGGATATACCATGTCAGTGATTGTGCTGCGGCGAAGATGACCATCGATGCAAGAAGGAGGGCGAGACCCAATATGTACAAGTGTTGTCGAGTGCCAGCGAGGTCGAGGAAGTATCCAAAGACGGGACTGCACACAAGAGCCGAAAGAGCGACTGCAATGAGTAGGATACTGTTCCAGTATTCACCTAGAGACAATTAGTTAGGATTCTATCATTTGAAGCAGAAGCATACGATCTTGAAAGTCAACGCCTGCTCGCGAAACCAATGCAGTCGGCATGACGGGAACGATCTATACTTGTAAGATAAAATCAAATAGGTATAGCGATGAACAAACCATAGCATAAAGAAACAAATCCTATTCTACTCATTAGCTTGGTCTTAAGGTGTTGCGGTGTCTCTCACTGTAAACATCGACAACGACACCGTCGCCACAACAAACGACTGCGATGATCGCAGCGATAGAAGCCATGGTCGATGGTCGGGCGCGTCCCAAGTCATGGTAGTCAACCTTTACTGAATATCCAGCTTGAATCAAGATGTGAGGGCGATTGAGTAAACGTTGAAGCGAGCAGTGCCAAAGCTCGTCATACACCGGAAGACGCGGGCTTGGAGACCAAATACAAAGGGTCAAGTCGACTGTCGACTTGTCTACGACTTGAGCTGCAGATCGCCTTTTCAGCTCACAGGGAAGTTTGAAAGCAGTGGAGATGATTGGCTGTGATGTGTGATAATGGCTGGCGAAAATGCAGTTTTTGACCTGCAGGATCAGAACTGCTTGACGACTGGTCTAGATTAGAATATTGACAAATGAGGAGTGATTTATTGCGAGGGTAAGGAAATGATGGATTACAGAATTGTCTTATGTCTATTTCGTGGATCTGGACGCCACCAGTTCTTGATGTTTGATCCTGATGTCTTTGCATCTGCAAGCAAAGCACACCTGTCGGCGCCAAAGCAATTCCGACGGGCGAGGTACTAGTCAGATTGGCAATCTTCGAAATCCGAACAGTTGTTGCACGATGTGTACCGTATAATTATACACTGAGTAAACTGTTGCTGACAATCTGCTGAGTATCCCGAGCTATCAACAATGTTTATCATGTCGAGGTTGGTCAGAGGTACTTTACATTCTGATGGAAATTATCAACTTAGAACAGTCCACTGAAAGAAAGTTTATTTCCAAGTCTGCAAGTGGTTGCTTGTAGATGACCAGAATAACCTGGATCTCACTGCAATTGAATAAAAAAAAAGTGAAGATGTATGTGTCAAGAAAATAATTCAGAAGGGCAGCCCCAGCCCTGTCTTTCCCGTCTATATATACATAGAGTAAGTACAAAGAAAAGCGCATCAGCTCAGGCTTGAGCACTGCGCATCGAATGGAAAGACTAGGAGGCTACTGCGGAACGCGACACAGATGTCCATCCGGGTGTTCCTCCCACTCATCCGAACCAACAGCGGTCCGGGCGTAGAACAGGTCCAGAGGATCATACTTCGCCTTGATCTTGCGAAGGGCATCGTAGTTCTTGCCGAAGAACGCGGTCTTCCAGTCAGGCTGGCGGAAATCGGCTTCGTTCATATAAGCACCCGACTCCGGAGCCAGACCCTGAAGCTTGGGCATGAACTCGTCGGTCATCTTGCGCTGGTTTTCAAGCATCTTCTTCTCCTCGTTCCATTCCCATGGGGTCGAGAGAGTGACAGCCATGATGCTGTCGCGCCATGCTGGCAGGACTGAGTTGTAGACGTCGCCAGTCACCTTGCGCGACACGTCCAGTCCGACTCCGATGAAGCTGCCACCGTTCTCGGTGATCTCGCGGTAGACTTGCGTCATGCCCTGGTTGTTATCGTAGACCACCGACCGTGGGATCAGCCAGCCTCCGTACTGGGCTTCGCCGACACCGAGGACACGTTGCAAGGCGTTGAACTCGGCGAGGTAGCTGTCGTACTGTCCAGATTGGAAGGTGTACTTAATACCCAGCCGCTTGAGGCCATCAGTGAAAGGCTTGAGCAACTCGATCAGCTCGTTCTCGGGGATATTGGGACCGGTGAGGGGCGAAAGGCCGAAGGTGGTGTTGGTGTAAAACCAGATGCTCATCGTGCCCGCATCGACCAAGGCCGGCAGGTTCGTATGATAGATGGAGATAGCCTCATAGTAAGTATCCTGGGAGATGCCTTCGTTGGTGAAAGTGATAATCAGACCCGAGGTTGGCGTGCCAGGGTGCGCTTTGGAGGTCATCGAGTAGACGACACCGTAGGTACCGCCGCCACCTCCTGCCAGCGCCCAGTACAGATCGGAATATTCATTGTCGCGCGTGGCAGTGACGAAGTTTCCTTGGCCATCGATGACTTCCCACTTGAGGACTTGGTCGGCGCCCAGTCCATGGGCCGAGGACAGGGCACTGTGGCCGCCACCCTGGCTGTAACCACCGGCCAGACCGACCGTGGGACATTCACCACCAACAACTTCAAGGCCGGCGCGATCGGCGGCTTCATAGGCTTCAAAACCTTGGACTCCGGCGCCCATGGTCATCGCCTTGCCGCTATAGTGCTTATCCTCGTAGTCGTGGATCTCGATATTCTTGAGGTTGTGCATCCAGATACCCAGAGCGCCAGCGCCAGTCGATTTGGCATTGTAGTCGTGACCAGTGTTGCGAACAGCCACGCGAATATTGTGCAGCGAGGCAAATTTCAGGGCCTCCGAGACGTGACGAGGGGAGCTCGCGTCAACAGCATATCGAACATAGTTGTCCAGGGTACATGGTTTCTCGACCGAGTGAAAAGGGTCGCAAGAACCGTTTGCAAAGAACGGTGCCATGATGGAATGAGTCGTGTCATAGCTAGAAAATAATCTCAGCATCAATTGCACGATCTGAGTAAATCAATCGACTTACTGCAGTTCTGGCTTAGTCCATCCCTCCTTCAACACAGCACACTTCTCGGCATCATAGTTGGGTGCGTGGCAAGGCGAACCCAGGGGAACCGTCTTAATCAACGTCCCATCGATCGTCTTGTTCAATTGCGACCAGATATCATCCGAAGGCCAGCAAGTTTCTCCAGGGAAACAGCGACACGCATTCAATGCAAACGCCTGCGCGGAGGCCGCCAACCCTGCAACGAGGCAGACGCGCGCAAACATTGTGAATCCAGGTAATTCCGCTCGACCAGTCGTGTTGGTGGAAATGGAAGCACAATGCACTCTTAAAGAAATTCACTGCGAGAACACCCAAGCCTTCGCTTACTCTGGACGACTAACCCCGTACTAACTACTTGATCCTGGCGTTGCGAGGGGCAAGTCTCCACCGTAAGGGGTTATCCCGTGCTATTCCCACTGGTTAATCCCCGTTTCCATGAACCTCGGATGTATCGGGCGAAAGTCTCCACTTGTCTAGGCATAGAAGTGATATTCATTTCTTTCCGTTTTGGGCGACGAAAGGTGCGCTTCTCGTCGATTTAACATGGAACACTAGTGCAGCTGTGGACCTTCATTTCCGGAACAGACTGAGCTTGCTCAACGTGGACCTCAGATCATGCGATTTCAAGCTACCGTTGAGCTTTTGATACATGGGCGTTGTCAAGTGGGCTTGTCAGTTTGTTTCATGATTAAGCTTTAGAGCTCGGACAGAATACTCGTACGGAGCACCGAGAACTCATTGATACAATTGTATGCTCGAGAAAGGATGGATAATACATGCATCAATAATATTTAATATAACACTCTTCACCAGACATCAGCCAAGGGAGTCTAGGTTCTTAGACATGAGTATTCCCGAGTAGATTGTTTTTGATTGCAATCTATGAGGTTGCAATGGCTGAGCTCCAATCTTATGGACCGGATATCGAAAAATGACTCTAGACCACGATACCTGCATATCGTCTCTGTCGTAGGGAATCTACCTAACACCGGGTTAACAGTCCATACAAACATCAAGGTAGTAGAGTAAAATCTGGAATCTTCGCCACGGTCGTCAACAACTTAAATGAAATTAGCCAAGTGAATTCCAGAATAAACTTTACACCACATCGATGCATGACGGGACGATTTGTGTACAATGCCTTCTTCAGAGACAATACTTCTTGGCAATCGTTTAGTTCGCAAATTTCCAAGAACCGACCCACCTGAACATGGGGGCCAAATGAATATCTGGTTCTGGTTCCGCCTAGGAACCATGAACTTAATTTTTGGTCACCAAGTGAAGCATCAGGCTGTGAAAAGATATCAAATGTTCATCATTATCGTGGTACAATTCTTCCAAATCACCCACGTGAAGGGTCGATACCAAAAATTAAGACTGCAAGCCTCGCAAGGCTGGACGATCTCTGCTGCAGAAATCCTCATCTGGTCGGATCATGTCGTTCTCGTTCACTAGGTAGTTCCTCACCCCGATGATAATGATTTCATACACGGCTGCAATTTGGCTTTCATTTGGCTATGTGTGTCATTCCAAAGTTTAATGCCAAGGCTGTATCTGGTGTCTTTCACGTTCTAGTGTATTGCGAAGTGGAGCCTTGGACAGTAGTCGAACTCTCATGATCGGTTGAGATCAATGGCACAATTGCCCGAGTGCGACTTGTGCCTCTATAAATATATGTCGGGAATTATGCAATAATAGTATATTGTTAGATCGAATCAGCTATCGAAGCTTCAATGTCTTTGTGGCTGACGCCCGAAAGAATCGATGCCCGGTTGGGGCCGGATAATTCCATTTACAGTCTCTAATGCAGAGTTGCCACCGCTGATCCGCCCCAGATCGCCCCCGAAATTACTCCTTATGTGATCGGTTCGCATGGCTGCCATGGTTAACCCGAGGGTTCCATGGATATTATTATTGACGAGGTCCTCCGTACTTGACACATACAAATTCTTATCAATGATCATCGAAGCGGCATGAATACTCGGTAACTACCGTTATCTGGTCCCGGCTCATCAGCATGATTTCTCATTGTTGCGAGGGAAACATCTGAAACCCCAATTGCAATGTGCTCGTGGAGCCTTGCGATTCCAATCTGCATCCAACGAACTAGGGGGGCTCGGGCGTATCTCTCGTGCTGGCAAATGTCCCGCATGGTCCAGAGAGCCGGTGTACCTAGTGGATCTCGGCCACTCCGTAGATGGCCTGAAACGGGTTACATCGTGTGGGCGAGAAGACAGAGTTGGATTTGACATGCGTCAGTAGTCCATACATGTACTATACTCCGTACTGAATGGTGGATGGGGCGGGAAAGCTAAAGGATTGATGGTCGATGGATCCAACTCCACATCATTCTGCATTCCGCCGTCGTGACATTTTCATCAAAGTCCGATTCATTCCACGTGTGACTCTTGATGTTTTCGGATCGTGAGATCGCTAGTGTCTCGCTGATCTATCGAATTTTTGTGCTTTACTAGATTTTGATATCGTTAATGCTCCGCTTGGCCCCGCCCTCGTTGGGGCCGCGTGCAGAGTGAACTCACGATCGTGGAAACATGTATCCATTGGCCAATCAACGCAATCATACACAGAGTATTAGCATTTCTGCACAGGGATGATCTCGCTGGATTGATACCCTGGTTCTCTTAGGCTATGGCCCCACTGGAAATGGAGAAAACATGGGTTGCGTCCGACAGCATTAGTATTAAGACCCTCCATGTCAATCGGCTCGGGTCTTTTCGTCTTTGGTCCATCTTGATGTTGACGCCTTGAAAGTGTCCGGAAGATGGGTTGGGTGCATAACCTGGAAGGCTCCGACCCGGACAGCCAAATCCCCCAAGTGATTGCAGTCAGTCTGGTGTTTTCAATCCTTGCGTTCTTCGCCGTGTGCCTCCGATTCTATGTGCGATTCCGGACCGGTCGGACCCCTTGGTTCGACGATTATTTTGCACTGGTCAGTGCTATCTTGACATTGGCATATGCAGCCATCATGGTATCACGTAGGTATTCGGATTCAATGAGGGCGCTGGAAATATGCTGATGTTTGAGAAAAGAAACTCGCTGGGGCCAAGGGCTTTCTGCAAGCCATTTTCCTCAGCAAAATGTAGAACCATTTAGCAAGGTAAGCCTTTGCATCCTCGGAGTTTGTTTCATTGACTGAGACAATATAGATTCAATATGCCGGCGGGCCTGTGTATACTCTTGGTCTTCTGTTCTTCAAACTCGCCTTCTTAGCATCTTATCTTCGCATCGGTGGCTTTGTTTCGACATACCGAAAGGTCATCATTGGCGTCATTGTTGCGTGCGTCCTCAATCAGACCGTATGCACCCTCATTATGTGTCTTGTCTGTGTGCCGGTGAGTAGCTTTCCCATTGTCTTCTCACGACAGGTGCTAATCCCGCATAGGTTGAAAAACAATGGAACCTGGCTATTGAGGGGACATGTCTAAACCAGGTCAAGTTCTACTATGGTCAGTCATTCCAATTGATTGCGCTCACTGCCCATGTCTAACCTTCAAACTTAACAGGTCTCGCGGGAACCTCAATTGGATTCGACTTGATCATCATCCTTCTTCCCTTGCCGGTGTTGTGGAGGCTTCAACTCAACTTGAAAGAAAAGGTGTGTCAAGCGACTGGTCGGATTGAAGAGTGTAATTAACCTTGTCCAGGTTGTGTTGACCGTGCTTTTCGCAATCGGCTTCTTCGTGACCATCATCCAAATCATCCGAATCTTTAGCGTCAAGAATCTCAAGACATATACCGATAGCAAGGATCTGATTCTATGGTCAATTATCGAGCTCAGTCTGGGAGTAAGTTCACCCCACAGGACTGCCACTGTCAAGGCTAACGTCCACAGGTGATCATCTGTTGTATACCAACCTACCGACCTCTCTTCAAAGCTTTTGCATCGACCGTCAGCTCCTACCACCATCGCAGTGGACAAAATTCATACCCCTTCGGCACGAACCATCGGAGCGGAGTGTCCAGCCATGCGAAATCCGGAATCCATACTGGGGTCGACATGGATGAATTCCCTCATTCAACAATGGTGCAGTCGGCGAAGGGAGACAGTTGGAATGGGAATAGCGATACCGAGAGCGAGCAGCATATTCTGCGAGACGGCGCTAGTCCATATCATATCCACACGACGACGGAGTTTACGGTTGAAAGGGGTTAGAGCTATGAGCCATGTGTCAATACTTTCTAATACTATTTTTGTCATGAAATAAGATGGGTGAAACTGTCAGTCCAGACAGGTTCGGTTCGACCAGCTGAATGCCCTGCACCCAGCCATCTCCCGGTCTGTAAAACCGCGTCTCTTACAGCTTGGCTGCAGCATTCTTCCACACGGATCAAGCTCGAGGAGCTCGACGAAACTGCTGTGAAAACCCGCAACCCGTTTTATGGACGAGGCTGATCTCTTCGTATTGACCGAGAAACTCAATTCGAGACCTTGAATCTGCTCTGATGTTGGATCTTAAAATCGGCAGAGTTGCTTTCGACTAGCACGGAGCTATTCGGTGGAATTTCTCATATTTGAGTCCCAACGCTGAAGATCACAGCACACATTTGTCCAGGTAGGAGATCACGAGGCCCACGTGTCCGCAACCAACGGCTTTCAATTTTCAACGGCGAAGAAGCAAACATAGAACAGTCTTGGCATCCAAATCTTGACTGGACCAGCCCTGTAGCTTTCGTATAGAATTCAAGAACTGGACCAAGGCTGCTGCCTTGAAACATCACCCAACCTGGCCAATCAAATCTCACGGCCCTTGAGTTCGAGAAGAAAAGATCGCGATGCACTCGCATCCAACAGAGATAAATACTGACCGGCTGAAAATTTGATCAGTGGAGCTTGCGACTCGCGATGATCGACACGTAGAAACCCAGAACCGTCGTAAAGGAATTCTTATCTGATTAAACTCGCACCAGCGAGCATATCAATCAGCTTGGTAAGCGAGATTCATTTCGCTTGGGGTAAGAGACTAGCCCCAATTAGGAGCCCGGGGTTGAAACTCATCCGAATCTAAGCGGAGATTCGCTCCGTCTCCACCTTGGAACATCGAGTGTGCGTCGGAGTTGATCTCGTGGCTGCCGGTCTACCAACCGGATCGCGTCTTGATGACAATTGCATCGGAGAAATGCGAAATCGAGCAAAGTCGAGAGATCGAGAGCCAGCTTGATGCTGCTTTGGTGATTAGTGCATTCATCGCGTGACTTGCCATCCCAACGGCGTTCATCTATGGCGGCTTGGCTTTCGCGCAAATTTTCTCTCTTCCCTTGTGATTTCTAGCAAGTTCTAACAGACTCTCCCTGGTTTCATTTAAGATCCTCGTCAACAACACGATCCAAGTGTCGTCAAACTGCGAAGTGCCAAGTCCAGTTCTACTCGGTTTTAGATTCCGAGTCCAAGTGGAGCTGTACACCCCACCCTGTGAATGCCATGGATGAGAAAACGTTCATAACGGAGGGAAGCATACACTCTGACGTGGACACGCTTCACAAAACCAGCTCTGAACATGGACGCAAAGAACCACGGACTTCCAATCCACTCGGCGCACCGTCATCATACTCGGGGGTTGACGTTGAGAGGGCCGAACAAGACTTTTCTGAGCTCAATCGACAGCTCTCGATCATATCTAAGCAAGCCTCTCGGGTGTCCAAGACGAGAGCCACCGCCGATGTGGAACAAACACGAAGCTCAGATGATTCAGAGTGGGACCTGGAAACGACCCTGCGGGGAAATCGGAATGCAGAAGATGATGCTGGGATCAAGAATAAACATATCGGTAAGGGAAGTGATCTGTATATGGATATGTTGCTTATGTGTCCAAGGGGTGATTTGGAACAATCTCTCGGTTCGTGGAATTGGTGGAACGAAAAAGACTTTCATCAAGACATTTCCAGACGCAATCATAGACTTCTTCAATATCCCAGAAACGATCATGCATCTCCTGGGCTATGGCAAAAAGGGCAAAGAATTCAACATACTAGAGGGCTTCCGAGGCCTCATCAGACCAGGTGAAATGGTTCTGGTTTTGGGGAGACCTGGGTCAGGGTGCACCACCTTTCTCAAGGCCATTGCGAATCAACGGTCTGGATTCACTGGCGTCGATGGTGAAGTTCTATATGGTCCATTCGACCCTGACACGTTTGCCAAAAGATTCCGCGGCGAAGCGGTTTACAACCAGGAAGATGATATCCACCAACCTACCTTGACAGTTGCACAGACCCTGGGATTTGCACTTGATACCAAAACCCCAGGAAAGAGACCATTGGGTGTCAGCAAAGCGGAGTTCAAAGAGAAAGTCACCCGCATGCTGCTGAACATGTTCAATATTAACCATACAGCCAACACTGTCATTGGAAATCAGTTCATCCGTGGTATCAGTGGAGGAGAGAGAAGGCGAGTTAGCATCGCAGAGATGATGATCACAAGCGCTACGGTCCTTGCCTGGGATGTAAGTAACTCTCCAACGCATCTTTTCTCGGCATCGATACTAACCATCATTGCGCTATAGAATAGCACCCGTGGCCTGGATGCCTCGACAGCTCTGGACTTCGCCAAGTCCTTGCGAATTTTGACCAACATATACAAGACCACCACCTTTGTATCACTGTACCAAGCGTCGGAAAATATCTACAACCAGTTTGATAAAGTTCTTGTGATAGACAGCGGCCGGCAAGTTTTCTTTGGCCCCACGACCGAGGCGAGAGCATACTTCGAGGGACTTGGGTATCGGAAAAAGCCCCGTCAAACTACCCCCGACTATCTAACTGGATGCACGGATCCCTTTGAAAGAGAATTCCAAGATGGGAGAAACGCCGACAACGTACCCTCAACACCACAGACTCTGGCAAACGCTTTTGAAAACTCCATTCATTGCAAAAACCTAGATGAAGACATGCAAGCATATCGCACCCAAATCAAACATGAGAAACAGATCTATGATGATTTTGAGATTGCAAATCGAGAGGCCAAGCGGAAATATACACCTAAGTCATCAGTCTACTCGATTCCTCTGCACCTCCAAATCTGGGCACTGATGCAACGACAATTCCTAATCAAATGGCAAGATAAGTTTGGTATGACCGTCTCTTGGATCACGTCTACTGGAATTGCCATCGTTTTGGGAACTGTCTGGCTCAATCAACCAAAGACCAGTGCAGGTGCCTTCACCCGTGGTGGTCTCTTATTTATCAGCATGCTTTTCAACGGATTTCAAGCATTCTCAGAGCTGGCAGGAACCATGATAGGTCGTTCAATCGTCAACAAACACAGGGCATTCACTTTCTACCGGCCAACCGCGCTGTTCATTGCACAGATATTGGTGGATGCCACGTTCGCTATTGCAAGAATCGTGGTATTTAGTATCATCGTCTATTTCATGTGTGGACTTGCTCTTGATGCAGGAGCTTTCTTCACCTTCGTCTTGATCATTTTCACTGGCTACATTTGTATGACGGTGATCTTTCGGTCGATCGGGTGCCTTAGTCCAGATTTTGACTATGCTATGAAGTTTGCTTCTGTGATTATTACCCTGTTCGTGCTTACTTCGGGATATCTTATCCAATGGGCCAATTCGCAAGTGTGGCTGCGATGGATCTACTACATTAACCCCTTTGGCCTCGGATTTGCCTCGTTGATGGTAAATGAGTTCAAAAGTTTGACCATGACCTGTACTAAGGATTCTCTGGTCCCAACCGGTCCCGGCTACGACGATATTTCTCATCAGGCATGTACCCTCGCAGGTGGCGAGCCAGGTTCCGCCATCATTCCCGGGGCTAGCTACCTTGGAAAGACATTCAGTTATTACAGCAGCGATCTATGGCGAAATTTCGGGATAATGCTGGCCTTAATTGTCGGTTTCCTGGCCACGAACTTGTACTTTGGCGAAACTATGCAATTTGGTGCTGGAGGCAGAACCGTCACGCTTTTCCAGAAAGAAAATAATGAGCGGAAGAATCTCAATCAGGCCTTGGAAGCTAAAAAGGCCAATCGCCAGTCCAAAAACGTGGATGCAGGTGCCAACTTAAAGAAAAGTTCAACTTCGATCTTCACTTGGGAAGATATCTGCTATGAAGTGCCTGTTCCATCCGGGACTCGCCGTTTATTGAACTCGGTTTATGGCTTTGTACAGCCGGGAAAGCTGACAGCCTTGATGGGTGCATCGGGTGCGGGCAAAACAACATTGCTAGATGTGCTGGCAGCAAGGAAGAACATTGGCGTTGTGACTGGCGATATCCTCGTCGATGGCAGCCCTCCAGGTACTTCATTTCAGCGAGCTACGTCTTATGCAGAGCAACTCGACGTGCACGAGGAGATGCAGACCGTGCGAGAAGCCCTGCGTTTCTCTGCCGATCTTCGTCAGCCATTCGAGACTCCGCACGCGGAAAAATACGCATACGTTGAAGAGATTATCAGCCTGCTTGAACTGGAGAATCTGGCTGATGCAATCATCGGAACACCGGATACTGGGCTCTCGGTCGAGGAAAGAAAACGAGTTACGATTGGTGTGGAGCTGGCAGCTAAGCCTGAGCTTCTTCTTTTCCTGGATGAGCCAACATCCGGTCTTGATAGCCAGTCGGCCTTCAATATTGTCCGATTTCTGAAGAAACTCGCAGCGGCTGGGCAGGCTATCCTGTGCACTATTCATCAACCCAACTCGGCTCTATTCGAAAATTTTGACAAGCTTCTCCTTCTCCAGAGAGGGGGTGAATGCGTATACTTTGGAGATATTGGCCAGGATTCCCATGTTCTACTGGATTACTTTCATCGAAATGGTGCGGATTGTCCACCGAATGCAAACCCGGCCGAATGGATGCTTGATGCGATTGGTGCTGGACAGACCCGTAGAATCGGCGACCGCGACTGGGGAGACATCTGGCGCACGTCGCCTGAACTGGTTGCTGTCAGGGAAGATATCATTCGGATCAAGGCAGATCGTGCGCAAATTGCTGAACGCCATAGAGCCGAGAGCCAAGATGCCCCCGAAAGAGAATACGCCTCGCCATTATGGCATCAAATCAAAGTGGTCGGTCGCCGAACTCACCTCTCCTTCTGGAGATCCAGAAACTACGGTTTCACGCGGTTATTCACGCACGTCGTCATTGCAGTGATTACTGGACTCGCCTTTTTACAGCTAGACGATTCTCCGTCCTCGCTACAGTACCGGATCTTCGTGATGTTCAATGTCACGGTTCTTCCTGCCATCATTCTCCAGCAAGTCGAACCTCGCTACGATCTGTCCCGGCTAATCTTCTATCGCGAGTCCGCCTCGAAAACATATAGCCAGTTTGCATTTTCATTATCCTTGGTTCTTGCCGAGATCCCATACAGTCTACTGTGCTCTGTGTGCTTTTTCCTACCTCTCTATTATATCCCAGGCTTCCTCGCCGAGAGCAGCCGCGCCGGCTATCAGTTCCTAATGGTCCTGATCACCGAGATTTTCTCGGTAACACTAGGACAAATGATCTCAGCCTTGACGCCAAACAGTCTCATCGCATCACAGCTCAACCCTCCGCTGTCCATCATTCTCACTCTATTCTGTGGCGTCGCAATTCCCAAACCCCAAATGCCAGGTTTCTGGCGGGCCTGGTTATACGAATTGAATCCTTTCACCCGGCTGATTGGCGGGATGGTAGTCACAGAGCTTCACGGACGCAATGTTCAGTGCACGAGTGCAGAGTATAGCCACTTTCAGGCGCCAGGCAACCTAACTTGCGGCGAGTACATGCAGCCATTTTTCGAGCGAGACGGTAACGGATACTTGTTGGAGAATGCAACACAGGCGTGTCAGTATTGCGCTTATAAATTGGGAGATGAATTTTATTCTGCCTTTTCCATGAACTTTGATCATCGTTGGCGAGATCTCGGTATCTTCGTTGCGTACATTGGGTCAAACCTGATCATCCTGTTCCTGGCGGTAAGTAATTCGATCTTGATTTTGGTGCTTTGGCTAACATGCTGTCTAGTCTCGATTCTTGAATTTCAACCGGAGATAGAAGTTGGCCTATCGTCTCGATATTCTTCCATCTCAGAAAAAGCGTTTGGCCTAAACTGATGATGACAAAATCTGATCATTGTTCGAAGAAAATGTTAACATTTGCTAGCTATTGAAAGACTCTAGGACAAATAAAGCTGCAATACGGAGCGGGATTCATAGAAATTTGAAACGGAGACTTTTATCTATAGTCAGAGCACTAAAACCTAACAGAATGGATCAGTGTCTTACGGAAATTGAAATTTGGTCAGAGTGTGATAATAAGCATCTCGGGGTGAGCACTCGAGGCCGGCCTGATAAGGTCCTCAAGTGCACCCAAAATGCTCGCCTCTTCAAGAGTGGAATGGTGCTTGGGGCACCATTGAAGCTTAGTTTTGAACTATTAATGCGGTGGTCGCCTCAAACTGTCCAAGAAACAGACGTCGAGCTCACTGTGGATTTCATCCAGAGAATTTGTGAGATGGTGAGGTGATCGCTCTGTATTCCTTTATTGCTCTCATGCGACCTGTGTGTATATGTTATCAACTCTTATTCGAAATGATGAGTTTGTATTACTTTCCTAATTGCTACCTAGTTTGTGTAGCGATACGCCGAGTGGAAGGTAACGGGATCTTCTGGTATTGCCCACAATCGAGGACTCGCTAGCGGGCCATAAACAAAGATTCCATTCCGCCCCCTACTAATCGAGTGTTTTCTCTCTCCCTGGCCGTCCTGATTTAATTTTGAACTACCAATCAATTCCGTCCTACCTGCGTTGTAAGAATTCATTTTTGGAGTGTTGGTGTTTCACCCGTCACTCATATTCAAGTGTCTATGCCGCACTTCCTCCCTCACTCATAAGCTTCGAAAATAATGGATCCAAGTGGATTCCCCCACTTCCCCGCATTCTCCACCCCCACACTTTGTCCGTGCACGATTGAAACTATCGCGAATTCCTCCTTTTCATCAGCCACAAAGGATAAGATGGACCAGTAGAGGGCTCAGACTCACCCGTGTTTCCAAAAAAGCTGACTGGAACTCGGACTTCATCCGATATTCTCTCCCGTGGTTGCATTTTCCCCTATGAACATACATTCAGATCAGGATACACATGGACTTGAAGACCACGGTCAAAGTCCGAATGCTGAACTCGTCAGCCAAGATACAACTGAAGCTAAGATACGCCATGTCTATGGCCCTTGACTGTTCTCAGAAGGTGGTACGGGGTTTCCCCGCAATTCTTCATTAGTCAAGCTTCGAATGGTTCAAAACACTGATTTACTTATCTACTATGATCCTGGACTCAATTTATCAATCCCTTTCCCACTTGCAATATCCCCGATTATTGTTCTTGATTTACTTTGTCTACGAAATCTCATCTGATCGCCATGACACAAGATTCCACTAACGAGTCGGCCCTCGGCTCCAAGACTGACACAGTAGATGAACCAACCGCGACTCACACTGAAAGCGCAATACAGAAAAAATGGAAATCTACAGCGACCACAGACGGAGACACGGCTATGGCTCTGTTCGACAATCCAGACGAACTCCACGAAGACATCGATCCCGCCGAGGCTCGACGGTTGCTTTGGAAGATTGATTTTATGATCCTGCCGTATCTGGCAGTCTGCTATGCATTTTTCTACATTGACAAGGTACTTTCTGAACCCAAATATCTGGAATAAGGCTGATCACCGCTTAGACAACGTTGAGCTACGCCGCCATTTTCGGTATTCGCGAAGATCTCGATCTCCACGGCACACGGTATAACTGGCTAAGCAGTATTTTCTACTTTGGATTCTTGGCGTGGGCCTTTCCGACCAACTTTTTGATGCAGAGGCTGCCGATTGGTAAGCGATGAGGCAATAACTAATATGGCTTTATTGTACTGAGCGACAATTCAGGGAAATATCTCGGTGCAAATATTTTTATGTGGTATGTGAATTGGATAACATGAATGAAGAGGCACTGATAGAAAAGGGGCTTCTTTCTCATGCTTCAGGCGGCTTGTGAAAGCTTCGAGACCTTGGCGGTCCTTCGAGCACTGGGTGGTGCTGCTGAGGCATGCAGGTATGATTCCATACCAGGGAGACCTAGCTTCAAGCTCACGCAACACAGTGATCCGGCTTTTATGCTTATTACTAGCATGTGGTATACTCGGCGAGAACAGCCGGTCCGTATAGGCCTTTGGTACACAGCAAACGGGGGAGGTATTGCGCTAGGGGGTCTGCTAGGCTATGGGATTGGCCACATTAAGGGTGCCCTTCCATCCTGGAAATACGAATTCATCGTGATGTACGTCTCTTCCATCTTCTCGGATATTTTGCTTACTCTATAGTGGCGCACTTTGCTCTGCTTGGGGCATCATCATGTTCATTTTCCTCCCCGATTCACCTGTTTCAGCTCGCGGCCTCAGCAAGAGAGAACGCCGTATTGCCGTTGACCGAATCCGTGAAAATCAGACTGGCGTGGAGAACAAACATTTGAAGCCTTATCAGATTCTCGAGGCGTTCAAGGACTATAAGCTCTACATGTTTTTTCTTCTTGGCGTGGTTTGTATGTGCATCAGAGTATGCTTGCCACTCCTCCGCTGACCACAACAGGCAATATTCCCAATGGAGGCATTTCAAACTTTGGCACAATCATCATTCAAGGATTTGGGTTTACGACCTTGGTCACAACCACATTACAGGTAGGTCCATTTGCCGTGATATCGAAGTGGCCGTGTTAAGATGACTGCAGATCCCCTATGGGATTCTTATTGCCATATCGATTTTAGTCTGTGTTTATCTGAATGACCGATTTGAGAACCGGCGTTGCATCTTTGTGCTTATCTTCCTCATCCCCAATTTGGCCGGCTCTTTCGGGTTGAGATTTGTACCAATCGACCAGCGTGTGGGTCGACTGATCTGCTACTATCTGACAGGTCCGTACAATGCGGCGTTTGTACTTGTGCTGAGCATGCAAATTGCCAACACGGCCGGTATGCTTCCTGAAATCGATGAGAGAAGGTACTTTTGGGAGAAGTCAAACGCTAAATTCATTCTCGTCAGGACATACCAAGAAAGTCGTCACCAATGCGGTCCTTTTCCTTGGCTACTGCACGGGTAATATTGCGGGTCCATTTTTCTACAAGACAGATCAAGCGTCAGTTCTCCGGAGGGTGAAAATTCAATTGGAGGACTAATGTTGTCACAGACCAACCTACGAACTGGGCATCTGGTCTATGATAGTCAGCCACTTAATCGAAGCCGTCCTCATTTCAACGCTCGGCTTTCTTCTCCGATGGGAGAACCAGAAGAGGGATAAGCTGCAGTCTCAGATGGAAGGAGGTCTTGCAGGGCGAGATCTCGACTCGACTGCATTTTTGGATTTGACGGATCGGGAGAACTTGAAGTATGCAATTCCCGCGCACTCCATTTCAAGATGATCAGAAGTGATTGGAACTAATCTTGATTTGCTATCAGCTTCCGTTATATTTACTAAGTATAGGTGAAGAAGTGATGCTCTGTTGGAAGAACTATCGGTATAAACTTTTGCACCGCCAAATACATCTTCACCTTCGATGGAAGAACATTCTGTCCTGAAGCTGCGATGGCAAAAACAACAGACTCCCTTCATCAATATCCGGTTTTAAAAACAAGTCAAATTTTTACCAGGTCATTAAGCCATTAAGCTTCGTTGCGGTTGTTACTCCCCACGCCAAGCCTTGTGACAAGACCGATTGGCAAATGTTCAAATTGAGAAAATACCCAAGCAGTGACATATAAACACCTTACATGAGCAGACTATACTCGGCGCGACATGTACAAACCAAAGAGAAGAGACGGTAGAGTAGTATAAGACTACATGCATCAATCGTCCTATCAATAACCCAGACCAGACAGATGTATGTAAATAGGACACAAACCTGTCGGTGCTGGCTGACCCCGGTACATAGTACTCCGTACGGATTAGGGATCATCGACAGACCCAAACTAAGCAATTTGTTATGAATCTGACCATTGGATGCTGTTTCATACCTAGGTAAGGAGCAGCCTTGTCGGAATGACCAACAATTCCTTTCTCCACCAAGGCGTGGCTGACGAGGCTGCTCAGGATGCGTCCACGACGATCATCAAGTCAACTAGCTACATAGGTCAGACCGGCTATATCGATTGAATCAGAGCAAATCCGAGCAGACTGAGCCGAGCTTTGATCGACCTAGCTTTTCGATTTTTTTGGCAAAGGGTTATCACTGAAGCAGCGTAGAGCTAGAATCTCGCCGTGAGTGATTATCCGCTGGGAACACGCAGGATTTGTGGGGGCCGAACGAGGTGACAGATTTTCTGTGCCATGAGAAATGGCAACGAAGGAGCTGAATGTGTTAATTTTGAGCTCTTACTGTTGATTCATGGCTGACGTGTACTCTGTACTGTGCGCCATATTGACTTGATACATCCGGCACAGGGCGTTCCCGGGAATCCTGCGTTAGAACAAGAAGGATTGGAGCCAACAGAAATAATTTATTTTGGTACTCGTTAAATAATTTATGATAAAAGACGCCGGCTACTCTATCTGCTACCATCGAACCCAACTTCTTTCCTCACTTCGCTGGACAATGTCTTTCTTATATTATTGGTTGTTTCTCAACTTACTCTTGACCTCCACTCTAGTGGGCGGAATAGACCTCCACACACGCTGGTTCGACCTGACTCAAAGTAAACCGGAGCCGCATAGTGAAGGATTATTCGAGCACACTCCGGGCAGTTCTTTGGGTGCTTTTGGGCTTGCATTGTCCGCTAATGGGGCTTTTGTGTTCCATTTCCAGCTGTCCGAATCCGACAAACAGAATGCAATCGGGCAACAGCAAAAAGCGTTTTACAAAGAGTCTCCTACTATGCAAGAAGAATATTTTGATCATCTCTTCAAAGCGATGCCGTCGGATACGAAGTTTGAAGCAAATGTCCTATTTTCAGTGGAGTCCAGGGCTCACCCCGGGCAACCTTCAGGGCTCATAGCCGCTCTTGGCGAGAAGTTGCAAGAAAAAACTGGAGCACCGGTTAAATGGAAGGAATTGACATGGGGTCGCAAAATGATGTTATACTTGCATTTCTCAATGCTTTCAGGAAAAAGGAGAGAATTTGTGATCGCCAGAGGCCATCAATGGCGTAAGACGTCGGTTCTTTTCAAAGGCCGTTTTACCGAACAAGGCATATTGGACCTTTCAAGCTTGGAAGAGAATGAACTCATCGAACCATCGCAATTCACCGAAAATGAAACGCCCAATGCCCTTACGGAATTTCAACGACTCTTCTATGGGAAGACAGACATTGATCGATATGACATACCCATCGACCGAAATGAAAACGCGCCTACTGCTCAACTGATGGCATATGCTATGCGTGACAGCAATATACCAAAAGGACAAATCTACCGTCATAGTAATTTGATCCACCCACACGATGTCATTATTCTCCTGTCAACTACAATGTATACATGGGCGTTGATGCTACCAGAGAGGCTTGCGCGGGATTTCAATGTCAATTTGCACAATGCGCGTCAATCCGGAGAAAAACCGACAAGCTTAATTTGGTTCAAAGAATATATTCGAGGCCCAATTCTCGAACTCTGGAAACCAATCGGTGATCCCAGGGATGGTCTCGGAGCTCTTGGGGGCAAATTGCTGAGAATCACAGTCATAGCCCAAGCTGACCCAAGTCGGGCTAAAACCACCAAAGTTAGACTATATCGCCCGTTGGTCCGAGCCATTCTCGACGAATTGTGGCTGCTACCCGAGAATAAGAGAGGGCCCCTACTGAGTAAGGACTCTTTGGAAATCCCATTCTACAATTCTGTTCAACCGGTCCGAGCCTCAGATGACAAAAGGAGCACTTGGTGGAAATTACTGGAACCAAGACATGGCTTTTTCTTTGAAACTAGAGTCAACGAGCCAGATGCTCATGGCAAATCGAGCAACCGGGTCCGTGCCATTTATGGCGGAATCACAGCTTTTGAAGCAGAGTTTACAGAGCCTCAGAATGAGCAAGGAGTTTTGCAAGACAGCGATATCAATGTCAAACCGGTGAAAGGTGAGTCGGCTCTCTGGCACTACGTCCCACCATCGGGGATGAATCCCGAGTGTGAGCCGATGGACACATTAGAGTAAGGGCTCTTTCTCTTCTTCATTCCGGTCCGATTTGCACCTCGTTCGAGTGAGAGAGGTCATCCATTTGGAATGTTATTTCGGGTACACGCCAAGATCAAGTTCGCTTGATTCAGATGGAATGACTGAGATGATAGATGAAAATAATACCGACTGTCGCGAAAGAAAAGTTCGGGAGTTGACTGCTTTGAAGTAAATTCTTCCCTGGAGGATCAAAAGTAGGACGTACCTAGGTAGACGCGCTGGCCAAACCCTACCGAGACGCTAATCAAGGCATTGACTATATGTAGTGATAGTTTGTCCTATGGATATCAAAGTAGCAATATCAATACCATGAGCTAGAATTTATTCATTCTAGATATCAGGCCTGTTTTTCATGGCTCATCTCCACAATTCAATCAAGTCCAACCGATATATTACGTTGAGGAATTCAGAAACTGCACCTAAACCCAAACGCTCCGCTGGATTCCACGCCAAGGTGAAGAAACGCTCCTGTTAGCTTGTCAATTGCAATCGCGACAATAGGGAGATTGCACCGTCAAGATGATTTGGGTCGAGTCAACACGCCATTTTAATGCAGCGGTACACAGCCCCTGCGAAAATTGACACTGGATTGACTTTGGTGCTGGGCTGACTGCATAGATCAAAAGGAAAGATCTGTGAAAAGCAACTTTCAGCCCCAGCACAAAATTCACCTGCAATTTCCTGTCTATTTGAGTTCAAGAAAACTGAGCTATTTTTAACCCAACTTGACTGAGATGGCCAAATAGCGCTCCAACGAGCTGTTTCCGGTGCAGCAGTGATGGACTCATCATCATAGGGCCACCAAAGGACTTGTCGATCACTGTCAGAAAGCATGCGAGTCCGAATATTATTGGACAACATCAAACCAAACTTTTGAAAAACCTACTAGGATCTGGCGCCATACAATGCTTATCGGGAAACGCAACTCAGCCGTAGTGGACGCCTAACTGCCTTTCTGTCGGGATATACGGGTACCCAGTGAGCGCAGGAGGCAGTAAACAAAAAGTCTGAATGTGATCTAACCACTGGATACTCAATTTAATAGGTTGATTACTAACAAAATGGAGGTATAAAGTTTTCTCCAAATTGACAGTGTCTATCACTCGCTTATAGATCCACTTCTAGCCGAATCCTGTCCGACACTTTCTGCCTATCACGCCTATGAGTCTCGCCACGCGGTAAATGCAGCATATCGCAACATCCTCAGCTCTGAGTACAACAAACTGTCAGAATGTCAGCACTAACAGCAGTTGAGATGCAAATTCTGGGGCCGGCGAATACGAGACTTGACTACTTGCGGCTTCTACTTTCTCGGCAGAGGAGGGTTTGGAATATAAAAAGGGTCTTCCACGCAGCCTACGAACTCCAGAATCCAGCTTGAATTACTCTCACACAAACCACGATCAATCTTTGCTTCATCAATTACTCAATTACACTTTCCCACAATCATGCATCTCGGAAAGACCCTCGCCTTTTTCTGCCTGAGCCCCGTTGCTCTTTCCTACGTGATCACTGCCTATCGAAATGATGACTGCTCTGGTGAGGAGAAGCGAGTCAATGTGTGGGACAACACCTGCAGAGATACCGACATCTTCGAAACCAACTCGATCCGAGTTGAGACGTACGGAGGTCGCCACCAGAAGGCAACCTTCTTCACGCGGAACGGATGCGGAGCTGCTGTGAGCGCAAGATACTCTTACTGGGCGGATGGCGGCGATGGTGAATTTGCCAAGGGTGCCTGCCTGAAGTTCGATCAAGGAATCCATGCCTATGGCTCCGTGTCGGCTTAGAAGACGTGTGTGTAAGTGGTGAGCTGTTCCTCGTCAGAATGCAAACTCATGTTCTTGAATAGAAGGACCTTATCTCAGCCTCGTCTCTCTTTGTGGCACTTGGCGTGTCAATATTCAGGAACTGGGTTGGGTTTTATTTTGATTTCTGTTCATATGATTGCTTCATGAGTGGTGAATCTAGGTTTTAACATACCACGCAATACTACTCTCTTTTATGTGTGAACATCATAGCCAAAACTCACAGGCAGCGTGGTCAAAGAAGGTAGTATTAGATGCTTGAATACTATCTTTTCTGCTTCGATGTTGAAGGCCAAGTCCAGCCAATGCATCGAGTCGTACTCGACACAAAAGTAGCCCATTAATCATGCACACGATATACTCTGCATTTTCATGACAACTTGTAATCGCTTCCCAGATTGACTTGGCGAATGTACTTTTATGATCTCGTAGTCCTGGACCCGCTCTTCAAGTTAGTTTCCTTTATGACCCGAGGATCAAACGCAAGTTCGGCTCTTATTTAAAAGTAAAAATTTAAGAATCAATCACCAGCTGCAAGTTTTCTCTTTCCATTGACCCTCATGCTTTCACCACGATAGGCCTTGTACCACTACGCGTCTATTTCTATTCAAGGGCCAGACTGTCAGACTAGATACTAGACCAGATGACTTCTAGATGACCCGTCCCTGATCTCTATCTAGCATCAAATGGCCACATCTTATCCGCCTTTGCAACCGTCATATCTTCGCCACGAGACTCGGCTTCTTTGGCCGTCTGAATCCATTCATCATATGCTGCGCGATGAGCAGCCTTCGCAGCGTCCCATGCATCACTCGGAATCCACCCGTCAGAATTTGTATCAAGGTTGTCTCTTAACCATGATTTGAGTGCTTGGACGGCCTCGAAATCTTCATGGTCTCGAGCATGCTGCTTTAATTCCCCTTCTGTGGGAGAATACGGACATGAGCCCTCTAGCCCCAGTTCGGCCCAGCGAGCTGAAAGCTCAATTAATTCTTGGCGGACGGCGGCAGCAGAATCTCTCCATGTTGTGTGACAGTAGTGGAAGAGTCGAAAAATGGTCGGATCAAGTAACCTTGCAGGACGTAGCTTAGGAACGAGGGCTGTCATGACCACATCATATGTTTGGAAGCAGATCGATGCATCCTTTAATTCTCGTTCCATTTGCCTAGGAATTTCTGTTTCATTTTCTTCGTTTTCAGGTGGTCCTTCCTCGGGGATCGTCGGTGGTGCAGCGAAATCAGGTGTCTCGCTGGCATAAATAAACGCGGGCTCAATGCTGGTTGATTGCCAATCTATTATCCCAGTAATAACGGTCGGATTCTCCGCTGAGACGTAGATGTTTCTCTTGTGAAAATCCGAGTGAAGCAGAGCCGGTATAGCAGCGTCCTCGATGCATTTATCTTCGATCAATCTTTGCATGACATCTCGGCTCGTTGTCAATAAACGGAGGTGATCTTCGATTGATCCTTGATGCGGCAAGACCTCGCAACAATTGATGTCTTCTTTGGGCAAACGTGCGAAACCGATATCTATCAAACCTTGACAATAACTTGCGAGATCTCTCCAAGGTCCGCAATTGGGACTTGGACTGCGGTAGGGTTCATTTTCCCCAGGATTTCGGTTCCAGAAAATCGGACTGCAATATGGCCCGACACAGAATCCCTGCTCAAATGGAATCTTCGACTCCGAGTCAAGAGGCGCATCTGCGAAGTATAGACTGCCATAGGCTGGGAAATCTAGGGAAGCCATCTTTTTCATTATCAACGAAAGCGCTTTGGTGCACAACATATGTTGCTCCGAGTTCATATTGTGCCATTCTTGATGCAGTTGAACACCCGATACATGCTCCTGGATAATATATTCAGTTCCAGCTAAATTGCAGGGATCATCGCTCCAATCGAGAATTTTTGGTATCGGAAGCGAGATTTTGGATTGTACTATGCGAGACACAGGTCAGTCAGCACGTCAAGGTAGGTATACGGCTAGGTCTTACAGTAAGTCATCGTCGCAACTTCCGAATTGGTCGTTAACCTTGGCGGGCCAGCAATAGCAGTAGGCACCCTTGCCACAACACAGGGTCCATTGTCCATCGTTAACAGGAAGACTCTATTGAAGCCCCCTTCTCGCTTCTCGTATTTGACAACGCTAGTGGCTCCTGGGCATGCGTGAATAGCCCGCTCACACAGCGCTGCGAAGTCAAACATAATATGGCGCGAGTTTCGCTGGAGCTCGTCCCGATTGAGCCATCTTCCACCGGTGTATGAGTACGGATCATGTCCTATAATGCAAAGTCAGTGACACCATGACCCGTTGACGAGTCCCGGTAAGCGTATACTGACGAGGAGTCAGCTCTCGCAAATCTGTTGCTGGGGACGAGCGGTCGGGCCAGGTACGCGGTAAAGGTGCGCTGTTTTTATTTCCAATGTCGCATAATGTTCGAGACGGGTAACGGAATCCGCGATGCTGAACGATTGACAAAGGGAATCCTGATCGCCGCCAGACTTGGAGCATGCTAGACTGTTAGTGTTCTCTCTCCCGCTTGTGAGCTGCAGGGAAATTCGAGATTCGAAGCGGCGGTTGATCTGCATTTCCGCCGACACTTTACCGCTTTTGGTTTGGGACCGATCGGGTGTAATTTAAACCAATAATCAAACTTGAGAGGCCAACGAGGATAAACAAGAATGGAAGGTTCAAGCTCAGCTGGACTGGGCGATGAGGGACGTGGATCTGGCGAAAGGGGAGCCATTTTTGCGTCGTTTGGACAGTGGAAACAAGCAAACAAGTGTCTGCTAAGTCTCCTGCCACGTAATATCCTACGAAGCCTGATCATCTCGAGCATCGTTGCTTTTGAACATTACGGAGTATAGCTCGACCGGGTTCTTGGTATTGCAATTCCGTAATTCCGTGTATACTGTAACTTACATACCAGGCTGGTCCGTGTATGTATCTGTATCAGTTACCACAGTGGAACGATGGACGATGAACTCGTGTTTGATAGACATGAGGATGGCGATGATCTGTGCCATAAAGCTTGAAATGACAATCTAGTGGAAGAGTGCAGGTGCTCAATGTAATAGTGTGCACGATCTGTCGATCGTTATTTCTTGGTCCAATCATTCGTTGACGTGAACGGGCTGCTGAAGATCAGGTTCGAAGATCAGCGGCAAGATCGCTTTCCCTTCGTACCCACAACTTCGATCTATCAATCAAGTGGACTATGATGATCATGGTATTCGTTTGAATGCTAATCTTCAGGGTGAGATTCGTCAGAGCGTTGAAGACAAAGCGAACGTATTTTAGTTAGCCAGCAAGTGAAAAAGATCTCCAACTTTGACCATCATTGTGTCTAACCATGGCATTAATACTTGGAATCATTTTCTTCGGCGCCCTTATTCTCCTCTATAAATCCCGTCAAAAGTCAGTGTCGACATTCCCTTCTCCTCCCGGATTGCCCATCATCGGAAACAGCCTGCAGTTGTCCTCTCAGCTGCAAATACAATTCATCCGATGGGCACGAGAATATGGAGAGGTATATCGTGTTCGCCTTGGCCCAGCAGACTGGTATATCCTCAACTCTCCAGAAGCCGTCAAGGAAATTCTCGACAAGCAATCTGCCGTGACTTCATCCCGTCCACCTTGGCCCGTTCTATCCGATGCCTTGTCAGGTGGGCGACGATTCCTCTTCATGCCATATGGCTTGGAATGGAGGCGTCTTCGATCTGCCGGACACAAACTGTTGAATTCTCGCATGTCGGCAAAATTCCAGCCATCGCAAGAGCTTGAAGCCACACAATTGATGCATAGTCTCTTGACTGGGAATAGCTCTAGCAAGGAGTTTTACATGTATATCCGTCGATATACCGTGTCGGTGCTGATGACATCGACTTATGGACGAAGAATTCCGAACTGGGTATGCAATAAAATCACAGCAACCAAGTTTTGGCTATTAATTTCTCGACAGGAATGCGATGATGTCCGCGGAATATATCAAATCGTGAAAGATTTCTCTCGCGTATCATCTCCGACCCGTCTCAACATCGCAGATGGGTTCCCTCGTCTAGCCAAAATCTTGCCCGTTAAATTACAATGGTGGAGAATTCGTCTTCGCCCATTGTTAAAACGACAGGAAATAATTTGGATGCGATTCTGGTCACGGCTCAGAGCACAAATGGACGCGGGAAAAGCACCGGATTGTTTTGTGAAACAATTCATCGAGGCGGAATATGAAAAGATGGGAATCAGCGAGATGCAGGCGGCCTTTTTGGCAGGCTGTAAGTTTCAATGCAACGCTTTTTCTGCTCGAGAGCTCATAAAATCAGCTTTAATAGAAGCCGGGGCAGAGTCGACTTCGTCCGCAATCAATAGTTGCATGCTATATCTTTCAGCGCATCCAGAAGTTCAACAGAAAGCGCATGATGAAATTGATCAAGCTGTAGGACACTCGCGATCGCCCACTTTTACCGATGAAAATCAACTCCCCTATATTCGAGCCATCTGCAAGGAAGTTCTTCGGATTCGCCCACTCGCCAGCATGACGATACCGCACTACACAACCGCCGATGTCATCTACAAGGAGCGGGTGATACCAAAGAACAGCATCATCGCCATGTCCCAATATGCGATACACTATGACCCATCTCTATTCCCCGATCCCGAATCATTCAAACCAGAACGCTATCTCAACCATATGCACGGGGCTGCTGTTTATGCTGCCGCTCCAAATCCGTATGATCGTGATCATTGGGACTTTGGAGCAGGTCGACGCATTTGCCCTGGGATACACCTGGCAGAGAACAGCATGTTTATAACGATTGCCAAGATACTGTGGGCCTTTCACCTAGTGGCTCCAGGGAAGGTAGATCTATCCCATGACGCCTACGAGCCCGGGACGATGACGATTCCAAAGCCATTCCCTCTCGAATTTGTTTGCCGGAATCAAGAGATTGAAGGTATCTTGAGGAAAGAGTGGGAGGAAGCAAAGAAGACACAACTACATGATTTGACTGGTGAAGTAGATGCCACAAAGTCGACAACAGATCGTTGAGTTTTAGTCTAAATATCACTTGCTCTTCTTTGGGAAAACTTGTCAACGGCCGAAACACAACCTCTCGCCTTGCAAATTTTGCTATAATCAGCGAAAAAAGCACTGCTAATCGAAAATAGTATATATAGGACGCTTTCCAGTCCCAGCCTTGTTGGGCAATATCGTTTGTGCTGCTTATCTGGCCCTTTCATGGTTTTTTCACCCACTACTCAGTAAGGAAACGAGCCCCGTCGTCCACTCGATTCCTACCATCCCCTCAATGGAGTGAGTCTTGTCAACACGCCATCACTGGGTTTTGTCGCCGTGGCTTCCTTGACCTGTAGCTCGGCATCAGGATATTGCAGCTCCATGTGGAAGCGCCCCGTCATAGCAGCAACCAGAAAAGCAAGCTCGGCTCTAGCAAATTCCTGGGCAATGCAACTGCGAGGCCCTTGCAAAAATGTTGTAGACGCATAATTGCTCGATGAATTGCCTTTGATCGCATTCCCCGGGCCCATAAAGCGGTCCGGGTTAAATTGGTCCGCATCAGGTCCCCACATTTCATGCATGTGGTTCGTAACTTCAGGTACAAGGACCAGCATAGTACCTTTGGGAATGAACTTGCCAATAACTGAGGTGTCGTGGGCAGCTTTGCGGACTGTTTTTGGAACCAGTGGATGGAATCGGAGGACCTCGCTGCAAACGGCGTTCAGATACGGAAGACTTTTGAGAACAGTCGGATGAATGTGTGGTGTTTCAAATGATGAAGCGGGAATATTGGCATGGATCTCATCCCGTAGTCTCGATTGGACATGCTGATGCTTGCAAAGGGCGTAGACTGACCACTGGAGCGCTGCTGACATGCTCTCGTGCCCAGTGGCTAGAAATGTCATTGCTTGATCAACCAGGTTATCCTCCTCAATTCTTCCACTGCGGATGGCCACAGAGATTATGTTCGGCCTTTTCGTAGCTGTGTCTTTTTCGGCCAGAGTTTGATCAATCACTTCGCGTGCTGCGTTGGAGACTATTTGGTGGGCTTCTTTGATTTCTTGGTTGCGCTTGGTCGGGAGTTTGTGGATGAGTTTTGGGTGGAGGAATACAATGCACAAGGCTGCGAGAATCTTCTCGCTTGTCGAGACCTTTGTCAATCTTTGGTACGCTTGATTCAGCGCACTTTCAGGGTTCTCCAAGGAGCCAAAGCTAACTCCCATGCCTGCTTCCCCGATAATGTCAAGTGTCGCTCGACTGGACCAGTCACTGATTCTGATGACATTATCACCATTTGGTTTTGTTGTCAGACTATCTTCCATCATGTTGACCAACTTCACACTCTTAGACCAAAACACAGAATGGAGGTCTTGAATCTGGCGCGGCGAAAACGCCGGTAAAAGACCCTTGCGCTGCATCTGGAGAATCCTGTCAGCTGGAGAATCTACAAGATGTGGGAACGTACTCTATGCTTGTCGCCTTCGGCAAGAATCAAGCCGTCTCCAATGAGGTGTTCTAGGAGATGTTGAATCAATTCGGGTTTTTCAAAGTCATAGGCCTTCTTAACGAGAACCTCAGACAGTGCCTCTGAATTGGCGAGAAATATCCATTCAAGGTTCCCAACGGCATAGTATCGGATGAGGCCTTCATTTGGGAGATTCTGGATCCAGTCCCGCATCAATGTGTAGGGGACTTCAAGCAAGTAAGACTTGGTATTGCCAGTCAACCAATTTCGGACCTGGAAAATGTCAAAATAGTCCTGACGATGAAAGGCATTCTGATAGGTACTTTGGGAGTTGGGATATGCTTCAACGGTGTGAAGAACCGCGGGTACAAGAATAGTTGAAAAGTCAACTTGGATATGGCCCACGTCGTGAAAACAATCAAGACAGTCGCGTCCTTTGAAGGAAATGCATCGTGTCGTAGCTTCAGATAGACTGCGCCAGTGATGATTAACAATAGGATATTCAAGGAATTCATGGTATCTGGACGTAGGGCGTGGAACTTTCTGATGTTTAACTTGGCGAACTGTAAGCCATGAGCTGGTAACGAAATCAGGTGAGATTATTCCCAAGTTGCAAGATGGGTAACTTGGAACTTTGATTCGGCGATTTTCAAACTGGGAATGGGAAAAGCTTAGTGGAGCAAGCTCCATGATACGAGTCGATAATTACTTCATCCAAGATGCAGGGTCGTGAGATATATTGCATGTGTGAACCCTCCTGTGTTGATCCTTACCCAGCAAGATTGCTC
Source organism: Penicillium sp. PG113-03A (assembly GCA_037042135.1). Lineage (NCBI taxonomy): Eukaryota > Fungi > Ascomycota > Eurotiomycetes > Eurotiales > Aspergillaceae > Penicillium > Penicillium sp. PG113-03A. The sequence continues at coordinate 568,447 of JAXQJW010000163.1, forward strand.
AGCTCCGTCAGTTGAGGGAACAGTGAGCAATAGCTGATCTGTGCTTCTCTTCTATTATCGATCGCCGCTGAGGCTTCCTTTCCAAGCGACGATCAGAAAGTGTTGTGGATTGAGTTGTTTTCTTACAAGAGAGTATCTGTACGGTATTGATCCACTCGTGCATTGTTACTTGAGACGTCACGTTACACTAATACGACTCAAGGCGCTTTGCAATTCAGATTTGCCTCTTTTTTTTTTTCTAATCTTGTTTAAGTCTTTCCAAGGTTGTTGATAAAAATTTTTCCTTGATATTCGTAAACAGAACTTGCAACTTCTAGTTGAAGACTACGATGGACGTCGTTCAGAGTGATTTGGTTTTGATTTTTGTCACTATGGCTGCTCGTCAGAGACCATCTATCATGGACTGAATCAACAACCGATAGAAAAGAACACATACTATGGACACCATCACATCAAGGGTACCAGATGATCCATAGTAGATGTGGCAGGGAACAAAGGGCAGTGATCAAGGATAAAGAGTGTTGGTATTGGCAACAAAACACGAATATCCAGCTTGCGAATCTTCCATCTCAAGACAATGATCTGAGCCGTATACATGTAGGGCGACCCTCAAATCTCACAGATCGCATTTATTGAGAGGCCGGACACGTCTCCTCCCCTTTATAGCTCTTTCTGATATCCCGAAGAGCATCGAGAGTGGTTTTAACTGTCTCCTTGAATCGAGGGTTACTCTTGGGACACGAATTCTCAAAAGCAACCACTGGGTCGAATCCTTTGATGATCGACGGATACTCCCTGGCGTTGGGGCAAGGCTTGATGTGTGTCAACTTATATCCAGTCAACACATGCAGATGGATGAACTCAACGTACGTTTTTATGATAGGAAATGGCCATAATGCTCCAGGTGGCACCTTCAATGATGCTCTTGTTGTCTTGACCCGCCCTTGTGAAGGCACTTTCCGCGGCGGGCGTAGTCATCAGTGCGTTGTTGACCAGAGGAGGCAACAGGGACGCATGGTCCGCCCAAAGATCCGAGTTCTACAATAACATCAAGTCAGTTTATTTCTTGCTTCGACATGTTTCATCAATTACTCACTCTCTTTGCGTCGTCCACAAACACTGAGCATTCTCCGCCCGTCCGATCCTGATCGAAGAATAAGCATTTCTATATGGAGAATAAAGGAATAAAGAATATACTCACGCCCACAGGGGCTTTCTGGATCCCGGAGAACAGCAAGAAGTATTGACTCCCAAGTGTACCCCAAACCCGACCGAGCGTATCGATATCGTTCTAGCTTCTTGTTAGAATTGAGCCATGACAACGTAGCACTGTATCCCACTCACCTGGTTGTCACCCGGAGCACCGTTTGTGACTCGGGTCAGAATTTCCTTGGACACTCTCAGAAGACAATTCAGTCTCGCAAGACCGGGATTGGCTTTGCGGCTATTCACCGCACATTTACTCTCTGGTTCTATGGGCTGAGCAACGGCAACCGATGCTACCAGGAGCACCAGCGATGTAAGTACAGTGAAAAGCTTCATGGTGAGGGAGGAACTCTGTAGATAAAATAAGATGTAAGATTGCAGAAAATCCGAACGTCCTCTCTACCTTTATATAGCGAGCTACTTGAATATAGATCGATTATATCATAGAAGGTGGGTGCGTGGGCCTCAAGTAAAGTTCGCTACTTTCTCCCGCTAGAGAGTCTAGTTCGTTCGCAAAATCGAGATGGATCTTCAGCCGCTCTTACCCACTGATTTAGTGTAGAATTCCGTCATAAAGGCCAGCAGACTACCAAGAATTGTCTCAACAACAGCCTATAAATTCAATTTCAACCGCGATGACTTGGAGTGTCAACCCCACAAGAGGGGCATCGTGCACAATAAACCCCGCACGTTTGCATGATTCAGATACCCACCTAGATGGCTAGATGCCTCGATCAACAGGATCAACAAGACTATTTCACGTATAGATCTAAGCCTAGGACATGGTTCGTCCTGAGTGAGCCACGCTAAGACCCATCATGCCATGATCGACTCTCAATGACATGCGAATAGTGGTCTTCTCATTTTCGTCCGAGATCACAATGGCCCCTCTCAAATAGAAAACTGGTTTTTCCTCTCGTTGTTTTCTTGAAAATTCTCTTTCTTTCAAGATCCATTCAATCCTTTTTTTTTGCTTTTCCTGCTAAACTTTTTACGCATCGGAAAGATTCCTTTGCATATGGTCCGAAGTATGGCCGAGAAGGTTGGCGGGGTCTGCAAAATGATCGACAAGATTTTCAAATAGTCGATCTCGTCTGCGGATGATCAATGGTTGGCGATGTCAAGAATGGAGCAGTTTCCCCTCTATCAATAACAGGATGTGAGAACAAGTGCAGTGTCTCTGAACGAACTATTGAGGCAAAGGATGACCGATCGTCAGACAAGAAGTTGAATGAGATTTCAAGAAGTTTAAATGGATCCTCGAAACAGGTTTTCCATTCGATATATGTCCAGACCTGAATTGTCTCTTGTTCGCCACATTGTTCTTGGCAACTCAAGCTGAAAGTGAGGACTACAAGGTTGAATGCATAAACTTTCCCTTGTGCTCTGATGGGTGCTACATTGTCATCAACGCTATTCTTGACTTCATGTCTTGACAAGCTAAAACGTAACTGTATAAGTCAATGTTATGAGATGAGCATAATTGTAATAGAAGTCAAACTAGCTCACTCTTAATGATGCAGCGATATTTACTCATAAGTAAGATAGATTCATTGAAAATATCGAAGTCTTCAACAGCGTAAATATCCAGTTCTTGACAGAGAATCCTTTTACCCGCTCCCATATAATGAGACAATTTCACTTCCAGAGTAAAAGCAAAGTTAATAAACCTGTCAGGCGCTCTATCGGAGGGTTTCCATTAGCCGAGAGATTCGTATTGCAAGTCCGAGACTAGTCACGCGTTAGATTCTCGAACTCATGTTAGAAATACGAATCAAAACACAAAATGCACAGCAAGACAAGTGCCGATACTTCCAGCATCCCTGGTTAACATTTAAAAAATGACTAAACTCACAGGCCCAGCCATCCACAGAGTTGGCAGTGCTGGATATAACTTGGCCCATATTGGAACAGAGACTAGTGCATTCACATCCGAAAGAAGATTAGCCGGGTATAAATTCAACACGCAATCTCCCCACTCAAAAACGCAATATCTTCGTCTGCTCATTGCTCTATCCTGCATTAAGCTTATCTTCCCGAACCAAACATCTTTGTGATCTACACCCGTACCATGGCTACCACTGGAACCGAATCCTCCACACCCCATCGAGTCCTACTCGTCAGCGTGCCCCGCACTGCATCCAATCTCTTACTCAAATTGATGAATATCTACAATCAGCCCAAACTGTTGACCAATCCTCGAGGCGGATACTTCTTCTACCCCGCCTATGTCGAGGCGTCCACCGAGGGCATCCTGGGAAAGCCATCAAGGGAATGGAGCAAGACAGAAAAGGAGAAATTCCAGTCCAACTTTCAAAGTTGCGTGGATAGTCTGGAGGAATACTCGTCGCGAGCAAGAAAGGAGAATAAGATCATGTTTGCCAAAGAGCATGCATTCTGGTTCTATAACCCGGGTTATTTCCAGAAACATATGAGCGGGAACGACGATCCCGAGTTTATTGAATCCATCCGATCGGGGATCCACGTCCCGGATGAGTATGGACCTGCACATTTCTCCCAATCGAATGAGACTCTTCTCCCGGATGCGTACCTTCGGAGCTGGCAGACGGCCTTTCTGATTCGTCACCCGGCACTCGCGTGGCCATCCATGTACCGCGCGTTGACGAAGATCGCTGCGGCATGGGAGATGGGCGAGGATGGGATCAAGGGTGCATCGGTGAGCAATATGACCTTTCGCTGGACTCGACAGGTCTACGATTGGTATACAAATCAGCCGGACTTGTCCACGCCTCCACCTATTGTCGATGCTCATGATCTGATTCATAACCCTGGGGTTGTATTGGAGCTTTGTGATCGACTGGGATTGGACAAAGATGTCGTGCAGTTTGAGTGGGATGCTGGAAAGATGTCTGATGGCTGGAAATCCGAAGAGCAAGATCCCCATCGGCAAGTGGCTGAGTATATGGTTTCCACGCTCACGGCGTCTTCTGGTGTCATCAGGGATAAAGCGCCAGATGAGATTGACATTGTGGCGGAAGCAGCGAAGTGGAGGGAGGAGTTTGGCCAGGGAATTGCAGACTTTCTTCTCGAGACCGTTCTTGATTCGATGGCTGACTATGAATATCTCAAGGCAAAGCGCATTACTGTTTGATCGTTGTCAGAGGGCAATAAATTCCAGTGGTACTCAAGGGCCTGGTATGTTGAAAAGATGTACAATAGGTCATTGTTGATGTTGAGTTTATCCGTTCACAGAAAATGTACCGATTACTGAGCTTCGTACCAAGTGAATGTAAAGTCTCATCTGAAGAATTTTTAGCTAACGAAGGTGGCTCTGTCTCTCAAGGAGTGGCAGCTGTAGATGAATGGAAACCCAAGCCAAATTATCCATGGCTCATCTGTCTAGATCTGAATGGCTACTACTTGATGACATACAATCGAATACTCACAATCGCTTAGATATCTCGAACTAAACGCAATGCCGTCAAGGTATATTACAGGCGTACCGTTGTCATGCTTTTATGTACGTCATTTGCATCTCTTAAACTTCCCGTGCACTCGGGGATTGGCCACTGGGGGCCTCGGTTGAGTTGCGGCCACGTAAACTGAGATTCCCGATGCGCTGGACAAGATTGCTACCAACCGCATCCACAGCCCCTTTTGGAGCCATCAATGTCGGACCTTGCGCAGCCGCTTCTTGTACCCGGAACAGCCGAATCCCCGTGCCGTTCCAGACGCCGACTGTGCCTGGAGTAGCCCCCGCAGCTGTGCCAACGACCATCTCGCTGGAGAAGATGAATCCCCAAAGCAGAGACTCATACCAGCCCATTGAAAGCGCGGACCATTCAAATGGCTGCGTACTGACAGGGGTAGGCTCCGAGATCATGCTTTTGACTTGGGGCTCCTCAGCAAAGGATGGAAGATTTGCGATCAGCGTGCGTGCCTCGGGACTTGAAGTTGTGACGAGAGCGGCTTCGGGTATGTGAGGTGCGATGGCAGAGATAATGGTGAGGATCGTGTGCAGAGGGAGTTCGGGAAGCCAAGACTCGAGCTAAAATAGTCAGCGAAGTATCGAAGAACATTGAAATGAACCAACTTACCCAGGCAACGGTCGGCGTGAAGCCACTTGAGGATGGTGAGAACAAAGAAATGCTGGTCTGACTGGTCATGCTGTTCTGTCGTGAGAAAGAAGGTTTGCCCGCAGGCATCTTGCCGCGGGCCTTCTCGGACAACCGTGGCTGGCCGTCGTCAGTCGTGGAAGCAATCGAAGGCCTACGTGAGGTCGGCGCTGATGGAGATGATTGAGATGGGGTGTTTTCTCCCTCCTCATCGGAATCATCCCCTCCGATTGCGAATGCACTGTCCTCCTCGGGAATCTGCGTCAAAGGTGACCGAGCACCTGACGGTGTAATCTCTTCTTCGGAATGCGAGAGCCTTGGACTAGCCAAGTCTCCTGTTTCTCCCGCCTTCCGCCTCTCTTGCTGGCGCTCGATTTCCCGTTGGCCACTTTCAAGGGTGAACGCTCGAACGGCTTCGAATCGGTCCTTGTACTTGAGAACGGCGTAAACAAGATAGGGATTTTCGGTAAAGTTGTGCTCAATGACGGCATTGATAAAATCAAGCAGCGAGGCAAGAAGGGTATGGTTAGTCTCATTGGCCAATAGGAAGCTCGGCGCAGACATTGAAGAGAAAAGCTGAATGATTTTCGAACAAGCGCCGGGTGAGATGTGGGTAATGTATGGGGCGACATTATTGAGAATCATGAAAAAGGCCGGATACACCGTATCGAGTTTCCCTTTGCTCGTAGCCATAAGAGAGTGTATGGACTTTGTCCTGTTAGTGAAATCTTCAAACGGGTCAAAAGACCTACCATGATGAGAAAGTCGGCATAAGAACCACGAAATTTCAGCAATCGGATAGACTGAGGAAGTGTGTCCTGTCCTTCAAACTTCATATTGAGACTCTTGGCGAAGTTCGGTTCCGCACTCATCGTTTGAAGAATGAAGACACACATCCTAACTACACCTTGTTTGGACGGGTCCAGCTTGTATTCCATAGCATAGAATATGCAGAGAACCAAAAAGTCGTGCGAGCGATTTGAGTCGATAATAAATGACCTGAATCTCTTGTTGCACTGCAGACTCTCCCAGAACAACACCAAGATTTCTGGTGCCCACTTGACGGATCTCTGGCTACCTGGGAGGTAGGAAGTTCCAGATTGCATCTGTTCAGTCAGCATAATTCGAGCAAGAGGCAATATAACGTACAGGCTGATGAAGGATTCTTGTCATTCCATCTACAAGAAATTGGAAATCCTGGGGACGATGCAGTCTTCCAAAGTAGTGACGATAGTAATTCCTCGGTGGAGTTCCACGGCCATCCTCTGGGATGGGGTATAGTAGAAGGACGAGCAGAAATTGCAAGCAGTAGATCACCAAGATCTGTTTTGGGTCTTTCCAGACAACATGATCGTATGGTACCCTCCATGATGCGGGATTGTATTTCATGGCCTGTCAAGTCAGATAGATCGAGAAAAAGCGACTGGGTACACTAACTGTGTTCAGTAGAGAGCAAAGCAAGGACAAGACGGCCTGCTTATCCTGACAAGTCGTGATATATGTCATGGCTTTGACGCCCTGCACAGGTAGCGTATCTAGACTATCAGCGCCGGCATTAGGCAAAGAGACAGGATCACCTACTGGACGGCAAGTACATTGCTTTCCCAGTCAACGTCAGTAGCAGGCGGAGAACCTCGCAACGGTTGTTCTCTAGAGTCTTATTTGATCCCATCGCCGTATTGCAGCCAACACCGCTCTGCCAGATCGAGTATGAGATCTTGCTCTTTGCCGTTGGCAGCATAGGGATGGTAAAGTCACCGAAGAAAAGCAAATCTAGCAAGGTGTCGATCAACTCTTCCCCGAGAGGCTTCACATCTTCATACTCTTCCGCGCGAGGGGAGCCACTTTGTTGTTCCAATTGCGATTCGTCGAAGAGGACCTCCCCTGCGATCTGAGCTTGTCTGGTTTTCTTCCTCCTTCGTGCCCAAAAGAACTTATCCTCCCAGTCCTCCAGGTGTTCGGCCTCGTAGACAAATGGAAGCAGCCGGGTGAGCACACGAATACAATTAAGCGCATCGCGATCAGGTGCAATATCCGGGTCCGGAAACGAAGGATGGTTCTTTAAGACGATCAGTCGCGATGAGACGGAGAGTAGCAACGTTTCAAAGTTGGGTAAGGCATGGTCGCGCGTTCGTCGAATGTCGGCCGGAGTGAATAGACTGAATACATCTTCGGTCGATTCGGGGAGTTCCCAAAACTTGGATCAGTCAGTTCAGTGCTAGTTTCTAAAGGATTGCAGCCGCGATGACATACCCGTGTCCAGTAGGGGTCATCTGCGGGGATCTCCTTCTCAGCTAGGCGGAAAATGCCCTGCTTGAAGACCAGCTTTGACTCCGAGGCCCCCATTCTGAATCGCTCACTATGAGCGCAGCATGCAGAAATTGGCTGGCAGTTCGATGAGGGGAGGTGGACTGGGGAAAGTGGTGTTTGTTGCGGAGTCTTGGCTGAACACGATTCTGGGGGAGAGTCGGCAGCCAAGCACTGGAACTCTACGTCAATTAATCCAGGAACATGAAGATTATGGAAGTGATATTTCTCATGCATTACAAAAAATTCGCTATGACCTGACTCTAAAAATAACTCCGCGCGATCCAAATCAAAGAATGCCTGCTCCATTACTGGCCGAAAGTCGCCGGCTTCTCTCATACAGCCATTTATTGCTTACACCGAGGCTCGATCGCTTGTGATTGACCGGAGAAGGTGTACTAGGCGCCATTGTAGATTCCCCAAAGGAGGAACGTCGAAGTGGTGAAGAAGAGCTAAAGCTTTCTCCGAAGCTTTGACTAAAGCTCTGTCGTCGCCCACCTTCGCGGCCTCCATTGGCAACGGCCTTGTGGAAAAGCGGGCTTGACACGGGGGAGAAGGTAGCGCCCGACGAGCGCCGGTCGGAATAGGTAGGTGTGGCGGAAAACGAAGATGCACTGGCCGGACTGGCCTTGCGTGAAGACATACGATATCGCGGGGGCGTGACATAGGTTGTCCCGGGTGTCGTAGGCGGGGTGGCCTTAGGGTCCAGGCCTAGCAATTTTCGTTGTGTAGGGGTAAGGGGGATGTCGGAAAGGTCGTCCTTCCGTCCGTAGAGTGGGTACAAAGCCAAAAAGATGTTGATACAGAAGATAAACTCCAACAGCCAGACGGATAGGTCAGCGTAGAAAGGACGGTCGAAGATGCGATTTGCGCTGCAGATCTTGTTAGTTCTAGTCGAAGTATGACTGGATATCACGCGGCATACTAGGACTTGAAGCTACTTCCGAAAGCCCAAGCCATCATCAAAGCGCCTGTGTTCCAGGCAAGCTTCCGTAGGTTCTTGTCACCGAAAGTGGCGGCATTCTGGCGACGAACGATCTCGCTCAGCTGGGGATGCCGCCATTTGCCTGGCGTGGCAGTTCTCTCTACTGGAGATGCCGAAGTGGGAGTTGCTTTAGGAGTCGTAGGGAGAGATCGTGAAGCCATGGCACGAGGGGTCGAGAGGATAGGAAGAAGATGATTGAAGGCTGCTTTCCCGTCAATGAAGAAGCTAGTGTAGGAGAGGATGGGGAAAACTCACCTGAAATAAATACTGAAATCACTTACCTGGGAGAGAGTTGAGAAGTTAAGTTTTACCAGGACATTATGGTCGGGTGGGAGTCGAAAGCTCAGGGAGATGTTTTGGTCGCATGAGGAAGCGCAGAACCAGACGCCGATAGACGCGAAGATTAGCGCCGGGTTATGGTTCGGCCGGGCCAGGCTGCACATGACCGAGGTGTACTCACGAGAGTGAAATGAAACAATTTGCTTTAAAATTGTCGTTTGAGACATTCTTTTCATTCTCGCTGACTCTCTTATCTTTTTCCGGCTTAAAGATGACTCTACTTTGGAATACTCGAAAGATGGACTCCGGCCAGTTGTCTCTCTGACCTTACAACAACGCTATTCCAAAATTGTAACAATGTAACTGATTACTGGAACTTAAAATGTACAATTGAATAGAGAATGTACTCAAACTGGTGTTTGTCGCCGAAAATAGTTCATTCAAGGTCGTGGGTAACAATGACGTTGAGGATCCAAGGCGGTAGAGGAGTGGAGGGCGGCTTGTCACCGCGGCTTACGTTGTTGACTGAACCTTCTACCCCGACAGTGCTCAACATGGCCGACCAAGCGAACGTGCTAGAAAGGCTGGATGCAGTGGTTGCTGACATCCTAGCTGACTGGAATATCTACTCCACGATTTTCGCTACTCTCGTAGCTGTGCTTGCCATCTATTCCGTTGTATCGTCCACTGACCCCGATATCCACCCGTTCCTACTCGCTCGCCAGGCTACACCCTCTCCTATCCGACAGTCAGGCGAGTCTGCAACCTATCGCAGTCTTTCAACTCCATATGGATTTCCGCTTCGAACTGGGTTGAACGTCAAAGATCCCGGGGCACCTAAGTGGACATCTGGCCGCCAAGGTGATCTGCGTGATATCTGGAAGACCGCTCTGCGGGGATCTCTCAAACCGGATGGATCGTCTGGAGAGCAGGGCAAAATCTACACCGTTTTGGGCAAGAAGGCTATCGAGCACTCATTGGCTCAGGTCACACAGGAAATCAATGTGATCGGTCGTCACCTCCAGAAATCAGAGGCCAAGACGGTTGCGGTTTGTCTGACCGACTCCATTGAACTTTTGGCGTCCATCTTTGGTAAGAAAATCACGTCTCACATGGTCGTTATGCCTACTGACCAAGCTAGCTGGCGCCTTCTATGGATTCAAGACGGTCATTATCCCCCATAACCTGCCGGCGGAAACGCTCGCAGCCCACCTGCAATCTGTCAATGCGGACGCTCTCATCGCCGAAGCTGGGTCTCTCGATCTGTCCATGATCACAGAGGGCAACAAACAGCTGTTACAGGTGGTCTGGGTCGCCAAGTATGGTAACCGTCACATGGATTGGCATGAGGTTCCCGAAAATGTCAAGGGCAAGCTGAATGTTGAGGTCTGGCATGAATTGGTTGAAGAGGGCAAAGACTTGGCGGGTCTTGAGGCTCCCGAGCATGATCCCAATACCCCGTCTCCCGCCGTCAATACCGTGTGGCCCTCCTCGTCGAAATCAGGCAAGTTTATTAATTTCCAGCAAGAGGTAAGTGACCTGGCAACGCATTCGTGAACTTTCTGACCATACCAGAACTTGGTGGCTGCAGTTGCCGCCCTTGGTACTACGCTTCCTCACAACCAGCGTATCGCCCCGTCAGACATTGTTCTGTCGATCGACTCTCTGTCCCGCTCATACCCACTTTGCCAAATCTTCAACGCACTGTACTCTAATGCGTCGATTGCATTGAACTCCGTGGCTGGTGAGAATGTGGATTTTGCCTTGGCTACCGTCGGTGTATCTCCAACAGTGATCGTGGCATCTTCGCGTACTATGTCGGACTACCATGACAACGTGATGAAGCCTCATATCGGCATGGTCTCGTCCTTTGGTCGCTGGGTGCAGACACGGACTCTGGATTCCGGGAATATGCCGTCAAAAAGCTTCTTCAGCCAGCTTGCCAGGATTGGTCCCACCTCAGAACTTTCACTGGATAGACTGCGTCTGCTGTGTATCTCACACCGTGCTGACGCGGATCCTTCGGTCCGCCTCACATCGGAGCAACTGACAAATCTCCGAGTCTTCACCGATGCTCGTATTGTGTATGCTCTGACCGGTCCTGGCGTCGCCGGGGCTATTACTCAAACCCACGCCTTTGACTACCGACGCTTAAACGGTCCCAACCATTTCGGTCCCCCTATTAGCAGCACTGAAGTCACCCTTACTGGTGTCTCTGAGGGCACGGCATCTGACAGCCAGCCAGAAGGCCAGGTAAGTACCTCTTTCGAGAATTGCCAGACTTTCGCTAATTGGTTCAGATCACGGTGTCCGGTCCTGCTGTTGTCGGCGAGAAAATCACCCTTCCATCTCTTGGCCGCATTGCCGTTGACAATACCCTTACTTTATGTTGAGATTCAGCCGTGCACGAGATTTCTTTTGGGCTTTCTGATCAAATTCCGGTTTCTGAAAATATCATCTAGCAATAGTATGGCTTGTAGATAAATGCTGCGAGCAGGCTGAGTCGAGCAGGAAACAGTTTACTTCAATGGCCAGGCTCCATGGCTGTATATGGAATTTCGACCTTTGTTCGTTCAGACATCTTTTGTAGTCGATTTGATCCCGTTCGCTGAGGTCTCATTGATTTAACCCTGATATCATTTCCACAACTTTCCTCCGCGGAATATGCCAATAGGCCCAGATTGCACAGCGAGCTTGTGAATAGGCATTGCTCGCACATAAGACAAAAATGAATGGATGAACTCCAACAACGGAAATCAACGCGATGATGATACACAAGTCCTTGCTTTAAATGCATTCTATGATGTGTACCAAGTAGCAAGTCGACCAGGCATAGAGAATGAAATGTCGATTTTGAAATACAATCCAGCTCCAATGGATGATACTAATATACACATGGAAAGCCCAACTCACACTCATACACCTTAAGCACGTAGCAAGGATTTCGCCAACTGAATACCGCGAGTGGGATTGGCTTCGTCGGCTGACTCAACGTGCTTGGAGATGACAGATTTCAGTTCCTCGAGCCGAGAAGTCACGGCAGGTTGAAGAGTCTTATCTCTCTTATCTTGCGAGATGCTATTGACCGAGAGGCTCAAGCGCAGTCCATTGAAGATGGGGAGAACCTCTTGCAGCCACACATCCAAAGCTTCACGGCGTCTTGACTCTGCTTCGAAGACAGGCTCGAATCGTCCCAGTGGCCATGAGGCGATCAGCTTCTGCACGTACTTCGAAACTTCCCAGCCTTCGTCTTTTCCCTCCAGTTCATTTACTGCGCGAGCGGCAGTAAGCTCCAATAGTGTACCAATCACAAATGGTTGGTTCTTGGGGTTTTTGGCCGCCTCCACCTTCTTCTCGGTCTCATTCCATTCCATAGTGCGGACTGCGGCCTGGGCCATCTGTAAAGCCTTGGCCGCAACTGGACCCTTGAATTCTGCCTCTTGTGCCATGCTGTGAAGCTCGAAGAAAAGACGTCTCACGAGGCTAATGTTATTTAGAGTCAGGCCGGTTTGTGATTGCTGTTTGGCGCATTCGAGGATGAGGTTGAGTTTGCCGGCAGGGCCGGTTTTCCGAATCAAAGACTCCCACCGATCAGACGAAATGCGGATGTCCGACATCCAGAGTCCTTTGAGGAAGGGGATGAGGTTCTTGTAATCGTTGGCGGAGGACATCAGCTGAAAAACTTGATAGGCATCCTTCTTGGTTGGCAGAGAATTGAAGCTCATAGGTCGCAGAGTGAATTGTTCCGACTCGCTGATGTTTACGGTAATCGGCTCCTCCTCTAATCGGTGTGCATGCTTCGCTTTGAACATGCTCATACGCTGCCGGCGTGGGAGACCAAACGGGATGAAAAGGTCTTGACGAAAGCGATTGAGAGCCTGGTCTAGCTCAGGAGACGACGTTTGCGAGAAGGTCGGAATTGCTGCCAAAACCAATCATTAGTTTTAGAACATGCCAATTCGAGGTGTAATTTTTACCATCCGGTCGTCCAGACGCATAACTGCGGACTTGGCTAAACACCCTCGGGCGCACAGTACCCGGTAACTGGAAAAGCCTTCCCATGGCGAATTGCGCCATGATGCTCGAAGACTAAGGAAATGTAGGAACTGAGCGTAGAATTGAAGATGCCGATGCGCGAAGCAAACACGGAAGTCCGGGCGGAGAAAGAGAATCTTGCCTTGGCGGAAATTCTGCCGGTCCGCCAAAACTCGACACTGACTTTCTTCTTCCTCGATCATCACTATGGCTGCGGCACCGACAATGCGGCAGTTGAGCTGCCTGAGATCCTTGATCCGGTCTCAGGATGCTCTTCAGCCTCAAATGAGCCGACGATGGATCTCTACTCGCTACTCCCAACGACCTGAGCGTATCCCTCTTCCTCCGAATCTCCCTGAGCAATTCCGATCCCAATTACCAACGCGCCTGCAACCGGAGAATGGTGTGTTTTATTAGATTCATGACTGTGTATTGAGATTAACCGCTGTATAGCACCCAAACCTGTCAAAGTCTACCCTCCTCCACCTTCTACCCGCGCCGTGTGTCCAGACCCCATCGCGCAAGTGACTCAATCACAATTGGCTTCACTCGACCCGAAGGGTGACCGCAAAGCCTTGTTCGATTACCGACGGAATCCACGAAGTGTTAAGCCCGGTGATATTGTTCGAGTCACATTCAAGAACGGGGATCCATTCAACGGTGTGGTCTTGAGTATTAAGTTGCGCGGCATTGATACATCTTTCTTGCTCCGCAATGAGCTTACCCGTACGGCTGTGGAGATGTCTGTCAAGGTCTTTAACCCCAATGTCTCGAGTGTGGAGATTGTCCAGCGGGCGCAGCGCAAAATCCGTCGCGCCAGACTGTATTACATGCGGTTCGTCAATCCATGCTTTGTGATATTGGTTTCTTTGCGTCCCAGATACTGACTCTCTCTTTTTCCTTCTCTCAGGACTCGCAAGCACGATCGTCGCAGTGTGGAAAATCTTGTCGCTTCCTATGTCCGCCAGAAGAAGGCCTTCATGGGCGGTGCTGGCAGCAGCAAACGGTGATTTGGCTAGGTTTGGTGGGACTTATCGCATATCCATGATGTACTATATATGTTCATATTAAGCTGTTTTTCACGAAATCTGTACTCTGCCTAAGACACGTACTCGAGGTATTCTGTTTTTTCTACCTAAGCATCTCAACAGGTGCATCCGTCTCAACCAAATTTTCAACTGATCGCAAATAACTTCTTTTCGACCACGGTCATCCTAGAAGAGAGCATGAACCTCAGAATGCGAGTAAATGCTGGCTCAAAAGTCGCGTCCAGACACATCCCGAGCTGCAACACGTGCCCGCTCTCAGTATGTTCCGCCTTCGTCCACTCCTACTTCACCACTCACTTTCAATTATAACCCAGGCGATTGTATGTTCATTTCTGGTTCATTTATTCCAGGAGCCATGGTGCCTTCACTGGTGCTGCTCACAGCCATGGTCCTGGCTCTCTCGGCAGGGCCGGACCCGGTGACCGCCATCACCTCGAGTCTGCAAAGTATCTTGCGAAATACCCACGGCAGTACAGAGTATGATTATCCAACGGATATAACTAGGGATCTTCTTCCGGTATGTCCAGTATATACTGTCAAGTCAATCCATTGTTCCAGGTTAAGTTGCATGTATCTGGATCCGGCTAACGTCATGTCTAGATTCCGGTCCATTCCCACAAGTAAGTTTGAACTTTGCTCTCCGCTGATGAACCATCGCTCAAGTATATTAGTGACTACTGGAGAGATGAGCCTTTCTGGACTGGTACGCACAGCGCGATACTTTGCGACCAACCCAACTAAAATGACACAGGTCTATCTCACGGTTGCACCTCTACTGAAGCCGATGTCTGGCTATACAACGGCACTCTCTATGTTGGACATGATCAATCTGCCTTGACAGCGGAGCGGACGCTGGAAGCTCTGTACATCAACCCCATCCTGGACGTCCTTGAGCGCCAAAATCCCGAGAGTCCTTTTGTGACGGCACCTACAAAAAAGTATGTTCTTCCTATGGTGCTCTTTCATTATATCAGCTTTTCTGACAATAAATAGTGGTGTCTGGGATACAGTGCCAGAGCAAACGCTCTACTTCTTCATTGACGTCAAGACTGACGGACGCGAGACGTTCCAGGCTGTCATTGATGCCCTGGAGCCTCTCCGAGAGAAAGGTTACCTCACCACACTGAAGGATGGCAAGACAGTGTCAAATGGGCCTGTCACAGTCATCGGCACCGGAGAAACACCGCTTGAAATGGTCGCACCCGTGAAGGACCGCGATTACTTCTTTGACGCACCTCTGGGAGCCCTTGATGACCCCAAATATTCCGATATCACCGGCCTCGTCTCACCCGTTGCATCGACTGACTTTGAGGCCGCTGTTGGCAAGGTGACTGCTGACACGGAGCCCATCCTCACCGATGACCAGCACCAAGCACTTCGTGCCCAGATCACTACCGCCAAACAACGGGGTATTGGGGCGCGGTACTGGAATACTCCGTACTTCCCAATTCGACAGCGAAATCTAGTGTGGAGGCTTCTACTTCGTGAGGGGGTGATTCTGCTTAATGCTGATGATTTGGACGCTGTGACTGCATACTTTTGATCATTGTGACAGATCCTATAAAGTCGATAGGTGGTTTGTTCATAAGATAGAATCAATACCATTAGTTATCCCCAACTTCCCTGTTCCTCAATCTAGAAAAGGCAAAAAGAAGCCTGCCATGTAAAGTCACGTGTTGATCATACTGAACAGCAAATCCAATTGAGCTCCACTGTTTGTCCATTTCACTTATCCACAGCGTTTCTCATTGGCTGCAGCAAAATGACCGTGGATGGTGATCTAGGAGATCTCTTGGCCAAGGAACTTCCCATTGGCGCGGAGCTGACCGTTCGTCATGTTTCATCAACACCGACTCCTTCAGCCGCGTTATTTGCCGCGCCACCAGGTCAAGAACCGGAGCTGACATTCTGTGAGAATCACTATCTCTCGGTCTCAATTGATTCTCCCAAGCATGAAGGGGCAGAAATTATTATCTTCGGCATGGAGGTGCTGGTCTACACCACGGCCCACCTGACGACCATCTTCGTCTCCAAAGCCGATTCCACGGGCTTGTCACATCTGCAGAAGCTACCACACAAAATTTCGGTTCTTCGCTTGATCTCTCACATCTTTCTCTCTTACCTGGCAAGTACACACCAACGTCCTGGGGTACGACTGGTCGTGTCCTTGTTTGCACGCGCTCAGAACCAGTACTTGTTCCCCGGCAGTATTGACAACCCCGAAAAACATGTATTGGATGACCGAGCCCTTATCAAATGGTGGTGTCGAGCAGTTGATCCCATTCTTCGTGCAAACGATGCAGAGTCCCTTCCTGTCAAAGACGCCAGGTTCATGGAAGCTGAAAGCGAGATGAAATCGACCTCTGCAACTGCCTTCCTCATAGTTCCCGGCTGCGACAGTCGTGAGACTCAAGCGTTCTTCCCAGCCTCATTCAAACAAGATCCTCGAGAGCGCCCACGATGGCGTGCCCAATATCCCGTTCATCAGCTCTGCCATGATCCCTCGGCACCGCCGCGATGCCTAGTTCCTAGGCTTCCCGATGATCCAAAAACGCGATTTTTAATTGATCTAGATGATGAGCTTCCAGAACCTGCTAAGGATGAAACTGCGCCATCTAGCACCGGTCTTTGGCGCAGCGTCAGATCATTAGATCAGTTCTGGGACCTGATGTCGTTCCGTCAAGAATGCTCTGCCGGTCGTCTGGTCGGTTTTCTATGGCTTGTGATCAACCCGCCCGGTTTGGTCAATTCAACCGCCATGACGAGTGAAGCTCGCATGCCTGCGAAGTCAGGTGTAGCTGCCAAGGGTGCACAAGCATCCAGTCCGGCAGAAGCCGACTCCCCGGAGAAATCTCAGGAAGAGACGTCTACTGCATCTGATGCGCATGTTCCAAACACATCGGAGTCTCAAGCTGAGGCCACGCCCTCAATTGATCGTCCTTCTACAGTTTCTACTGGAGTTGCTCAAAATCCCTTTTACTGGCCCGAGGCAGGACGTGGCGACGTGGTGCTCAGCGAAACAGACTACCAAAAAATGATGGACGCTGTGCTAGATCACTTCTACGATGAGAAGGAAATTGTGGCCAGCACCAAAGCCTTTGTTGAACAGGTTGCCTCCCTTGCGGACCAGCTGACATGGGGCAAGCGAGTCAAAGGCAGCCACATTACAAAGGTCACGGCGTCCGAGGAGGCACCCATAAATAATCTCGACACTGGGATTATTCGCAAGCGAAAGAAGTCGGAGAGCCAAGGCAATGGATCCGCTGCAGTTGCCAGTTCAACAGAGCCACGTGGGCAGGACAGCGCTCCGTTGACGCCCATTGAGCCCGCAGGCAACATCAATACGCTCAATGCCAATTTAGTACGGAAGAAGAAAAAGACGTGAGGTTTAGGTGACTGGTAATTGGATCGGGTCTCTGCTTTCTGTAGGCTTTAGAAAATCCATACTGCAGGTTCCTCCGCGGGCTTCTCCAATGAAATACCTCGATTCAGATTGCCAATGTTTATCTCTTCGGGTTTTATACTCCATCAATAATGACGTCTTTGTCTCGTGACTTCTCCTGCTTCGGTCCATCTCCGCTTGCTTTTTTATAGATGTGCACAAATTAACTTTGCATAAAATCTCTTATACCCCCCCTTCAACGATCTCATCCTCCAAGTGCTCTATCGCAACTCACTCAACTGTTCCTAGCTATATCCAAGGAAACCCGGCGGATGGTTCAATCGGGATCATGGGCATGGCGGGCCGGGTTGCGTAATCGCAATCTTAAAGACCCGCACCGTGAGACACTCATCCCAAAAGATCATAACACCTGGAGTTCTCTACAGTTCGAATGATGCTATAATCATGGCTGTGGTGCCGAGCAAACTCGGCAAACGACGACTAAGCAGGCGGTGCTTGACCGGCAAAAATGAAACCCACCCGTGCCTTCCGAACCTCTTGGACGCATCTGCTCCACCACCAGGCAGGCGCGAAATTGTGTCTTAGAATGTTCATCTCACTCACGCTGTCGCGGTCCTTCTGAGACTCATGCCAGGGCTCAGCGCATTTTTCCCCTCCCTCCTGGGTGATGGTGCCATGCTCGCGTCAGCCATTGGCTGGGTCTGCCTAATCTGGTTTACATCAGTGCAGCTTGTCTGTGCCCTAGGATATTTTCAAATGTACGTTATGGTCTTTGACTAGTGGCTCCTCTTGGTGGAAGACTAGCGTCCGATTACCATTGTGACTAACCTCCTGCCTCGGAATTACAGATGGCGATATTTTTTGCGACAACCACGCCGTTCCCGCTTAATAGATGCCTCCGATGCGCCCCATGTCACTGCTATTCGACCGGTCAAGGGCCTTGAACCCCATCTATATGATTGCCTCGTTGCGACTTTTCGACAAGACTACCCACGCGATAAATTGACGATTTGTCTGTGCGTTTCCGAGCGCAATGACCCGGCATACCCAATTCTCTGCAAGTTAATTGACGATTTCCCCGGTGTCGATGCCCGTGTTCTAGTGGAGGAAGAGGATGAATTGCTACAGGGCAAGGGGTCCAATGCCTACACACTGGGACCCAACCCCAAGATCCGCAACATGAGTCGCGCCTACCGTGAGGCCAAGGGAGATATCATTTGGATCATTGACTGCAATGTCTGGGTTGGAAAGGGTGTTTGTGCACGCATGGTGGACCGGCTTTGTGGCCTGCAAACTGCTCCAGGCGAGAAATACAAGTTTGTCCACCATTTGCCAGTGGCGGTGGATGTTACCGGGGAGAATAATCTGCAAGAGGAGCGACAAATGCTCTTGAACGCTGATCGCGATGTTTCGAGCTTGACAGACAATATCTCCTCTAGTCGTCCAGAAGAAGGGCTCGCAAGTACTCTAGCAGTGGGCGGTGGTCGGCTCGAAGAGCTGTTCCTGTCCTCGGCCCACGCCAAGATGTACACAGCCATCAACACTGTCCTGGTTGCTCCATGCATTGTCGGGAAGTCGAATATGTTTCGCCGCTCCCACCTTGACTATCTCACCTCCGAATCACTCGGCTCCTCACCCGCTCATTCACTAGCTCCCTCACCGTCTCCCTCACCCAGGAACAGTCATTCACATGACTGCCCGTCTGGAATTGACTTTTTTTCTGAAAACATATGTGAGGATCACCTTATTGGTGACCTACTATGGCGAAAAAAGGTGCCAGAGGAGAAGCAGGGAGAGCGGTGGGGCAAGCACGCAATGGTGTTTGGAGACGTTGCCATTCAACCTGTCGCCAACATGAGTGTCCGGGCATACATTGCTCGGCGGGTGAGATGGCTCCGGGTTCGAAAGTTCACCGTTCTATTGGCGACTCTGGTGGAGCCCGGTACTGAATCTTTCCTGTGTTCACTCTACGGTGCAACGGGTGTGACCACAGCACTTGCCCCATACCTAAGGCAGAGAGGCTTCCAATCCGCCGGGGCCCTCGGAACATGGACTGCTTTCGCCATCTTCTTCGCCTTGAGCATGGCAATGTGGGTCCTGGTTGACTGGACCCTTTATATCAAGCTACATTCAGCCAAGGCCGTGGAGGTGGACAATGAAACCCCGTCATTCGCCCGGCCTGTCCAACGGGCTTATCAGACCACCCGCCGTCCTTTCTTGCAGTGGTTCTCAGCCTGGCTGGGCCGAGAAGTTCTGGCACTCCCCATTTGGCTCTCCGCAGTGTATGGAGGGGTCACAGTAGTCTGGCGAGACCGCCGGTTTAAGGTCGGGTTTGATGCAAGAGTTCGGGAGGTCGGCCAGGATCAAACAGTACCAGAAGGCTCCTACTCGACAGCCATGAAGAAATGGATAAAGCATGTACATTAGCAGCTACAGCAAAAAGTAACGTCTTCGTCTTTGTACAAAGTGATCTGTTTTGATCAGATGCAGCTCGTGGATTTAGCGTTAAGTTGCATTTCAGGTGTCTATATAAAGCTTTTATTCAATAACCTCATTTCATCATCACAAAATTACCTTCACGCAGAACCTTCACCCTCATTGGCACCACTCTCCAATCCAGCCGCCTTCTCCGATCCCAACAACCACTCAACAACCTGTCTACCCGGAGATACCTCCGTAGCCTGATTCTCTTGTCCCTGAGTCTGATCCTCCCCTTCTCCAACCGACATCTCAACCTCCTGCGTCTCCTCATCAACCTCCTCCGCAGAAGCAGACCAAGCCGCCCGCTCCGCCAAGAAAACAGCATCATGCCCAGCATCATTCTTAATCGCCACATCCGCACCACCCTCAACAAGCGCCTTGACACATTCCAAATGCGTATTAAGCGCAGCCCAGTGCAATGGCGTATTCCCAGAGTAATTGCGGTGATTCAGGAACGCAGCGCGCTGAGTAGCTTCCGCAGATGATAATCCTTGCAGAAGGAAGGATAGAATTTCTATATTATTAGCGGGATCCATACATATTCATCTATTTCATAGAAGGAAAGAAAAGAACTCACCGATGTTCCCGTTAGCAGCTGGGAAATGCAAGACGCATGATCCTGAGCCGCCTTCGCTTTCATCTTCGAGGTCAATGGCGGATAAAATGATTTGCGATTCGGCACAGCTGTGTTGCGAGGCTAGATTTGTGATGTCGGATTTTAGGGCCTCCAGATCGCCTGCGCGGGCGTCGTAGCTCAGGTCATCTATTGCCTCTGTTGAGAGCGCGATTGGCAGGGTTGGCTTGGGTTTTTGGGTAGACATGGTGTGTTTGGATTGCCCTGCTGGAACCAATTTGGGATCTTTCCAGTTTTGGTTCTGGTTGATTGAGATGATTTTGGTGGCGGGGAATGCTGATCAGTGTAAGTAAATGTTACCATGGAGATTTTCAACCGCTTGGAAGAAACAGAATGTTTTATACACTGAGTGCTTCGAGTCTTTCATCTCATACATTACAACTTGCGGCTGTCGAGACGATGCAGGTTGATATGTGTATTGATGATGAAGGCTCGTTCAACGAATTTGGCATAAAGACTCGTGTTGAAGAATACCAATTTAACGGCGCTCAAACAAGAAAATGACAATCTTACCTCTGCTTCGTTCAGTGTAGATCCTGCAACGGCAAAGTTGCTTCGCCGAAGAAACTTTGATATCGGATCATGTGACTCGGTGGGGTGGAACCACTTTATACAAGATCATCATAGATTATTCAAAGGAAAGTGGACAATGTCAACATATGTTGTAGATTTTATTACAAATGCAGGCCAATTATGAGTCTGGCAGGTCAAGCTGCCTCTATGCAAATCCAGACCCAAAAACAGTAGAAAAAGCCAAAGATCAAAACGCCTCCAAAGCCCACATCTCATGGATATGCAGGTATCACATACCCCAAGATGTGTGATGCAAGATCAGCTGATAAACCAGCCAGAGAAGGTCAGTCACGTAACCAGGCCCGTCGCTTCTCTTCTTTCTTTTCACGCCGTTTTTCCTTGAACTGTTTCAGCTCCTTCTTGCTCAGCTTTTTGGCGCTTCGCTCGGCCCGTAAACTTCGACCATCGTGACTATTCGCTGCCGCATCCACGTCAAAGTACGCATTCATTTGTCGCCGTGACTTGTTCTCGTCATTGTGGTTCTCTGGGTTGATCCAGTCTGCCTGCCACCGGCCTGTAAACCGATTGAACGCGCCAGTGGCGGCATATGCGGCGGTCGGGTCCGCCGCCGGACCACCCGCTTCTTGGGTGTGTTCTTCATACTGTTGCGCATAGGGAGCGGTCGGGTCGTAGTCGCCATGGATGGCCGGATTATAACCCCCGAGGACGGGGGCCTTTTTCGGGGGTTCGGGGTGGCTGCTGCTTTCCTGAGTGGCTGGGGTCTTTGCGTCAGGCACGCGGGGATTTTCCCATTGTGAGGCGCCCGTGAGACGATTGTAGAAATAGTATGCTTGCGAGTTGGCGTCCCACACGGGTTCCCATCCATCGTCCTCGACTTTGCCTGGTGGCGCTTCGTCGGGGAGTGGCGGGGGCACCTCGTCTGGCAATGGGGGTGCTGTGTCTTCTTGCTCCGCTTCCTCCTCTTTTTGATGTGAAGGTTCCTTCTGATGTGAAGGTTCCGTGCTGTGATCGCTGGACTCTGCTCGGGTCTCGACCTGCTCTGTGCTGGTTTGCGACGATTCGCGCGTAGACGGACTGCCAGCGCGCTCCTCGTGCTTTGGTTCTGATGGTTGCTGGTCGGTCATCGTGATTAGCACAGCTCTCAGAGCAGATGAGTTCGAGTCCAAAAGTTTGGGTGGCGCATGCAGATTGACCGCGGTCCGTCTCACCGCCCGGGCCTGATCTCCCAAACAGGAAATTTGTTCGGTGTTGAAATGACGACATCAACACGATTTAACCTTACAATCAGGGTTGATCAGATTATCTTGACTATTCGGATGGTATTTACTGCGTCTGTTCACAATGGACAAAATGGTATATTAACAAATAGAAATAGAAGGTAGAGTATGACATCGATTACATAGTTAATAGCCCAAAGATTCCCTCGGTCTTGTTGTCTGCTCAAGACTTGAGTGAACGTGAACCCCTCGTGAGTGGTCGGCAAGGTGATCATCCGATCCATCAAAAGGACCCTTATCCCGCAAACCCACCTCAACACAGTTGGTCAGACCAATTTCATCTTCGGCATCTCCCTTGGTGCGATCAAGCCCGTACTCATTCGTGGACCGGTTCCCAAAGATGAAACTCCTTCGAGTTCCCTGAGGCGATTTGTGCGAGACGTATGGCTTGCTCGAGTTCGCAGAGGACGAGAACTTGGATTTCTGCGTCGACAGGGTGGACACAACGGTCTGGTGAGCGACCTTAGCCAAGGGGGTGAGATGCGGCATGCAGGCGCAGGCGAGGGCGACGGCCGGTTCGATGGTCGACCAGATGAATACGGGGCCCATCAGCCAGGTTGCATCGGGGCCAGCCATGAAGTTGGAGATGTAGTAGATGCGCACGATGCTAGCGATGCAAGCACTGTATTCGATCAGTTTCAGCTTCCTCGGTCCATGTTGTGTAGATCACTTACAAAAGGCCCACGGCCATGATTGCGCAGATGGCCATTTTTTTCTTCGGGTTCATCTGGAGCTGCGCAATGCGTGGAATGGGAATGAGACAGATGATGAAGTCACAGATCATATTGATGGCTGCTGTTGCGACCAAAAAGTTGGTCTCGTTCATACATGTTCCCTCTGAGCCGGTAAATCGAGTCCAGAAATAGGTAATGGGACGGCAATCGGCGCAGATGCCCACCCACAAATAGATTGGATAGGTGATGGTCACAAACCAGCCGAAGATAGTAGCCCACTTTAACCATGGCTCCATGGGAGAGAAGACTCGATGGTAGAAGCATAGGATCGAGAGACGCGTGCAAGTGACGCCACCGGCGTAGATCATGATGTAGGCAAACAGGTACTAATAGAGATTAGAGAGGCATAGTGGATTGTAGATGTGTGATTTACCTTGTAGATGAGCGACACGTTCTCGCCCGTGGTTGTCCAGACATGCTTTCCATTTCCCACTTGACCAGCTGGAGATGGTTAGCAACAATCACACGCGCTCGTTGGTAGAAAGTATCTCACCGGCGATGCTTATAGCGGCCGTGGCAGCGAGGCAACTCTAGAGATAGGTGTCAGCACCTGGGCAGGGTACTATAATTGAGAGTACAGAAAAGAAAGCCAAGAGGCATACCAATGCAGCAATGACCAACCAGTCATCCGCCTTCAGAGGATTGCGAAGAGAAGTACGAGCGAGAAAACGCATCATGACAGCAACAGCCGCCAGACAGAGCATCGCAATCACGGCACTATTGTTCGCATGAATACGACTTTCGTTCAGATTAATCCCAGCAGGCGCCTCGCCAAAGGAGGCACGGATGAGAGGGTCCATTGTCGTTATAGTCCGTGATTACCCCAGATGGGGCGACGAACGCAGGGGTTTTATATATCTCTTCGCATAGGCTTCGCTCTGAAGGATGTGCCGTGAGGGCGATCACTTTTCATGCACTCCACCGTCTATGGCATATCAAATCAACTAAGTTGTTGGATAAATCGATCCACTTCGGAGGCACCGTTCGCGTGCATGACAGAATCCATTGGAATTGACAAATTCATCGTGCGGGAGAACTACTCTGCGAACGACTTTCCTCTAAACCTGAATATTCAGTCGATCACCTTACAAGGCTGTCGTTCCATGGAATGAGCCGTTCGGATCGTCTCCTATCGATAATCATAGACGGTTTGAAGAATTACAGTGGGTTCTGACAAATATCGCGGCCCGGAGTTCTGGACGTGGGGGCAAAAGGGAATTGGAATTATATCGGTCCCTTGGAATCCATTGTGATAGGCCGGATTTACGGTTTGATAAGCCAAGATCGCGCCCACGAGGCTTGCATGGCGGATTTCTAATTCATTGAAGGTTTAGTAGTAAGTTGAGGAACCCCTCGGCGAAATATTTCAAATGTCAACAGTGTCAAGCGAACTCTATGCATGTCAATGGATGAGAAATGAGTATTGATATACCTTCAAAGCAATTATTGATCCCCTCGAGATCGCAACCGAGCAGGTTATGAGTTTGGAACAACTAATCTAACACCCGAGATATAAGACCCAGTGGTTCACTCGATCCGGGTAATTCTCCATGCTGAGTTACCGAGAAATGGTGCGACACTTGATCGGCAACTCCTTGAATAATCCAAAGTGAAATGATCTTCTTTTTATGAGAAGAGTTGGTTCTTCCCCGCACTCTCACTAACTTTCTCAAACTGTAATAATTCTGCAACTCAACCAGACCATACTCACGGACCTGAGCCCATCAAACTAGATCCTGTTCCTGCAACAGACACATGTGGCGTTGACAGGTACACTCATCCACGGTTGGCGAAATCTGTCAGTGTCCTGGCTTCACGCCTAAATAACCTAGAGCTTAGGGGCCAGAAGATCCCCATCACATTATTCGCCGTCCAAACACAGAAAACAAAACCTTAAAATGGTGGCGTTGTTGAAGTTGGGGGGCCGTTAGCTTTGCTGGACAAGGGATGCAGGATTGTCCCGGCCCTACAAGAACTCGAGGATCAACGACGATTTTCGTTTATGATTTCTCACTGAATCCTGTCACTCCAAGGATCCTTCTGTGATCTGTGCACATAGACTATTTGTTCACAGACCATTGGGATTCTAAATTGACTCGGTCGCGATGTTTCTCTCGTGGATACTCCGTAGACACTTTTGATTCCCACGATCCTTTTCCGCAAAATTGAGATCGTTGACAAATGAATCAAGACGATCTACCTAAGTATCAAAGAAGGCTGCTACTAGTGCCAGTGACAAATGTTGGAGTATACGATCTCTCCGGTATACAAAAATCAATGCATTGTGGGATCTTCAGGGAAAGACGCCCATTTGGACGTTCTGAAGGAAATATAGGGTCCTGGCGATTTGCCAGTGAAATACATCGCGATGCATATCTTCGAGTGGTCGTAGAAGCATAGGTGGACCACAACCTTGGAACACGCAAATCTTTACCTGTCACATCAAACCTTGGAAGTTATAGTCCAATTAATCATCATGAGCCATGCCCTGATACCAGCTTGCTGATAAAGATTTGATTTCTGCAACGAGATTGTCACTCGTCTCGGAGTTGAGTTGTTCTTAGTCAGCCCCAGTTGCTCGTTTGAATCGGCTCAACAACTACCTGATCACAGGTGGTGTAGAGTGATAAAAAATCAATTAAATCGAGAAATGCTGGTAAATTCGACGCGCTGAGAGGTTCCTAAATTGCTATGGATCAAAGAATGAGATCCCTACGGAGTGGGCTGAGGTCTGTAGATACCTATTGACTAAGGTTGGTGGGGGTTTACTGGAGCTGTGATATATATCTCATCAGAATGACCCAACTCAACCGAGTCTGACAACCTTGGAAGTAGATGTGCACAAAACTACGTCAAATACCCATTAGACATACTGCTAACTTGATGTTATCATTCTATTTGACTTCGAAAATGATTGAAGTTGCTATTTAGGATACATGCAAGTTTTGTTCATCGAGTATACTACGATACCTGGTCTTGACATGTGAGGC
Organism: Penicillium sp. PG113-03A; assembly: GCA_037042135.1. Lineage (NCBI taxonomy): Eukaryota > Fungi > Ascomycota > Eurotiomycetes > Eurotiales > Aspergillaceae > Penicillium > Penicillium sp. PG113-03A. The sequence continues at coordinate 594,437 of JAXQJW010000163.1, forward strand.
TACCCAAATAGGTAAAACCAAAACAAGACAAACCCATACTAATATTTACTCTATACTTTGCTTTTCACACCGCTACCTAGGTACTACGTAATGATTGCTTGGTTCTCGAATGTTTACTATGACTCTTATGGGCCAAATCGATAGTTCAATCGTAGACATGCTTGTCTGTGTCAACAAAGACCATGGAAAATTAAGATGTACATGAGAGAAATTCCATCAATCTCAACCATACCGAGTCAGACAGTGCTGTAGCAAATTTCCAAGGAAACAGTTACAACGCAGGTAGACTATGGTAGGGATGAAGAGACCAAGGGGCAACAATGATGGAAGGAGAACGTCGGAAATGAACAGCGTTTCAAACACAAGGGAGAGACTACTACTGCAACCAGACAAGAGCCAGAAGCTGGCTGTTGACAGGGTATGCCGTGGGTAGGGCAAATCCAAATTGTAACCATTCACTCTATTGTTTTTGGAACAACCGACGTGAATGGCCCGAAAGAGTTCTCGTGGACAATTGGGCCTTTGCAACGTTGCGATGGTCAATTCCTGCTCGTGGCTCAAGGGTGCTAAGCAATGAAGGGAGTGTAAGAGGGTCGATTGTGAGTGGGGGTTGAGACATCCCTTGCAGCATGATTTACCATGCGTCACGCACTCCACAACGTTTGATGAACCGAGCCAGAAACCGTGCCTTGTACGGAGGACCTGACAACCAGAGGAGTATCGGGTACATACTTTAGTTCCCGAGGTGGCTGCAGAGTCAAAAAAGGCTTTGCCAGCGAGGGTCTATACTCCTATGATAGGGCTATCGAAAGAAAGTAATTAGAGATTAGTTAGAGATTATGATTGTTGAGTAATTCTTAGTTTGTCAAGTGAGATCAGCTTTACCATCTCGTATAGATACTCTATGTAAACAAACTCTTTCCATGACTAGCAGTCTCGATCTAGTGGAGACAACAGCCTTGAAAGTCCAGGACAGCGGAATGCGAGGGCGAGTATCTCCGACGTGTGAACTAAATGGCCGATCCATACCAGGAGGCTGGCAAAGGGGCATCGCAGGCCCATTGGATGAGGGATCATCCCTTCTCTTGCCTTACAGGTCGCATTCCGGGGATGAGGACAATGAGTCTACGCAGGACGAAACAAACATCGACCATAGTTGCAGAGGGCAGGCGAGGGTCACAGACCACTGCCGGAGATGTATAAAGGCATGGTCGTTTATCGTCCTTATTCTCTCATCACGCACTCTCTTTCAAGTCTTTCTTTCCGAAGTACAGTCTTCCGAAAACTTCAAAAACCCAAATACTCTCCGAGTCTCTCTCGTTCAATCCCAACCCCACAGTCACAATGCAGTTCACTCTGTCCGCTCTTGTCCTCGGCCTCGCTGGCTCTGCTTTCGCCCTCCCTCCCCAGGGTCCTCCCTCGGCTGGTGGTGCTGGCAACGCCAACGGCGTCAACAACAAGGGTAACACCAACGTCAAGTTCCCGGTTCCCGACAACATGACCGTCAAGCAGGCTCAGGCCAAGTGCGGTGACCAGGCTCAGCTCTCTTGCTGCAACAAGGCCACCTACGCCGGTGACACCACCGACGTCAACTCCGGCATGCTCGGCGGCACCCTCTCCAACCTGATCGGTGCTGGCTCCGGCTCTGACGGCCTTGGTCTGTTCGACCAGTGCTCCAAGCTCGATCTCCAGAGTAAGCTATCCTTCTACATCTTCATCACTACACATGTTAACTCCGTTAGTCCCCATCATTGGTGTCCCCATCCAGGACATCGTCAACCAGAAGTGCAAGCAGAACATTGCCTGCTGCCAGAACTCTCCCTCCAGCGCCGTGAGTACTCAGAGCACCATTCAGATGAGCAGTATACTAACAGCAAATAGAACTCGGACCTGGTCGGTGTTGGCCTTCCCTGCGTTGCCCTTGGCTCCATCATCTAAGTGCTGTTCCATTTGTTTTGCGCATTACGCAAAAAGCAATGGTCGCCTTGTCAGCCGTCTGGGTTTTCCAGATTGGTTCGGTGTGATCGCCAAGCGTGGACTGTTATCGATCATTGGGGAGGAAAGCAGGGTGTGGCATTTGTTTTGAATAGTTATTCTCCTGTTTCTCTTCGTCTACCCGTGTATCATTAATTGTGTCTTGTGGCACCTCGGAGAAAGAGGACTGTTTGATTCTTGATTGGCTTGGTGCTTTGCTTTTGCTTGATGCTCGAGTCTGACCCAGCTGCTGTCTGGTTCGGTATTCTTCGCATATATAGGTTTAATCATTAGAGTTGGTCTTTACTACCTCCAAAACGTAGAAGTAGCAACTCTCCTTCTTTGCTTGTTCTTTTCATCGTGACTGTTTCAGTTTTTAACTAGTTGATCTGTACTCTCAGCGGGTTATGACTAGTGGCCTATCCGCATTTTCCAACTAGAATTTAAGTATATGATGCGGGCTCTGATGCTTGTTAAATGTCAAATACTGGTATATAGCTCAGTTGGTTATCATCCGACGCGGTTCTAACACATCATATGAGCAAGATGGCCACACATTGAACTAAATTCCAGGGAAATGCTTTGAATGATTTTCATTTTTCGTCTCGAGTGATTCTAGACTGAATCACCAAGCCCTGCTCAACGACTTTGTCCAGCCAATCTCCCTTCCACATCCTGCCAACCCATTCGCCTCCAACCACTTCTGCTCTGTGGATTCCCGTACCTGATTCTCCTCAGCTATACTAGAAACATCACTTCCCCTCGGAGACGACGCAGTCCGCCGTCCATTTATCGATCCCGACATCTTCCACGAACAACTCCTCTTCAACAACCCAGTCATTGACCTCCGGATGTTCGAGGCTGTTCTCTTCTCTCCACAAACATCCTTCTCTAGCGATGAATCCCACGTCTTCCTCTTACACCCCGCCCTCTCACTCGTCTCGATAGGCTCCTGCAACCTTTTCCTTGGTGTTTTTCGCGGCGACCGCGTCGTATCCATTTTATAAACGGGGTATCCGGACATGGATAATGTTTTTGCCGCCCGGCTGTTATAAGCATCCAGCGCTTGGTGATTGTCGAACAAGGATTGAAGATTCAAATCGGCCGGACCGAGCTGTTTGCGAGAAAGGGCTGACTCGGTCCGGAACAAGGAGTCATGATCTGACTCGCGGGGAATCGAATGAGAGGAGGAAATACTCTCTGCTCGGAGGGAGAGAGTATTGGAGGTTGTTTTGATCAAGTCATTGGAGTCGTCATCAAGGCGTTTCGGTCGTTGCTTGGTGGAGAGTCTGCGGGAGAGTTTATTATCTCGTACACACCGCGAGATGGACGAGATGAATCCCATGTTGGTTGGTTCTGGTGAAAGGTTCTCGGTTCGTGGTATTGGAGGGACTGTGACGAAGGGAAAGAGAGACAGGTATGTCCGATAAATTCAGTGGTCGACCAGTTCGGGCAAGGGGTGTCGAGCTTAAGATTCATGCATTATGTCGTCGTTCAGCCATGAATAATCTACATGTATGTACTTGTGATATTGATCGGGTAGTCACTGCCGTGAAACCGCCGATCACTAGCATCGAGATGAATCGGCCATGGTTTGTTGGATCCAGCTGTTTCAAAGTGAAGAATGTGAGGATTTTATGCATGGTATCCCATCCTTGACCAGTAATTATAAATTGTACACTGTAGCTCTAGATCAACCATCATAATTGTATAGCTTTGAAAACATTATCGCACACCGCTAAAACGCCTGACCGATGATCTCATCCAGCGTACGAAAAAGCAATGGTGATCGTAGCTTGCAGCTCATGTTTGAGGCAGATCAAACCAGTCCAATTGCATGTGTTGGTGTCTGCATTCCCCGGATGATCTTCAAGGGCGCCCATGCAAGGACTCAACCCCACCCCCTTTGCTCGCCACAAATCAAATATCGTGCTGAAGTGATTTCCCGATCATACGAGGAGTCGTCAGCTATGAATTCCTTCTCAACGTGAAGCTGTGGTATGTGGGCGAAGTCTGGATATCCTGGTGAGGTTGGTGGTGGGGAACGGAATGCTTAGTTCTGACAGGTGGGACTCAGTTGTGTTGATATTGGCTTGACGTTGGGTGGTCATAGTAGTGGACGGATTTGAAGACACATTAATCAGGGGAGATAAAACAAATGGAGTCTTGCAGCTTATTGAATCTAAATTTTGAATCAAAATAACAGTAATCTTCAGTCGAGTATGTGGGGCGGGTAGAAGATATCCCAAAGAGGAGTGGGAATAGCATCATAACATCCAAATCGGGCGACGACACACAAAAAGTAAGTTTCAATAAAGAGTACAAGTCGTCCCATACAAAATATTAGCGCAGGATCCGCTATCACCTAAATTCTGGCAAATATTCTCAGCCCTCACCCCGTTTGCTCAGCGGTATTGCATGTCACCTTGGTGATCATGTGGCCGGTCTTTGGGCGATGTCGCGAGTTCGAGCCCTGGATACCGCGTTCTGCTAGTCCAAGTATTGGGTCGACTACTTGGGAAGATCTTTAGACTCGAGACATCTTACCATTGCCGGCAGGTTGACCAGTAGTTTCGACTTCTGGGACGCGAAAAGAGGGGGCTAGGCCCACCCATTTTTTTTATCCTCTTCTACACTGTCCTTAGATTCGTATGCATCACTGAATGAGGCTCGATATGAGGTTGCTTTCTCTTTGAAGCTCATCCTACGTCCATGACCAGGTGGAGCACTCGATAATCTAGGCCTACAATCGTAACAATTCCATGCAATAGAAAAAGACAAGAATCAAAGAACTGCTCAGAGCTCGCTCTTCGTCTCTATTCCAAGAGCTAATCAATATACTGTATATTCTCACTCACAGCTTGCTGGCCGGTGCATCGATGTACAGAGATCGAGTCCGATTCATGGCCTCCAGGGCTTCCTTATCAATGCGAGCCAGCAATTCCGCACAGGTTGGGATGTCATGAATTAATCCAATGACTTGGCCAGCCGTCCAGACCTATACTTGTCAACACCATCTCTTCACAAGTTGACGGGTACTTACTCCAAAATCGACATCACCGTTCAAGAAGACCTGACGACCACGCTTGCCACTAACATACGGTCCAATTTCACTGAAATCGCCCGTCTTACTCTCACGCTCAACCTTCAATGCATCTTGCGTGACCTTGTTGGCGAAGAGCCGCGATGTGTTCTTCCATCGTCGCAGCACCAGCGCAGTATCGGTCTCCTGCGCATTAACAATAGCCTCTTTGACCTTCTGGTGAATCGGAGCCTCCACGGTGCTCATGAACCGCGTACCCATATTGATACCCTCGGCACCGAGCGCCAGCGCCGCGGCAAGACCTTGGCCGTCTGCGAAGCCACCAGAGGCGATAAAGGGGATGCGGAGATCCTGACGCGCCCGACTGAGGAGAATAAAGTTGGTGATATCGTTTTCACCAACGTGACCGGCACACTCGAAGCCGTCGATGGAGAGGAAGTCCACGCCCAGTTTGATGGCAGATTTGGCATGGCGGATAGTCGTGCACTTGTGTAGGATGATGATACCAGCCTTCTTGAGCTGCTTGATCACTGGGCCCGGGTTGTTACCAGCTGTCTCGACGATCTTGATGCCCTCGTCGATAATAACCTGGGCATATGCGCCGTAGTCTGGGGGGACCAGCGCGGGCAGGAGGGTCAAGTTGACACCGAACGGGTACTTGGTCATTTCGCGGCATCGTCGAATCTCCTTGCGCAGATCCTCGGGGGTGGGTTGGGTGAGGGCCGTGAGCTTGACTCTTGTTAGTGCCTTTCTCGGTCGTTGAGTATGATGTGGTAGGAATGCGACATACGATACCCAAACCGCCGGCGTTGCTGACAGCCGAGGCCAGCTCGGCATATCCTACCCACTGCATGCCACCCTGCACGACGGGCACTATAGACCATCAGACACTAAATCCAGGTGAATGACGAGGCGCGCATACCTCGAATTCCAAGTTGGCGCGTCAACGCCGTGTTGAAAGGCATGGTGTTGTAGGCGAGAGATCAATCAAGAGCAGGATGGAGTTCAAGCACAGAGAAAGAAAAGATAACCCAGTTAGAATTCTGAGAATATTCAGTGAAGATAAGCCAGCTTTTCAACAAACCTCGGGGTACAACGAGGTGATTAAAAATCACCGAGTGATCCCCATCGTTGCTCACCTGCTGCTGTGGGGAAACGCAAGATGCCGAGGTCCGTGGCTGATTAGATGTGTCGGTCTACCCGGTGCTGCAGTCACTATGGATTGGAGTAAATCAGATCTAAAACTGTAAGATGGACCTATTCGATTTCTAGATATAATGATAGGAAAATATACATTATTCACAGCAGACACATTGCTCATATTCTGTAAGAAAGAATTGGACTGAGAATTGGGTGACAGCATGTGATGAACCCGAATCGAAGGCATTTATGGACATTCCTACATATTGAGAATTTTGATATGCATATATTTGTGAATACCATAAATCGGTCAATGGAGATATCATCATGCAGACATGGTGCTCTGTACTCCGTAGTTCCAAGCGTCATCGGCCTTGACTAAGATAGACGCAGCCACATCTTCCTTCATCTACGACGGTTCCAGAATTGGTCTGGACAATACAAGCTTGACGCGACTGGCACTGCCTGACTTGATATGTAACCCTGATATGAAACCCATCCGGCTCATGGAAAAGAGACAAACGGGCGATTAACGACGGGACACTCCTTCTGCGAGTCTCGAAGATCCCTCGACGGTCGCGACAGAATGCCGAAACCAAAGGGTGCTGAGCACGACAAGATCAACCCAATCCCAAAGGGACTGGTACCTCGACGTGAGCGGAGACTCGTGAAAAGAGAAAAGCTTCGGCACAGCACAGATTGTGGACACAAGCGACAGTCACCTGACTACGTCACGTGATGACGGGAGAAGGATCCTCCGGGTTGTTATTGCAAGCGCCGCCATTGGCTCCCGAGAATCCCGTGATGCCCAAACCCGAGGTAGTCCGTTCCGATCGTTCGCGATTGAGATTGTCCCCTCCGTCACACCTGAGAACATCTTGATTGTTGTGCCATAATGTTCTCTCAGAAGGTCGCTCAACAGTCGCTGCGACGGCGTATGTTTTAATTCCTGTTTTTTCTACCCCGCGATAGGGCCATTGATGCTGACAATCCACTTCCGATCCCAGTTGCCGTCCAGCAGCCGTATGCCATGCAGTTCGCAAAGATGCGCGCCACCCCGGCCGCCCTGGCTCTTGGAAAGGGCGTTCAGACGAGGTCAGTATCTGCAATCTATCTCCAAGGGATTCGCATGGTCAATTCGACAGCACTCTCTCTTCGCGAAATTATACGTCATCCGTCATCGACCGAGACTAACCCGCACCGTCCAGACCCGTTACCTCGTCCCCGAACACGGAAGACCCAAGCCAGATTCTCGCTAAGCAGCGTCTGAACCGCCCAATTGCTCCTCACCTTTCCATCTACAAGCCCCAGATTGGCTGGATTGGCAGTTCTCTGCACCGTATCACCGGCGTCGCCCTCTCCGGTTCCCTCTACCTGTGGGCCACCGCCTACCTCGCCTCGCCTGTCCTTGGCTGGCACTTGGAGTCGGCCTCTATGGTCGCCGCCATGGCCGCTCTCCCCGTTGCCGCTAAGGTTCTTCTCAAGGCCACCATGGCCCTTCCCTTCACCTACCACTGCATGAACGGTGTGCGCCATCTGATCTGGGATACCGGCCGTGCCCTCACCAACCCGGCCATCATCAAGTCTGGCTGGACGGTCATTGGCTTGAGCGTGACCAGCGCCATTGCTCTTGCTTTCCTTTAGTTCCACCCTCATACCTTCTGAGTTTCCTTGTGTGATTATAGTGATCTTTTTTCTGGTGGAGTATGTACACATGCAATCTACTACGGCGCAAGCTGAAAAGGCGCAGTATTCTCCTTGTGCTTGTTTTACCACCGCAGCGACGAAGTTGTCTGGTCTACTTGCCTTAAACCTTGATGAAAAATAAACTCGGGAGAATAGCTTTGACAATGATAAGGATGAAAATACCCTTCCTCCCTGGTTCTACCAATGGTAAATGAATTGACACCTAGATCTGGCCTCGAATGCAGATCTCATCAAGCACAAGACCTCTCTATGCATCCCCCTTCTCATTCTCCATAAACCACCGCACACTCCGCTCAAGACCCTCCTGCACGCTCACCTGAGGCCGATACCCAAGCACCCGTTTCGCCTTATCCCCATTAAGCGTGCGGATCAGGGTACTAAACCGAATCCCCTCCCGAGTCATATTAGCAGTCTTTGTGCCGCCAGAAACCAGCCACGCAATCCACTCATTCACGAACCCCATTGTCAGACCGATCCACTTCGGGATCACAACAATATCCTTCGGCTCGATGGGATTCCCCGCTAGTCCAGAAACTGCTCGCTGGAAATCCCAGAACAGCCAAGGGTCTTCGTTCGTGATGTGGAAGCATTCGCCATCAACACGGGTAGACGCGTCTGTTGGCCGCGGCTTACCCCATGCGTTTAGGAGGGCATGAGCAGCTAAAAGGTGGGCGTCAGCGACATTGCTAACGTAGATGAAATCATAGGGATTCTGCCCGTCACCCATCTGAAACCGGGATTTGCCCTGCCGCGCGACGGCGAACATCTTGCCTAGAGTGCCGGCGTCGCGCTCGCCGAAACACAGACCAGGCCGAATCGCGCAGGTGAGGATACCGCGGTCATCTTGACCGCCGTTGCGATTGGCAGCTTGGATGGCATCTTCCGCGTCCGCTTTAGCGATGCAGTAGAGTCGCTGCTGGCGCGGGGGGCGGAGAATTGGCATGTCCTCTGTGCCGTTGATAAGATGGGTGTGATTGTCGTTGATAACGCCCGAGGTTGAGGTGTTGATCAAGGCTCGCACGGTGTTTACTTTGCGCGCGGCATCTAGGACATGATGTGCGCCGTCGACAATGATGCGTCGGTAGGCTGTGACCGGGGCGTCGGAAAATTCGGGGGATGCAGTATGGAAGATGGTGACAGGGCGGGCAATTTGAATTACACGCTCTACGTCCTCTGGGGACGCCAAATCGCAATGATGGTAGTGCACATTTGGATTAGGATGGCGGTTGCGGTCAATGTTCACGTCGATGCAGTGGATGCTACAGTCCGGCTCCTCCTGGAGGATTTTGGCAATGATGTGGTAGGCTATGAAGCCATTGCCGCCTGTAACGAGGACAGGGCCGATGCTAGACATACTGAGGTAAAAGGAATGGAGAGTATAAAGAAAGAGAAAAGTGAGACAGAACAGAAACTCATATTGGGGGTCTACTTTTTTTATATCTCTGGGGGCCAAACAACTGTCTTACCCTAGGCTGCAAGACTGCGTAAGATTATTAGGTGAACTAACTGGTTATGTAGTAGTATCCTTGCACTCTGAGCTCTACCCTAAACTCCGTTGGGACCCACCAACTCAACCCAACGTTGGTAATTGAGGCTGTGCGTTGAGTATGGAGTTATAGAATTGATAGCAATCAAGAACCGCTTCTTTTGTACATAATTTCCTCCCTGTGGAGTTGATATAGAGTATTCCCGAGGTCCTCACAGAATTGCCATTATCACATTCCTTCAACATAGTACCTCTTCTCCGTGGAGCAAGCTGCTACTCTACTCTCGATCCGACTATATTTTACCAGGAGGGTCAACAATAGATCAGTACATTCGCTATAGAAAACCCGCTTATACCTGATACTATGCACTCGAGAACACAACAAATTATTCATGTTGGATCTTCCATCCGAGTCCTCCATATTGTTCGTTGCCTTCAACATCCTTGGAAAAGATCCAAGATACTGTGAAAAACTCCAACTTTGGCTCCGGTGCTTAAAAGCAAAAGAGCAGCAAAGTGAAACTGTACCATTGTTTCTAATGTATACGCGTCTTCATGAGTACGTTTTGTCGTGAGGTACATAAACAAGTCTAATCTGGGAGGTTTCCAGTGATTTCGCAAGAGCCGGAGCTCGCGGAGTGTGGGTGAACTGAGTACATGCATCTGAGGTCAAAGTCAAGGAGTAGTTTGAAAAACTTTGGGATTCGTTGCTATCCTCACGGAAGCGTTGGGTGTCTATTCAAAAGGAATTAGAAGCTCGGCTGACTTATTGACGTATACCTCGAAAGCTTCTTGTAGGTGATCAATGGCAAATAGATTTCGATTTGAGTACCCTTTATTCATCCAGTATTGCTGGACCTTTCCTATTGACTACCCTGATCCATTCATGCCATCACAACCTATATCCTAGCCTTTCCGAACAATCCTCAATACACAAGAGTCGGCATCAGGCCATGGAAGTGGTATCATATTAGGGTTGCCTTTGAACCCTTGACCGCGCAGAATGCTCCGAATTATGGTCTGCAACAGTCAGTATGATATCTCGCAGTACCGGGTTGAAGATATTACCTATTATCCTACTTTTCCCAACTCCAAACAAAAAAGTACCAAGCGGTTTAGGCTGGGCTTGGTGGCGGATTAGGAGGGAATGGCCGTGGTGAAGGCGGATCCTGCACCGAGTGGTCACTGGTGGGCAGGCCGCTTGTGATGATATATAGTGGCTGTGTCGAAGACGAACGGGGAGCTCGAGTGATGGACATGGAGGAGGTTTGGAAGGGCATATTTAATGCAAAGACTTTCGACCAACACGAGAGCAAATAGATGATTGAAGTATTTAGACAGATCGATCAGGAGATGAGTGAGAGTTTGAAGATCTAAAGTCACACCCAGAAGCTCATTTAATAGTCCAGAGCAATCGGGGCCATCGGAGACAACAAGTCGTACACCGCCATCCCATCGTTTGCGAGGATCGCACTACTTCCGCTGCATCTACGGGCATGGCTCCTGCTGGGAATCTTCTCGGCAAGCATCGACGGTTGAGTCTGCAAGGGCCCGACGGGACACTGGGTGTATAAACTGAGCCGTCACACCGGACGATGAGAGCTCAGATCCATAGAAGAGCAAGAAGCAGAGGTAAAAATTATATACGAGAGGATGTGCAGTGAAGTCGGAAAATTAGAATCGTCCACTGTTTACTCTTAGTCCAATCAGATGTGCACATGCGGTTGTTCCATCGGCTTTTCTGGTCTATCTATTCTACTGAAGATCATTTCCCCAGACCTTTCCGATGGCTGCAGTAACACCAGCGGTCTGAGCCGTTAGTTGTCGGCTTCTTGCAGCGATTCTCTTTGTAGCTTTGCCTTCCGTCGATGATTCTAATGTATGCTTTACCACGGCTACTCACCATCATAATTTGTCTCCGGGTCAAGGTGTAGCTGCGATTGTGTACATCAAACGGGGCGATAGTCCAATGTTCGTTGATTTGGTCTCGACCTGGCGATCGAAAGATAGAATCAAGCGGTCTAATTGAGTCTCGAGGACCTCGCCACTCCACAGTGGATAATCTCTCTCTGATATGTGCAGCATAATGGGATTGTAAAACAAGATCAAGATGTCTTTTGCAGCGGACCTCTCACAGCTCATCTCCCCATAAGGCAAGGCGAGCATCTACAAGGAAGAATGCGCGCACAGAAGATCCGCACACGTGGATCAACCGGTTTCTGTAACACGGCGCACCGTCTCTTGCCTTATTCAGGGGGCGCAAGACAGGCTTCACACAGCAAGGCCGTTTTTACGGCCCGTCCGCCGGAGCAAGGGTACATCGAGCCAACCACCGAGCTTCGGAGATGCTCCACGGCTGCCGATAACCGATGGCGACATCAAGCAGTCTCAGGATGGCCGTGCGTTGCAAGGGGCGATCTTGTTCAACCACACAATGCAGCTGGGCCGAAGCGCGGGGCCTCCATCCGGTGGTACATTCGAAGTCCACCGAATATTCTCCTGCCTCATCATCTAGAACCCTGCCATTTTGGGATCCACGTCAGGCCTTAGCGCCGGCTAAGAACCTGGAGTCCTGATCGTTGGGTCCGCGGGTAGGGCTTGGTTGCGCCACCTGCTTGGATTGCAGAACCAGTCAGGCGCCGGGGTATGGTTACCGTGCAGCGTACCCGGGCCTTCTCGCTTGTGCCGTTCTTTTGGGCGCTCTTCATTTACGGCATTGATGGCCAGAGAAGGATGTTGCTGGATCTTGGGCGGCGGGCGACATCTGAAATGGTACCGGGTCTTTGACCTCGCTTCGATGGGTGCATGCTTCAGGGGCTGTATTGACGTTGAGAATTTCAACGTAATCACGCAGGGCCAGTGCAGATGGGAAACAGGAGAAAATTCATCTGTGGTGTGCAGCTGGATGCACTAGACTTGGATAACACACGGGGTGAAGACTGTTCAATAGCAATCAGACATCCCAAAAGGCCCATATTTGATGCATTCCATTGACAGCGATGTCTATACCGATTAATTCAAGCCATCACTTTGTCAGATCGAACGAATACTGATTAGCGAGTAACAACTTGATTGGTTGCCAGAAGGCATCATTTTGCATGTGTAGAGTATGTTATCCAAGATCGGAGAAAAAGTTCAAGCCAATCCTCCATGCGGCAGTGAGACTGTAAAATCCAATGCATGGGATTTCTGTCGGTCGGAAGTCCAAGTCCAAAACAAAGTACCGAGTCTGTACAAGAGGCGGATGTGGCAGTATCACACCGCCAAGGCCGAAATCTTTCAACTTCCGCTCGGTCAATTCATTTCCAGCACCATCCCAATGGCTTCGCATCTGTCCACTCGCGCGGTCAGGTCCGCCTGCACTGCATCTAAGGCTGCACCTCGACCTCTGGCCAGTCTGGTTCCTCGTCGCTCTGTCGGCACCACCCCCGAATCATCCACGGAGGAGCCGCCTCGATGGTCCTACACGCCGCCACGCGCAAAGGCGCCATTCCGCCTTCGCCTACACTCGAAGCGACCTGATTTCTTTGTCAACTCCGATCCAGAGGTCCTCGATCAGTTCTATATTCGCATGCTTGGAAACGGGGGTGACAAAGTCCTCTCGGATGAGCTGAAATGGCTCGCGGTGACGCATAAGAGTTTCGATCAGGGACGTCGGGGGTTCAATGATCGATTGGCCTTTTTGGGTACGCGGCACATTGATATGAACCGACTATTTGGATCACTCTAACCCAGACTTAGGAAAACGCATTGTGCAATTGCAGGCCTCTCTTGCTCTCGTGCAAAACCCCAACGCCGCCAGCACGACCCCGGCCAAGGACGAGTTTGGACGTACGCCATTCACGCATCCGGCTTTGAATGGGCTCAAGAATCTATCCGGTAGTACCAAGAGTACTCTCACCGACCGAACGAAGCTGGCCGAGTTGGCCCAGAAATACGAGATGCGCCGAGTGCTCCGGTGGACTCCCAAAACGGTATGGTTGATCTTGATCAATATGAATCACATTTTACTCACTGCTGTCACAGCCTGAAAATCTTCACGCATCCGGTCTGGAATTGGTGCTGGCGCACTCCTTGTACGCGGTGATTGGAGCGGTCTCATTGGAAAAGGGTGGACATGTCGCCAACCAAACAGCACAAGAGCGGATCCTCAAGCCATTGGGATTCTAGACGCCCATGAGAGCGAGCGTCTGCAGCATTTACACGGCGTTGATGACTTTCAAGACCAGTGATGGGGGATTGGAAAACACCCATTGCATGGGCTGTATATGTGTACTTTTAGAAACTTGTCCATGTTCTTTATCCACTATCAATATACCACCATTCTATTCAAGAATGTCCGGTTCCTCTGACACCGCCCGAGTAACAGTGAGCAAAATACTCGGCCAGCTCTTATGGAACCCTGCACAAGGCCTCGTCTCCGCGTCTCGGTATCGCAAGTTTCAGTAATTAAGCCTGACAGCCATCCGACAGAATGTCAAACGAACTGCAGAAAATCACAAGGACTTTGTACTGCCTTGCACTGTCTGATGAGAGCGTTGGAAAAGAAAACTGAAACACGCGAAACGAAGAGTTTTTAAAGGGTCACGCTAACCGCTTCGGGGGGTCGAGAGGGTCCACCATTGCGGGCATCGGTGGCTCTCGACTTCGACTCCTTCTCAGCTGTGACGCTCCACGACGGTCAATTATTCCATTGCTTCTCAGACAATGTCGCAGTAGAGCGCAGCATGCGGCTTTGTTGTCCTCTCGCCTCCGACCCAGATTCCCGTGAACCCACGTAATTCGCTTTCCCCCGTCATCTTTCCCCAACAACAACAGTGACACGTCATGGCGTCGGCGCTTTTCTTCCTCGACTTGAAGGGCAAGGTGGGTGATACACTGGTGAAGGAGGACGAGATGCGTGACTATCGATCTGCGTTGCTCGTCAAGATGTGCAGCCTCTCTGATTGACTCGGCATATAGACCCTCCTGGCCCGCAACTACCGCGGGGACATTCCCATGTCCGCGGTCGAGAACTTTCCTATTCTCCTGAGCGAAGCCGAAGAGGAGAGTTCCGCCGTGGCCCCGTGCTTCTCGCATGAGGGTGTCAACGTATGTCCCGCCACCGTTTAATCGCCCGCCCCAAGGCTTGTCCTCATTCTCTCCTTTTCTGTGTGCGCGCTGCACTCCATCAACATCTACTGACAACGCATGCGGTTCTTATCCAGTACCTTTATATTCGTCATAGTAACCTCTACATCCTCGCCTTGACCAAACGAAACACCAATGCCACTGAGATCCTTCTTTTCCTCCACAAGATCGTGGAGGTCTTCACCGAATATTTCAAAGTACTGGAGGAGGAGAGTATTCGGGATAACTTTGTCATCATTTATGAATTGCTGGATGAGATGATGGACTTTGGATATCCGCAAACAACAGAGAGCAAGATTCTCCAAGAGTAAGGATCACAGGTCCACAAGACATGGGATCGAATAGCTGACGAGCTATGCAGATACATCACTCAAGAATCACACAAGCTGGAGGTGCAAGCACGACCACCGATTGCCGTCACAAATGCTGTATCCTGGCGAAGCGAGGGAATCCGCTACCGCAAGAATGAGGTGTTCCTGGACGTGGTCGAATCTTTGAACCTGCTCGTGTCGGCGAACGGAAATGTGCTGCGGTCCGAGATTCTGGGTGCCGTCAAGATGAAGTGTTATCTCAGCGGGATGCCGGAGCTGCGATTGGGACTGAACGATAAGGCCATGTTCGAGAGCACAGGCCGTGCCACTCGCGGCAAGGCGGTCGAGATGGAGGACGTCAAGTTCCACCAGTGTGTGCGATTGTCGCGGTTCGAGAATGACCGTACAATCAGCTTTATCCCGCCGGACGGTGAATTCGAGCTTATGAGCTACCGGTTGAACACGCAAGTAAAGCCGTTGATCTGGGTGGAGTGTTTGGTAGAGTCACACTCGGGGTCACGCATTGAATACATGCTCAAGGTGAGCTAACCATCAAACTCTACGGAATTACCAAATGCTGATACTTTTCCAGGCCAAAGCACAATTCAAACGCCGCAGCACAGCCAACAATGTGGAGATTATCGTGCCGGTCCCTGAGGACGCCGACTCACCTCGGTTCCGCACCAACATCGGCACAGTGCACTATGCTCCCGAGCAATCGGCCATTATTTGGAAGATCAAACAATTCGGCGGCGGCAAGGAGTTCCTCATGCGGGCGGAGCTGGGTCTGCCGTCCGTCAAGGGCGACGACGAGCACGGCGGTGGTATGACCGGTGGCTTCGGCGGGAGCATGGGTGGCACCGGCCACATGGGTAAAGCCAAACGGCCCATCAACGTCAAGTTCGAGATCCCCTATTTTACCACCAGCGGCATCCAAGTGCGGTACCTAAAGATCACCGAACCAAAAGTATGTGTCCTCCCAACCATTCCACAAGCAACGATACTAACATACACAGCTCCAATATCCCTCCCTCCCTTGGGTCCGCTACATCACACAATCAGGCGACATTGCCGTCCGCATGCCGGACGTCCAATAGTGGCTTTATAAAACCTGGAGTTTCGCCTTGCTTGCATGTGCTGTACAGCCCTGTTCTTGATCTACATTTATCCTTTTCCCGTACGGGTTATGCTTATGTTCGTTGAGACCGGCCGGTCCGATAGATAATCAATCTGGACGTTTGTCTTGATCTTGTTTGATGTAGTTTTAGGGATCATCGATGAAACTAGTGTAGAAACCTTCGTAGAATGGAGATGAATGCGAGATTGACGTCAGTTATATCACGGGGTGACGGTATCGGACATGGATATCACTAAGCGTGCTATGTATCCTACAAGACAACACAATATAACTCAAGCTTACAACCGTTCCTGAGTAAAACATGTCACGGGTATCTCGATTCTCACCCAACAATCCAAAAACGAGAACGTTAGATTCAACCAATATTCCGTACAAAGCAAATCCACAACGCCATAGCACCACACGACTTTTCCACCAGCAATATAAGCAAACTCAGATGCCGGTCTGCTGTACAAGACAAGATACCACGCTAGAACGAGCACGCGAAAGCATCAAATGACTCATCAGTCAACGCGTCGACGGTCCCAATCAATCCAAGTCACCGTTTACCCCCGGAATCAGCAAGTGAGTTAGCATGCTCATCACGCTGCGATCCCATTTGCCCCCGCGTCGTCGGGCGCTTCGGGCGGTGGGAGAGGGAATCCATCTGTTCGACCTGCGGAAGCGGCTTTGGAGAATCCCTCACGCGCAAGCATCGTGTTTAACACGGCGCAATTGTATGCTGCTTCGCCGGGTGGGACAACGAGGAAGATATAAGTGTTATCCGTGAAGCGGCCGAGGAAGATATTGAACTGGGGCGTTTTGGTATGCATGACGACGAATCCGGCGGAGGCGGACGTGGTCGAGGTATTACGGGCAGCACAGTGCTTGAACGCTTTCATAATATTCGACAGGCGCTCATGGCGGTCGTAGATGGGATTGAGGTCGCCGACTTCCGAGGAGACAGAGGTGACGGTGAGGAAAGTTGAGCGTTCGAAGAGAATGACTTCTTCTGCGTCGATCTTCTTGGCGAAGGCGTTGAGGAAGCGTTCGATGACGGTTAAATTCGGGATGAGCTTGTGCACGATACCCGCCCACGCTTTGTATAGGGATTGGTCCCAGATACTACTGCCGAAGGTGTCGACGTGGAAACCCTCGGAACGGGAGCGGATGAGCGCAGAGCGCTCTTCGTAGATGCGTTGGCGGTGCTCGGCTTGGATCAAGTCCATTTTGTGCACGAGGCAGAAGACGTAGGCGTTCGGGCTGAACTCGCGGAGGGCGTCAATGATCGCATTGTAAGTATCTAGATCGCGGTCGACCTCGCGCGATTCAATGTCGAAGACGTAGATCAGCACGGCGACGTCGGAGAAGATGTTGCCGCGCTGAGAGGCGAGGTATGTTTCCATGAAAGCATCTTGTCTGCCACTTGTTAGTACGATGATACACAGCCAAGATAAAGAAATCAAAGTAGTAATGGCGAATCACTCACCCTCCACAATCCCACAGATTCAAAGTAAGATTACCCATGAACTTGACATGACTATGCTCGACATCAATGGTAGCACCCAGACGCCGCACATCCTTAGCAACATAATTACTAAAGATAATCGAGCGCATCGACGACTTCCCCGAGCCACTCTTCCCCATTAATAGCACCTTCCTCTTCTTCTTGCGGGCGTCCATATTGCGTCGGTCGTTGAGCTCGGTTGCCCCGCAAGAGCGGGGGCCAATCAGATAGTTCTAGGCGACTCAGCGGTGCTCCAGACGCAGAGAATGGCAGGGGGGTATTCTAATCGTCTTGATCAGACAGAAAATGCACCATCGGGATGATACGGAGGAATTGGGAAAGGGAGCTAAGAGGAAGAGCAGGCGAAGCTAATGTTCAATGCGGAGTGAGCGGATCAACGTTGGACCCGGGGAAAGTCACGTGGAGCGACGGGTTGGCGCAGGTTGTAATTGCGATGTCGGATATTCTTTGAATTTGAAATTTATTAGATCTAGCTCCAAACATATCAGTTCACAGGGTCTACTTTCCGGTATGTACTTCTTTTTCCCGAGGAAGGAGGGAAGTCATAGTGAAGATGGTCCACTCCGAAACCGAGGCACAACGGGATGACGACATTGTTTGGAGAGCATAATGTGTACGCCCCGAATCATGGATTGGGTTACTCGTGTGGAAATCAGATATGGCTAAAAGGACATATGCAAGGAATTTCGTCACAAAATGATAAATAAAGCTGGTATCCGAGAAATCAAGAGAATAATTACGCAACCACGAGCTGCGAACGAACAGAACAGTACATGATAAAGCTTCAATCAAGGAGCAGAATTGATCACATTAAAAGCCCCTTGCAAATGACCACAAGATTCAAATCATCATAGTTCATGAGAGTGGCACCAATCGAGATATCAATCAAGATAGAGGATATTCGAAATTGGCGCACTCATGCATAGCCTGCTATCATCACTAAAAGACCGTACCATCGGAACGAATCATAATCGGAGGCTCCTTGGTGTTGGGTCGAGAGACCTCGGCAATTTCACGACCACCCTGCATTGGTCAATACGCGAATAATCAGTAGAAAGGCGAGGCCAAAAAACATACCTTCCAAGAACCAGCTTCCAACATCTGGGCCAGGTTGAGTTGGTCTTCCGAGCCAGTCAATCCCAATTGTGCATTGACTTCATCGAGTAGCTCATCCAAGAAGCCCACTGTAACGGCCCTCCATTCCACAATCACCCCATCATCCGTGGAGAAGAGCGGCACCACTTCCATATTGGGTTGACCCTTGATCTGAGCGTTCTCTTTAAACGCGCGAATTCCGCGCTCGAGATCCACCGGTTTCAGAGTCAACAAACCCATATCGATCAGAAGACCGCCGTTGCGGTACTCGGGGAGACCCGTTAATAGATCACTGCCAGCGAAGTGGATATGCATTAATTTCGACATGGGGACCATAATTGAGTAGCAGAGCCACTGGGTAAGCTTATGGAAAGGAATGATGCTTTCCCATGGTTGTGCCGGTGGGGATTTGGGGAGATCGGGACACTCCCATGCATCGCCAATGGAAACACCATCGATTTGGGTTCGCGATGGCGGCCAAATGGGAGAGAATCCATCCATCAAGACCGTCCAGAGGGTGGTGATGGGCACAATTGGAATGGACGAGGCAAGCGTGGACGGGTGACTCAAGAGGTAGTCTGTCAATCGCAGTGGTGAGCACAGTGATTGCGAGAGACATGGTTTCAGCATGAAATCAACTTACCCAGCATGTTCCCTGGCCGTGCATCCACGCCGAAGAAATCTTGATTATTGAGAGCGTCGGCCAAGCGCAGCAGCAATCCCGAACGACCCTCTAGTCCCGCCAGATGGTTACTCTCTGAATGCTGCATCCCCTTGGCCAGTTTTTCGACGGTGAGCTTTTTCAGTCCTTCCCCATCGACTTGGCATGGCTCCGTCGGGTCGCTGCTGAACAGACCGGATTTAAACATCTCCAGACTGGCCACGGCCAGACCTTCACTACGCGAGTAGATCTTACCCGACTCTTTGGAGCGATAGGACCACTTGGTTCCCGCGCCCGCATCGAGCAAGACCGAGACGACAAACAGATCAATCAGACGTCGAGTGCGCTCCTGTGAATCTATTCGGGTGGGCCAGGACTGTAGCAACTGATTGATTCGGGGCCGACCGCCAACGTCGAAATGCTGCCAACGGCCATGTGGCGGGATATTTTCGTAGTCCGGGGCATAGTCTCTCTGAATATCCACAAATCAGAGACCAAGAATCTTGGCAGAAAAGAAGGGGGTGGACGGGTGAAGGTGATTTTTGGATTGTTTACCTTGATAATGGACACAATGTAGGAGGCGGTGGCTTGAAACTTGGACATGTCCACATCGAAATGATAAAGTTGGTCTCGCTTGGCCCGATCCAACACAATCGAAGCGCGTTCCCGTACAGCATGAATGCTCCGAAGGTAAGCGGCGGGGTCTAAATCAGGGTCGGGCGGTTTCGCCATGGGGAGTTCGGGGATGGAAGAAGGCAAGTTGCCGCCCTTGTAACCGGGGGAGCGCAGAGACGTGTTGGAGGTGCGGGCGCTGTTGATCGAAATGAAGGATTCATGATCCTCCCGATCACTGGCGGAGGTGCGCGAATCTTTTCGTTTGAAGAGACCCATGGTGAGTGATTCAAGGGAGAAAGTCCGGAGTAAAGGAGAAGAGGGGAATCGGGGAATGGCACCACGCGACAATCGCCACAATCCAAATTGTTTCTTGGGGAAAGAAACTGGGACCGGTTTTCCCCTCTTTCGAACGAGCAGAGTCCAGACAGTCTATTAATTTTAAATTCCCATTGAGGAGAGTCGAAGCGGGGCTCTTCAGGATCGCGG
The DNA here is from genome assembly GCA_037042135.1 of Penicillium sp. PG113-03A. NCBI lineage: Eukaryota > Fungi > Ascomycota > Eurotiomycetes > Eurotiales > Aspergillaceae > Penicillium > Penicillium sp. PG113-03A. The sequence continues at coordinate 614,730 of JAXQJW010000163.1, forward strand.
TCGAGGCCAAGTGGAGACGAAGCAGTTCAGAGTCTTTGAAGAATGAATTTGGGGTGAATGGATGAATAGGAAATGGACGGTATTGACAATTATTCCAATGATCACTCTTTCGAGAATGTCCGGAGTAAAGATTGCTCCTGAATCCCAAGTACCCAAATGTACGTATATAGATCGCGATGGATCCAGCACAGATCGGAACTTGCCCTGTGCTGAAGCTCAAATTTCGGAGTCCGAAGCTCTTACAATTCGATCAATCAGATCATGACAACAATTGCCCTGGATTTTATTAGATAAATGGTTTCCCTCCCCCTTAATAGTCTGGCTTATTTTCCAGGGGCAACCAAATTTGGCCCGCTCATCATTACTTATTACCGCGCGGCTCCTGCATCCGATATTCCGCTATCGAAAAAGCGGAGCTTTAAGTTGGCCTCGCGACGCGGACGCGGTAAACCGTCGTGTTCAAGTCCGGATGGAGTCGGGGAATCCACACGGGATCTCCATCGCTGGTCATTGCTCAATGACATCCATGTTGGAGAAGGACAAGACATGACACGGCTCTGATGGTGGTGCCAAGAGAGCTGGTCCAACGCAAACCGGATCGGCAGGATTGAACAATGATTATTATTATTATCACAGAGTATGTATTCCTCGGGACGGGAGAAACCGTCCGCCCCACTCCATTTTGCACGTCGGTTACTCAAGATGCAGTTGGCTCTTGCGTAACTTTAATGTGTATCGGAATTCCATTTTCCAGAGACGAAACTGCCACAGATTTCTTGTGCATATCCTTTTTTATACTTCTCTTTCCATTCGTCTAGGTTTGATAAACAAAGCGATTGCTGGTCACCCACCAAAGTATAACGCGTACCGATCCACCACGCAAATCGGCTCTACTCCCTACTTGGTAATAGGTGATAACCACATAATGTCTGATGGGGCGATGATCATCCGCTGGTGTTTGAATTATCCATCTTGGTGTGAACTTAATCCCAAAATGGTTCTCGATCAAGAGCCTGTCTGGCGGGCAAAGGTACACCTTGCTTGATTTTGACACCATCGACCACATCAGTGGAGTTATCGTCTCCAGCTCCATTTGCCGTGGAAAGACTAGTGCCATGTGCATCCATCTGACCCCGTACTTCCTGCAAAACCTAAATGCGCGGGACACTCTGTCGGCAGGATACTTCGTCAAATTTCAATTCCGATTGGCTTAGGGATGGCGCCTGTCAATTGAACAGCCGACAGGTGTACAAAGTACCATGTCTGACCGATACAAACAGCTCCGAGACCGGCGGGTGTTTGTTTGCGGTCAATGATGAGTGAATTTATGTGGATCTCATTGGACGAGGATCGCACATCCAGAGCAGTGGACGACAAGTCAATAGTCGAAGTGCGATACAACTTTGACCCTGTTGAAACATGTTGCAAGTGTATTTTGAATGGTACTGACTCTGTTTAGGTGAAGAACAGCATTTACTATAAGCAACGGACTAAAAGCAATCAAGGCAGTCAGTGTCATAGGAGATCTAGAGGCATATCTAAATTCGATCCCACGTAGTCGATCGCAGATCAATCCACAATGAATATATATGACTTGGAGATCGATCGCGGGCATGTACTCCATTCTAAGCGAATGTTCACGGATAATATCGATGATATTTATTTGAAAAGTCAGCGCCGAGATAGCTCAAACAAATCCATTGAGTTCCAAGGTTGTCCCTCGGCGATCTCTACACAAAGTACCGATATAGATCTCAGACCCAACATAGCCCAAACCACTCAACCCTTCCACCAGATCTTCTGCAATATTCCACTTCAAATACTCAAAATCAGACTCAAAGACAGAAGAGAATACCGAAAACTATCAAAATCACAAACTAACCCTATATCCATCACACCATAAACGGAAATCACGTGCACCCGACGCGTCGACGTCAATCCACGACGAACCCCTAATCACCCGCTCAATCCCCCACCACTCGCCAACCCAACCACCACAATGTCCGCCTTCTCATCCATCCGTCCATCCCTGCGCTTCGCCACGGCGGCCACCCAAGCCGCGCGCGGATTCAGCTCGACCGCCCAGCGCTCCGTCGCCCGCATGATCATCACCGGCCGCCTCGGCGCTGAGCCCGAGCTCCAGGCCACCTCCACCGGCCAGGAGGTCGTGCGGTACTCCGTCGGCACGTCGCACGGGCCCCGCGATAACCGACAGACGAGCTGGTTCCGCGTCGCGAGCTTCATGCCGGAGGGAGGACAGCGGGATTACATCCTTGGTCTGCAGAAGGGGTACGTCCGTTCCAGCGGGGAGAACGCGCCGTGATTGAATCGCATTTCAATCCATGCCATGCATTACATGGTCGATCTAACGTGAATAGAACCCTTGTCTACCTTGAGGGCGATGCCAGCCTGCGCGTCTACGAAGATGCCGAGGGCAAGAAGCAGTCCAATCTGAATATCGTGCAGCGTATGTCTCTGTCAGCATTGCTGTCTCTTTTTTTTTTTTTTTTGATTTCCAGCTTCTGCTTCTCCGCTCTAAGTCCATGGCTAACTTTCTCGCTCAGGCTCCCTTGAGGTCCTTCGTCGTCCGCAGCCCCAGCCCGAGCAGTAAATGCATTTCACGATACACCAATCCGAACCTGGAGTCTGGAAATCTGGAATCAATAAAGGACATGCGCTCTTTGAGTAATTGAGCTCTTGGTTGGGTTTTGATGGCCATGGTGGGTTGGTTATCTAGTTGCTTTGCTGTATGATATGATTGTACTACTATACCCTGAATACACACCGTGTTGTGGAATGAAATAATTGCTATATCGGAATGATATGCTAAAAATACAGGGCAAGAGGCTTCGTTTTGACAATAGACTCTTCGTGGATTTTAAAAATAGTATTCGGATATTAGCTACATAGAAGTTGCTGAGAATTGCTGAGAAATATCAGTCGCAAAATTATGTGATGCCATGGTAAAAGCATCGAAATGGAGACCCTGTCAAGTCTGCACTTCACTCTTCTGGCAAATCACCTGCTTGACATGGATCGACTCATTCCACTTCGGCGACGCCACACTCGATCCCAAGTCACTGCTGGTCCGACTTTGGCTGGACCCAGCCCAGGCATTGGTATGGACGGTCTGACTGGGCACGGACAGGTCATCTAAAAGAACGCCACAGTCATGACCACTTGTCGTGCGACGATTGAGACGGGCCCACGGCAAAAGATACCACGGGGTTCGACGGACATGGGCGTTGTTATTTGGGTGCGATAAGGAAGGGGATGTGCCCTTTTCAATGTCATCGTACGAGCTCGTACCGAACCAGCTACTGCGATGAGGTTAGTAGACGTGACAGTGAATTGGATTGGGTCCACGCACCGTGAAGATCGGTCCTTCGTTCTGTTAAAGAGCTGCTTTGCACGGCTCGCGGTAGACTCGACCAGGGTCGTGGCAGAAGAGGCATTGGCTGGACGACGAGTAGATTGGGAATCGACAGGGCGAGCCACGCCGGGAAAGCAGCGTCCCAGGCCGAGGTACCAGAAAGCGGTGCGGTACATGCTTGTCGCGTCACGGCCGAAGCCGAAAAAGATGAAGATCATGAGACCCATGGCAATTGGCAGATAGCGATCGAAGAAGACCTGGCCCTGCGTTGGGAACTTTTGAATCAGGTGCCACTGCGGTCCGTGGATTCGGCTAAACGAGTAGGTATGCCAGGGCAGTGAAACCGCCACATCGTAGTAGACAATGTAAGCCTCGGCAGGGAGGATAGCCAAGAAGGTGATAAAGGCAAGAAAGAAGAGCCGCATGAATCGAGACTTGCTGAGATTGCTTCTAGAAGCCCGCAGGATAGTCTCAAAGTCACTTCGATATTTGTACAGACGAAAAAGCACAAGACCTGGGAAATTTAGCATGATTGCCACCAGATAAGGATCCAGACGTACAGCAATAGTAGCCCGCTGCGAGGCAGATAGGAAGTGGCCACATATTTGCCATGACCATGCTCGGCCAACTTTCATCAAAGTCGTTGACACAGCCCGAGATGGCAAAGAGGAGATACCGGCTCTTCTGCCATGCGAAATGGAGTAGCATTGCAATCACGGGAATGACGGCACAAAACACGATATCGACGACCCAATTGCGCCAGCGCTGGGACTTGCTTGGAACTAGAGTGGCCCGGCTGGTGTCCATGACATTGGCCAGCCCACGGAAGATGCACAGGATGGATCCTGGCACAGCCACATAGCCAGCAACCATAAGCTTCACCTCGACATCACAGAGACCCGTCCCATCCCACCACGAGTCCACGTCATCAGTAGGCCAGATCAGAGCATTGATGATATTGAACAGATTGAGAAGAATTGACCAGCAGATGAAGCTGGTAGCCGGGAAATTGCGGTTCTTTGCATGCAGGATTAGCGGCGGAACGCAGATGGCAAGCTCGACAAATGACAGGATCGGCAGGATCACGGCCATCGGATATCGTTTGTGAACTGAATCCATAGTCCCGTCGGTTTGGACTATCTTCGAAATGCCCGGCGAAATCATTCAATGCTTGCAATTTGCAACTGCTTCTTGTCCGGAATGTAGGAAAGAGAGATCAATTTAGTCTCATTCTCAATCCCGAGATTCTAACCAGAAGCTTTTCAAAAGGAGAAAAGCAATCAGAGGCCGAAATTACTCTGATTCACCGTGGTCATGTCGTGGGCCTGATCTCGAGACATGGACGAGGGCCCATTCGACGCCGAAATCGTCCCAGGCAGCTTCGAGTGGACGATCCATGGAACTTGTCCATTGAAGTAGGTGTCGGCCATGAGATCCTCAATTGTGCATCAAAGAAAAAGGCAGCCACGCCGTTGCTGCTGAATCCGCAAATGGGACGACCCGTCTGGGCATAACGAGACTATTCCCATTCGGGGGCTCAATAGAGCCAGGATGGCTATTGAGCCCCAAATTGGGACATGCTGAACAGAATCTCATTGGCGCTGCAGTCGGGGACGAGACGGGATCGACGGGAATTTGGGTCGAGGTAAAATGTAGAAGTGAAAGTCGCGTGGATCTGCATTGCATCCATTGCATCCACTTCATCCCCGCATGTCGTCAGCCGCAACTGATTTGCGCGCCACGAACTCCTTCGCCACTGCAACGAACCATTCCATCTTGTTTATCAGTATGACTGACCCCCCGTCGCCTTCTTCGACATCGGTGCCCCGCGTCGCTTCCGTGAATCTCCGCCGTCGTGGTATCCCTGCACGCGCGACCGAGGGAATTCCGGACTGGCCGCAACGACGTAACTCGATACTTTCAGACTCGATCTCAGAGGCCCGTCACTCAATCCGGTCGTCAACAGATGATTTGTTTCTCCCCCGTGTAGCAAAGGGCAATGATGACCCTGCAGCAACGGAAGAATCGCATTGGCACTCGGCTCCATTGGCGCTCGCGCTGCTACCGGCCATCGCGGGTGTTTTCTTTCAAGATGGAAGCTCGTTTGTGACCGATGTGACTTTGATCGCGCTGGCTGCCATCTTTCTCAACTGGTCCGTGCGATTACCATGGTATGTCTTCCCTGATAAAAGGACCAGGGTGCAGAGCTCACAGATGACCTAGGGATTGGTATCGTTCGGCACAGGCAGTTCAGCGAGAGCATGGCGATCCGGTGGAGATCGACTTGAACGAACTCAATGAAGAGGAGGAAGCGGATGCCGGCAAATCCGAGCAGCGCCAGCACCACCATCGAAGAGCTGCAGAGGCGCAAGCCATCAAAGAGTTACAGATCCATGAACTGGCCGCTTTAGCCTCGTGTTTCATCTTCCCCGTCATCGGCACATGGTTACTCCACGCCATCCGCTCCAGTCTTTCAAGACCATCCGAAGGCCTTGTTTCAAATTACAATCTCACCATTTTCCTCCTCGCGTCCGAAGTGCGCCCCTTCGCACATCTTCTAAAGCTTGTCCAGGCAAGAACTCTCCATCTCCAACGTATCGTAGCGTCCGCATCCGACGAAGACCCCATCGATGCTGCCAAAGTCAAGGATCTCACCAAGCGGCTCGAAGAACTCGAAGCCCACGTCGCCGAGGCTGCTGCCGCACGCCTGGCCACTTCCCCGGGAAAACCAGACCAACCCTCACCAAGCCAGGAAGCACCTGATGCTCCATCATTAATCACACAGGCAGCCGTCGAAGCCAGACGAGCACTACAGCCAGACATTGAAGCACTGAATCGCGCCGTCCGCCGCTACGAAAAGCGCACTGCCCTTTCTACCCTTCAATCCGACACCCGTTTCCAACAAATCGAAGCTCAAACCCGCGATGCCATCGCCCTGGCCGCAGCCGCGCAGCGGTCCAGTGCAAGTCGACGCCCGAGCTACGCATTGATTCTGATAGACTGGGCTTGCGCATGCATCGTGGTTCCCGCTCAGATCGCTCTCTCCTTATTGAATCTCCCAAGTCGCCTAGCAAGCCGCTGTATATTAGCCGCTAAGAGCATGCTAGGACCCCGTCAGCCCATGCCTCAAAAGCGCATGAGGTCACACAAAGGCAAGGAAGTGCAACGATTTCCATCGCAATCACCGCCGCCTCGGGCTTCGGGGGTATCCCCTCTTTCGCAGCAGCCGTCTTCGGCTAGCGGGAGAAATATTCCTCGCTGACAAATGATTACTTTCTTATGTATTTTGGTTCAATATAGAATTTACAACGGTCGTTATTATGCGAGTCGGGTTTTCTTGAGAATGGCTCCGTCCAATATCTCAAAATAGACGTGGATTGAGACTCTCCAGTAATCGGGTCCTGAAGTCACCCTTACACCTGTCGGTGTACGGGTTCCCCTTCCACCTCGCCAATCTCACCCACCTCGCCAATTTTACCCAATTTCCCATCTCTCTCCCACCCACCATGCCGAAATCTCCCAAAGACGTTGAAAATAGGATTTTACTAGCCTGCGAAGTAGCTAGTAAAAAAAAAAACCTGATATCTTTGCGTTGGCGCGGGAGATACGCATTGTAAGTTATTTAGTAAGGGATTATTACCAAGCAATCTAATTCAATCTATCTCCCACTACCTATCACCAACCCTATCAATAAAAAAAAGACTATCCTCCCTATCTTCACCCCCCTAGCGATCAGTGTCGATATCACTATTTACCTGATCTAGGGTTGGGGGGGGGTAATTGTGGCTCACTCGCTAGCCCTCCTACTGACCCTCTTACCAACCCTCTCCCTCTCCCCGATCCTTCTGCGGGTGTAGGGGTTGATATCTCTATGCCAAGTATATGCGAATCGCGGATTAACTGGCGGTGTTTTTTGGCGTATTCCTCCGCTTGGCGATCTTGGATAGATCGTTTTGTATCTTTGACATTGTATACCCCTATCTTTGGTACACGCACCTGCCGCTTACTATTGCGTGCCGATCTTGGCTGATTTGGAAGGATTTCATGCTGAAAGATATCGTCTAATAGATCGGTTTGCTGGCGAATAATAGATATACTCTGTTTTGCTAGGTTAAACCGGTCAGATAGTGTTGTGGGTTACGCAGACTGACCGAATTGCATAAGGGTAGGGATTGGATCGAAGGGAGAGAGAGAGATGTTGTTGTTCAACTAACTCCGAGAGTAAACTAAGAACTACATGATTTGTGGGTTTAAGGTGCCTAAGGCAGAGATATATAACCTGATATATCAACACACCCCCTACGCCGCAACCCTACAAATAATATATATAAAAATCAAAAATAGAGCCAAAACTAGGCCCAAAAACGTAGGGGATTAGTATATAAGGCAAATTTGTTAGCTAATCCAATCTCCCCGCTATCAATGGTCTTATCCGCTACTTCTATATAGACGGAGCCGTTAATAGAAACGACCGAAATCTTTGTGCCCTAGGGCCTTTATAAGCCTATCTACTACGTTATCTTTAGTATCAAGGATATATAAGATAATCTAACCCCTAGATACTATATCCCGGACTATATAATACCGTATATCGAGTGCTTTTAGAGCCGGTCGATATCTTGCTCCGCTACTAATAATTAGGTAAGTATTATTACTATCTATCTAGATAGGGACTAGCTAGGGCTTATCTATATATAACTATAGGCCAATTTGACTAGCAAGCTAGGCTAAAAATATAGCCTCTTTATATACTCTATCTAGAGCTATATACTCTATCTATATAGAAGAGGATATAGTGACTATCTAGCGGGTAGAACACTAAGAAATTGGCGTTCCGCTAAAGAAGAAGATATATCTATCTATCGACTTATAGCCGGACTCTATTATATATAATATATTATAGTAACCAATTAGCCCCTTAGAGGGATCAATATAGAAGAATAGATAATAATTAATTGTCCCTACTAGATAATATAGGAGATATTTAATCGCTTTTATAGTATCCTAGAAGGGTTTATATCGGCGTAACCGACCTACCGCAAATACGATATTAGGTCTAGTTTTACCTACTAGCTAACCTAGTTTTCCTAAAAGCTCTATATATCGATCTATCTTAGGGTAGGCGTCCCTATCTACACTTTCTTAGTCGTTAGTCTTATTTAGATAAAGCTAGGTGATAGTGAAATTAGGTTATATAGGGATCTGATTAGATCCTACCCCGACTAGGTTCTCCTAGGTTAGCAAATCTATTATATAGGCGGCCTAATTAATAAGAATCTTCCCGTCTTAGTAGGTTACTAAGCAACTAAGAAACCTATCACTAGATAACTATTTGAGATTAAATCGCCCCTTAATTTTATTAATTACCCGATCGTTGACCTCCTATATAGGAGATACAATCTTTGTATCGTTAATATAGATAATTATTACTATATTGGCGTAGAAGAAGACGTATAGATCACTCGGTGCTATTTAATAACTAAGATCTTATAGGGTGCTTTTAAATAGATTATACTAGAGGTAAGTAGCTTATTTCAATCTATAGAGTACCTACAACAATAGGTATATATATCCCTTTTTGCCGAAACCGGTTAGTATCTTTATATAGATATTATAAGCGTCGATCTCTATATTAAGATAAGCGGTAATAATATCGAACTAACTAACTATAAGAGATTTTACTACCGCTAAGTAATAGAACAATTTGACCGCTTAATCGGTTGCAACTAGCGCGTATAATTCGTCGAAATCAAGACCTAGTCGCTAATAGTTACTATAGATTACCTAGCGGGCCTAGTATTCGATAATTCGGTTCTCTAGATCCTATTTGATTATATAAACCTATTTACTAGATAAAACAACTAGTTTGCGTTGATTAGCTAGTAAATCGTCTAAATTGGGATAAAGAACTTCTAGGTAGGTATTAGCTACTTATAATTTAACAATCTAGGCCTCTATTGCTTCCTTCCACTAGTACACTTTAGGGGAGTTCACCGCTTCTTTATAGATAATGGGGAGGGTAATCTAGAAGGACTTTTTTGGTATATTAGTAGCAACCCTAGCGATTAGGGTTAGATTAGATACTTCTTTATCGAATTCGGTTGCTACTAAGACGATATATAGCTAGTACACCCCCTTATTAAGTAGGGTATCTATATTAACAACTACTATAGTATATCTTTGGTCGTTATAGAAATCCTCTTTGTTAAAGCGCTTGGTTTGCCGCTAGCCCTTAGTGATTTGTATAGATCGATATAGTTCAATAGTCTAATCGGCGGTTTGAGACTAAGCTAGGCGGTTATACTAAGCGAGGCGGACAATATACGAATTGTGGGGCAAGGTTGGCCCCTCCTATACTATCCGATATAGTGCCTCTACGTCTAATATCTACTAGATTATCTATTGACCTATTCTTGTTAACTTACCTAGAGAGGATAGGGTATTAGGATATACCCTAGGAGTAATAGGTTCAAGCTATTAACTAGTAGGCTTAGTCTATCTAACTAGCGTTATAAGAGGATTAGGAGACTATAAGCTATTAGGGTTGAAATTAGGGGTCTCTATAATCCGCTATATCGCTATCTAGAACTATTTAATTATACAAGATTTATTTAATATCTCCTACTACTACCCCTCAACTAGTGCCTAACTCCTTCGATAGTCTTCCTAAGCACAATTAAGGTTAACCTAGGCTTGAACTAGCTCTATCTAAGCACAATTTAGCTATCCTTAAAGGTTAGGATTAGTTGTTATAAGCTTCTGTCTACTACTAGCGAGTTCCTTAGGAATAGAAGTATCGCTAAGATCGAGAGGTAAAGAGATTGAAACTAGTAGTAGGGTATCTAGAAACCTATTATATAGACCTTCCCAAAATATAATATTATAGCTAACAATAACCTTCTTTGTGATTAGATTATATACCTAGTAGAGGTGCCTATAATCTCCCTTATATCCAATAAGATAACTAATCTATATATAAGGATCTATCTTATACCCCTTTATCCACTTCTTTTCGGGGATATATATATATACCCTATAGTACTAGATACGGATATAAGATAAAGTGATTTTAGTATTTTTAAGGCGATAATTTGTATCTTGGCGATAGACCTAGATAGGAATAGACCCTTTCTTATTTATAAGCCGATTAGATAGATAATACTAAGCTTTAGCTACTTCGGGCTAGAGAAATTCTAGCGTACTAGCGTCTATTATTATTGCGCGGGCCCCCTATATAACAAACTTGCCGCTAACCTCGCTTACCCTATTTTGATACTAAGTATAGGGTGCGCTTAGTTCAACCACTCCGCTATTCGCTTTCGCCTAGATTGTAAAGCGTAAAAATTCTATACCACTATTAATATAATATTCTAGCGGGAAGTACCCCTAGCTACTTTTTATATTTAAAAAGAAAGAAACCGTAGCCGGAGATACCTAATCTAGGGATTCTATAGCGATTATATACCGCGCGCGAGTCTTGTTGTCGACGATTAGTAAGAGATACTTCGAATAATCAATTCTAATTGGCTTGACGTACTAGGTATCTATATAGTACCGCTAACCGGCCCGTTCTATACAAATTTAGGGGGTATATAAGATAATCTAACTAGATTTCGCTAATTTGTATATCTTATAGTGGAAATCACCCCCTAAGATTTTATCTAAACAATCCTAATTGCGGTATTGACCGATCTAACCGATATAACCAAGATATTGGTAAGCAATAAGAGGTAAGATCGCTAGCGAGATTACGCGTATATATTTTATCACTAGAACCCTACTATACTTATAAGCTTTACCTACGATATTTCCGTTGATATCCCTAAGGGTTCGGGTTAGGGCTCTAGTATAATAGATCTTAAGATCACGAAATCCTAGTTCTTTAGAGTAAATATTGAATAGTAGGCTAGGGACGTAGTAATATTCAAAGGTAATATTATTTATATATCTATCTTCTAGTATAAGATAAATTTAAACTATTCTAACCCCTTTATATTAAGCGGTTTGGCTAGGAATTGCGCCGTTATACCGATAGGGTTTATTATTTAGACTATATATATAGTAGCTAATAAAAAATTCTTTGTTTATATAAAGATATACGCCTAACCTAGTATTAATCACCTATTAGTTTATACCAATCTCCGCTATAGCAAGAGATACACTAGCTAGACCCTTATTATCTATAGTGTTAGTATTATTATCAATCTCGAGGTTAGCGATATTGTAGAGGTCTTTAAGTTTATAAATAGATACGGCTACTATTACTAGAGTAATAGAATCGGTCTAGTAGGAATTGGTTGTGCGGATAGCTTCTAGGGAAGATAATAGATTATCTAGATCGGGAGTATTCTCGATTAGTATATCCTAGATATTATTATCAATATCTAGATAAGGGGTAAGCTTATCCGCAATCCTATCCTTATCCTAACTAAGGGCCGAGACAACTAAGCCCGAAAAATAGGAATACTATCTATCGATATCTATTACTACTATAGAGGTTGGAAGCTTAGTAGCTACTAGGGCTGTTTACTAAGCGCTAGTGCTAGATATATAGTTAACCTTAGGCTTATAGACCTAGATATCTTCGTTTGGCCTAAATTCTAGGCCCCAAAGATTAGGTCGAAGATACTAGCACGTATTGGTTCTATAGCGACGAAAGTAGTGACTATATTTACTATTAACTTCCTTCTTAGCAAGGTATATAGTGATATACGCCTAGGGGGTAATATCTAGCGTAGGGCTAGGGGATTTCTTCTTTCCTAAATCCTTCTTAGTATTTTTGGTATTAGTATCCTTCTTCTTAGTATCCTTTTTAGTGCCGACAATAGCTACTAAGTAAGCTAGGTTATCTTAAGCCGATTTAAGATCGCAAACTAATTTAGTAATATAGTTCTAAAGATCCTACTTAATAAACTAATTAGGTGCTTATATATCCTAACTAAAAGTGGTTATAAGCTATTTAAAAATTGTAGATTGTCTAAAAGGGTTGTTACTAAGAGCCCTATCGATAATATAGAGATAACTAGCGAATAGATAAATAAAGATATAACTATATCTAACCTTACTATAGAGGGTTATTAGGTTCTCGATATATCTAATATAGGAGCTATTAAACTCCCTAAAGGTTGAGTTTACCTAGCGTAAGTAATTATTATAATATACCTATAGGCTAGTGCCGACTAGTATCTCTTTAAGGGTAGATACTAGGGTATCTACTATATATCTTATTCCTATATTGTTCTATAGTATAAGGCTAGTGCGAATAGATAGGCCTATTAATCTTTCTATCTATTTAGTTACTATAAGAGATATATTATACTAATTCTCTCCTAGTATTATACTAGGTTTAGGGCGGTCGATTATAATATTAATAATTGCTTTAATATTCTATCCCTATAGATAGAATAGAATAGTTTCTATCTATTTAGGGAACTATTCTCTTGTCTCTAAAACTAGTAGCTTATAAATAACAAAGTTTGCTACTAAGGGTAAACTATTACCCTAAGTCTTACGCTTCTTGCTCTTTAACCTCTCCTATACGCCGCTCCTTAGATCGGCGGCTTTAGATTGTAGGGGCTACTATACTAGCGCTAGCTTGGGAATAGGTTCTTTAAAGTCTAAGTCTAGTTACTTATAATAGGTATATACGGCCACTAGTTAGGCCTAGGTTGCTTATAGCGGTCTACTAAGGGCCGGCTCCTCTACTTTAGGGAGCAATAGGTCTATAATAACGAAGGTAGGGGTAAAGGTAGAGATCTTAGGTTCTAGATCAAAGAAAGAGTGAAAATAGCTATAATAGCTAGGGAAGTAGTGATTCTATTTAAAAATCTACTACCGAAAGGCCGTCCGGGCTTATAACCTATTATAGGTTACGTAGACTAACCAAATTGCAAAATTGCATAAAGGTAGGGATTGGATCGAAGGGAGAGAGAGAGATATTGTTGTTCAACTAACTCCGAGAGTAAACTAAGAACTATATAATTTGTGGGTTTAAGGTGCCTAAGGCAGAGACATATGACCTAACATATCAATAGATAGACGTTGTTTTAGTGGTTCGTTATCCGGTAGATCCTTTGCAATATCGATTGTTTTATCTATACTACGAGAGAGCGTACGGATTGTACGCGGAGGTGAGTTTGTTTCGCTAGATCTTGGTTCCGGTGACGGTGTTGCTAGTAACCTATCTTCGATCCGCGGAAATCCATGAAGATAGATATTAGATAGATCACCAATCTAATCACCAAGAGGTAGTAAAACCTTCCCTTTATCAACCGGCTAGATACCTCGCTTTTTGAATGCGTCGCGGATAGTACGCGGGGTTATCGATTGCTAGCGTATATCGATAATCTTATATAAAAACATCGATTTATCGCTTGCATCCCCCCCCTAGGAGGATATCTTATTGTTCCGCCGTTTAAAACGTTGTTTTAATTGGTGAAACGGCTCCCTATCTAGTGGTTGTAACCAGTGTGTAGTATAGGGTAGGAAACAGAATGGAATAATATTGAAATTATCACAAAGCTATAGAAATTCGAATATAGTATAGGAGCCGTGCCTATCCATAACCAATAACCGCTTTTTTTTACCCCTATCGGCTAGGGAGATCGTCTAGCGATTAAACTCTCTTAGCCAAGCGTATGCAACTTCGTTGTTGATATACCTATTTAGGGTAGGGATGATAAACCAATCGTCTAGCAAGTGAGGGTTATCGATAAACCATCGCTCTATATACGCCTAGCTAGGGAATAAAAACCAAGGGTTTAGAAGATTACCCTCTACATTCATATATTCGATAGCAGTTATCGACTCACGTATACCCGTCGATTGGTGATATCGACGTGCGGGATACTATATAATAACCCTTCGATTTGATC